>CM069078.1:10877497-11542270 GCA_035578085.1 Solanum pinnatisectum | reverse complement strand
GAAGTTAAAACAACTTTTTGAAAGTGCACGTTTGAGGAAGAAGCTCGTAAAATTGAAGTGCTAGAGTTGACCCCTGAAAAATTGAATAGGTTTTGTGACACGTGGATTACTCCGAGTATAAGGTAGTTTATATTCATGTTATTGTTGTTGTTATTTTTATATGGTAAATTATGTTACCAAGTATGAAGTTACAGCTCAAGTTAAACAAGACAATGAGGCCTGGACATTAGAAGCTTATTTTCTTCTACTAGTATAAACTATTTATAACATCTAAACATTTGTATATGGTTCCTATTATGTGGCTTCAAGTAATATTGAACTAGACCTTCTAGGCAATGTGCTTGAGAATATCATCAATGCATGTATTCTTCTCCTGGAATACTCTTTGGCTTCTTTCATTATAGATATAATATACTGCTGCAACTGATACTCTCTTATAAATCACATCCCTGCTACTTCTCCATTTACACCACTTCTCCTCCCATTTGAGTTCCTCTTCCCATTCCATACATGTTCGCTGGATGTGCATCAATTTGACCAGCCAAAGTCATATGTGTTCAAAGTAATCGCTTACAAAGAACAAATGTTGAATAGAACCGGGTTGGATATAACACAATTGACACTGTAATTTTATAACCATTCTCTAGTTTGCCAATCTATCATAAGTATATATTCTGCCCAATGATACTAATGGCAGTATAAATATCCATCTTAGTGCATCTTGATTTCAAATATCACTCTCTTTCAGCTAACCTTTGCAAATTGTCCTTCTAGTATTTGATATATACTTTTTATGGTCAAAATGGACATTGTACTCTTATTGTTGTTAAAGTTACAATGTTTTTAATTTTTTGTATAAACGATGCGACATAAATAAGGTCTATCGAACTAAGCTTAAATCTAATCATTTCATGGGGTCAAAAGCTTTCATAGTGGCTTGTGCTGATATTGTAAGTTATACCATTTTATTTTATATTTTCTTATGAAATTTTAGTACCATTTCAATTATTTTCTTGTTTACAGGGTGAAACAAAACCTGAAAGAATGGAGCCTGACAGAATTGAGTTCTATAAGCATACTCATTTCATTAAGGAAAAAGGATGGTCATCTCAAGAGACCGAGTATCACTATGTAAGAATATTAATATTTTTTAGTAACATGTCCATTGCATTTGTTCGATTAATATCTTCAGAAGTTATGCCTTCTTTAAATAGTATTAATATTTCTATGTAGAACAACATTAAAGTTATGAGAAATTTATATATTTTAGGAGAGTCATCCATGACGGTTGATGAAATTATAGATATTGTACTTGATACAAATCAAGGTATATAAAAGGTACTGATTATGGTCCAAAACCTAATACTATAAGAGCTAAACAAAGGAGGAATGTATAGCTAGAAGACTCTCTAAAAAAGGCAAAAGAGGAAGCTGCTACAATCCAACATGATCTACAAAAACGATTAAATACAGCTGAAACTACCATAGAAAACCAGCAGTCTAAGATAGAAGATCAACAGTCTTAAATACAAGACCAGCCATCTCAGATACAAGAATTAAATTCTCAATTGGACATTGTAATGACACACAAAGAGGAAATGTTTAAGAAAATGTAACTTCTTGGTTGCTTATCACCATCAAGGTTTGAAGTAACACAAAATGATATTATAAGTTCTATTTAATTTCAAATTATTAAATATTTAAATATGTAGCATTTAGTATCTAACTTTTGTATATTTTATATATGTAAGATTTTTGTCGTAGGTCGCCCATGTGGACCGACCCGACTAGACTTCATTCTTTCTGACCCAATCCGTTTTTGTCCTATCCGATTTAACTAATTAATTAATCAAATGGATAATCCTTTTTAAAGGAGAAGAGAGAACATTTACAGGGTAATTGTTCAACGTCCCCTTAAAAGGCTCCTAATGGGAGTAATTCTTTTTTAGATGTGGGAACGTAAAAGAAAAAGGGAAGAACATGAGAAAGGAAAAAATAGTAATGAAACAGAAAAAAGAGTTTGTTACACAAATCAATCTACACAATAAGGAGACTCTTAGTTTGTGAACAAAAATGATCTTGATTTCCTTGTGATTCAAAGTGAGATCAGGAGAAATTCCTTTCGATAGAAAAATCAATATCAAATATTTCCACTGGAAGTTATAAGATACACATCTTGTTGTTGTTTTGCCCTTAAACTTCCTTCATTGGTATCAGATCCATGATTAATTGATTCCATTATATTATGTTGATATTTGTATTCACTATGTTGTTTAAAAGAAACAAA
The DNA here is from genome assembly GCA_035578085.1 of Solanum pinnatisectum. NCBI lineage: Eukaryota > Viridiplantae > Streptophyta > Magnoliopsida > Solanales > Solanaceae > Solanum > Solanum pinnatisectum. The sequence goes on along the minus strand of CM069078.1, from coordinate 11,539,983 downwards.
TTGTGACTAATATTTCCTTGAAAATAAGTGAAAAGAAAAAAAATGGAAGAAGTTAGAGTTTTCTTTTAATATTTCTTTTGAATATGTATTAATTATGTTTTAAATAGGATTCAAAATCCTATTTGATTTTGATTCATATTGTAGATAGGATTCCTTATCCTACATATAAAGAAATTCTATCAATTTTTTTTGAAAAAACTGCTTCTGTTTGTAGCGATCTAGAAATTGGTTGTACAATATTTTTGGTCGAAATTGGTTGAAATATATTTAAATGAAAAAAGGATTTAAATCTAGTGAGATATGATTTTTTTTAAAGTTGACTATTTTTGACTGGTTTTTTCAGAAAATATGCTTCTGTTGGTTGCGATTTGAAAATTGAGTATATAGTTTTTTAGTTCGAAAAATAAATTTTCGTGATCTACCTGTTCATAACTTTCCAAAATATATTATATTAGAAAGAAAGGTTTAAAATGAGTGAGATATGAAATTTTAAAATTGGGCTAAAAAAACATTTTTTTATATTTTTTTAGAAGAGTTTTGTGTCCTTTTAGGATTATTCTTTTTTTAAAATGAATTTGTGTCCTTTTAGGATATATCTCTTTTACATAATATATGTGTTTATATATTATGTTTTTCAAATATCGGTTTTGTTAATTTGTTTAGTCATTTATGTTGCTTAAATAGTTTTTTTGTCTTCTACATAAGAAAGTGACATACGTTATCACATTGAATGGTTCAACCATTCTTATTATTTACTTATTCCTATTTCAAACATGGCTGGATAAGAACAAACTCAAATTATTCCAAGAGGGAGTTCTCGAAATCGAGCAAAGGGACAATGTAGAAGATCATGTCACCTAGGAGATGTTTTCGAGGATGAGAAATCATACGGATCGGTGTCACGAAGGTGAAATAGAATCTGTTAAGGAATCAAAGGGCCATTCAAAGGAAAAGAGATAAAGATTTGAAAATTTATGTCTTTGAAGATGGATCCTCTTGACTCTTTATTAGACTTCCTCAGATCCTTTAACACAAAATTTGATGAGTTTAATGAAAGTGTCATTCAAGTTGAGGAGTGGGTTGCATACGATGTTTTGTATCATTCCTTACAAATATACTTAAAGATTGAAGCTATTTTGAAATTGGGGATAATGAATCATTATGGAAGTATGTGGTCAATGTAGGAGTTAAGTGGGTAAAAACTTCACAGCATAAACCTAGTTTAAAATTGAATTTTGTAGATTATTCTTTATAATTTATGTGATGAACATCTTTGATTATGCTTTAAATATGAATATTTGAGTTTTATCTCTTCTTTCTTTGGATTAGTGGATTATTATTCTATTGCACATTAGCATATGCTATTTGATTATTAGGCATGTAAATCTTTATGAGAATTGATTTGCTTGAATGTGTATGTCGCATGCATAATTGATTAAAATTCTTGCCTTATTATATCTCCTAAATTACATGGCATCAGAAAGTATCATTGTTGACTTAAACAAAGGTGAAAAACTTAAGGTTACAATTACGACATCTGGAGTCGTAAAACATGCTATGTGCTAGAAGAGAAAAATATTGTGGAAGGTATAAATCATGTTTTGAATCTACCAAAAGATGGTAATTCTGCATAAAACAAAAGGGATCATGAAGCTTACAGAGTTTGAAAAAAGCTAATTTCATTGCACGTAGAATAATAGTTAGTTTTGTGGTTAATGACCTCATACATGAATGTTCGGAATTCCCTACTACTCATGCTATGTGGACACAACTACAAGGAATGTATCAAGGTACATTTCATGCCCTGAGGCTACCCCTTGGCGTAACACAGGACCTAGGATCACTAGAGACCCCAAGCTAACCATATGTCTGTCATATATCAAGCATAATGAGAATAACTAAAGAAGACATATATTGTGCGAAAGCTAAAACAATGGCAAACTGAAAGTGGGGAAATACCCATCTAGTATGAATATATAAAATATAATGAAATTCTAGTGATGACTGAAGCACCACTTAACAACTCAACTACATCTACTACTATATTTGAAAAGCCTCTACTAAATTGAGTTGCTGGGACATGCCCCCCAACTAACTTTAACAAAACTAAAAACTAAATAGAAAGACTAAAATGAAAAGCATTCTATTGTCCTCGAAGTATGAGGACTCACCACTGAAGCTACTGAAGTCGGACCGAGAATCGATCTATGTGTGATCTGCATTCTGAGTGCCTGAACCTACATCATGAAAGCATGTACCACAGAGTATGTGTGTTTACTTGGAATGTACTCATCATGAAGGATAGAGATACTAAGCTCTATTAATGTATATAAGCTGGACAAAGCATTACTGAGCAATGACATAAACCGAGTAAGAATGTAAATATTGAAACATAACTGTAAAGCTAAGTTAAATGCAATGACCAAGTACTAATCATGAAAATAACATGCTGAGCTGAACGCTGAAGGATGTACTGAAAACTTGGTCAAATGCACTAGGAGTCTGACTGTGGGAGCTACTATTAACCGACATAAACCACGTGAGCTAAACGTGGAGTCCGATGTATATGCCCCATCAAGAGGATACAATACCTTGCTAATGGTATAAAGTCATGACTGGCGTGATCACTATATGTGATGCCCAACAGAGGAGACTAACACTCCTACGGGGGTATGTTGTTCTGGGACTGTGAGGGTACGCTGAACCCTAGTCCAACATGGTGCTAAGCCTACTCCCAACTAAATATGTATATGACTTAAATGTAACTGAAATATGGAATAGGAAAAATACTAACATGAAATATGAGAATGCAACATTTATGTACTGATAATGTGACATTCAAAATCTGGAGCATGATTATCGTTTGACTGACCTAGTAAGTATAATTCATGAACTAAGATAATTTTTACAAACAAGGGTTCTGAGCTTCATACAAGGAATTAAGGAAACTTTCCATGAAACAAGCTATTTTGATTTAGAATACTACAACAACTAAATCAAAGTAAATATCCAAGGCTTTAACAACCCTAGGTCTAAAAAAAATATGGATAATCATGGAACTAACTGAATTCTAGGGACTAGTTGATGAAAGGAACCCACTAGTGAAATCCCACATACTTGGTGATGAAATATACAGAGAAATCCTTCGATTTTGGGGGTCAAACTTGAAGAAAACCTGCTAGCTGTTCTTGGGAAACTGGCGCCTCTTTTTTTCTCCTTTTTGCTCTAAGTTTTGGTGAATGAGGATTCTAGGTAATGTTTAACTAGGATATTAGGCTTAAACGGAGTAAAACGACGTAGTTTAGGTATTAAACGATGTAGTTCAAATGCCTAATGCATAGGGGAAAATACAAAAATGACAATGACTTAAAAGATGACGAGGCCCACCCATGGAGCCACTGACGGACCGTTGATGGAACCACTGTCCGTCGAGTGGGTCATGTTTGGTGGACGATGCTTACATTTTCTAGGTACGCCCACCTAAGGTCCACTTCACGGACCGTGTGAAGGACCACGGATCATGAAGGCCACCATGATTCTTAACTTGGGGCTGGGGTCTACTGGATCGAGTTGACGGACCATGCCATGGCTCGTCAGTGAGGCTACGACCCTTCAAGGCTGTCGTGGTCTATCACTTGACCTTTGGTGGCTCTGCTTCACTTTCATGGCTCATGGTCCTCCAAAGTTTACTAGTTCAATCCTTTTTCTTTTGAGGCATCTAAGGTAGGTTCTGAGGTGTTACAATATCTCCCCTTGGGAACATTTATCCTCGGATGAAGTCTAAACATGCTGAGTATGTAGGGAAGGAGCTCCAATCCCTATCACTAAGTACTAGAAACTGATATCTACCTTAACTGAGTTCCAAGAACATGCAGATATGCTGAAATGCAAGAACAACTAAAGGAACAAGATACTGAGACTAAATTTATGCAAGATTGAACTGAGAGACTAGAGAGGAACTATCACCTCAAGCTAAAACGGAATCGGAGGGAAAGAGGTGAGGATACTTGGTTATCATAGCTGCTTCTGCTTCCCATGTAGCTCCCTCTACGGACTGACTCCTCCACAAAACCATCACCGAAGTGGCTTCTTTATGTGTCAACCTACGAACCTGACGGTTAAGAATTTGAATTGGCACCTCCTCATAAGTGAGACTATCCTTCACAACCACACTCTCTAATGGTATTGTTGATGTTGGATCACCCATACACTTCTTTAACAAGGACGTCAGCAACATTACCAACCCTTTTTAGGATTCTTATGGACCTACATATCTAGGATTGCGCTTCTCTTTCTTCCCAAATCTCTTCACCCCCTTCATAGGTTACACCTTCATGAAGATCCAATCATCAATTTAAAAATTCTAAGTCCCTTCTCCTCACATCTGCATAGGACTTCTGATGACTTTGGGTTGTCTTTAGTCTATCTCTGATGAGCTGAACTTTCTCCATCGCCTCATAAACTGAATCTGGCCCTATCAAGGCTGCTTCACCTATTTCAAACCAACCAATCAGAGACCTGCATCTATGCCTCTGTAGTGCCTTATACGGGGCCATCTGAATACTAGAATAGAAGCAATTATTATAGGCAAACTCTATCAGAGGTAGGTGATCATCCCAACTTCCATTGAAATCTATCACGCAAGCTTTCAACGTGTCCTCTAAGGTCTGAATGGTATGCTCGGCCTGACCATCCATTTGTGGATGAAATATTGTGCTGATATTTACCTGAGTACCAAGGCCTTTCTGAAACGATTTCTAGAAATGAGAGGTAAACTGAGGACCTCTATCTGAGATGATAGACAAGGGAACCCCATGTAACCTGGCTATCTCCTTGATAGAGAGTTTGGCGCCATTTTGATTAACGTTTCAAGCACACCTCTTCCAATTGTAGGTTCAAATGATCGTTAAGTAGTATAAAACCCAACGAAGAGTTGGGGTCGAACCCAAAGGGAGCGGTACGTGTTCAAAGTTCAGTTATAAGGTACAAATGTGATCTAACTAGCTATAGGAATAGATATTATCAAAAAAGACATGTAATTAAGTCAAAAGCAGTGACCCGAATGTCAAATGCGGGGTTTTGGTTTGCAAATATCAACTACAACGCAGTCAAACAATGATGAGATAACATTAAAGAGAGGAATTCTCGCGATGTGATCGATTATAGTCAAATTCGATATATGGGTAATTGAAACTACTATTAAATGGCTAAATATCAATGGGTAGGCTAGACTATAATCGAAATAGCTTACTCTCAAACAACTATTCCGCTTGAAGTGATTTCTTTCGAACATCAACAAGCATATAAGTTAAGAAGAACCCATAACCTTAATACATCTTCTCTCTCGAGCAATATGGGTAGGATTGGGTTTAGAATTCACTCTCTTGAGCTGAACCCAAATCAACCCAATACCTACAAACCATTAATCAAAAGCTTTGATTCTAAAACCTTTCCCTCGAGCAATCTAAGAACACCAAATTTGAACTGCATTTGCAACTACAATTCATAAATTAACCCTTAGCTAATGATTAAACCCACTTCAATATAGCATTTAAACTAGTAATTAACATTACCCAAAAATTAATTCAACCCATAATCACATGATCACACCCCAAGAATTGGGGTTTTAGACAAACATCATAACAGAGTAAAAACGATTACAAAATCGATTAGCCATCAACTAGGTAAGAGAAATTAAGCCTTTACAATGCTTTAATTTGCGGAAAATTCAAAACCCACTTGCAAAATCTTCCAATTGAATCTCAAAAAGCATTCAGGTCTACTAAGGAACGATCCAAACCTCTAGAGAAAACTATTCTAGATTTAAAAGAAATTAAATGCTCTTTCAATTAATAGTTTAAAATCATATTTATAGTCACCGAAAATTAGCCACAAAAGGACATTGGGTGATATAAGTCGGGTTCGCCGAGTAGTTCGACAAACCACCCTTTGCTCCCTTTTATCGCCTTTTTGCATTGGCTCACAACATCCTCAAGTTTTGGAACTTTGGCTGATCAATCTTATCATCATGAACTTGATCGGCGATTCGCCGACTGCCCCTTTCCTATTGCCGACTTGCTTTATTCCCTCAGGGCTGGCACACTGGAACTTTAGGCAGTCCAAATATCCACTCGGCGTTTCGTGAGGTGCTTTTAAAGATCATCATGCTCACCTTTCTTCACTTCTTCAGTTTGTTTTGTTCCTTTTTGCCGATTAGTGTCTCTACTTGCTCCTCACTTAATATACCTGAAAATCATGGCTTTAACATACGTTCATGGCACAAATTAAGCATTTGAGGACACTAAATCTATATAAACAAAGCCCCAAATGAGTCCAAATCTCGGACTCATCATAGTCCTCTGCAGAATCTGTACTCTTGACAGCCAAGAAGTGAGCAGACTTAGTAATCCTATCTATTATGACCCAAATTGAGTCATGCTGTCTGTGAGTATGAGGTAAACTCGTAGTGAAGTCCATGTTTATCACTTCCCCCTTTCATGTAGGAATGTTAATTGCTTGAGTCATACCTCCGTGTTTCTGATGTTCTACCTTAACCTGTTTACAATTAGGACACTTAGACAAAAAATCTGCAATGTCCCTCTCCATGTCGTTCCACCAAAAGACTTTCCATAGATCACTGTGTATCTTTGTAGCACCTGGATGAATGGAATACCTAGATTTATGAGCTTATGTAAGGATTTTGTACCTCTACTCGCCCACATTTGGAACACATAAGCGACCTCGGTAACAAAGTACACAATCTCCCCTTGGAGAAAACTTCCACTCTTTGTTGAAGAACCATACCTTTCAATAGAAGTAATATAGGATCACCATCCTGCTTTTCCTTAACCTCTGCTACCAATGAATATTTTGATCCATTCTGAACTAACACACCACCATCTGATGTGTCCGTAAGGCAAACTCCAAAGCGAGCAAGCCGGTGAAAATCTCTGGCTATCTCTTTCCTTTATTCCTCAACGTGTTGTACACTCTCAATCGACAGCCTACTAAGAGCATCACTCACTACATTGACCTTACCCGAATGGTAAAGCATATTCATGTCACAGTCTTTGAGGATTTCAAGCCTTCTCCTCTAAGGAAGATTCAACTATTTCCGAGTGAACATATATTAGAGGCTCTTATGATCTGTGAACACATCAACATTAACACTATACAAGTAGTGTCTCCAAATATTTATGGAAAATTCTGCGGCTGCAAGCTCGAGGTCATGAGTCGGGTAGTTCTTCTCTTGGACCTTAACATGTCTAGAAGCATAAGCTATGACCTTACCTCATTGCATCAACACATAACCTAGGCTGACCATGGATGTATTACAATAAATTACTTACCCATCCGAGCCATCTGGTAGAGTCAAGACAGGAGATGTAATCAACCTAGTCTTCAGTTCTAAGAACATTTTCTCACACTCATCTAACCACTGAAATTTGACCTTTTTTTTAGTCAACTTGGCCAACGAGGAAGATATGGATGAAATCATTCAACAACCTCCGATAATAATCGGGCAAACCCAAGAAACTTCTAATATCTATTGGAGAGGCGGGTCTGGGCTAGTGTTATATAGCCTCAATTTTTTGAGAATCCACTTGAATCCCTTCGCTGGATACCACATGACCTAGGAAAGTTACCAAGTGTAACCAGAACACATTTGCTAAACTTAGCAATTAGTTGGCGATCTCTGAGTGTTTGCAGAACAAGTCTCAAATGAGTCGCATGCTCCTCCTCACTCCGATAATAAATGTGGATATCATCAATAAAGACAATGACGAACGTGTCAAAATACTATTTGAACACCCTGTTCATTAAGTCCATGAAAGCTACAAGAGCATTTTTTAGTCCAAAAGACATAACTACAAATTTATATTGACCATGCCGAGTTCTAAAGGTTGTCTTCAGAATGTCACTATCTCTAACTCTGAGCTGATGATAGCAAAATTTGAGGTTTATCTTAGAAAAGCAACTACCACCCGTAAGTTGGTCGAACAAGTCATTAATCCTGGGGATAGGATATTTATTCTTGATTGTTACCGTGTTCAACTGTCGATAGTTAATGCACATTTTGAGACAACCATCTGATGATTCTGAGATTTGGACTCATTTAGGGCTTTGATTATAAAGATTTAGTGTCCTCCAAATGCTCATTTTGTGCCAATAACTGATGTTAAATCCTTGATTTTGAGGAATATGGATTGAGAAACAAAGCAAGGACACTAACAGGCAAAATGAAATGAAATAGGCTTATGAAATGAAGATGGGCGAGCCTGAGGATTGCCAAGAGCACTCGGCGTGTCACCGAGTGGCTTACCAGACTGCCAAAAGTTCAAGGGTGCCAAGCCCTGAAGGAAAGAACCAAGTTAGCGATGAAACAGAGCAGTCGACGGATCATCGAGTGATTCCGCGATGTCAAGACAGACAAAGTTACAGACCTTAAGGATGCTAAAGGCTAAGGCAAAAGGGCGATGGAATAGACCAAAGGGTGGCTCACGAGTGATTCAGCGAGCTCGACTTACTTCACCGAGTGACTCTTCGCAACACATTTTTGGCGACTATAAATACATTTTTGAACATTTAGTTTATTATCTTTGATCAATCTAGAACAATTTTTATCAAGTTTGGACTCTTCTGAGATGGTTTCTCCTTAGCTTTGAAGGATTGAAAAAAATTAACTTTTGAGAAATTGGAAGTGGGTCTTTGAGATTCAACAATTTCGACCATTGTAAAGACAAAATCTCTCTTACCCAGTTGATGGATAATCAATTTGGTAATGATTTTTACCATTTTATGATGTCTAGCTAAAATTCCAATTCTTGGGGTGTGATTATGTGATTATGGGCTGATTTAGCTTAATGGTATTGTTAATTGTTAGTTTAAATGCTATTTAAAAGTGAGTTCAGTCATTTATCGTGGTTTAATTTTAAGAATTGTAGTTCCAATTGCAATTCTACCTTTGTGTTCTTGGCTTGCTCGAGAGAGAGGTTTTAGGACTAAGGTTTTTGATTGATAGTTCGTCAGTATTGGGTTGACCTGGGTTCCGCTCGTTCAAAGTGGATCCTATACCATTTCCCACACATTCAGGTTGACAGAGTGAATGGATTAAGGTGCGGGCTCTTCTTATTTTGCTTTCTTGTTGATGTTTGAGAGAAATCAACTTGATTTGGGGTAAATTGTTCGAGAGAAAGTTTACCTCCACTATAGCTTAGTCTACCCACTAATATCTAGCTATTTTCTAATAGTTGAAATTACCCATATGTCTACATTAACCTATAATCAATCACATCCCAAGAACCCATCTCATTATTGTTAATTCTTATTGTTATTACTGTTGTTTGTAGTTGATAATCAAAACCAAAACCCCTATTTGACATTCGTGTCACCCCTGATTTGAATGATGTCTTTATTCGATAATTTTTATTCCTATCACTGATCTGACGGCATGCATACTTCCAATTGAATCTAAAATACGTACCACTCCCTGTGGGATTTGATCCCAACTCATTTAGTTGGGTTTTATACTGATTAATGATCATTGACGCTTAGAATTGGATGAAGTGTCTTTGAAACGTTATTAATCAAAATGGTGCCGCTACTAGGGAGTGTTGTTTGAAATTCTTTGGGTGTAGTTAATTTGTATTCCTTTTTGTTATAGTTGAATCTACTTACTTTTAGTTTTGGTTTTTGTGTTGTTTGTTGAACAGAGGAAATGAGCATAAACAGTAGCAATGGTAGCTAAGTGGGCCACCAAGATGACATTAGAAATCTCAACTATGTCAATGAACCGAATGTCAATGACCCTAATCTATATGGGTGGTATTGGTGCCATTCGGTTGCCTCCAACTGAAGGGAACACTGTGTTCCACATTACAAGCATCATGTTGCAACTCTTACAACTGAAGGGTTTGTTTAGAGGTCTGGCTCATGAGGAACCCCATGAGCATATAAGAAATTTTATTGATGTTTGGGGACCGTTCTCCTTTAAGAACATTTCCCAAGAATCAGTCCGGCTGAGGTTGTTCGTATTTTCTCTAATGGGAGAAGTGTGCAAGTAGTTCGCTGAAATTGCCAAGAGATTCTATCACATCGTACGAAGAACTTATTATCGCATTCCAAGTGCGTTGTTCCCTCCTTCGAAGATGATGACTCTTCAAGACAACATTCAAAGCTTCAAGCATTTAGAGGGTGAACCAATCTATAAGACTTGGCTAAGGTTTAAGAAGATGGTGCTGCAATGTCTAACTCATTGATTACCCAACAATGTACTGCTGCGATACTTCTATAGAAGCCTCGATTCAGTGAACAAGGGGGTGGTTGATCAACTCTCTTCGGGAGATTTAATGCAAAAACCTTATATGATAGCATCCTAACTTCTAGACGACATGATCAAGATTAATCGGGCATGGTACACCCGTGAAGATCAAGTCTTTCCTCTTACGTACAAATTGACAAAAGAACAAATGGAAAAGATAAAGAGAGAGACAAAATATGGAAAAGATGATGACCTAGCTGAACATCTTGGTCAAGAACGTCGTGGGTGCTGGTTCTAGGAATGTTTATGTTGTCGATGTTGGTGGTGTAAACCCTAAAGAGGCCAAATTTGAAGCTTTGTACAACAAAGAAGTGAACTTCCTAGCCAACGAAGAAGGAGGTTATCGTGCAAACTACCCAAGGCCGGGTGGTAACCAAGGTTACAGAGATGAGGGCTGGATAATCGTGCTAGGGAGTGGTGTGATAGCAACGACACCTAGAAGGAATGAGAAGGGGAAAAGGATAGGTATGTTCCTCCCTACGAGCATCAAAAGCCCAAAGATTCTGAGGGTGGCCGAGCTGAGGATATGCTCTAACATATTCTCTACAAGGTTGAAGGGTCCGAAAATTTTTTGAAGGAAATGAAGGAAGATGTATTGACCCTGAACAAGATGGTGACCTCTCATTCCCTCTCTATCCAGCAGTTGGAGACCAAAATGGGTCAAATTTCTTCTCATTTAAACCCAAGACTACAAGGGGGTTGCCTAGTGACACTATGTCAAACCCCAAGAATGAAGCTTGAATGGGTACTTGAGTTGTGCCACAAGGTTAACTAAGGCACTTCTTGGGAGACAACCCTAGTTTTTATTGCTTTGTGATGGTTTTTGGAATAACGGGTGTTGATTGTGCAGGTGAAAAAGTGGAATGTGTTTAAAAATACAGGTTGGCGAGCCAAGTGTCCAGTCGGCGACTCACCAAAGAGGTCGGCGAGCCCGACTTCGACCACCGTTGGACTCAAGAAAATATCAAGTTAGAGTCTGTAAACTCGGCGGGCCCATAGACAAGTCACCAACTCGTCGAACAGGTCGGCGAGCTCGACTTTATCCACTGTTTGGACCCCCAAATAAATTGGAGGTCCTGTAAAACTCAGTGAGGTAAGAAATCACTTGGCGAATCACCGAGTGAATCGGTGAGGAGGACTAACATCGCCAAAAGGGCGCGGACTGGACGGTTTTTAAAAGGCCAAAGGTTTAAAATTTGAAACTCTTTCACATATCCTCACTTTTAACTTCATACAATCACACCTGTACTTTAGTCATTCAATATTTTTGAATTTTATTGCTTTGTTCTCGTGGATCTTGTGTTTGAAATTGGAATTCTTTGCCGCCTAGCATTACAAATTCGTATTTTGGCATAAAGGTTGGTTTTTCCGAATCTCAAACTCGTAAATAGTTGTTGAACTCAATTGTAAATGTTTAAATGTTTTTGATGTGTGTTGGGCCTCTTTGAAATTATAAATCGTGTGCTAGTTTGCCATTTGTATTCTCATAGTTGCGCTAAAATTGCCTAAATGGTTGATTTCTCAAATTTCGTGCTTTTAAATTGATCATAAACTTGTGGGTTGCGTTAAATTTTTGTTGGGTCTAGTCGGGTGAAGTCTGAGTAACCCAAATTGTGCTAAATGATGTGCTTTTCCCAATGATAGAGCGTTTGATGCCATTCTTAAGGGCAAAAGTCATCAAATGGCTAATTTTGGCCAAACTGGGGGAAGTCTTAGTACCCCGGTGGCATGGGTCATATGGGTCTGGGCTTAATTGAGTTTTTATGTTGTTTGATTTTGTTTATGGGGGCTGCTGGAAGAGGGGTCCAAAACTAGCACGTTGGGCCGTTAGACTAGGTGGTCCGTCGAAATCCCCTAGATTGCCTTTAATTTCATGAATATGTTGAGTTTGATTCTGTAACTTTCGGCGAGAAGCCTGAGCTCGCCGAGTTCACTCGGCGACTAGCCGAAAGTTTCCCTTGATCGCCCATTCTGTGCCCCTAACCCCTAAAACATACTGTAACTTTCGACAGGCTACTCTGAGCTCGCCGAATGGTGCCAGCGATTCGTCGAATGGGCCCCAAACATCATCGACATGCCATTTTTCTGGGAAATATTTAGGCCAATTCTTTCAGCGAGCCTGATTTGGCTCGCCAAAGATTTTCGGCGACCCGTAGATTGGTTTGGCGCGTCTTTCTGCAAGCTGTTTCCTGTAATTTTTTTGAATTTTCTCTAACTATTTGTGATTTTTTTTGAAGATATGGCTAGACCAAAAGTAGCAGGTCGAGACATGTTGCCCCACAAGAGGGAAAAGGGAATCACAATTAACGAAGATGCAACTGCATCTAAAGCAAAGGACACAGAACTTCCTACCACTGGTGGGAAGGGTAAAGGAAATGGAACGGCACCTACTCCTGAGTCAATGGAGGTCAGCTCCGATAGTGAAGGAATATACGCCACTCACCTTACCACTTCTGAGAGTGAGGGTAAGCACCAGCACCCTCAGGCTGTAGTCTCTGAGCTTGAGGATTAGCAGTTGCTATTGGCCTGGAGTACTGAGTTGTGCTTGTAATGACCTGGAAAATGGTATGTTAAACTAGATCCTAAACGTGAGGGTAACCTCAAGGGTTAAGGGCAAGGACTAAGGGTTTTGGGTGAAGGCCATGGTTTGCGGACCAAGGCTGCCTAAAACTAGGCCTAGCTACTGCCTAGAAAGACTACAGGGGTCTTTAGGGCCCGTGGTGGTTAGTACGAGCCATGGTGTCACCTGTTGTTGGCATGGCAGTGTGCCTTAGAAAGGAGCAAAGCCAAGGCTCTCCTTCACCAGCCACTTCACGGCTCGTGGTCATGACCACGGGCCATGGAAAGGCTCGTGGAGTTGCCTTAACTTGGTAAGGGTTGAGTTAAGTTGAGGAGGCTACTACCTCAAAGACCACGAGCACCACCATGAACCGTGGTGCCCTTGACGGTCCGTATAGATGGTAGTGAAGACCACTTAGATTCTTGAGATGCAAGGCATGGAAGCCTTGACACTGCCTTCATGACCACGACCATCACCATGACTCGTGGTCTGGACCACGGATCGTGGGACGTATCATGGACTTGCCTTAGGCTCTTGAGGGCTTGGCAAGTTGGAGGAGTACATTGGTCAAGGGACCACGGGCACCACCACGAGCTATGGTGCTCTAGACGACACGTTTAGATGGGCGTGGTCCCTGACGGAGCTGCCCATGTTAGGGTTTTTTAAGTATATTCTTTTTAATTAATTATTATGTGGGGTTGCTTTTAAATATTTTATATCACTAGTATATATAGTTTTAAGTCTTAAATCAATTCATTTACTCCTTATTTCTCCAAAACCCAAATCAAATCAAAAGAATTCTTCTTCCCAATATTTCTCTCTCTAGAAGTTCTCAAAGAAGAAGAAGAAGAAGAGGGAGCTAGTGTTATGGATTCAAGGTGTTCCTTCCTCATATTTGTTGGTAATGCACAATAAAGGCATGGTGATTCTTCATCTAGGGGTAGCTTTCACCCCTAGAGTCCATTCTAAAGTACTTTCAATGTTTTCAAGTTTCTCAAAAACCTAGGGTTTTACTCTTAACTCATGGGATCCTTCTTCAAACGTTTTCAAATGGTTACTAATGACAAATTATGATTGAATTAGTGTTTAATTGATAATTTATGATGAAAATATCCTATAAACCCATGAATTCTCTCAATTCCTAAATTGTGCCTTTATGAAGTAGGTTTGTTGAATATGAGAGCATGTGAATAACAATTGTCTAAATTGCCGTAGTTTATTGAATTGAATCATTATCCATGCCTAAATTATAGTAAATTATTGGTGTGTTGGTGATTTGTGATTCATGGCCTTGAAGGGCAAAGTGTGAAGAATTGAAGTTTATCATGATGTCTTGTATATGAGTGTGAATCTAATGAAGGTAATGTGATCATGTCTTGAATATAATTGTGTTATTATTGAAAGGATATTTCTGAATTTGACACTTATTAATGTTGATGATGGAATGTGAAGGGTTCTTCATGATAATGTATATCCTGAATTGGTAGGCTTATGCATCCTTTTCTTGTATAAATGAATGTGTTCTTGATTGTTGAACCTTAGATCGGTAGGATAATGACACCCTTCCATGCATGCTGATAATAATGTATCTTGGGATTGGTTGGCTTATGGCACCCTTCCATAAATGTGAATGATAAACCTTGAATCGGTAGACCTAGTGCTGGTGGACCTTTCTTGTGTGAAATGATGAACCTTGTCTCGGTAGACCTAATGTTGATGGCACCTTTCTTAGAAAGTCAATGAGTTATCCTTAATGTACCTTGAATCGGTAGACCTTATGGTGGTTGCCCTTTCTTATGTAATGTACTTTAGGATGGTAGACCCAATGTTGGTGGCCCTCTCAAGGTACAATAATGTTAATGTGAATGAACTACTCTATGGGAATGGAGGCTAAGCACCGAGTTATGGTAAGATGGAAACTCTCCCTATGTTAGGTTAGGGTTCCAATGAACATCTTCCAATCCCACAACTATGTGCCCACATAGGATATTAGCTAAGTAGATTCCACGTAAGTTAAAATGTTACTTAGTTTTACCTTAGGCAAGTAGAACACCTTTCTTTATTGTGGGGTCATATGATACCGGAGTCCATGACTTAGCTCTCAGGGTCTATGTCAGTTAAACGCTTATTCCCCTATTGTGAGATGTGCATTATGGTTTCTTGAGATGTTCTATAAAGTGTGGGTGTTAGTATGGAATGGATCCCATGCATTGCACGAGTAGGCTTTAAGGGGTCGTAGTGAGTTCTCTAATGCCTTAATGAATAATGAATGAAAGTACTCTTAATGAAGCTAAGGAACAATGTTGACTTAAATGTCTAATGTAATGATGCATGCTATACTTGGGTTGTATTATGAGTTATTTTCCTTGTCATGACTTATGAAATGTTTATGTTCCTTATGTATGAGTATAGTTTAAAGATGAAAAGGAGGAATGCTTGAAGGTGAAAAGGAATAATGGTAAGTTCACAAAGTATGGCTTGGGGTTACTTGAGGTGAAAGCTTAATGTGATGAAATGACTTATATGTTGATTATGATCTAATGTGATGAAATGACTTGTATGTTGGTTATGTTTGTATATTTTGCTTCTTATACTTATGTTCATGAGGTTTTCTCAAATAGTCATAAAAGCATGACTTTCAAAATAAAACGTATGTTTTAAGAATGAATTTTGCATATCATACTTAGTACATTTTTGTGTGCTAACCCATATTTCTCCTATTTTACTACAAATGTAGGTTCCGGTAAGTTAGTTGCTTCCTCTCTAGTTCAAGGGCTTGGACTGAGATTCCTCCAAGGCTAAGTGATATGTCCTCATATATCGAGGACAATTACTTTTGATGTTCCACTTCTTTTATGTAATAGACATATGTTAGATTTTTCAATTGTAAAGGGCTATGACCCTACTTTTGTTTCGAGATATTGTTTTACATAGTCATGTGAGACAATAGATTTCCACTGTTTTAAATGAAGTATTGATTATATGGATTTAAAGGATGTTTTTAAATTCCGCACTATTTCTATATAATGAATGTTATGAATGCTAAGAGGCTTGTATGAGACCCCTTCAAGGTCAAGTACGCCGTGTCATGTCTAAGGGGTAGTCTCGGGTCGTGACAGCGCTCCAAGAGGATGCATGATCCATCTAGGATCAGGGTGAGACCCCCTACTCCTCCTCCAGTTCCAGATCAGGTTGTGGTCCTAGTACCAACTGCACAGGGTATTCCTCCCTAGTTTATGAACAAATTAAAGACTGAAGGACTGAGGACGATAATAGAGGAGAAGTGACTGTCTACAGATGGAGTGATAAACAGATATCCAGAGATCTGGCGCACCTTGAGGTCCTAAAATTTCTAGTTGTTCAAATAACCCCATGGCCCTTACATTCCCAATTAGGTTCAGGAATTTTACACTTTATATAGAGCCCTAGTGCCACAAGGGAAAAGGAAAGCTGCCACATTCAAGCCAGTGGATTATGTGGTCATCAGGGGCAAGAAGTTAAAGTGTGATAGTGATGACATCAATGCAATTCTGGAGTGTACATAGAATATTGAGGATGACTATAAGTACATGGTCAAGACAAAATCTTTGGAGACTATGAAAAAGTGGATGGCCCCTTTGTTGTCTGATGGTACTCCTAGGTGGATCGAAGCTGGAGCACCCATAGAAAAGAAAGACCTCAATGAAGCCGTGAGGTACTAGTTTGGCTTCATCAACAATTCTATTATGCCCACCCAGAATGAGTCTATCCTCCACCACATGAAGGTAGCCTGTCTTGGTTGCATCATTGATGGGACAAGGCTAAACTTGGGGATGATCATTAGCCAAGAAATGGCCATGAGGGCTAGACAACGCCAGACTTCATTCCCATTCTCGGTGTTGAACACCAAATTGTACAAAAGAGCCCGGGTGACTCACGATGAGAAGAAGGACGTGGAAGTGATTCCCACCTCCTGTATTGACATTCAGAGGATTAAGGCTGAGTATCTAAAGGATGAGGCTGACAAGAAGAACGCAACCCTGGTGGATTCTTCCCCTGCTGTAGACATTGAAACTATACCTGTAGAGGTAGTATTGCCTACTGCAGCCTATGGGCCTTCAGGTATATCTAGTGCTGCCCCTTCCATGAATCCGAGTTCCTCTACTGCTCCCTTGCCCCTAGGTCTTGTGCTGGTGCTGCTGTTTCTTCCCGACCTCCACTCACCCAGGCTGTGATACTACGGATGGGGCATCTAGCCCATTCTACTGATAGGCGTGCCTCCAGGCGTGAGTCCACTATTCCCAGGATGATTGAGAGGGCCCTCACTGCTGTGGTGACACCTCTTAGTGTGTTTGTCGATGCCCTTGCAGCAAGGATAGCGATGTGTGAGCGAGGCCAAGGGGCCACGGATGACGAACCTAAAGGCCGCAATTGCTGAGCTAAAGAAGGACGTGGACCAACTAAAGTCAAGATATATGTCTATGATTTCTGGGATTGTGGAGATCCTAAATATGCCAGCTGACTCTAATGTGCCTCCGACTACCACTAGAGATATGGTTTGAGCTGCTGAGGTGGCTATTGCCAAGTCCGTGACTGAGACTGATGAGGAACAACTTGGTGTCGATGAGGAAACTACATATGAGGGCCTTATAGAGGTTGAGGAGGCCATGGTGCAGTCAGCCATATAGATTTCATACGCAGATACACCTAGTGCTGATGTTACATAGGGCACTAATGCACAGGATCAGAGTGTTGTACCGGGCATTGATGCCCCAATAGATGGAGCGACTGTGGAGACAGGACATTTCTTTACCTCCCTCTCTGTCATTTTTATTGACTTTTGAATATTTTTATTGTATTTGAGGACAACTGTATTTTTATTTGTGGTGGGGTGAGGTATTTCCATACCTACCTCTTGTGATTATGTTTTGTAGATATTGGGTTTTGTTTTTTAAAACTGTTTTTTTATCTTGTTTTGTTGATGTTTGAGCTTATGGCTCCTTGTTATGAAATGAAAATGGTTTTTGACCCTTTTAAAAAAATTTGCCACCTCTTGTTTTGTATGAATGTGGTTGTTCTTGTGAGAATTTGAGTATCAGTCATGATCCGATGACTTAAATAGTGCTCTTAATAAAACAAAAATGAATGTGCAGCTACGATGAGGCCGAATGAAGTTGCATAGATAATATGTAAACTTTTTGCATCTCGTTATGACTAGCCGGTTATCGAATGGAGTCTCTTGTGATGAAGATTGCACACTAGAAAAAGTGTAGAGTCTCGTTTGATATTGGTGCCAATGCCTTGTATGATAAGCTTACCGTGAACCTTGTGTGATGACACCTATAATTTTCCCCGTTGGTCCAATTGACTATGTGATGCAAACAACTTGACAATATACCCCTTTTTGCGGCCAACCTTGTGAGATGTGTGAACCATGCTTGAACATCATTTGAGCCTTACCCTTTTCTTGGAAGAAACTTGATGCAAAGTATGACCCCTCTTTATCCATTCACCCATAATCCTCATGAAGTGTTGTTTTTTTGAATAGCCATTTTAGGCCAAAAACCTAAGTTGGGGGTGTGGTGGAAAGAGAAGGTAAATCAAGAAGTGTGAAAAATCCCCCTTTGTGCCAATGGTCTTGAAAGATATGGAACCACTCCTTATAAAAAAAGAGAGAAAGAAAAATAAAAAAGAATGAAAAGGTTGTGAAATAAAGTTGTGAAAGTTGCAAAAGAAATGGGGTGTTCGGTATTCCATTGGAAGTTGATAATGGGTTGAATTTGGAGCATGAGTAGAAATACTGAAGAAAAGGAAGGAAAGTTATGTTCAGACCACATTTCATGTGGACAGTAGCCACTGAGCCTAAATGATCATACCTTTACACACAGCCCTGTTACAAGCCTTGAAAAGACATATTTGATCTTGAGTGAGCTAAAACGAATGTTGATAGGAAAATAAGGGCAAACCTATTGGTGAAATCATGCGTGTGTTCATCTTTGTGAGTGTGAACGTTGTACATTGTTCCAGAACTATAAATTGTTCAAGAACTGTGTGTGAATATGGAATCATCTTTGTTTTGAGGGCATTTGAGTACTTTTGTTGAGCTTGAACACGCATTTGAAGCAAGTATTGTGAACTAGAGAATCTTTAATTATGGTGAGTCATAACTTGAATCTTTGAGTGCACAATTGATCCTTGCATGAGTAAGTTGAGTCTTGTTGTGTGCATTCATCAATGAGTCTTATGTAGCACTATATGAGACATCCTTTTGAAGTGCTGAACTTGAGTTTTACTTGAGGACAAGCAAAAGTTTATGTTGGGGTGTTGATGAGTCTGAGATTTTGACTCATTTAGAGTTTTGTTTATAAAGATTTAGTGTCCTCAAATGCTCATTTTGTGCCAATAACGGATTGAGGAACAAAGCAAGGACACTAATAGGCAAAATGGAACGAAATAGGCTAAAGAAATGAACATGGGAGAGCCTGAGGATTGCCAAGAGCACTCGGCGTGTCGCCGAGTAGCTTACCAGACCGCCTAAAGTTCCAGGGTGCCAAACCCTGAAAGAAAGAACCAAGTTGGTGATGAAAAGGAGCATTAGAGAGTACAGTCTCAAATTTAATTCCTTGGCCAGGTATGCTCCTAATTCAGTAGCTACTATGGAGGTTAGAGTTCATCAATATGTGGATAGATTAGATTCATATTTGGTTAGATATTGTACCATTGCTTTGTTGTATTAAGATATGGCTATAGCAAGGATTCAAGCTTTTGCACAAAAGATGGAGGATCAAAGGCAAAGAAGAAGGACACAAGAGTCAGAGAGAAATAGGGCATTCTAAGAGGGCCAGATCCATAGGACAGTTTACACCATCCCAAGGTGAGTTTCGGCCTCGATTCTTTAATAGACCGTCTAGGCCATCATATTTTCTACGGCTAGTGCTTCACCATAGTTTCAAGGGTTTAGGGGCAATCAGTTTAGCCAGAGAAGTGAAAGCCGAGGTTCAAAAATAGTGGGCCATCAAAGGCAGGGAAGTACGAGCCAATCAAGGCCTCTTTAATAGCCTTGTAGACAATGTGGAAGAAATCATCTAGGTGCATATAGGTTTGGGACAAATGTTTGTTTTTTGTGTGGTATACCGGGGCATATGATGAGAAACTGCCCTCATAGGGGCATGGGTGGTGTTGCACAGCCTACTAGATCAATTGTTGCATCTTCCTCATCAACACCTTCTTTAGGTAGGGGACTGCAGATGCCTACAAGTCGTGGTAGAGGAGCTAGGGGAGAAGCTAGTTCTAGTGGAGTTCAGAATCGCACCTATAGTCCGGGGGGATCGCCAAAATTTGGAAGCTTCGCTGGATGTGGTTACAGGTACATTGTCCATCTTTTCACATATTGTATATGCACTAATTGATTCGAGGTCTACATTATCATATGTTACTCCATTGATTCCTGGGGCGTTCAATAGAACACCAAAATTATTAGTGAAGCCATTTGAAGTGTCTACACCGATTGGTGAGTCTATTGTAGCTAGATGGGATAATCGTAATTGCATTGTAACTGTTTGTTATCGTGATACATTGGCTGACCTTGTTCAGCTAGAAATGGTTGATTTTGATGTTATAATGGGTATGGATTGGTTAGCTTCTTGTTATGCCGCAGTAGATTGCCGAACTAAGATGGTGCATTTCCATTTTCCAAAAGAAGCAGTCTTTGAATGGAAAGGTAATATTGGGGCACCAAGAGGTAAGTTTATTTCGTACCTTAAGTCAAAAAAGATGATGTCCAAAGGATACATATGTCATTTGGTGAGAGTGAAAAATATAGATACGGAGTCACCTACTCTTCAATCCATTCTAGTGGTAAATGAATTTTCCGATGTATTTCCTCAAGATCTTACGGGTTTGCCTCCCGAACGAGAAGTAGAGTTTGGTCATGATGTGATTCCAGATACTCAACCTATCTCCATCCCTCCATATAGAATGGCCCCGGCAGAATTATGGGAGTTGAACAGCAATTAAAAGACTTGTTAGAAAATGGATTCATAAGGCCTAGTATGTCCTCATGTGGAGCACCAGTTTTGTTTGTACGTAAGAAAGATGGCTTGTTGAGAATGTGCATTGATTACCGACAGTTGAATAAAGTAACAATTAAGAACAAATATCCCCTCCCTAGAATTGATGATTTGTTTGATCAATTACAATGTGCTAAGTGTTTTTCAAAGATCGACTTGAGGTCGGGTTATCACCAAGTGAGGGTCAAAGACAAAGATATTCCTAAGACAGCTTTTCGGACATGGTATGGTCATTTTGAGTTTTTAGTCATGTCATTCGAGCTAACAAATGCACTAGAAACTTTTATAGATTTGATGAATAGGGTGTTCAAGCCATTTATAGATGTGTCCATGATAGTATTCATAGATGACATTTTGGTGTATTCATGATCGAAAGAAGACCGTGTTAATCCCTTGCGGTAGGTTTTACAAATTCTTCATGATCGTAAGTTGTATGCAAAGTTCTCTAAATGTGAGTTTTGGTTGAAATATATGGCATCCATAGGTCATATTGTATATGACAAAGTAATAAAGGTTGATGCTCAATAGATAGAAGTCGTGAAAATCTGGCCAAGACCTACAACGCCTACGGAGATTCGTAGTTTTCTTGGATTGGCAGGTTATTACAGAAGGTTTGTTGAAGGATTTTATTCCATTGCTGCACCGTTAACAATGCCAACACACTAAGCAACCAAGTTTAAATGGAGTGATGCATGTGAAAAAAGCTTCCAAGAGCTGAAGAATAAATTAACTTCTACACCTCTATTGGTGCTTCCAGAAGGAACGGAAGGGTATGTAGTGTATAGTGATGCTTTAGGAGTGGGCCTAGGATGTGTATTAATGCGGCATGGTAAAATAATAGCTTATGGGTCAAGGCAGCCGCGACCACATGAGAAAAATTATCAAACTCATGATCTAGAGCTAGCAACAGTTGTATTTTCTTTGAAGATATGGCACCACTACTTGTATGGAGTTCATGTTGACATATACACTGATCACAAGAGTTTGCAATATATCTTTAAGCAAAAGGACCTAAATCTGAGGCAGCGAAGATGGCTGGAGCTATTAAAAAATTATGACATGGATATCTTGTATAATATTGGGAAAGCAAATGTAGTAGCTGATGCTTTAAGTCGTCAAATAAGGGCAAGCACTTATGGGCAGTCTGTGGAAAGACAGGGAATAACTAAGGATCTATGCCAACTAGCTAGCTTGGGGGTTCGTCTTCTTGAATCTCCAGATAAAGGGTTATTGTTCAAAATGCGGCAGAATCCTCATTAGTAATGGAAGTGAAAGAGAAGCAATACACTGATCCTATTCTATTACAGCTTAAGGAGAATGTATAACATGGCATGACAAAGGCAAATAGCTTATGCAAGAGGGAGTACTTCGATGTCAAAACAGATTGTGTTTACCTAATGTAGATGAACTAAGAAAGAGGATCATGATGGAAGCACATCATTCAAGATATTTTGTTCATCCGGGGTCAACTAAAATGTATCATGACTTGAAAGAAATGTATTGGTGCAGTGACATGAAGAAGAACATTGCTGAATTTATGGCTCAATGTCCAAATTGTCAACAAGTAAAAGTAGAGCACCAAAAGCCCAGAGGTTATATGTAGAGTATAGAACATCCAATTTGGAAGTGCGACATGATCAACATGGATTTTGTCACTGGTTTGCCTCATTCATTTCGGATGTTTGATTCTATATGGGTAATAGTTGACTCACCAAATTAGCGTACTTCTTGCCGGTGAAGACTACTTATACAGCCGAAGAGTATGCAAGGTTGTATATTAAAGAGATAGTTCGACTACATGGAGTGCCAATCTCTATAATATCTAATAGAGGAGCTCAATTTACTGCAAATTTTTGGAAGTCATTTCAGAAGAGTTTAGGCACACAAATGAATTTAAGTACAACATTTCACCCTCAAACAGATGGTCAGGCAGAATGTACAATTCAAACACTTAAGGATATGCTGCGAGCTTGTATATTAGACTTCAAGGGTAGCTGGGATGATCATCTACCACTTATTGAATTTGCTTATAACAATAGCTACCATTCAAGTATCCAAATGGCACCTTATGAAGCTTTATATGGGAGAAAGTGTAGATCCCCAATTGGTTGGTTTGAAATAGGTGAAACTGCCCTATTTGGGCCAGATCTTGTTCATCAAGCTATTGAAAAAGTCAAACTAATACATCAGCAACTACGAACAACTCAAAGTCGACATAAATCATATGCGGATGTTAGAAGGAGAGAACTAGAATTTTTTTATAGGGGATTGGGTGTTCTTGAAGGTGTCTCCAAAGAAAGGGGTAATGCGGTTTGGAAAAAAAGGAAAGTTGAGTCCCCGCTATATAGGGCCATATAAGATTATTCGAAGAGTTGGCCAAGTAGCATATGAGCTGGAGCTACCACAAGAGCTTTCATCAGTTCATCTGGTGTTTCATGTCTCAATGCTTCGGAAGTGTATATGTGACCCATGTCATATTACTCCTACTGAAGATGTACAAGTTACAGGAGATCTCACTTATGAAGAAGTACCCATTGCTATTCTGGATTGACAAGTTTATGGGTTAAGGAATAAAGAGGTAGCTTCTGTAAAAGTATTATGGAGGAACCAACAAATAGAAGAAGTTACATGGTAGGCGGAAGAAGCAATGAAATTGAAGTATCCTCATCTCTTTCAGATCGATGAGAAGGATGAAAATGCGTAGTTGAGGCGTTGACAAGTATAAGTCTATATGTATTATGTGATTAATAATAGTACTAACTTAGGCTTGAAACTGTTTGGGCTGGATAACCATGCTAACATTCGAGGACAAATGTTTTAAGGGGGGAAGGATGTAAAAGCCCGTATTACGCATATGCTTGATCTATTCTTCTGATACTTAACACAGCCTTACAGTATAGGTGAGGGACAATGTTTCTTATATAATTAGTGTTGGTTTAAACTCTCTTGGAAGGTGATGTGATGTCTTACACATTTTAGCATGTGTATTGCAAGTTATAACTCCAACGGAAGTATTTAAACTCGAGATAGTAAGGTTGTAATTGAGCTTAAAGTTGAAAGTTAAGTTCTAAGTTAAAGAAAACGAGATTAATATTTAGAAAATAAAATAAAATAAGTGAGTTGCTTGTTTGACTTAACTAAGCTAGTAGGTGACAAGTAGGTGCATCACCTACTTTGACTTATTGATCAGTCTAAAGGACCAAGTAGGTGCATCACCTACTTGAGCTATATGGATCTAGTTAAAAAGGCCATGATTTATGGATTAGATTTGGGCCTATGCAAATGGACTCACATGAGGCCGAAACTAAGTTAAATAAAAGGAAAAATGAAATTAAAACCCAACAAGCAAATCTACCAAGGCCCAATGTAAGTTAAGCCCAACTAAGGAAAAGGGCAACTAGGTGAATCACCTACTTTGACCTTTTGAGCAGCTTGATGTACATAAGCAGGTGCATCGCCTACTTGACCAATTAGTGGCTGAAAATGAAGCTAAAAAGAAGGAAGTTCTAGAGAATATTCTTAAAGGTGAAGAAAGCTCAATATAAGATATATTGGCTGCTATTCTCACTCATTTTTAACACATAATATTGAGAATTAACTCCAGCGCTCTCTCTCTCTCTCTCTCTCTCTCTCTCTCTCTTTCTCTCTTCTCTTAAGGATTAAAACAATAGCCTTAATGTTCTTCTAGGGTTCTTGAAGAAACCCTCATCTCTGCAAGACAAGATAAGTAAAAATACTTATGGATTTAGCTTAATTCTCCCATGGATGATTAGGAAAACATGTTATTCATGCTCAAGTATAAATATAAAGGTAAGCTACTTCCAAAAGTTACTGCTCACTTCCTTGGTTATTAAGATACTTTTCTCTTCTTGTTTGGTTTAAGTGTGAAGGGAAGTTGAAGTTCTTGAAGATTCCAAGTTAAAAAGGAAAGTTGCATAAATTAAGGTAAGGTGACTGCTCCTTTTTTGTCCTCCTTATGCATGAGTTAGGGTAAGGAATTACATGTGTGTTGTTATTAAGAACTCAAGGACTCAAGGTGGGGGGGGGGAGCTCAGTATTTGGTTACTATGATAAGGAAAATTTTGGGTTGTTTTATGTGTATATGTGGGGACTGTAGGGTTGATTTTGGGGAAAGGTGTGAATATTTTATATGAAAATATAGGAAGGTGTGATGATACACCACCAAATTGAATATTGTGTAGGTTCAGTACTCACTCCATGGTGGTATGTGGATGTAATTCGAGGAGAAGTAATTGAACAACGTCCTTCATATGATAAATTATGGGCCCGCTGCCGGACTACCATTGTTGTGAGGTTAAGTAGCCAAATGTGTTGATTAGCTACTAACACTAGTTTTACTTATTTCATTATAGATAAATAATATGAAAGGAAGGAGAGTAATTCCTTGTAATATCTGAGTTATAGAACAAGGTATGTAAGGCTATTCGATTCCATATTATGTGGCATGAAATCAGATACTTGCGATTAATATCAATGAAGTGAATTTCCTAAGTTCTATTCCTAGTAAAGGAAACATAGTGGCAGCGAACTATCTACAAATAGCTAACAATACTTTCCCCCTCTCCTTAGTGTGTAGACTTACTTTTGTAAATGTTCATTACTGTACATTTGTATAATTGTCCTCCTATGTGCTAATATGGAAATGGTATTCGCAATAGCATGCTTGGTAAATTATCCTCTAAGTCAATTGTGTCATTTAAGCTCACAAGTAATGCATAGATGTTACATAGCTCTGTATGTCATTGTTACTGCCTTGAACTATTATTTTCACGTCTTCTACTACTCGTCCATAGTTCCAAATATAAAAAATTATTATGACTACTAAAACAACAATCTAAAAGATTAAAGAATCTATGTGAAGCAATATGTATATTTATGGGTGGCAGCCCAAGGGCAAATGCCTAGCATGGGTCGATATCAATTGGTATAGAAGGGTGGCAACTCAGGGGCAAAATCCTTGCATAGGCCGATCTCAATTTGTGTAATTATGAGGACAACATCCCAGGGGTTAAAATGCCTAGCATGGATCATCCTCTTCTACCACTGATCAGCTGGTCATTTGTATCACATGCCTTATAAAGATCATAACACACATAAAAAGTAAAGAAATGAATGCAACATACATGATCCCACAAGACTAACAAAGGTGGTCGTATTCTGATCTATGCACTTACATACGGATACATGATGTCATTTGATCCTTGTTTTACATATGTTATTGCCTTACATGTTCAGTACATTTTTTCGTACTGACGTCCCTTACGAGGACGCTGCATTTCATGCTGCATGCACAGGTCCTCCAGCCAATAGACCTCATTAGAAGGAGTACAGGTACTCAGCTGCTATTTGTGAAGCTCCAGCTTGATTTGAGGCTTACCGAGTCTTTGGGACCTATTTTTGTTGCTGTATGATAATTAAGGGTAATGCGGGGCCTTGTCCCATCCTAAACTATGGTTTTCTATCTTTTAGAGGCTTTGTAGACTAATGTATATAGTTCAGTTGCATCTTGCCTCTTAACTAGTTGTGGCCTCAACAGCCAAGTCTTATATGTAAGTTTTGGGTCTACTTATGTTGTTTCGTATCACTGCATCCCACATGAACTTGTCACAACCTTATGATTTTCATATTTATATGCATAGTAAGCATAGGTTGCAAGTTGGTTCTCTCGGGCCTTTAGGGTGTCGACTGCCTATCCATCTTAATAGGACTTGAGGCGTGACAATAACAAGATAGTTGATTGACGAGTCGATGCAACTAAGTACACATCTGCTGCCTTGATCAAATACATGGAAAACCCACCGTATACAACTAGAGCAGGTCTAGCATTACCATTGGTTGTGTTGCCAAACTCACTAGCTGCGTTGGCACTAGTTGAGGAGTAATAGGAGAGTCTACAGAGGGGACAACATAGGAAAATCTAGGAGTCAGGCCCACATCAACATCAACCTCTTCAGCCACATGTACAGTCATCATGATCTTTGTGGCATTTGTTGGAAAACCTGTGGTGCAGCAGAGGCAGAAAAGAGTAATACTAGATCAAGTAGTTGAAAAGCTACCACAGGTGGTCCTAATCCAAGTCCAAGTTGTTGAACACAGATTGTGTGATGAGCTCAAGAGAGAAGTTGTTGTGATGAATGGTCGGATTGATGGCCAAGAGACACACTTTACATGTCGGATAAACACTTTGAATTCTCCTGATGTTGTGTCCTTGCAAGCTCAACTTGCTTCTATGTGAGCCGACATCGATAAGTTGGATGACAAACTTGTTGAAATGTCGTCTTCCTTCATTTGTGACAGATTCACTGTCGGATCTGCTCAACATGCCCTCCGCGACGGAGACAATAAATGAGATTTGGGGTGAGCTTATGAGATTTGAGTGCTCAAAGAAAGCCTACGCTTTGCATACATTAGCATAGAATAACATTATAAGATTTCAATCTGATTACATTGGTCTTTCGGATCGGAGTAATGATTAAGAGAGACAGGTTGGGGATTTCGTATTTCATAGCGAGAGGTAAAATTCTATGTTATATGAGAGATGAACAACTATGAAATCATTTGCGAAGGATGTTTTCATTAATAGAGAATGAAAGTAGGGGGCTCAAAGATTATCAGATACCATCCTAGTTTCAACCATAAATAATGTTTGCCATGGATTTTTTTTTGGAATTTTTTGGACATATAAAAAAAGTTGATTTTTTTAAAACTAGTATTTTTAATATTTTTAAGTCATTGGTATAAGATGAATATTATTCTGAGGTGTTTTTATATATATTTTTATATTTATCTTGATTTTTATATTTTTCGGACATTTGGGAAAAATAATAATTTAATTGTTAAAAAAAACTATTATTTTCTTTATTTTAAAGTCATTAGTGAAATCTGAATATTTCTTTGCGGCGTTTTTAGATTTTTTTTGTCTTTCTTCTTGATTTTTATATTTTTTGGATATTTGAAAAATAAAAATTACGAGGAATGGACAGGTATAAAATTTGATTTTCTTGAATACTAATATTTTCAATATTTTTATCTCATTAGTGCAAGCTGTATATTTTTAGGTGTTTTTATATTTATTTTTAAAATTTCTCGATTTTTATAATTTTCGGACATTTGCGAAAACAATAAAATTTTGAATTTTTAAAAATCGTTATTTTTTATATTTAAAGTCATTGGTTCGAGCATAATTTTTTTGAGGTGTTTTTATATTTTTTTTATATATATTTTGAAAATTTTGAGAAAAAAATAAAACATATAAAAGATTTTTAATTTTTTAAAACTATTTTCGATATTTTAAAGTCATTGGTGCTAGCCGAATATTTTTTTGAGGTGCTTCTATATTTTTTAAATTTTTCTTGATTTTTATATTTTTCGGACATTTGTGAAAAAAATTAAATTTTGATGTATATTCTTAAAACATTTATTTTTAGATATTTCAAAGTTGTTGGTGCAAGATGAATTATTTTTTGAGGTATTTTTTTATATATATACTTTCTTGAGTTTTATATTTTCGAACATTTGGGAAAAAAATTGATAATTTTTCGGACATATATAAGATTTTGATTTTTTTAAAACTATTATTTTCAATTATTTAAATTCATTCGTGCAAACCAGATATTCTTTGAACTATTATTATTTTATATGTAAAAGTCATTTGTGCTAGCCGAAGTGTGTTTATACCTCAAAACCTGTAAATTTGAGTTGTACATTATGATTCTTTGAAAAAATCATGTCTACTCTTGCCATTTGGGTTCTTTTTAAGCAGATATAAGGGGACTAGAGATGTTGAAGGCACATTAAGGCTACAACAATTGGCTGATATAGGCGTGCGATAGGCACATTGATTGGGAGTGTGTGCACTTGGTGACATGCATGTCTAGTCCATGCGACGTTGCCAGGAACCTACAAAAACACATTGATGATTGCTCATCGAGCGGTCATGATACGCTAGTGAGGATATATCTTAGAGAAGTCACTAGGTGATTGATGTGGAACGATGATGCTTTTGGGTGTGCGGTGAGTTTTAGATGTTCTTGCCATGGAAAACTCTACGCGCTGCACGCATGGGGTAAATGAATGTACGATCTATCATTGTCGGGGGGCAGACATGGGCGATGCCCACGTAGGGACCATTGTGTGTCTTCATCACCTTTTATGGGATTAACTTCCCCTCTAGTGGGAGTTTCTTTAGTGTTTCAACTGTATTGTCTTCAATGTTCAACATATAATATCGGACGTCGAGGTGGGTGTTGGGCATGCATCGACAAAGCATTTTAATGCATGGCGCATGAGTGGCGTTTGTCTTGTATGGTCAGTGTAACACCCCTGAAATTTTTTGAGCTAACACCCGAACCATCCTTCGTTGTGAATAAGATTTTACTGAGGAATTTAAAATTTTATGAGTTTTAAGGTCACTATATGTAGCACCTTGAATTCCAAAAACAACTAAATTGGAAATAGCAAAATCTGAAATTTGGCAAGTTATGTTATGTATGAGCTTTGGGTCAACTTCAACCGACCATAACTCCTAGCAAATGATTCTTTAGGTAGACTATAAGATACCGTAGGAAAGATCTTCAAATTATCTTTGCAATGCCACCAAGTTTGCTCATTTTCTAGTTCGTATGAGGGAGATATGCCCTTTTGAAGTCGGGATGTCTAGTTAAGGAAAGTCAAAACCGGATTTTAGGAGGGTATTATGGTCTTTTCACTATCCAATTAATTAAATTCATTTTTGGTAATTAAGTTGGGGTCCAAACTGAATTGGGTCAGCTTACGCATTACCAAATCACTCTAGGGTTTTTTGGAGTAAGAACTCAAGAGGAGAAAGGAGAAGAAAAGTTCAAGATTCGTCAAGTTCTTGCGATATTGGTTGTAGATTTCCCCAAGGGTTAATCCCTACGAGGTATGTCAGTTCATATAGAATTGGGTATGTTCACCCATGCGCCAAAGATTTTAGTTAAGCGTGAATTCATCATAAAAAGGTTGAAAGTTTGATGTTCTTGATGTGTGTTCTTGAATTTTCTTTCGTTCTTGAATTGGGCTGAGATTGAGGAGTTCTTGAGATAATTGTGTCAACTTAGAGAGTTTTTTTTATTTAGATTCTTCTATATATGAATTGGGTATGTGAATCTAAAGAGAAATTGAGAAAATGAATTGAATTAAATCAAATTAAGGTCAGAAAACGAAAGAAAACTTGTCATGATACCACCTGGGGGGAAGCTAGGGCACACGCCCGGGTCATCTGCCCCCACCCTTTTTCCGTCGTTTAGCCTATATAAGTCCTTTTAAAGTGCGCTAAAACTTCCTATTGATTCTAACTACTCTAAATGACTTCTAAACACCTGGTAATCATCTATGAACATGAATCATAACCTTGAATTCATAATTCAAATTCAAGGTAGAGTTAAGAGTTAAGCCTTGAAGAGTTCTTCCGAACATTTGAGATAGTCCCTTTGAGTATTTTTGATAAGTCTTCTACAAATTCAAATAACTTGTTTCAAAACTCGAGCAAGTGAGTATAAGAATGAGGAGAATGTATTCATGAGTGCACTTTGTCATCACGAGATCCTTCATATCACGAACCATAACGTCAAGCCCCAAATCTCATTAAGATGGACAGGCACCCGATGCCCTAAAGGCCCGAGAGAACCAACATGCAACCTGTGCTTACTATACATATAACTATGACAATCTTAAGACAAGTTCACATAGGATGCAGCGATATAAACCAACATAATTAGACCCAAAACTAATATAGAATACTGGGTTGTTAAAGCCACAACTTGTTAAGATGTAACTGAACCATATACATAAGTCTACAAAGCCTCTAAAAGATAGAAAACCTTAGAGTAGGTCGGGACAGACCCCACCTTACCCTTAACTACAATACAATACCAAAATGAATCTATCAAGGACTTAGTAAAGCTCCGAATAAACCTGGAGCTCACCAAAAGTAGTTGAGTGTCGTGTGCTCCTATTGAGGAGTCTCCTAGCTAGAGTACTTGTGCCTGCATCATGAAATGCAGCATCCCTCACAAGGGACGTCACTACGAAAAAATGTACTGTATATGTAAGGCAATAACATATATAAAACAAGAGTTCGAATGAAACCAAGTATCAATATATGTGTGCATAAATCAGAACATAAGACCACCTTTGTTAACTCTCATGGGATCATGTATGTTACATTCTTGTCTTTACCTTTCTGTGTGTTAAGATCTTTGTAAGGCATATGATACGAATGACCAGCTGATCAGTGGTTGAAGAGGATGACCTATGCTAGGCTTTTTAACCCCTGGGATGCGGTCCTCATAATTACACAAATTGGGATCTACCCATGCTAGGTTTCTCCCCTGAGCTGCCACCCTTTATACAAAGTGGGATCGGCCCATGCTAAGCTTTCGCCCTTGAGCTGCCACCCTTAATTTTAAAGATTGCTTCACTTATATTCTTTAATCTTTGAGATTGTTGTTTTGGTGGTCATAATTATTTTTGAGATTTGAAACTACGGACCAGTAGTAGAAGACATGAAAATAATACTTCAAGGCAGTAACAATGACATAAGGAGCTATGTAATATCAATGCATTACTTGTGATCTTAATTGACACAATTCTCTTCAACTGAGTAAGTGGAGGATTCACCAAACTTGCTTTTGCAAATACCATTTCTATATCAGCACATAGGAGGATAATTACACAAGTATAGAGTACTGAACTTATAATGAAGTAATTCTATATACTAAGGAGAGGGGAAAATATTGTTAGTTATTTGGAGATCGAACGCTGCCACTATGTTTCCTTTACTAGGAATAGAACTTAGGAAATTCACTTATTGATATTAATCACAAGTATCAGATTTCATGCCGAAGAATATTGAATCGAATAACCTTACATACCTTATCCTCTGACCAATAGAACTATCACGATTAAGCCTCCCCTTTTTAGGTTTTAATTTACAATATAAGTCATAATACACAAAAATTAGCAGTTATCACATCTTGAGACACGTAAAACCGTAGCTAACATTAATGGATAATGAGCCCATATAGCCCTTAAAATAATGTGTATCACCACACCCTCCTTCTCTGCCCAATACATACATTATATATCTTTTTCCAAGATTACCCAAGCTACACAGACAACAATACGCATAAAACAACCTCAAATATTCTTTATCATACAACCAATTATTGAACTCACCACCCCCTTGAGTTCTTTATGACAGCACACCCATAATTCCTCACTCAAACTCATACATAAGGAGGAAGAAAATGGAGCAGTCACCTTACCTCAATTTCTGCAAATTCTCCTTATAACTTGAATTCCTCACGAACTTCAACTTCCCTTCATACTTAAACCGAAGAAGAAGAGAAAAATATCTTAATAATTAAGGAAAGTGAGCAGTAGCTTGTGGGAACTTCTGCCTTCTACTTATAATTAAGCATGAATAACATGTTTTATAGTCTTAGATGGGAGAATTAAGCTAAATCCACAAGTGTTTCTCTTACCATGGTTTGCAGATATGAGGATTTCTTCAAGAACCCTAGAAGGAACTTTAAGGCTACTGTTTTAATCCTTAAGAGAAAAGAGAGAGAGAGGCGGAGTTAATTCTCAATATTGTGTGTTAAAAATGAGTGAGAATAGCAACCAATATATCTTAGATTGAGCTTTCTTCACCTTTAAGAATATCCTCTAGAACCTCCCTTTTTTTGGTCAATTTTCAGCCACTAATTGGTCAACTAGGTGATGCAACTGCTTATGTACATCAAGCAGCTCAAAAGGTCAAACTAGGTGATGCACCTACTTGCTTTCACTTGGGCTTAAATATATTGGGCCTTGGCAGATTTGGCTGTTGGGTTTTTATTTCTTTTTCCTTTTATTTAACTTAGTTTGGGCCTCAAGTGAGTCCATTAGCATAGGCCCAAATCTGATCCATAAACCTTGGTCTTTTTAACTAGATCCATATAGCTCAAGTAGGTGATGCACCTACTTGTTCCTTTGGACTGGTCAATAAGTCGAAGTAGGTGATGTACCTACTTGTCACCTACTAGCTTAGTTAATTCAAGCAAGCAACTTACTTATTTTATTCCATTTTCTAAATATTAATCCCTTTTGCTTTAACTTAGCACTTAACTTTCAACTTTATGCTCAATTACCACCTTACTGTCTTGAGTTTAAATACTCCCGTTGGAGTTAACTTGCAGTACACATGCTGAAACATGCAAGGTATCACATCACCTTCCGAGCTAGTTTAAACCATAGCTAATCATATAAGAAACATGGTCCCTCTCCTATACTATAAGGCTATGCCAAGTATCAGAAGAATAGAACATGTATATGTATAATACGGGCTGTTACATCCTCCCCCTCTTAAAACATTTGTCCTCGAATGTTAGCACGGTTATCCAGCCCAAACAAGTTCAAGCCTAAGTTAGTACTACTATTAATCACATTGAACATATAGACTTATACTTACTTGTTAACGCATCATCTCAACATTTTCATCTTTCTCATCGGTCTGGAAGAGATGAGGATACTTCAATTTCATTGCTTTTTCTGCTTCCCATGTAACTTCTTCTACTTGTTGGTTCCTCCATAATACTTTTACAGAAACTAGTTCTTTATTTCTTAACTCCTTAACTTGTCGATCCAGAATAGCAATGGGTACTTTTTCATAAGAGAGATCTCTCGTGACCTGTACATCTTTAATAGGAGTAAGACGAGATGGGTCACCTACACATTTTTGAAGCATTGAGACATGAAACACCAGATGAACGGTTGAAAGCTCTTGAGGTAGCTCTAACTTATACGCAACATGGCCAATTCTTTGGATAATATTATATGGCCCTATATAGTGTGGACTCAACTTTCCCTTTTGACCAAACCTCGTTACCCCTTTCATCGGTGACACCTTCAAGAACACCCAATCCCCTACAGAAAATTCTAGTCCTCTCCTTCTAACATCCGCATATGATTTATGTCGACTTTGAGTTGTTTCTAGCTGTTGCTGTATCATTTTGACTTTTTCCATAGCTTGATGAACAAGGTCTGGCCCAAATAAGGCAGTTTCACCTATTTCAAACCAGCCAATTGGGGATCTACATTTTCTACCATATAAAGCTTTATAAGGTGCCATTTTAATACTTGAATGGTAGTTATTATTATAAGCGAATTCAATAAGCGGTAGATGATCATCCCGGCTACCCTTGAAGTCTAATACACAAGCTCGCAGCATATGGTCAAGTGTTTGAATTGTACGCTCTGCCTGACCATCTATTTGGGGGTGAAAGGTTGTACTTAAATTCACTTGTGTTCCCAAGCTCTTCTGAAATGACCTCCAAAATTTTGAAGTGAATTGAGCTCCTCTATTAGATATTATAGAGATTGGCACTCCATGTAGTCTAACTATCTCTTTAATATACAACCTTGCATACTCTATAGCTATATAAGTAGTCTTCACCGGCAAGAAGTGTGCTAATTTGGTGAGTCTGTCAACTATTACCCATATGGAGTCAAACTTCCAAAATGAGCAAGGAAAACCACCGACAAAATCCATGTTGATCATGTCCCACTTCCAAATTGGAAGTTCTATCCACTTCATATAACCTTCGGGCTTTTGGTGCTCTACTTTTACTTGTTAACAATTTGGGCATTGAGCCACGCATTCCGCAATATTCTTCTTCATGTCCCCCCACCAATACATTTCTTTCAAGTCATGATACATTTTAGTTGACCCTGGATGGACAGAATATCTTGAATGATGTGTTTCCATCATAATCCTCTTTCTTAATTCATCTACATTAGGTACACACAATCTCTTTTGACATCGAAGTACTCCCTCTTGTGTAAGATCAAATGCCTTTGTCATACACTATTGTACATTCTCCTTAAGCTATAATAGAATAGGATTAGTGTACTGCTTTTCTTTCACTTCCACTATTAATGCGGATTCTACCACATTTCGCACAATAACCCCTTCGTCTAGAGATTCAAGAAGGCGAACCCCCAAGCTAGCTAGTTGACTTAGATCCTTAGTTATTCCTTGTCTTTCCGCAGACTACCCATAAGTGCTTGCCATTATTTTACGACTTAATGCATCAGCTACTACTTTTGCTTTTCGGGGATGATATAATATATCAATGTCATAATCTTTTAATAGCTCCAGCCATCTTTGCTGCCTCTGATTTAGGTCCTTTTGCTTAAAGATATATTGAAAACTCTTGTGATTAGTGTATACGTCAACATGAACTCCATACAAGTAGTGGCTCTATATTTTCAAAGCAAATACAACTGCTGTTAGCTCTAGATCATGAGTTGGATAATTTTTCTCTTATGGCCGTAGCTGCCTTGAGCCAGAAGCTATTGCTTTACCATGCTACATCAATACACAACCTAAGCCCACTCCTGAAGCATCACAATACACTGCATAGCCTCCCGTGCCTTCTGGAAGTACCAATACGGGTGTAGAAGTTAATTTATTCTTCAGCTCTTTAAAGCTTCTTTCACATTCATCACTCCACTGAAACTTGATTTCTTTGTGTGTTAGCATTGTTAAGGGTGCAATAATGGAAGAGAATACTTCAACGAACCTTTTGTAATAACCTGCCAATCCAAGAAAACTACGGATCTCCGTAAGTGTTGTAGGTCTTGGCTAGTTTTTCACAGCTTCTATCTTCTGGTTATCAACCCTAATACCTTCATCGGATACAATATGACCTAACAATACCACAGATTTCAACCAGAACTCACATTTAGAGAACTTTGCATACAACTTACGATCATGAAGAATTTGTATTTAACCTGCCGCAGGTGATTAGCATGGTCCTATTCAAATCTTGAATACACCTATATGTCATCTATGAATACTACTACAAACACATCTAAAAATGGCTTGAACACCCTATACATCAAATCCACAAAAGTTGCTGGTGCATTTGTTAGCCCGAATGACATGACTAAAAACTCAAAATGACCCTACTGTGTTCGGAAAGCTGTCTTGGGTATATCTTTGTCTTTGACCCTTACTTGGTGATAACCCGACCTCAGGTCGATCTTTGAAAAACACCTAGCACCTTGTAACTGATCAAAGAAATCATCAATTCTAGGGAGGGGCTATTTGTTCTTAATCGTTACCTTATTCAACTGCCGGTAGTCAATACACATTCCTAACAAGCCATCTTTCTTACGTACAAACAAAATTGGTGCCCCCCATGGGGACATACTAGGCCTTATGAATCCCTTTTCTAATAAGTCTTTTAATTGCTCCTTCAACTCCCGTAATTCTATCGGGGCCATTCTATATGGAGGGATGAAAATAGGTTGAGTATCTCGAATCACATCAATACCAAACTCTACTTCTCGTTCTGGGGGCAAACCCGGAAGATCTTCTAGAAACACATCGGGAAATTCATTTACCAACGAAATGTATTGAAGAGTTGGTGGCTCTGTATCTATATTTTTCACTCTAACTAGATGACATATGTATCCTTTGGACATCATCTTCTTTGCCGTAAGATAAGAAATAAATTTACCTCTTGGCGCCCTAATATTACCTTTCCATTCGAGGACTGCCTCTTTTGGAAACTGGGAATGAACTATCTTAGTTCAGCAATCTACCGTGGCATAACAAGAAGCTAACCAATCCATATACCTATTATAACATCAAAATCTACCATTTCTAGCTCAATATGATCAGCCAATGTATCACAATCACAAATAGTTACAATGCAATTTGCGATAAACCCTTCTAGCTATAATAGGCTCACTAATCGGTGTAGATACTTCAAATGGCTACACTATAATTCTGGTGTTCTTTTGAACTTTCCAGCAATCAATGGAGTAACATCTGACAATGTAGACCACGGATCAATTAATGCATATATATTATGTGAAAATATGGACAATGTACCTGTAACCACATCCGGCGAGGCTTTTAAATTTTGTCAATCCCCTAAAGCATATGTGCGATTATGAACTCCACTAGAATTAGCTGCTCCCCTAGCTCCTCTACCATGATGAGTAGGCATCTGTCCCCTACCTAAAAAAGGTACTGATGATGAGGATGCAACAACTGACCTAGTAGGTTTTGCCACACCACCCACACCCCTATGAGTGCAATTTCTCATCATATGACCCGGTGTACCACACCAAAACCAAACATTTGTCCCAAACCGACATGCACCTAAATGATTTCTTCCGCATTATTTACCATACTGCTGAGGAGGTCTTGATTGGCTCATACTTCCCTGCTCTCGATACCATGCTATTTGTGAACCTTGACTTTCACCTCTTTACCCAAACAGATTGCCCCTAGACTCTTAAAACCGAGGCGGGACACTAGCTATTAGGAAGATGATGGCCTAGGCGGTCTGTTAAAGAACCGAGGCCTAAACTCACCTTGGGATGGTGTAAATTGCCCCATGGATCTGGCTTTCTTAGAATGCCTTTCTTCTAACTCTTGTGTCCTTCTCCTTTGCCTTTGATCCTCCAACTTTTGCGCAAAATCTTGCATTATAAACCCATATCTTTATTCAATGAAGCAATGGTACAGTCTCTAACCAGATATGCAATTAAATCTATCCACACATCGATGAACACTATCCTCCATAGTAGCTACTACATTAGGAGCATACCTGGCCAAGGAATTAAATTTGAGACTATACTCCCTGACACTCATAGTTCCTTGGTGGAGATTTAAGAACTGATCCGCACGGGCCTCTCGAATCTCCAATGGTAGGTAACTGTCAAGGAATACCTTTTTGAACTCTTTCCACATAGCTGAAGGTGCATTTGTTCCCTTAGATTGCTTCCAAGCTTCATACCATAATATAGCCACACCCTTTAATCTATATGTTGCTACCTCAAACGCTTCTTTGCCACTTACATGCATAACATCCAAAGTGCGTTGGATTTGATCTATAAAGTCCTATGGATATTCAGTAGGATCTGACCCGGTGAATGATGGAGGGTCCAAATTAAGGAAGTCACGTATCCGCATGCCAGCTGCTCTATCTACACCACTAGTACCTACAACTAGACTTCTTGCCTTTGGCCGTGGCCAGCAACTATATGAGTCAATAATTGGACTGCATTCCTCAAATCTTGCTCGGTAGCATTAATAGTGGGTTCTTGAGGTGCAGCTTCCCTCCTTAGATCTTCTGGAGATGGAGGGGTCGGGGAAGTCTGTGATAGAGACTCATCTTGAGCCTCACCTTGAACAGCTTGACTAGGTGGTGGTTGGCTGGTCCCTTCTTGGGCAGCCACATCTAATCTCTTACCAGTACTTTTACTTCTCCTCGTAACTGGCATCTTTGCTATAATAAAACAATTTATAAATTAGATATGATTCGCCTATAACATAGGTTCTATCGCACGATCTAAGAAATGAAAGAAAGGAGACAACTCCTACATGTCCCGTAGCCTCATGTTTACAAATGTGGTGCACAACACATCCATAAGCAAGACTCTACACAGATACGACTTTGTAGACTCCCAAGGACGACCTGCTCTGTTACAACTTTTGTCACGCCTCAAATCTCATTAAGACCGACAGGCTCCCGATGCCCTAGAGGCCCGAGAGAACCAACATGCAACTTGTTCTTACTATGCATATAACTATGAAAATCCTGGTACAAGTTCACATAGGATGCAGTGATACAAACCAACATAAGTAGAGCCAAAACTAATATACAAGACTAGGTCGTTGAGGCCATAACTTGTTAAGACGCAACTCAACCATATACATAAGTCTACAAAGCCTCTAAAAGATAGAAAACCTTAGAGTAGGTCGGAACATACCCTGGCTTACCCTTAACAATGATACAATACCAAAATGAATCTACCAAGGACTCAATAAAGCTCCGAATCAACCTGGAGCTCATCAAAAGTAGTTGAATGTCATTTATTCCTATTGAGAAGGTATACTAGCTGGAGTACTTGTGCCTGCAGCATGAAATGCAGCGTCCCCCGCGAGAGACATCAGTACAAAAAAATGTACGAAATATGTAAGGCAATAACATATATAAAACAAGAGTTCAAATGAAACCAAGTATCAATATATGTGTGCATAAATCAGAACATAAGACCACCTATGTTAACTCTTGTGGGATCATGTATGTTACATTCTAGTCCTTACCTTTCTGTGTGTTAAGATATTTGTAAGGCATGTGATACGAATGACCAGTTGATCAGTGGTAGAAGAGGATGATCCATGCTAGGCTTTTTAACCCCTGGAATGCAGTCCTCATAATTACACAAATTGGGATTGGCCCATCACTTAGATTCTTTAATCTTTGAGATTGTTGTTTTCGTGCTCATAATTTTTTTGAGATTTGGAACTATCGACCAGTAGTAGAATACATGAAAATAATACTTCAAGGCAATAACAAAGACATAAGGAGCTATGTAACATCAATGCATTACTTGTGACCTTCAATGACACAATTGTATTCAACTGCATAAGAGGAGGATTCACCAAACTTGCTTTTGCAAATACCATTTCTATATCAGCACATAGGAGGGTAATTACATAAGTATAGAGCTGAACATATAATGAAGTAATTCTATACACTAATGAGAGGGGGAAATATTGTTAGCTATTTGAAGATCGTACGTTGCCACTATGTTTCCTTTACTAGGAATAGAACTTAGGAAATTCACTTATTGATATTAATTGCAAGTATTAGATTTCATGCCGAAGAATATTGAATCGAATAGCCTTACATACCTTATCCTCTGACTAATAGAACTATCACGATTCAACATCCCCTTGTAGGTTTTAATCAATAATATAAGTCATGATAAACTAAAATTAGCAATTATCACATCGTGAGCCCCGTAAAACAGTAACTAACATTGACGGATAATGAGCCCATATAGCCCTTAAAATAATGTGTATCACCACACTCTCTCTACCCAATACATACATTATATATCCTTTTCCAAGATTACCTAAGCTGCACCAACAACAATACACATAAAACAACCTCAAAAATTCTTTATCATACAACCAATTATTGAACTCACCACCCCCTTGAGTTCATTATGACAACATACCCATAATTCCTCACTCAAACTCATACATAAGGAGGAAGAAAATAGAGTAGTCACCTTACCTCAATTTCTACAACTTCTCCTTATAACTTGAATTCATCTAGAAGTTCAACTTCCCTTCACACTTCAACCAAAGAAGAAGAGAAAAGTATCTTAATAATTAAGGAAAGTGAACAGTAGCTTGTGGGAACTCCTACCTTCTACTTATAATTGAGCATGAATAACATGTTTTCTAGCCTTCCATGGGAGAATTAAGCTAAATCCACAAGTGTTTCTCTTACCTTGGTTTGCAGATATGAGGATTTCTTCAAGAACCCTAGAAGGATTTTTAAGGCTCCTTTTTTTATCCTTAAGAGAAAAGAGAGAGAGAGCTAGAATTAATTCTCAATATTGTGTGTTAAAAATGAGTGAGAATAGCAGCCAATATATCTTCTATTGAGCTTTCTTTCACATTTAAGAATATCCTCTAGAACCTCCCTATTTTGGTCCATTTTCAGCCACTAAATGGTCAAGAAGGTGATGCACCTGCTTATGTACATCAAGCAGCTCAAAACGTCAAACTAGGTGATGCACCTACTTGCTTTCACTTGGGCTTAAATATATTGGGCCTTGGCAGATTTGGCTGCTGGGCTTTAATTTCATTTTCCTTTTATTTAACTTAGTTTGAGCCTCAAGTGAGTCCATTAGCATAGGCCCAAATCTGATCCATAAACCTTGGCATTTTTAACTAGATCCATATAGCTCAAGTAGGTGATACACCTACTTGGTCCTTTGGACTAGTCAATAAGTCAAAGTAGGTGATGCACCTACTTGTCACCTACTAACTTAGTTAAGTCAAGCAAGCAACTCACTTATTTTATTCTATTTTCTAAATATTAATCCCTTTTGCTTTAACCTAGCACTTAACTTTCAACTTTAAGATCAATTCCCACCTTACTGTCTTGAGTTTAAATACTCCCATTAGAGTTAACTTGCAGTACACATGCGGAAACGTGCAAGGCATCACATCACCTTCCGAGCTAGTTTAAAGCATAGCTAATCATATAAGAAACATGGTCCTTCACCTATACTATAAGGCTATGTCAAGTATCACAAGAATAGAACAAGCATATGCATAATATGGGTTATTACACATAACTCTTGAATTCATAATTCAAATTAAAGAGAGTTAAGAGTAGAGATCAAGAAAGTCTTTGACTTTAATTGTGAATCCTTTGAGATCAACTATCAATTTCAACTAAGTTTTGAGGAAGTAAGTATGAGAATGAAAAAAGTCGTTTACATGAGTTCCTAGTTGTTTTGTAGACCCTAGAGTTGAGTCGTTCATTCTTATAAATTCTGCATGAACTCCATAAGTTGAGTATCTTTGAGAGAAGTAGTATCTTCAAGTTCTATGTCTTGAGAATTGAGTTACTAGTCTTTTTTTTTTTTTTTTGAGATTATATTCCTAATAATGGGACTATTACATGTTAGCCATGAAGTTCTTGAGTTGAGTAGTTCATGCCCATAATTCTGCATGCACCCTATAAGTCCAGTAGTCTTGAGAGGAGAAGTATCATTGAGTCCTTGAGTTGAGTAGTTCATGCCCATAATTCCGCATGAACCCTTCGAATTGAGCATTCTTTAAATGAGTATTATCATTGAAGTTCTTGAGTTTTGGTATTAAGATCTACGTATGGTTGTTGAAAACCTTGAATTGAGTCGTTCACGTCCATAATTCGGTAGGAGCCTTATTTTGAGAAGTCTTTTACAATTGTTTTAAACTTATTTTAAAGACTTGAGAATTGAGTTGAGTAAGAGCAAGATTTGAGTTCAGTTTCTTCAAAATATTATATAGGAACTAAGTATTCCCAAAGAGTAAATGTTTTCACAGGTAAACAAGAGAGGAAATACTGATTTTGAAGAGAGCGTTTGAGCTAGTTTTTGAGTAATTATCTCAAACCACAAAAAGTGTATTTTTTTTTAAACATATGAGCTGAGTATTTTCGGAGTAGTACTGAGCACCGATGTGGGGCCGAGTTTATAACAACTGAATGTCTCCATAAACTATGTAGCCAACATGGTAGAAAATGGTCATACTTTTTAGATGATTCATTAGTGCTTTTTAGCATAGACTAGTGGATCCACTTAGTTGAGGCTTTCTATATATCAGTAAGTTATAGGTCAGTTCTGGCAGCGTGGGCAAGAAAATGTATCAACACATAACTCATAGTGATGGTTGTCCGTTAGATAAACTCCCACAGAGTTATATTATATTTTATAAGATATATAAATTGAGTTGTTATTGTATTTTTCAAAACATTGAGTTTCTTTCTACTGTTTTAAAAGCTTTCCATATTTTGCATGTGTATTGTTGCTTTATATAGAGTTGAGTATCCAGAGTTGAGTATTCAGAGTTGAGTACCCAGAGTCGAGTATCTTATTATTGGGTTGAGCCTTATTTCACTGAGTTGAATATCTTACCATTTAGTTGAATTATGTTTCCTTTTTATCAAGTTCAAGCTTATGATTATGCTTTAGAATTCCCCTTACATGCTCGTACATTCCACGTACTGAGCCATTTGGCCTGCATCATTTCATGATGTAGATATAGGTATTTAGGGTCATCAACAGGAGCTTCGTTAATACTACATGGAGTTCGAGTTAGCTATGGTGAGCCTCCTTGCTTCAGGAGGATTGCATTTATTTTTCAATTTTGTTAGGATGTCATGGGTTTTTTTCCGACTTCCATCTTTATCATTTGGAGGCTTCATAGATAGACAGTAGAGTTTCAAAAGTCTGTTCATTTATTTTGTTAAATGTTTTAAAGACTTAAGTGTCCTATTTTATGGCGAGTGGAATATATTATTTTCATTCAGAGGTATTCATATGAGTTAATGATTTGTATTTGTATTTTAGTGAATTTTATTCTGGTTTTAATCTTTATATGCTTGAGTTAGTCTTTCGCTTGTAGTCAGCCAGGACGAGGGTTCGCTTGGGGACCAGCAATGGTTCTCGAGTGCCGACCACGTCCAGGGTGTAGGCTCAGGTCGTGACAATTAGTTGGATCCTTGCTAGAGCAGCGATGTCCTGACCCGTATGCTGTCTCGGTCCTGGGAAAAGCACAATGTAGGATTGTACGAAGTGAATGTCTTTTGTTGCATATCTAATACCTAGGCATTAGTCACATGCAATCAGTAGCCTTTCTCCCCTCACATTCCATCTGTGTGATGAACCCAAAAGCCTCTCTCGAGTCCCATACCTTCCTTGCTTAATGTTGTTAGGGTGTGGTCTACAAGTGGTGACTTGAATTCTTGGTTCGGTAGATGCATTGGCCATGGGGTCTTCATCACCTCCTTTTTGCCTAAAATGAATGCTCCTTTCTAATGATGACTGCACTTTCC
The DNA here is from genome assembly GCA_035578085.1 of Solanum pinnatisectum. Lineage (NCBI taxonomy): Eukaryota > Viridiplantae > Streptophyta > Magnoliopsida > Solanales > Solanaceae > Solanum > Solanum pinnatisectum. Next base: position 11,496,600 of record CM069078.1, on the reverse strand, counting down.
TTGGACCAATTTGCGCCTACACATGCATATAGGGCTCATATGGCACGCGAAGTCATTGAGGAATACTACTCGGTTGACCCTACCAATAGTCACATGATTGGCTCAAAGTTTAAGCCATGCATGTGCAAGTATGATCACATTTAGACTATGAAACGTTGTATTGCTCATTAAGTTAGTTAGAGTTTGTTGGATAGTATCTACTATTCCGATAACCGTAGTAATTTTTGACCTAATATGTGCAACAAAACCAATCTTTTAAAAGGGATGCATATTAGATAAAATGTCAATACAGGCTCTACTTGTTGCTGCAATCATTCATGATAACTCAATAGATTGTTGATGTACCACGGAATTATGGTACTTCTCATTCTTTAAACTTAGAGTTTTTCATGTGCCTTAAGCATTTCCAAGTAGATTTGATGGTATTTTACATATATTTTGCAGAAAAAATAGGTGTTTGACGAGTCAAAATGAAACAGGTTGAAATAGTAGCTTTTTTAGGTTGGACGACTTCACCTTTGAGTCTTAGAATTTGCTACAAGTCATATGAATGATTCATAGAAGGCAGTGATGTGTTTTGAAGCTAAGTGTTGGTTAGAGAGACTGGACTACGGGCCGTCAGAATTTTTACAAGCCATAGGTTCAAGTTGTAGGAAAGATCACAAATGTTGAACTCCAGTACTTGGATGAAGAGAAGCCATGACGGATCGTGCAAAGTCTACACATCGTAGAACATACATGTAAATTTTTTTGAGATTTTTGCCAAAAGTTCTTTTGACGGAAGATCACTACGAGAAATAGAACTAAATCGTAGACGTGACTATCGAATCCTATTTTTTCTATGTTTTTTAGGATTATATGTATGTAACTAAGTTTTTAATTCTCGTTTTTTTGGTTAGACAATTTGATACTTTGTTCTAGATTTTGAGAATAATTTTTGTGAACAATTTGTCCATTTTAATTGTTGAAGCATCGGTTTATAATACATCTTTTGTTCGTCAATTCATGATTACAGAGTTCAACTATCCTAATTGTAAGTCCATGATTTATTTTAATAAACTTATTATGAATTGTGATAACTCAAGCAAAAGTAGCTGAATCCACAACTAGGGTTGGGGGAACCATGAGGAATTAACAACATAGACCTAATAAATAGTAGTTCTTGAATAAATGTTTATGCATGTGTTATTAATCTCTTCATTTTAATTGCTTTTTGACAGTGGCCAACATTAGAACCCTCCTTATTCCTATTGGCCCGACCAAGGAAGTAACGAATGTGAAAAGAGATCAAACAACAGAGATTTAGATACTACAACCATTACTTATAGCTTGAACCATATTTGTGAAAACTAATATGGGGTCAAGGGTAAGTGTTAAGAAAAACCACACCAAAAGACCAATCAAGTTGCGTGGTAAAATTCCCTATTTGGACAACCAATAACTTTAACTTACCGATGCATGTTAAATACTAGACAAGGTTACTAAGATAAGGTTTATTGCATTAAGGACTTTTGGGTAACACATACTTCCTAATTTTAATTTCTATTGATTTTATGAAATATTCAATCATGTTTACTTGGTTACTTGTCATTGAAATCAATCAATATAGCTTTTGTGTTACAACTCCCCCACCCCCTCCGCCTTTTATGGGAATAATCTAACGAAAAGTACAACGAAAAGTAAATTATCCTAAGTGTACACCTCATTCCTCATGGGATCGATCCTAACCTTTGTTAGATTCTTTATTTGAGTGCCTTTCTGAAATGAACCTCTTGCACTATTTGTTTCACTATTGCAACTGGTGGGTTTGTCTTGTCATGAAAATGTCCAAAGTCTATTTCTCTCCATAGGTAGTATACAGTAGCTATCAATGTCATCCTAAATACCTCATCCCTTAGACATTTCACTTTTGCATGATAACTAGCCCATTACATCTGTTGAATTTTTCTTGTCATGAAAATGTATGAAGTTTCTTTCTTTCCGTAGATAGTATACAGTAGTTACCAATGTCATCCTAAAGACCTCATCCCTTGGACTTCTCGCTTTTTCATGATGACAAGCCCATTGCAGTTCATACTCCTATGGACCTGATTCTCTTGTTACATCTTTCTACCTTAGGATCCTCCTTCATATTTATTGTTCTTCTAAGCAAGTGAAGAACAAGTGTGAGATGCTTTCATCCTTTTGTACCATAGTTGGCACATTTGATCTCAAGTTATTCCCCATATGTATAATCTATCCATTGTGTACAATCTATTATATACAGCCAGTCTGAAAATAAATAGCCATGTGGAATGACCAAGGTTATTGCATAGTATTTTTTTTCTAGGTCCGTTTTGATAATCAACCCTCTGTCTCAACTAGAATTGCTTTGTGGAGAATTTGTGACTGTGAAAACATGATATTAAAGTTTGTCAAAAAATGCTTCTTGAAATTGTCTCTTAGAATTAGGGTAGGGTGGAACCTTGGGCTAAGATAAAGTAAATCAAAATCATTTGAAATGAATATTTTGTTGGGCATTTAAAAATATCTAAAACAAACAAGCATTTCTTCATCAAGCGCTCTATTTGTTAGCTCCAAAGCCTCTTTTTAACACCTTATCTTAATAAGTTCGCAAAAAAGTTCTTATGCCTTCTAAATTGGATATTTCTTGCATTAAGTTCTCTTTCGTATGTTAGTTATACTGGTTGTTTATTCTATAGTGATGCTTCAATAGTTCAATTAAAATTATGACGAGAAGATAGTGATCTCTTATTTATAAATGACGTGTATGAGACTTTCCAGGTTGCTAATCTTTGTTCTTTTGAGATTTTTCTTTAGTAGACAATGATTGATACTTTTATATAAATATTTTTATTAAACCAATGGAGTTTATATCTTATGAGCATACTAAATTATAAATTTTGGTTTCGCGGAATTCTGCAAATCAATGGCACCAAATTGACGTGTATTTAAGAAAACTACACTTGAAGGGAAACTATTCAAGCAACTCAATCACTGGATGAATCAAATAACATTACCTCTATTGTTGATACAAGTAATACATTTTATGAAATTTATTAGGATTAAGTTATTGGCCAAGTTGAAACCTAAAACATTAACTACTGAAACATCTATTTATCTTAAATTGTAATGAAAAAATAGACATTAGTTAGTATTAGATGATTGTAAGAACAAAGTTAGGAAAATAAAACAGTCGGATAAATGATGTTGATTTTGTTCACTCTAGTTAAAATAATTCAATCTCAGATGATGGGGATGATAAGAAAGTTAATGATAAGCTGGTTATTGATAATTGAAAAATGAAGCTTGATTAGCTTTGATTATTTTGCGGATGACACTGAAATTTTTTTTCATACACAGTGGAGATTCTTTATTTCAAAGTGAAATCTAGAAATTTTTAGTTGAGAGTTTCAAAACTCACATATTCACAATACACAATTGGAGTTGTAAATAGTGAAAGTACTAAATCCGTAACCGTAGTTTTTAGTGTACTCATCTCTTCAGTGTTCTTTAATTTCTTCTCCTTATTTTTCTGTATTCCCGAGTTGCTCGAATATTTTATGATTATCTTAATTGTTACTTCAGTAACTCAATCATCAACTAAAGATATGTGGATTTAACTTAAGAAGTGATCAATGATAGTTTAGCATCTTAAATGAAGCGCTTCGTGATATCAGCTATAACTTCCGCACATTTTTAACCTGTAAGCCATTGAATGTTTGTCAAAGCAATTTCAGTTTATTTTGTTTTATCAATATGTTATGTAAGTTACAAAAATTGACTCTATGAAGTTCAACAGTTTTGCAATAGATTACATGTAACAACTTATTCATTATCATTTGTATTTGTTAGTCTTGATTTATGTCTGATTAGTTTTCCTTTGCTCATCATGACATAAAACTAGAGTGTGGAGTCAAAAGTGCAACAAAAAATTTTGAAAATTCCAAAAGGGCAACAAAATTATTTATCAAATCAAAAGGGCAACAAATTTTAACACCTTTTAAATCAGGGTTTCCGCCACAAGGCGCGGATACCCATGCGACCTGTAAGGCACATGTTGCTTTTAGCCTTGTAGGGCTCAACCGCCATGAGCCTTACTAGGCGCAGAGGCATCTGCATTTTGCAGGTTTTTTAAAAAAAAAAATCATTTTCTGAATTGAGCAAGTATACACCACAAATTCAATTGAGTAAGTATACACCACAAACTTTTGAAACATATGGATTTTGTTATTAGAAATAGTTTAATTGAATCAAGTACAGTTTCTTGATTAGATTCTAAATTTCTTCTGTTTTTATTCCTCCCAACCCACCTCTTAAAACTATTTTTATTATCATTTGATTACACACCCATTTCTTTCCAAAAAAAAAAAAAGAAGCTTCATGAAAACTCCATAAATAATTTAACAGACTAGCAAAGGCAAATTTAAAAATTAGATCTATGAATTTTTAAGAGAACAAAAATTACTCAATTTTGAATGAATTGTTTTACACAAATAAAAAAATTTACATAGTTAAAAAATTATTAATTTATATTGAATTCATAACTAAAAATAATAATAATAATTATCACTTTAAAATTTCTAACACTAAAATATCACTTGTTTTTAATTATACCATGAACATTAAAGAGGTAATTATTTTTAATACTATTCAATTTTTATAAAAATATCTAATAAATAAAAATAACCTATAGTCTACTTCATCAAACTTATAAAATTAACTTAGTTTGAAGAAACCATTTGTGTTTGATTAATAAATTTTAAAACACCTTCTCAACATCAATTGGTTTTGATCAAACTTTAGAAAAATATGTTCCTTAGTGTGTATTTTTCTGAAAATACTTTTTTTTTTTTTAGTTTTCTAAAAAACTATTTATATTTTAATGGACTAAATTTATATATTAGATGGTAAATTCTGTTTTTTAGTAACTTCACATTTTGAAATATTTGAACCAATTGATAAAAATTTTGGTTTTACCAATGTGCTGCATCTCCAGAAACTTCAACAATGGTGACAATTCTGAAATGAAAAAACATAAATAGAACAAACCAAAATCGAAATTCAAGAAACTGTACTTGATTCAATTAAGCTATTTCTCATAACAAAATCTATAAGTTTCAAATGTTTGTGGTGTATACTTACTCAATTGAATTTGTGGTGTATACTTACTCAATTCAGAACACGATTATTTTTTAAAAAAAAAGCCTGCAAAACGCAGATGTCCCTGCTCCTTGTAAGGCTCATGGCGGCTAAAACTTACAAGGCTAAAAGTTGTCTACTCCTTACAGGTCACATGGGTATCCGCGCCTTGCAGCGGAAACCCTAATTTAAACGGTGTTAAAATTTGTTGCCCTTTTAGTTTGATAAATAATTTTGTTGCCCTTTTGAAATTTTCAAAAAATTTTGTTACACTTTTGGCTCCGGAATCCATAAAACTAGGTAGGTAAAGGTTCCTTCTCTGCCAATATGTACAGTTTGAACCTTTTGCTGGATGGATAGGTGTTATGATCTCCACCTTTAGAATCCAACAACATTGTACGTAATTTGTAGAACTTATAACCAACAGCATGATTTAACTGATCAAAAGAGATGATATTAGCTCTCTTATATTCTATTTGTTTTGTCAATGAATTTCTTGGCCTTAGTTATTTGTTAATATACAAAACAATAAAGCACATTTTTAGTTGTTTCATTCTTTATCATGTACATTACTTCCATATGTGCAATTTTTTTAGATTTTAGGTGATATTTGAACTGAGTTTTTTCATCAAATAATTTCACTAGAATCAGGAAACGTTGTGGCAAGACTAGAGGAAAAGGTCTTGAAAAAATAAAAAAGACTATGGGAGGCAAAATGAAAATAGAGATCTCAGTTGGTAAAGGAAGGCAAACTAAGCCAACTCAATCAACAAAATTATCTAATGAGTAAGGGATTATTGTTCGAAATATTCTTCTACTTCCAAATAAGCGGAAAGAACTCACAAGAGATGATAAATATGCAGAACTTATTAGATGCCACGTAAGTATTCTTTACTCTTCTTCAAAGTTATTAAATAAGTTATTACATGATTCTGATTATACTGAGTTGTTTTTTGGGTACTAGAATTATTCATCCATTTTTTTGACGAAATACTCGGTGATATCTATCTACAATGATATGTAGTAGTAAGTTTACTAATGGTCTCTTTCTCTTTATTCTCTAAGATTCCTATTCTCTATTTTCCAAAAATATAATAAGAATATTATTGGCAAAAGATAGCATACTAAAAAATAAACAGTCAGTACATGTGATCAACTACTATCTACTAAAAATATAACTAGGGGTATACATTCATCTCAAGATTTCTTGCTTAACTCTCCCTCAGAGGATCCTCTGAAGAAGATATCTTGTACAATTCCCTGAAGAAGATAACAACTTGCATTACACTGCCAAACCTGTTGAGCAAATTCTAGTAGAAGAGCTCTTGCCTTTAGCATGTGCATATGTCCACTCCAACTCTTAAGCACCCAGACACTCTTTTGTCATGTAAAAAAATACTCCATATTGTTCTATAGCACTTACACGTGACCTGCAATTACTTTTTGTGGTATATTATAAGTTTATTGGAAGGCAATCTATACTTATCTAAGGGCACTTAAGTTTGAGGTTAATTAGTACATTAGCAGATAAGATTATTATTATTTTAATATAAACAGAATTTTGATTGTTTTGTGTGTTTCTTCAAAGCTTAATTATTTTTACGAAAGATTTGAGATTAATTTGGACGAGCATTACGTGAAAAATAGTTGTGAGGATATTCTGAAAAATAGAATCCAACAATGGCGTTACAAGTTAGAACAACTATTTGAAAGTGCAGGTTCCGAGGAAGAAGCTCATAAAATTGAAGTGCTAGAGTTGACCCCTGAAAAATTGAATAGGTTTTATGACATGTGGATTACTCCAGAGTATAAAGTAGTTTATATTCATGTTATTCTTGTTCTTATTTTTTATGTATAAATAAATAAATTATGTCACCAAGTATGAAATTACAGCCCAAGTTAAAACAAGACAATGAGGCCTGGACATTAGAAGCTTATTTTCTTCTACTAGTATAAACTATATATAACATCTAAACATTTGTTTATGGTGCCTATTATGTGGCTTCAGGTAATATTGAAATATACCTTCTAAGCAATGTGCTTGAGAATATCATCAATGCGTGTATTCTTCTTCTGGAATACTCTTTGGTTTCTTTCATTACAGATATAATATACTGTTGCGGCTGATACTCTCTTATAAATCACATCCCTGCTACTTCTCCATTTACACCACTTCTCCTCCCATTTGAGTTCCTCTTCCCATTCCATACATGTTCGCTGGATGTGCATCAATTTGACCAGCCTAAGTCATATGTGTTCAAAGTAATCGCTTACAAATAATAAATGTTGAATAGAACCGGGTTGGCTATAACACAATTGACACTGTAATTTTATAACCATTCTCTAGTTTGCCAATCTATCACAAGTATATATTCTTCCCAATGCTACTAATGGCAGTATAAATATCCATCTGAGTGCATCTTGATTTCAAATATCACTCTCTTTCAGCTATCCTTTGCAAATTGTCCTTCTAGTTTTTGATATATACTTTTTATGGTCAAAATGGACATTGTACTCTTGTTGTTGTTAAAGTTACAATGTTTTTAATTTTTTGTAGAAATGATGCGACAAAAATAAGGTCTATCGAACTAAGCTTAAATCTAATCAATTCATGGGGTCAAAAGCTTTCGTAGTGGCTTGTGCTGATATTGTAAGTTATACCATTTTATTTTATTTTTTCTTATGAAATTCTAGTACCATTTCAATTATTTTCTTGTTTACGGGGTGAAACAAAACCTGAAAGATTGGAGCCTGACAGAATCGAGTTCTATAAGCATACTCATTTCATTAAGGAAAAAGGATGGTCATCTCAAGAGACTGAGTATCACTATGCAAGAATATTAATATTTTTTAGTAACATGTCCATTGCATTTGTTCGATTAATATCTTCAGAAGTTATGCCTTCTTTAAATAGTATTAATATTTCTATGTAGAACAACATTAAAGTTATGAAAAAATTATATATTTTAGGAGAGTCATCCATGACGGTTGATGAAATTATAGATATTGTACTTTGTACAAATCAGGGTATATAAAAGGTACTGATTATGGTCCAAAACCTAATACTATAAGAGCTAAAGAAAGGAGGATTGTATAGCTAGAAGACTCTAAAAAAGGCAAAAGAGGAAGCTGCTACAATCCAACATGATCTACATAAACAATTAAATACAGCTGAAACTACCGTAGAAAACCAGCAGTCTAAGATAGAAGATCAATAGTCTCAAATACAAGACCAGCCATCTCAGATACAAGAATTAAATTCTCAATTGGACATTTTAATGACACACAAAGAGGAAATGTTTAAGAAAATGTAACTTCTTGGTTGCTCATCACCATCAAGGTTTGAAGTAACACAAAATGATATTATAAGTTCTATTTAATTTCTACTTATTAAATATTTAAATATGTAGCATTTAGTATCTAACTTTGTATATTTCATATATGTAAGATTTTTGTCGTGAGTCGCCCATGTGGACCGACCTAACTAGACTTCATTCTTTCTGACCCAATCCATTTTTGTCCTATCCGATTTAACTAATTAATTAATCAAATGGATAATCCTTTTTAAAGGAGAAGAGAAAACATTTACAGGGTAATTGTTCAATCTCCCCTTAAAAGGCTCCTAATGGTAGTAAATCTTTTTCAGACGTGGGAACGTAAAAAGAAAAAGAGAAGAACATGAGAAAGGAAAAAATAGTAATGAAACAGAAAAAAAAGTTTGTTACACAAATCAATCTACACAATAAGGAGACTCTTAGTTTTTGAACAAGAATGATCTTGATTTCCTTGTGATTCAAAGTGAGATCAGGAGAAATTCCTTTCAACAGCAAAATCAATAACAAATATTTCCACTGGAAGTTATAAGATACACAACTTGTTGTTGTTTTGCCCTTAAAATTCCTTCATTGGTATCAGATCCATGATTAATTGATTTCATTATATTATGTTGATATTTGTATTCACTATGTTGTTTAAAAGAAACAAATTGTGACTAATATTTCCTTGAAAATAAGTCAAAAGAAAAAAATGGAAGAAGTTAGAGTTTTCTTTTAATATTTGTTTTGAATATGGATTAATTATGTTTTAAATAGGATTCAAAATCCTATTTGATTTTGATTCATATTGTAGATAGGATTCCTTATCCTACAAATAAAGAAATTCTATCAATTTTTTTGAAACAACTGCTTCTGTTTGGAGCGATCTAAAAATTGGTTGTACAATATTTTTGGTCGAAATATATTTAAATGAAAAAAGGATTTGAATCGAGTGAGATATGATTTTTTTAAAGTTGACTTTTTTTAACTGGTTTTTTCAGAAAATATGCTTCTGTTGATTGAGATTTGAAAATTGAGTATATAGTTTTTTAGCTCGAAAAATAAATTTTCATGATCTACTCGTTCATAACTTTCCCAAAATATATTATATTAGAAAAAAAGGTTTAAAATGAGTGAGATATGAAATTTTGAAATCGGGCTAAACAACATTTTTTTATGATTTTTTTTAAAAGAGTTTTGTGTCCTTTTAGGATTATTCTTTTTTTAAAACGAATTTTTGTCCTTTTAGGATATATCTTTTTTACATAATATATGTGTTTATATATTATGTTTTTCAAATATCAGTCTTGTTAATTCGTTTAGTCATTTATGTTGCTTAAACACATTTTTTGTCTTCTACATATGAAAGTGACATATGTTATCACATTGAATGGTTCAACCATTCTTATTATTTACTTGTTCCTATTTCAAACATGGCTGGATAGGAACAAACTTGAATTATTCCAAGAGGGAGTTCTCGAAGTCGAAGAAAGGGATAATGTAGAAGATCACGTCACCTAGGAGATGTTTTCGAGGATGAGAAATCATACGGATCGGTGTCACGAAGGTGAAATAGAATCTGTTAAGGAATCAAAGGGCCATTCGAAGGAAAAGAGATAAAGATTTGAAAGAGTTTATGTCTTTGAAGATGGATCCTCTAGACTCTTTATTAGACTTCCTCAGATCCTTTAACACAAAATTTGATGAGTTTAATGAAAGTGTCATTCAAGTTGAGGAGTGGGTTGCATACGATATTTTGTATCATTCCTTACAAAAATACTTAAAGATTGAAGCTATTTTGAAATTGGGGATAATGAATCATTATGGAAGTATGTGGTCAATATAGGAGTTAAGTGGGTAAAACTTCAGAGTATAAACCTAGTTTAAAATTGAATTTTGTAGACTATTCTTTATAATTTATGTGATGAACATCTTTGATTATGCTTTAAATATGAATATTTGAGTTTTATCTCTTCTTTCTTTGGATTAGTGGATTATTGTTCTATTGCACATTGGCATATGCTATTTGATTATTAGACATGTAAATCTTTGTGATTATGGTCTAAAAAATATACACGTTAAGAAATTAGTGTAAAATTTTTGTTATATATTTAGTTCGTAGATGATGATTGGATACTTACGTGTCTTTTCAATTTTACATTAAATATGAAACCTTTATGAGAATTGATTTGCTTGAATGTGTATGTCGCATGCATAATTGATTAAAATTCTTGCCTTATTATATCTCCTAAAATACATGGCATCAGAAAGTATCATTGTTGACTTAAGCAAAGGTGAAAAACTTAAGGTTACAATTACGACATCTAGAGTCGTAAAACATGCTATGTACTAGAAGAGAAACATGTTGTGGAAGGTATAAATCATGTTTTGAATCAACCACAAGATGGTAATTCTGCATAACACAGAAGGGATCATGAAGCTTACAGAGTTTGAAAAAAGCTAATTCCATTGCACGTAGAATAATAGTTAGTTCTATGGTTAATGACCGCATACATGAATGTTCGGAATTCCCTACTACTCATGCTATGTGGACACAACTACAAGGAATGTATTGGGGTACATTTCATGCCCCGGGGCTACCCCCTTGGCATAACACAGGACCTAGGATCACTAGTGACCCCAAGCTAACCCTATGTCTGGCATATATCAAGCATAATGAGAACAACTGAAGAAGACATATATTGTGCGGAAGCTAAAACAATGGCTAACTGAAAGTGGGGAAATACCCATCTAGTATGAATATATAAAATATAATGAAAGTCTAGTGATGACTGAAGCACCACTTAACAACTCAACTACATCTACTACTACATCTGAAAAGTCTCTACTAAATTGAGTTGCTGGGACATGCCCCCCAACTAACTTTAACAAAACTAAAAACTAAATATAAAGACTAAAATGAAAAGCATTCTATTGTCCTCAAAGTATGAGGACTCACCACTGAAGCTGCTGAAGTCGGACCGAGAATCGATCTATGCGTGATCTGCATTCTGAGTGCCTGAACCTACATCATGAAAGGATGTGGCGCAGAGTATGCATCATTACTTGGAATGTACTCACCATGAAGGATAGAGATACTAAGCTCTATTAATGTATGTAAGTTGGATAAAGCATAACTGAGCAATGACATAAACCAAGCAAGAATGTAAATATTGAAACATAACTGTAAAGCTAAGTTAAATGCAATGACCAAGTACTAATCATGAAATAACATGCTGAGCTGAACGCTGAAATATGTACTGAAAACTTGGTCAAATGCACTAGGAGTCTGACTGTGAGAGCTACTATTAACCGACATAAACCACGTGAGCTAAACATGGAGTCCGATGTATATGCCCCATAGAGAGGATATAATACCGTGCTAGTGGTATAAAGTCATGACTGGTGTGATCACTATATGTGATGCCTAATAGAGGAGACTTATACTCCTACGGGGGTACGTAGTTCTGGGACTGTGAGGGTACGCTGAACCCTAGTTCAACTTGGTGCTAAGCCTACTCCCAACTAATTATGTATATGACTTAAATGTAACTGAAATACTGAATAGCACAAATACTAACATGCAATCTGAGAATGCAACATTTATGTACTGATAATGTGACATTTAAAATCTGGAGCATGATTATCTGTTTGACTGACCTAATAATTATAATTCATGAACTAAGAGAATTTTTACAAACAAGGGTTCTAAGTTTCATACAAGGAATTAAGGAAACTTTCCAAGAAAGAATACTACAACAACTAAATCAAAGTAAATATCCAAGGTTTTAAAAACCCTAGGTCTAAAAAAGATATGGAGAATCATGGAACTAACTAAATTCTAGGGACCTAGTAGATGAAGGAACCCACTAGTGAAATCCCACATACCTGGTGATGAAATATACAGAGAAATCCTTTGATTTTGGGGCTCAAACTTGAAAAAAACCTACTAACTGTTCTTGGGAAACTGGCGCCTAGTTTTTCTCTATTTGCTCTAAGTTTTGGTGAATGAGGGTTCAGGGTAATGTCTAACTAGGATATTAGGCTTAAACTGAGTAAAACGGCGTAGTTTAGGTATTAAACGATGTAGTTCAAATGCCCAATGCATAGGGGAAAATACAAAAATGACAATGACTTAAAAGATGATGAGGCCCACCTACGGAGCCACTGACAGACCGTTGATGGAACCACTGTCCGCAAGTGGGTCATGTTTGCTGGACAGTGCTTACATTTTCTAGGTACCCCTATCTAACGTCCACTTCACAGACCGTGTGAAGGACCACAGACCATGAAGGCCACCATGGTTCTTAACTTGGTGCTGGGGTCTATTGGTTCGAGTTGACCGACCATGCCATGGCTCGTCAGTGGGACGACGACCCGTCAAGGCTGTCGTGGTCCATCACTTAGCTTTGGTGGCTCTGCTTCACTTTCACGGTTTGTGGTCCTCCAAAGTTTACTGGTTCGATCCTTTTTCTTCTGAGGCGTCTAAGGTAGTTTCTGAGGTGTTACAATATCTCCCAACATTTATCCTCGAATGTAGTCTAAACAAGTTGAGTATGGAGGGAAGGAGCTCCAATCCCTATCACTAATTGGGAACATTTATTCTTGAATGAAGTCTAAACAAGCTGAGTATGGAGGGAAGGAGCTCCAATCCCTATCACTAAGTTCTAGAAACTGATATCTACCTTAACTAACAACTGAAGGACAAGATACTGAGACTAAATTTATGCAAGATTAAAGTGAGAGACTGGAGGGGAACTATTACCTCAAGCTGAAATAAAATCGGAAGGAAAGAGGTGGGGATACTTGGCTATCATAGCTGCTTCTACTTCCTATGTAGCTCCCTCTACGGACTGACTCCTCCACAAAACCTTCACCGAAGCGACTTCTTTATTTCTCAACTTACGAACCTGACGGTTAAGAATCTAAATTGGCACCTCCTCATAAGTGAGACTATCCTTCACAACCACACTCTCTAATGGTACTATTGATGTCCGATCACCCACACACTTCTTCAACAAGGACGCCAGCAACATTACCAACCCTTTTTAGGATTCTTAAGGACCTACATATCTAGGATTGAGCTTCCCTTTCTTGCCAAATCTCATCCACCCCTTCATAATAGGTTACACCTTCAGGAAGATCCAATCATCAATTTAAAAATTCTAAGTCCCTTCTCCTCACATCTGTATGGGACTTCTGATGACTCTCGGTTGTCTTTAGTCTATCTCTGATAAGCTGAACATTCTCTATCGCCTCATGAACCGAATCTGGCTATATCAAGGCTGCTTCACCTATTTAAAACCAACCAATCAGAGACCTACATCTATGCCCATATAGTGCCTTATACGGGTTCATCTGAATACTGGAATTGAAGCTATTATTATAGGCGAACTCTATGAGAGGTAGGTGATCATCCCAACTTTCATTGAAATCGATCATGCAAGCTATCAATGTGTCCTCTAAGGTATGAATGGTACACTCGGCCTGACCATCCATTTGTGGATGAAATGTTGTGTTGATATTTACCTGAGTACCAAGACCTTTCTGAAATGATTTCTAGAAATGAGAGATAAACTGAGGACCTCTATCTGAGATGATAGACAAGAGAACCCCATGTAACCTAGCTATCTCCTTGATATAGAGTTTGGCGCCATTTTGATTAACGTTTCAAGCACACCTCTTCCAATTGTAGGTTCAAATGATCATTAATTAGTATAAAACCCAACGAAGAGTTGGGGTCGAACCCAAAGGGAGTTAGGTTCAAAGTTCAGTTATGAGGTACAAATGTGATCTAACTAGCTATAGGAATAGATATTATTGAAAAAGACATGTAATTAAGCCAAAAGCGGTGACACAAATGTCAAATGCGGGGTTTTGGTTTGCAAATATCAACTACAACGCAGTCAAACAGTGATGAGATAACATTAAGGAGAGGAATTCTCGTGATGTGATCGATTATAGACAAATTCGATATATGGGTAATTGAAACTACTATTAAATAGCTAAATATCAGTGGGTAGGCTAGACTATAATTGAAATAGCTTTCTCTCGAACACCTATTCCGCTTGAAGTGATTTCTTTCGAACATCAACAAGCATTACAGTTAAGAACAACCCATAATCTTAATATATCTTCTCTCTCGAGCAATATGGGTAGGATTGGTTTTAGGATTCACTCTCTCGAGCTGAACCTAAATCAACCCAATACCTACAAACAATTAATCAAAAGCTTTGGTTCTAAAACCTTTCTCTCGAGCAAGCGAAGAACACCAAATTGAACTGCATTGGCAACTACAATTCATAAATTAACCCTCAGCTAATGATTAAACCCACTTCAATATAGCATTTAAACTAGTAATTAAAAATACCCATAAATTAATTCAAGCCATAATTACATGATCACACCCCAAGAATTGGGGCTTTAGCAAACATGATAAAAGAGTAAAAACGATTACAAAATTGATTAGCCATCAACTAGGTAAGAGTAATTAAGCCTTTACAATTCTTTAATTTGCAGAAAATTCGAAACCCACTTGCAAAATATTCCAATTGAATTTCAAAAAGTATTCAAGTCTACTAAGGAACTATCCAAACCTCTAGAGAAAACTGTTCTAGATTTAAAAGAAATTAAAAACTCTTTCATTTAATAGTTCAAACTCCTATTAATAGTCACCAAAAATTAGCCACGAAAGAACATTGGGCGATATAAGTCGAGTTCACCGAGTAGTTCGGCGAACCGCCCTTTGCTCCCTTCTATCGCCTTTTTGCATTAGCTCACAACATCCTCAAGTTCTTGAACTTTGGGCAATCAATCTAATCATCGCGAACCTGATCGGCGATTCATCGACTGCCCCTTTCCAATCGCCAACTTGGTTTATTCCCTCAGGGCTGGCACACTGGAACTTTAGGTAGTCCAAATATCCACTCGGCGGTTTACAAAGTTCTTTTGAAGATCATCAGGCTCGCCTTTCTGCACTTTTTCAGTTTGTTTTGTTTCTTTTTGTAGGTTAGCATCTCTGCTTGCTCCTCACTTCATATACCTGAAAATCATGGCTTTAACATAAGTTTATGGCATTAATTAAGAATTTGAGGACACTAAATCTACATAAACAAAGCCCCAAATGAGTCCAAATCTCAAACTCATCATAGTCCTCTGCTGAATTTGTACTCTTGACAACCAAGAAGTGAGCAGACTTAGTAACCCTATCTACTATCACCCAAATTGAGTCATGCTATCTGTGAGTACGAGGGAAACCCGTAATGAAGTCCATGTTTATCACTTCCCACTTCCATGTAGGAATGTTAATTTCTTGAGTCATACCTCCGTGTTTCTGATGTTCTACCTTAACCTGTTTACAATTAGGACACATAGCCAAAAAATCTGCGATGTCCCTCTCTATGTCGTTCCACCAAAAGACTTCCCATAGATTACTGTATATCTTTTTAGCACCTGGATGAATGGAATACCTAGATTTATGAGCTTATGTAAGGATTTGCTGCCTCTACTCGCCCACATTTGGAACACATAAGCGACCTTGGTAACGAAGTACACTATCTCCCCTTTGGAGAAAACTTCCACTCTTTGTTGAAGAACCACACCTTTCAACAGAAGTAATATAGGATCACCATCCTGCTTTTCCTTAACCTCTACTACCAATGAATATTCTGATCCATTTTGAACTATCACACCACCATCTGATGTGTCCGTAAGGCAAACTCCAAAGCGAGCAAGCCGGTGAAAATCTTTGGCTAGCTCTTTCCTTTATTCCTCAACATGTGGTGCACTATCCATAGACAGCATACTAAGAGAATCACTCACTGCATTGACCTTACCCGAATGGTAAAGCATATTCATGTCATAGTCTTTGAGGATTTCAAGCCATATCCTCTGAGGATGATTCAACTCTTTCTGAGCGAACATATATTGGAGGCTCTTATGATCTGAAACACATTAACATGAACACCATACAAGTAGTGTCTCCAAATATTTATGGAAAATTCTACGGCTGCAAGCTCGAGGTCATGAGTTGGGTAGTTCTTCTCATGGACTTTAACATGTCTAGAAGCATAGGCTATGACCTTACCTCATTGCATCAACACATAACCTAGGCTGACCCTAGATGTATCACAATAAATTACATACCCATCTGAACCATCTGGTAGAGTCAAGAGAGGGGATGTAATCAACCTAGTCTTCAGTTCTGAGAAGTTTTTCACACATTCATCTAACCACTGAAATTTAACCTTTTTCTGAGCCAACTTGGCCAACGGAGAAGATATGGATTAAATTATTCAACAAACCTTCGATAAAAACCAGGCAAACCCAAGAAACTTCTAATATCTATTGGAGAGGCTGGCCTGGGCCAGTGCTATACTGCCTCAATTTTCTGAGAATCCACTTGAATCCCTTCGCTGGATACCACATGACCCAGGAAAGTTACAAAGTGTAACCAAAATACACATTTGCTAAACTTAGCAATTAGTTGGCTATCTTTGAGAGTTTGCAGAACAAGTCTCAGATGAGTCGCATGCTCCTCCTCACTCCGAGAATAAATTTTGATATCATCAATAAAGACAATGGCGAACATGTCAAAATACTATTTGAACACCCTGTTCATTAAGTCCATGAAAGCTACAAGAGCATTTTTTAGTCCAAAAGACATAACTACAAATTTATAATGACCATACCGAGTCCTAAAGGCTATCTTTAGAATGTCACTATGTCTAACTCTGAGATGATAATAGCAAGATTTGAAGTCTATCTTAGAAAAGCAACTACCACCCGTAAGTTGGTCGAACAAGTCATTAATCTTGGGGATGGGATATTTATTCTTGATTGTTACCTTTCTTGTGTGAAATGTTGAACCTTGTATCGGTAGACCCAATGTTGATGGCACCCTTGTTGGAAAGTCAATGAGCTATCCTTAATGTACCTTGAATAGGTAGACCTTATAGTGGTTGCCCTTTCTTGTGTAATGTACTTTAGGATGGTAGACCCAATGTTGGTGGCCCTCTCAAGTACAACAATGTTAATGTGAATGAACTACTCTATGGGAATGGAGGCTAAGCACCGAGTGGATATGGTAAGATGAAAACTCTCCCAATGTTAGGTTAGGGTTCCAATGAACACTGCCTATCCCACAACTATATACCTACATAGGATATTAGCTAAGTGGATTCCATGTAAGCTAAAATGTTACTTAGCTTTACCTTAGGCAAGTAGAACACCTTTCTTTATTGTGGGGTCATATGACACCGAATTCCATGACTTAGCTCTAATGGTCTATATCAGTTAAATGCATATTCCCCTCATGTGAGATGTGCATTATGGTTTCTTGAGAAGTTCTATGAAGTGTGGGTAGTAGTATGGGAAGCCATCAATGCAATGCATGAGTAGGCTTTAAAAGGGTCATACTGAGTTTTCTAATGTGTTAATGACTAATGAATGAAAGTACTCTTAATGAAGCTAATGAAGAATGTTGACTTGAATGTCTAATGTGATGATGCATGCTATACTTGGGTTGTATTATGAGTTATTTTCCTTGTCAAGACTTATGAAATGTTTTTGTTCCTTATGTATGAGTATTGTTTAAAGATGAAAATGAGGAATTCTTGAAGGTGAAAAGTAAGAATGGTAAGTTCACTTTTGGTGGCCTTAATGTGGTACTTAGTTTGGATGGTGGTATGGGACGCTATTCATACATTGCACAAAGTATGGCTTGGGGCTACTTGAGGTGAAGGCTTAATGTGATGAAATGGCTTATATGTTGATTATGATCTAGTGTGATGAAATGACTTGTATGTTGGTTATGTTTGTATATTATGCCTCTTATACTTATGTTCATGGAGTTTTCTCAAATTGGCATAAAATAATGACTTTCAAAATAAAACGTCCATTTTAAGCATGATTTTTGCATGGTCATCATACGTAGTACATTTTTGTGTGCTAACCCATATTTTTCTTATTTACTACAAGTGTAGGTTCCCGCAAGTGAGTTGCTTCCTCTCTAGTTCAAGGACTTGGATTGAGATTCCTCCTGGGCTAAGCGGTATGTCCTCATAGATCGAGGACAATTACTTTTGATGTTCCACTTCTTTTATGTAATAGACATATGTTAGATATTTCGATTGTAAACGGTCGTGACCCTACTTTTTTTTCGAGATATTGTTTTAGATTGCCATGTGAGACAATATATTTTTAATGTTTTAAATGAAGTTTTTATTGTATGGATTTAAAGGAAGTTTTTAAATTCGACACTATTTTTATATATCGAATGTTATGAATGCTAAGAGGCTTGTACGAGACCCCTTCGGGGTCAAGTACATCGTGTCATGTCTAGGGGGTAGTCTCAGGTCGTGAAAAACTTGGTATCAGAGCATAAGATTTTGGGAATGGTTTTTAGGATTGATGTCTCACAAGCCACGTCTAGTACAGTCTTGTTCATTGGTGTGAGTCGCGACACATCTATGAGTGAGAGGCTATAGGACGTTAGGAAGTTACACTTCTTTCATTATTCTTGAAGTCGTGCCTTAGATTTTAGATCTATATGTGTCCTTTTCCTAACCCTTCTCTTGTCTTTATAGGATATGAATACAAGGACAAACCCAAGAAGAATGGAAGAGGAGATTGTGAATGAGGGAGTTCCTCCCCAAGTTCCTCTAGGCAATCAAGGCAATCAAGTTCCAGTTGAACCTCTAGCCATGACCAATGAAGAAGTTAGGTCGAATCTTTTGATGATGGCTCAAGCCATAACTACTCAATCCCAAGCTATGACGGCCCAAGCTACTAGTGGTGTTGAGGCTAATGTGAATCCTATGGTGAGTACTATGGCTTTTAGTTTGGGAGACTTTGTGAGGATGAACCCTCTGATGTTTCTAGGTTCTAAGGTGGGAGAAGATCCCCAAGATTTTTGGATGAGGTGTATAAGGTAGTTAATGCTATGGGGGTTACTTCTATAGAAAAATCAGAACTAGCCACCTATCAATTGAAGGATGTTGCCCAAGTTTGGTTCACTTAGTGGAAGGCCAATAAGCTGCTTGGAGCAAGTCCCATAGAATGGGAGTTGTTTAAGGAAGCATTCCTTGGTAGGTTTTTCCCCCGTGAGAAGAGAGAGGTTAAGATTAAAGAGTTTATCAATCTTAGGTAAGGTAACATGAATATGCAAGAGTTCTCCTTGAAATTTACCCAATTGTCTAAGTATGCTCCATCTTTGGTGTCTAACCCAAGTGATGAGATGAGTCGATTTGTAACAGGAATTTACGACCTAGTTGAGGAAGAGTGTCGTACGGTAATGATCCATGATGATATGAACATTTCTAGGCTCATGGTATATGCTCAATTTATTAATGAATCCAAACATAAAAGGAAAAATAGAGAGTTGAAGAGAGTTAGATCCGATGAGCAAGGTCAACCAAGGTTCAAAAAGATAGCTCCAAACCAAGATTCTTCAAGCACTCCTAGGGTTAACCAAGAGAGAGGTGGTGGACCTTCATTTTCTAAACCCCTTTGAGCCAATTGTAGAAAGAAACATTTTGCGAAGTGCCTAGCCAGTACTAATGGGTATTATGGGTGTGGAAAGAATGATCATCAAGTGAGAAATTTCCCTACTCTTACGGCCAAAGGAAGAGAGACCAAGCAAGCTTCTTTTAGTGGCCCAGATCCTAATGCTCCAAAGAATAGTCGTTTCTATGCACTTCAAGCTAAAGTGGGTAACGGAGCTCTTCCGGATAAAGGCACCGGTAAGTGATGATTTCTTATAGTTGTTAATGTCTTGTTGAGGTCCCTATGTTGTTTTCATGTTTGCCTTAGTATGGGTTTACTCTTAAGGGGCAGATGGCATGTATAATAGTAAGGTGTTGAGAGTTCCAATATCCTTATCACTTTCTTCTATTACTATTCAAGCTTCACACCAAGAGTTCCTTGCAGCTTGTTTCATGTGTTGGAGTCATGTGTGATTATGTGTTTCCATGATCTCCTTATGTTATGCATGTTCTTGATGAATTCATATTTAATTGAGAAAATGAGTTTTATGAATTATTTGTTCCTCATGTTGATGTACATCTAGTATGAGTTGCGTAAATGCTTCATGAGTTGACTCGTTGAACATGCTTGAATGTGTCTTTGAGAAGAGTTGCATAATTTTCCTTATGATTGTGTCATGAGCAAGATGTGAGTTGGAGAAGGAAAATTCCTCCAATGAAATAATGAATGCTGATGTTTTGATGTATAATGAGTTTGTAGATGTATTTCCTACTTCCTTGTGTTGCATTGAGCTTATTGATGTGGAATTGATGTTTCCTCCTATTATTTTGTGCATTATATTCATGTGTCATGCATGTTGGGCTGCTTAATCTTGAGTCGCTATCCCTTAAAGTGTTTAAAGTGTCATTTGAGGATGAATGTTCCTAAGGGGGAGATAATTTAACGACCCGTAAAATGGTAGGTTGAACTACAGCCGAAATGTGAGGGTTAATGTCAAGGGTTAAGGGCAAGGGCTAAGGGTTTTGGGTGAAGGCCATGGTTTGGGAACCAAGGCTGCCTAAAACTACGGCTAGCCACTACCTAGCAAGACCACGAGGGTCTTCACGACCCATGGTGGTCACCACGAGTCGTGGTGCCACCCGTGGTTGGCATGGCAGTGTGCCCTAGAAAGGAGCCAAGCCAAGGCTCCCCTTCATGAGCCACTTCACGGCTCGTGGTCATGACCACGGGCCATGGGAAGGCTCATGGAGTTGCCTTAGCTTGGAAAGGGTTGAGTTAAGTTGAGGAGGCTACTGCCTCAAAGACCACGGGCACCACCATGAGCGGTAAAGACCACTTAGACTCTTGAGAAGGCAAGGCATGGAAGCCTTGACACTTCCTCCATGACCACGACTCATGGTCTTGGCCACGGATCGTGGGAGGTCTCGTGGACTTTCCTTAGGCCCTTGAGGGCTTGGCAAGTTGGAGGGGCACACTGGTCAAGGGACCACGGGCACCACCATGAGCTGTGGTGCCCTAGACGACCCGTTTAGATGGGCGTCGTCCCCGACGGGGCTGCCCAAGTTGGGAGTTTTTAAGTAAATTATTTTTAATTAATTATTATGTGGGGTTGCTTTTAAATATTTTATATCACTAGTATATATAGTTTTAAGTCTTAAATAAATTCATTTACTCCTTATTTCTCCAAAACCCAAATCAAATAAAAAGAATGCTTCCCCCCAATATTTCTCTCTCTAGAAGTTCTCAAAGAAGAAGAAGAAGAAGAAGAAGAGGGAGCTAGGGTTTAGGATTAAAGGTGTTTCTTACTCAAATTTCTTGGGGATTCACAAGAAATTTATGGTGATCCTTCATCTAGGGGTAGCTTTCACCCCTAGAGTCCATTCAAAAGTAATTTCAAAGTTTTCAAGTTTCTCAAAAACCTTGGGTTTTTACACTAACTCATGGGTTCCTTCTTCAAACGTTTTCAAATGGTTACTAATGACAAATTATGATTTAATTAGTGTTTAATTGATGATTTATGATTAAAATACTCTATCAACCCACGAATTCTCTCAATTCCTAAATTGTGCCTTTATGAAGTGGGTTTTTTGAATATGAGAGCATGTGAATAGGATTTGTCTAAATTTCCTTAATTTATTGAATTGAATCATTATCCATGCCTAAATTGTAGTAAATTATTGGTGTGTTAGTGAATTGTGATTCATGGCCTTGAAGGGAAAAGTGCGAAGCATTGAAGTTTATCATGATGTCTTGTATATGAGTGTGAATCTAATGAAGGTAATGGGATTCATGTCTTGAATATAATTGTGTTATTACTCTCAAAGTGTTCTAAAGCATGTACTAAACATCATAAAACATGCATAATATCATATCGTGCACTTTTAAGGGTCAAAGCGCATATTAAATCATCACACCTAGAATTACTACATTAGGTATGGATATATTCACAGTTCAAGTAGTCCAATTAGTACAAGCATAATCTCATACTTCACCTCCTTGAGGTTCAAAGGTTACTTTCAATCATCACACCTAGGGTTCATGTACTAGACATGGAATTCATCCTAACTCATGTGATTCTATCACTTTATGCATTCAACCGTTCATGAGGTAGATAAGGTGGGGAAATATCTTCCACAACAATTTTATCTAATAGTCTACCATCATCAAGTCAACTTCCCTCTTAGGGCCTTAACATACATAATTCATCATAATAGCTTTACCTTCAAAACCCTAGAAATCAACATTCAAGACTACGAGCCTTACTCTCAAAGCCTTACTTCTTACAATCATCATACATACCTAGATTTCAAGGCATTCTAACCACATACTTCATTATTATATGATTCTAGTCATAATTCAATATAAAGGTTCAACTTCAAGCTTTATTAGTCAAGATCCATCATATATACTATAACACTAATTCAATTCATGTTTACATGCATTCATTCATGAACAATTACTATACAAGTCATCAATTCTAGAAGATCATATATGAATCCTCAATTTCACCTTTCATGGCATAAATCCACATTACTACAATTTCAGCAATTAAACTAGGGTTAGCTTCTTCTTGAGACCCCTACCCACGGACCGTTGGTGGGTCTACGGGGTGTGTTGCACCTTCGTGGGTGGTGGCTTGGAGCCTAGTTCTACAGGCTTGACCCACGACCCTCCTCCACGAGGGGTGGGTCTAGGTGGGCTATTTTTGACAACTTTTGGGGCTTTTCTTATGGTCCTCCTCAAAGACCCTTTGGTTGGTCCTTGGGGAGTCATACCTTGATGTTTAACCCCTAAACCACTCATTCTAAGTATGGGAAATCATTTTACAATTCTAACCCTCACGTCGAACTCTAAAACCTTCACGTAAAGCTCTAGAACTCTCTAGTTTTGCTTACTAGTTTTCGGTGTATTACATCGGCCCATTTCATTCCCGTAAAAAAAATTTATGCCACGAAAGAATATGATAATTTATATTTGAGGGAAATGGTAAGGTTGCATGGTTTTCCCTTGTCCATTATCTCTGATAGAGGTACTCAGTTTACTTCTCAAATTTGGAAGTCTTTCCAAAAGGGTCATGGCACTAACGTGAAGCTTAGCACGACTTTTCACCCACAAACAGTTGGGCAAGTGGAGCGAATGATCCAAACTTTAGAGGATATTTTCAGAGCATGTGTCATCAATTTCAAGGGAAATTGGGATGATCATTTCTCATTGATAGAGTTCGCTTATAATAATAGATACCATTCGAGTATTGGTATGGCCCGCCCACTTTAAAGCTCTTTTTGGTAAGGGGTGTAGATTTCCCATAGGGTGGTTTGAAGTGGGTGAAGTTGCCTTGATAGGACCCGAATTAGTTCATGAGGCTATGGAGAAAGTCCAGCTTATTAGAGAGAGGTTGAGAACAGCACAAAGCCGACAAAAGTCCTATGCTGATGTTAGAACAAGAGACCTTGAGTTTGAGGTTAGTGATTGGGTCTACTTGAAAATCTCACCCATGAAAGGTGTGATGAGATTCTGGGATAAAGGGAAGCTTAGTCCCCGATACATAGGCCTGTATCAAGTTTTGAGACTTGTTGGTAAGGTTGCTTATAAACTTGATTTACCGAAAGATTTTTCAACGGGGCATCCGGTGTTCCATGTATCTATGCTTAAGAAGTGTGTTGGAGATCCGATATCCATAGTTCCCCAGAAGGCTTGAGGGTTGATGAAAGACTCTCTTATGATGAGGTACCAGCTTAGATCCTATACCGGCAAGTTAAGAAGTTGAGGAACAAGAAAGTTGCTTACGTGAAAGTTTTATGGAGGAATCACTTAGTTGAGGGTGCTACTTGGGATGCCGAGGCCGATATGATGTCCCGATAGCAACATCTTTTTCCTTCTACTCTTGCTTGAGGTAATGAGTTTCCTCATGATTTACTCCTTGTTTGAAGTCGTGTGTGTTTTATATGTTCCTATGATTTCCTTATGTTATGCATGCTCATGAAAACTTGTGTTTTCAAAGAAAATGAGTTTATATGATTGATTTTTCTCATGTTGTAGTGCATTGGGTATGAGTTTCCTATAGACTTCATGACATGAATTGATGAACATGCTTTAGATATTCTTTTTGAGATTGAACTGCATATCATCTCCATGAGATTTTGTTGAGCATGCTTTTATCTTGGAGAAGGTAGTTCCTCCTTGAACATGAGTAAATGTTGAAATTTCATGCATATCGGGTTGCTAGATGTAGTTCCTACCTTCCCTTGAGATGCATTTGAGTATGATTAGCTTGGGATTGATGTTCCCTCCTTATTTATGTGCATTGCATGCATAATGGGCTGATAGAGTAGTTTCGCCCCTCGTTTGATATTTTGAGAACTAACTAGCTTTGAGTTGATAGTTCCTAATTGGTTGTGTGCATTGCATTGTAAATTGGGTTGTTAGTTCCTCTCCTACTCTTTTAGAGATAGTTTGAATCTTATTCGAGGATGAATGATCCCAAGGGGGAGATATTAAAAGCACCTCATATCCGAAATAAGGAAATGAAAATAATTCCCAGAAGTTGCAGGTGCAACCCATGCCGGCCACCCATGGCTCATGGATGGGACCACGTACCGTAGGTGTGGTCTGTGGATGACCCTGCCTAAAGTGGTCTAGAGGCTCAGGACCACGGCCTGACCTACGGACCATAGGCAAGACTGCGGTCTCTGGTTAGGGTTCATAGTTCAAGACCCAAAAATGGACTTTCTGATGGCCAACCATGGTCCACCAGGACGGACCGTGGGTCCGACCACCGCCCCTCAACTATGGTCCGTCGGTGGCCAGCTGTCAGTTGTTATTAGGGGCTGTTGGGTCTTTTCAAGTTTTGATTAAATCAAAGTGAGGTCATTTTGCCTATGTTTAGGACCCCTATATAATGGTTTTCAACCCTCAAATTAGTTCATTCAAGTCATTATTTCCAAAACCAAAAGAAATCCCAAAGTCTTACTCTCAAATATTTCTCTCTCTAGAACGTGAAGAAGAAGAAAGAGTTGGAGCTAGGATCAAGGTCAAGTGTCCATTCCTCAAGCATTTGTGGGATTTGTAATCAAGGTATGATGACTTTTCATCCAGGGATTCCTTCCATCCATGGGGTCCTTCCATCCATGGAGTCCTTATAATTACCCAATTGAGAAGATGAAATTCCCTAATTTGAGTTAGGGTTTCTTCCAATGTTGTGGTATTGATGAATATTGATCCAATTGAGTGGATTATGATTGTTTATGCTTGAATTGAGTAGAATCAATGATTTTAGGATGAAATTGCATGTACCCATGCCTAACCCATATCTAGAAAGATGAAATTGATATAATATGGGTTATATGCCATGAAAGGAAATTTGTGGATTTAGATGTATTCAATCTAGGATTGATGAGATGCATTAGAATTGAAGCTTATATGATGAATAATGATTAGATTGCTTTGAGAATGAAGCTCATGAGATTATTATGATATTGAGTTTCTTGCAATTGAGCATATAGAATGACTATGAGATATAGGACTTTGAGAGTAAAGCTTATGTTTTCAATTGTTGACTATTGATGTAATTGTTGTGGAAGGGATAGTTCCCACATGAATTGCTTATGTTATGAATGTGAAAGCTTTTTTCACATTGAATGATTCTAGGTTGAAAGGATTGCTCACCTAAAATGAATCTAATGCTAATAACTATGATATTAATGAGGCTAGAGGCGATTAACCATGACCTCCAAATGAGACGAATATGAGGCGATTACCCATATTCCATGTAGTAGGATAAAGAGGGGATTACCCTTATTCCTTAAAGTTGAACAAGAGGCAGCTCCCCATGTTCTTAAGATATGATTGGACAAGAGGTGACTACCCATGATCCTTATAGAATGACAAGAGGCGGATACCCATGTCACATGTTGTTTGACAAGAGGCGAATACCCATGATCCATATGTTAAGTGGTATAAGAGGCGAATACCCATGATTAATATTTTAAGTTGGACTAGAAGCACAACTAAAAAACTGCCAAAAAGAGATGGGAAAAAGCAACGTAGTCAATCTCATCGCTTTTTGGCTCGATACTTTTCCAAAAGCGATGGATTGCGGCGCCAAAAAGCGACGGACTGCATTGCTTTTGTTTTTTTTTTTTGAGAAATGTGACGCCGTCTGTCGCTCTTTTTAGTTTTTATTTTTTGTAATTTCAAAAAAGCGACGAAGTCCGTCACTGTAATTAATTTTTAATTTTTTTAGAATCTTGAAAAGCGACGGACAATGAGACGCCGTCCGTCACTTTTTTGGAAATACAATTTTGAAAAATCCAAAAAAGTGATGAACTAAAGGACCCCGTCCATCGCTTTTCTGGGTTTTTAAAAAAAATAAAATTTAAAAAAGCGACGGACTAAAGGACCCTGTCCGTCACTTTTCTGGGCTTTTTAAAAAAAATCCCGAAAAGCGACGGACAAAACCAACTTGTCCGTCACTTTTACTGCAATTTTTTTGACAACAGAAACTGCCAATTTCTGCTGCCCACCTACAAAAGCAATTCAGTTCAATTCAATTCAGTTCTACCCCAATCAAACACAAAACATTATAAAGAAGCTACACAAATATAAAACAACAAACTTAAATTAACATTCAAAAATTTCTAAATTAGAATTTAAAGACTTATAAAGTATTTCAAAATTCGTTTCAAAATTATAAATAGTTCATAAAGACTATATTTTATCAAGATTTCTAAAGTTCAACCTAATAACTAGTTCATAAATTCTATAAATCAAAATTTCTAAAGTTCACAACCTAAAGTTTAAAATCCTACAATAATTCAAGATTTCTAAAGTTCACAACTTAAAGTTCTAAAATCCCACAATAATTCAAGATTTCTAAAGTTCTAAAATCCTAAAATAATTCAAGATTTCTAAAGTTCACAATCTAAAGTTCTAAAATCCCACAATAATTAAAGTTCTCTAAAGTTCACAACTTAAAGTTCTAAAATCCTACAAAAACTCAAGTTTTCTAAAATTCATAACTTAAAGTTCTAAAATTTTACAATAATTCAAGATTTCTAAGGTTTCACAACCTAAAGTTCTAAAATACTACAAAAATTCAAGTTCTCTAAAGTTCACAACTTAAAGTTCTAAAATCCTACAATAATTTAAGATTTCTAACGTTCACAATCTTATAAAGTTCTAAAATCCTACAAAAATTCAAGTTCTCTAAAGTTCACAACTTTAAGTTCTAAAATCCTACAATAATTCAAGATTTATAAAGTTCACAACCTAAAATTCTAAAATCCTACAACAATTCAAGATTGTTAACATTTACAATCTTATAAAGTTCTAAAATCCTACAGTAATTCAATATTTTTCTAAAGTTCAGAACCTAAAGTTTAAAATCCTACAATAATTCAAGATTTCTAAAATTCACAACTTAAAGTTCTAAAATCCCACAATAATTCAAGATTTCTCAAGTTCACAACTTAAAGTTCTAAAATCCCACAATAATTCAAGATTTTTGAAGTTCACAACCTAAATTTCTAAAATCCTACAATAATTCAAGCTTTGTAAACTTCACAACCTAAAGTTCTAAAACCCTACAAAAATTCAAGTTCTTTAAAGTTTACAACCTAAAGTTCTAAAATCCCACAAAAATTCAAGTTCTCTAAAATTCACAATTTAAAGTTTTAAAATCCTACAAAAATTCAAGTTCTCAAAAATTAGCATCTTAAAGTTCTAAAATTCTAGAATAATTTAAGATTTCTAACATTTCACAACCTAAAGTTCTAAAATTCTACAAAAACCAAGTTCTCTAAGGTTCACAACTTAAAGCTCTAAAATTCTACAATAATTCAAGATTCCTTGCATTCACAACCTTATGAAGTTCTAAAATCCTACAAAAATTCAGGTTCTCTAAAGTTCACACCTTTAAGTTCTAAAATCCTACAATAATTCAAGATTTCTAAAGCTCACAACCTGAAGTTCTAAAATTCTACAATAATTCAAGATTTCTAAAGTTCACAACCTAAAGTTTAAAATCCTACAATAATTCAAGACTTCTAAAGTTCATAACTTAAAGTTCTACAATTCCACAATAATTCAATATTTCTAAAGTTCACAACCTAAAGTTCTAAAATTCTACAATAATTCAAGATTTCTAAAGTTCACAACCTAATTAATGTTCTAAAATCCTACAAAAATTCAAGTTCATATCTAATTTCTAGAATTTCTAAGTTCAAGAATTTCCAAGTTCAAAAATTTCTAAGTTCAAGAATATAATTCAAGTAACCAATTTTCAACAACAATATAATACATATAAGCACAAATACAATGGCAAATTGAAAAATTCAACTCATCTCTAACTTCTAGCTCCTAATTATTTGTTAGTTCTAACTTCTAATACTTAATTTACAATCATATTTAAAAATCCCCAATTTTAATGACTTCAACTTTCAAACATACTAAATTCAAGAACTTCTAAGTTAGAAAATTCAACTAATCTTAACTTAAACTTTCATATACTATCCAATATTTTTCTAACTTCAAAGTAATCTAACTTTCATATACAATTGAATGTTTTTCTAACTTCAACCGTCAAACATACTAAATTCAAGAATTTCAAAGTTGGAAAATGCAACTAATCTAACTTCTAACTTCTAATTATTTGTTAGTTCTATCTTCTAATACTCAATTCACAATCATATTAAAAAAAAAAAAAAAAAAAAAAAAAAAAAAACACCAATTTAGAAGAAAACCCTAAAATCAAAAATCCTCAATTCTCTACCTAACTAACAATAATCAAATATACAAATTAACATTTGAATAACACAATTCATCAAACTAAAACAATATACTAATTTATAACAAATCAAATATTATTAGAATTGAAAAAAACTAAAATTAAACCCTAACAACCTTAACAAGCTAAAGAAAAGAGGCAGTGGGGACGACGGGTGGCGGCACCGATAAGGAAAGGCAGCAACGGGACTAATGCTCAAGGAGAGAAGGGCGACAGTGGCGTGGGCTGGCGTGGGGCACCGGCAGTGGCGCAACCGTTAGGTTTTAGAGAGAAGGGAGAGAAGAGAGAAGAGAGAGAAAAAGAGATGGGAAAATGGGGGGAAAACCCAATTTTGGGTTCAACATAATTTTTAAAAAGCGACAAGACAACGTCTCTTTGTCCGTCGCTTTTTTAAAAATATTTGACCAAAATTTTGACTAAAAAGCGACAGACTAAGAGACGCTGTCTATCGCTTTTTAAAATGTTTGACTAGATATTTTGACCAAAAAGCGAAGGACTAAGAGATGTCGTCCGTCGCTTTTAAAAATCCTAATTAATAAAATAAAATAAATTAAAAATGACAGACAGCATGGTTATTGTTTAATTTATAAATAATTATTTTTATTAAAAGCGACGGACAGCGTCTCTATATATATTAAATAAATAATTATTAATTATATATATATTTATCGAAAAAATCCGCAAAAAAAAAAGCGACCGACTAAGAGATGCCGTCCGTCGCTTTTTGTAAAATAATCTTAAAAATAATTATTTTTATTAAAAAGCGACGGACAATGTCGCAAATGGCGTCGCTTTTTGGAGCAACGCAGTCTGTCGCTTTTCTGTCCGTCGTTTTTTGGCAGTTTTTTAGCAGTAAGGCAAGTACCCATGATCGATATGATAAGAAGGGCTAGAGGCGACTACCCATGTTCCTTTGTAGTAAGGCCTAGGTGATTCTCCATGTCTATAAAATATATGCTAGATTATGATATGATGTATGATGAGCTTGGATTGTTGGTTGAATTTCCTTCCATGATATACTTGACTAGAGGTGGATGACCCAAGTCTTGGCTAAGGATAAGTTGTAGTTACTTCAAGAAGTATTCCTCCTATGTTATGATGATTTATGTGCATTGATTATGCTTATGACTTATGTAGTTATCTCTTGTGTTTATGTTGATGTTCATTTTAGCTATTATATTTAGTATATTTTTACTCTTGCCTACATTTCTTATCCAAATGTAGGGTCTGGCGACATCGACTCTCATCCCCGTGGCTAGGATCTTAGTAGAGCAAGGCTTGAAGATTGGTGAGTCCTCATAGCATTCGAGGATTTGACCACCATTTCTCTTATGTTCTTCCATTTTATGTTTTGAACACTATTGTATTTACATTGTTCTTTTATCTTTTGTACTTATTTTTTATCTGCGTCATCATAATTATATTCTATATATTTTTTCAATTTCTTTTGTAACAGTTTTAAATATTCTGCTAGTTTAGGTATATATTCTCTTACTTGATTTACTAATCCTAAAAAGGATTGTAATTTCTTTTTTGTATCTAGTATTTCTTCTGAATTTATAATTTTTTGTATTATATGTTGTTGCATTTTTATTCCATTTTTATCTATTTATATTCCTAAAAATTCTATTTGATTTTTCATAATTTCTGCTTTATTTTTACTTAAACTTATTCCAGATTCTTCTACTATATTTATAAATTTTTCTAATAATATTATATGTTCATCATATGTCCTTGAGTATAAGAGTATATCATCTATATATACTATACAATTTTCTAGTTTTGTGAAATATATATCCATAAAATGTTGAAATCTACCTGGTGCATTTTTATATCCAAATGGTAATACATTCCATTCATAAAATCCTTATGGTACAGTAAATGCTGTCAATTTCTTAGATTCTTCTTCTAATTTTAAGTGATAAAATCTTGATTTACAATCAAATTTACTAAAATAATTATATCCTTGTATTTGTCTTATTTTTAATATTTTATTCGGAATTGGATAATTGTAAGTTTTAGTTTTTGCATTTAAATTTCTATAATCTATAAACATTCTACTTTTTCCTCTTTTTTGTTCACTATGTTTATTAACTATAAATGCCGGACTTGTATGTTTACTATTACTTTCTTGTATATATCCTTTTTCTAATAATTTTGTTGTGTGCATTGTAAATTCTTTTAAATCATCAAAATTATACTTTAAGGGTTTTTGGGTTATTATACTATTTTCATCTATTAATTCTATTTTTACAGTAATTTTATGTTTATTCCATCCTTTTAATGGATCTTCACTATATAATTGTTCTAGTCTAGTTTTTATTGGGCTTAATTTGTCTATTGTGAATACTATGTATTCTCTATTATTGGCATTAATTGGCATATTTTCTAATTTTTGTGTAATATTTTCACTTCCTTTTATACATTCTGTATCTTTTCATATTTTATTTCCTACTCTTTTAGCTCCTATTTTATGATTACATGGTGTTGTTAACCACCAGTGAGTTTTAGTTATTACATGTGGGTAATATCTATCTAGAAATGGTATTCCTAGAATTATATCTTTTGTAGGTAAATCATAATTATAAATTTCATCTATCTTAAGTATCTTATCCCATATTTGTATTTTTATATCTTTTGCCTTAAAGTGTACTAAGCTTCCTTCATTATTAAATCCTTTTACTACTATTGGTGTCTTTAATTTTATCCACTTATCTTTTGGTAAACAGTTATATTTACATATGTTAACTTCTGCTCCTGTATCTATCATTGGTGTATAATATCTATTATAGTATCCTTCTATTATTATTTTCATAAGTACATGTATTTTCATATCATTATTCTTTTTATTATTGTTATCTTATTATTATAAGTAATAGTTATGTAAGTAGGTTCTATTTTATAAGGTTTCATTTCTTCTAACCATTTTAATCCAAATATTATATCTGCTTGTTGTTCTTCTTTAATTTCTAATTTTATTTTCATAGGTATATCTGCTATTATTATTTCTTTTTCTATTTCTAATTGAGCTATTATTAATGCTGGTAAATCTGAGCATTTTTGTTTTGTCATCTTATTTATTTCCATTTCTTCTTTAGTTAATAATTTATCTATTATGTAATTATCTTCCTGTTTTGTGTCTATTAATATTAAATGTTCTTTTTCTTCTATTATTCCTATTATGTAGTACTTGTTAGAGATTACATCATATGCTATCTATTTTGTATATTCTCTTTGTAGATTATTTTTAATTTTTCTAGTTCTTCCTATTCTTTCCTCTATTATTTCTAAGTTTTCATTAGTATCAATTTCTTTATATGAGTAATTATTATTATCTATTATTTTAACAAATTGTTCAAAAGGTGTTTCTATTTCTATTCCTTTTATTTTACTTTTTGCAGTTATTTTGTATTTAGTAGTTAGTACATATAAATTTTTACATCTAGCTGTACATATTTTACTTCCTGGGGTTAATGTTATTCCATTTATTTTCCAATATAGTACTAATGTTTTATCTATGTTCTGATCTGTTAGTGCTACTGAATAATTAGTATTAACTGTAAATTTAAATTTCTGATAAATCAAATTTCCTCTTACTGCTGTTATTACACTTTTTTCTATAGGTTCTATTATTCTATCATCTGCTAAATATATTTCTATTGGAGTATCTATTCCTTCTTTAAAACAGGCTTTTATAAGTATTTCTATTCCTCCTAGGTGTACATATTTAATTTGTTCTCTACTTTTTATTTTTTGTATTTCTTTATTTAATTCCCTTTTATTTATAATTGGTACTTCAACTTTTCCTTGAGCATATTTACAATCTATAATATGTTCTTTCTGGCTAATTATATAAAATTCCTCTTTATTTCTTTTAAAAGGATTTTTTATTAATGGCATACTAAATATTTTTTCTACACTTAAATCAATTTCTTTTCCTTTTACTTTTTCAAATATGTTATTATAAAAAATTATTTTTTGTTCTGAATAATCATCTTTTGTATATTCTTCTCTTATTATTTGTATATTTTCTTCAGTCATCTAATTATTCTATTTCATTGTCTGTTTGATATTCTTCTTCATTGTCAGATATTTCATAAATACTATCATCACTTTTTAATTCATAATCTAAATATTCTAATTGTAAGCAGACTTCTTCTTCTATAATTATTTCTGATATTTGTTTTTTATTAGGATTTTTTGGTATTTTACAATCTTTTGCTATATGTCCTAATTTCCCACAATTATAACATTTACATTCACTTATACTTTTCTTTCTTCTATATGGTCTTTTAGATTTTGTAAAATATCTTTTTCTTGGATTTCTGTATTTATGTATCGTTTTCTTATAATTTTTAAACCTTTTCTTTTTATGTTTTTTATAATATTTATTATCACAACCAAATTGTGGTGCTATCTTATCTTTACAACATGCTAAATTTTTTATTATTGTTTTTTCCATTTTTATATTTTCTCTATATTGTTCACACATATTTGCATACATTGTTTAACAAATTTTATTCTATCTCCTAATGTATCATTTAATTTTGCTTCTTCCCATGCTTTTATTATTTTTGAACTAAATGGTTCTGGTAATTTTGTAAAATATAAATGTCTTATTCCTGGACTTTCTTGTGTATTATAGAGAAAATGGTCTAAAACCCCCCCAATCTATACCCGAAATCCCAACTACACACTCCAACTTCACGGGTGTCCTATTACCCCCCTAAACTTTATATTTCCCTATTTTCTATACACTTAAAACGTCACAACCACATATGTGTCTTGTAGTGAAACACACGCACCTGACACGTGTATTTAATTAATTAATTATTATTTTTTCAGTTTTTTCTCTCCTCCATCTTCTTCCTTTCTTCTTTAACCATTTTTTCAACCCTAAGTTTTATAGATATTGATTTGGGGAAAACATTGGTAAATGCATTGGGGTGTTCCCCTCACCCCTCTTCCACCCACCACCTCCACCTCCGCCTTTATGATCTCCCCCGCCTTTACCATTACATTCTTCACCTATTCAAAATCTCTTTACCATCTCTTCCTAAGAAAAAGCTTCGAAAAAGAAATATTCAAGCCACCATCAAAACCATCACAAATCTGATTTGAACCCAAATTGATTTTTCTCAAATCCGATTTATCAAAACCATCACAAATCCGATTTGAACCCAAATTGATTTTTCTCAAATCCGATTTGAACTCTTTTGGGGTGATTGAAGATGATTGACATTTTATTTGTAGTGGATTTAATTGATTTTGCAAGTATTTTACATGAAAGCTTGAAATTAATAATGGTGAATCCGATTGCAACGATGGCTGACGATGGTTGCTTAAGGTTGGTGAATGGTGGAGGTCCATATTGTTTTGGGGAAGAAAGAAAATAAATAAGAAAAAAAAATTAAAACTACATATGTTTATGAAAATAATTAAAAATAAAATTTTAGTAATATTTATTTTGCTGCTCACTCTCTCAAAGAGAGTGTATACACTCTCTTTGCCAACTCAGCGTTTAAGTGTATAGAAAATAGGGAAATATGAAGTTTAGGGGGGTAATAGGACACCCGTGAAGTTGGAGTGTGTAGTTGGAATTTCGGGTATAGGTTGGGGGGGTTTTAGACCATTTACTCGTGTATTATATACTCCTTTATAATAATATTCTTTATATGCACAAATGTATTCATCTAAATAACACATGTTACATATTCCTAATTTATTCATTAAATTTCTGTTTATAATTTTGTCTTTATTTCGTTCTTCTTCCTCTGTTTGTCATACTACTAAATTCATTTCTTATAGTTGTTTCATATTTATACAGTATATTCATTACTGATGTTGTTTCTTTAGCTTGTATATCTTTACTTGATCTTAACGTCTTTTTACTTTCCTCTTCTAAATTTAAGAACCATAATTTTACTTCTCCTATAAATGTTCTTTCTATATATCCTGGTATTTCTATTATGTTAATTTTATTATCTATTATCTGTTTTGCTATATAACCTATCCATAATTGTATAGTTTGATTTATATTTGTTACACAATCTAAGTTTAAATATTCTGGTTGTAAATTTATTTGTTTAGGACTCCATTTTTGTAGATTTAATCTTTTATTCCATAATGTTTCATATCTATCTGAGCTTGTATAATCTCGTGTATATATTTGTGGTTTTTCATGTTTTGGATATGTTCTTGTTTTACTAGTACTGACTTCTGTTTCTTTCATTTTTTCATCATAATTTATTTCTACTTCTGTGTTTTCTATTAATTTTTTATTTTCCATATTCTCCGTATTTTTCATAATTTATGTATATGTTTCACTTAGTTCTGAAGTTTGATCTACTTCCATATCTTCTTCTATAGTTTCTATGTGTAATTCATTTTTATTTTGATTTTCTATTTCTGTTTTTTCTTGGTTTTTTGTAACTTTTTCCTTATATTTTTGTATTTCTGTTAATAATTTATTTTCTTCTTCTTGTTCTTGCTGTTTTTCATATATTTCTTTTAACATTTGTAATTCTTTCTCTAATTCTTTTATTCTACTATTTTTTATGTCTGTTATTTGTTGTAGTTTTTCTTCATTTTGTATTTTTACTTTTTCTATTTCTTTTTGTCTATCTATTTCTTCATTTTCTCTTGCTATTCTTATCATAGCTGCTAGACTATCTTCTAGTTTTAATTCTTCTTTTTCTAACATTAAATATAATTGATCTCCTATTTTTTTTATATCTTCTACCTAAGTTTGAGAAAATTATCTTTATTTTTAATCCATCATAATTTTCATATGTTTTTTCACTTACTGCAAATTCTTCTTTGTTCATTTTATGTATGCATTAATCTTTGTTTTAGCTTAGTTATAAGCTTATATTCTAATAATAATACTTGAGTGATTAATTTATCTAATTTATGGATGTATTCGGTAGTTTTGTTAATTTGTTTATTCAATCTTTTATATTCTATATATAAATATTTTAAGTCATGTTTTATTTGTTTATACGTCTGAGTATTTTTATAAGGTCTTCTCATTTTTTACAATCCTTTTTAGAATTAGTAAATTAAGTAAGAGAATATATACCTAAACTAGCAGAATATTTAAAACCGTTACAAAAGAAATTGAAAAAAGATATAGAATATAATTATGATGACACAGATAAAAAACAAGTACAAAAGATAAAAGAACAATGTAAAAAATTACCAAAATTATGTTTTCCAGATGAGAATAAAAAATTCAATTATATAGTAGAATCTGATGCAAGTGAAAATAATTATGGAGGAGTATTAAAATACAAATATGAAAATGAAAAAATAGAACATCATTGCAGATATTACTCAGGAACATTTACGGAAACTGAAGGTAAATGGGAAATTAATAGAAAAGAATTATTTGCATTATATAAATGTTTATTAGCATTTGAACCATATATTGTATATAACAAATTTATTGTTAGAACAGATAATACACAAGTTAAATGGTGGTTAACACGAATGGTACAAGATTCAGTTACTACAAAAGAAATAAGAAGATTGGTATTAAATATTTTAAACTTTACTTTTACTATTGAAATAATCAAGACTGACAAGAATGTTATTGCAGACTACCTATCAAGACAAAGCCGTGCAAACGGACTTTGAAGAAGAAATCACAAATGCAGTACTTATGAAAGAATTATTAGAACAAATCAAGATGCTCAATACAACAGTATCAAAAATGGAAACAACATATGTGGAGAAGGACCACGGTAAAAAACCAGATCTAGTAGTGCAGTCGGAGCACTTTAAACAACCAGACCTAGAAGGTGACGTTGGGAAACACCTAAAAACCCAAATTACTAACAAAAATATTAGTGCAGGTATTGCAGGTACCAGTACAAGGGAAGAATTATTTACCACATTTACAAAAAAGAAAAACTTTAATTTGAATAAGGTATTTGATAAGCCTTATGCCCCACCTCACATACCAACAGCATATACAATTACGGGAGATGAACTTAGCCTAAT
Source organism: Solanum pinnatisectum (assembly GCA_035578085.1). Lineage (NCBI taxonomy): Eukaryota > Viridiplantae > Streptophyta > Magnoliopsida > Solanales > Solanaceae > Solanum > Solanum pinnatisectum. The sequence continues at coordinate 11,459,373 of CM069078.1, read as the reverse complement.
ACCAGAATTATATCAGGCATTTATGAATTATAAACGAATTACGAAAGGACAATTATTCTATATAAGATTTTACTCAGCACCAGCGGAAATACTATTTGATGAGATAAAACCAGTTATTACAGTAATCAAGATAGGGATGACCAAAGACTACATTATTCCGGAAGAAATTATTGAACAACCAGTTATACCAAAGATAGAGATACCAGATTTCTATGCAAATAAACGAATTATTGGAATCAGTACAATATTGACGGAATTATCAAATGTTTATGAAGAAACCAATTACATATGGAAGTATTGTTCGAGGAACCATTTATTGATATATTCGACAGCAAAAGAATTACGACCCATGGACAAATTAGAAGTAAAGAATTGGGCCTTAACACTACTTAAACCAGAGCAAGAACCTATAACAAAAGCAATAAGGAAAGGATTTATTTCGGAAGACAGCTTAGATCAGTATTGCAAACTTATTGGAAGGAAATATACAGAACATGAATGTAGCAGATGCAGCGGTACAAACAACTACATACCAGACGTCAACATAGACTAAAGAACAAAGACAGGTGGACGAAGGAAAGTTAAAGAAGAAATAATTATTGAAAAGGACAAACAGATGGACGGCCAGGACATAAAGAAGAATCAATTATCAAAAAGAAGAAACATAGCCATGTGATATGTGATATAAAGTAAAGATAAAGAAAGCGACGTAAAGAAAGCAATTATGTCAGAGGACTTATATGTAAATAAGTAGGGGACTTACTTTGTAATTATCTTTTTTATTTTGCAGCTTTAGTCCTTAGTCTGTAAGTATATATAGGATAGCGTTTCATTTGTAAAATAACACATCCTTAACCCCTCATCCTCTCAATATCTCACTAGATTTCCAGCCTTGTAAAAACATATATTCAATAACAATTACTTAAATTCCCCAGATGGAGAAAGACTTAGCAAAAACTAAAACTGAGGTATGACTATATACCTTTTATGATCCATACTTAGTCATAATTAGTTATGATTTATATTATGAATTATGATTATGAACTATATGAATTAACGATCATGTTTAGCTAAAGTAATTAATTCCTGTCAACCATAAATATTATGTGATATGCTTATGATTGTTATTATGAATTAGAATTATTCAATATTTATTATCCAGTTTGCTAGCATAGAGAAAAATAGGAGAAACCTTCTAGAACTGTGCATCCAAAGATGGGAAACCGTTGAAGGCGAGAGAAGCCGTGTTAGGGGAGTACCTAAGTGTTGATGTGCTGTTTAGGAAGAAAGTATCTGAAAAAGGTATCATGCTAGTAGTAACCAGATAATAAACATGAATACTCTAATCAGTAATAAGCTTTCATAAGAATTACCATATGGTAGACATGGAAGGCAGGAATAAATTGATAAGAATTGCTAAAAACAAAATGAATATGAAAAAGACAAATATACCCACTGTAGAAGTTAATAATAATTATTTTGAAGATAATTATAAGATGCTTATCTTTAAAATATTAGAGAAAATAACTGAACCTAGCATAAGAAAATTAATATGGGAAAAAATAATGAAATACGAAGAAGAAGAAATGAATAACCTACTAAGACAAAATTGGTTTGACGACATAAGAGAAATAATACAAGAATTATATGACAATAATGATTATTTAGACATATACTCAGACTATAATAGTGATTAACTTATGATAAACGAAGAAAGTTTCCAACTCTGGAAAGAAATTATGATTGAAATAGACTTATGAGAAAATGTTATAAAAACACAATTAGAAATGTATTTTAGAACCCAAGATATACAATATCTAAACATGTTAATAGAAGGGACACAAATACTTTTAAGTAAAAAAGAAGCAGAGAATGAATTATACAAAAAAGCCTTTAATTAATAAAAGACTATGACAAACTTAAACATAGCCTGAATTCTGCTTCATCAACAACCCAACCTTCAATGATTTTGACTTCTTTTACATTTCCTATGTAGTGCTTTATTCTTTGTTCATTCACTTCGAATGTCATTCCCTCATAATTCTCTAATTCAACCACTCCATATGAAAATACTTGAACCACTCAAAACAGTACAAACTATTTAGATTGAAGTTTGCCAAGATACAAGTGCAACTTTGAATTGAAGAGAAGGAACAAGTCTATGGGTACAAATTCCCGCTTCTCAATCTTTCGATAATGGTATTTCTTCATCTTTTCTTTGTACAAAGTTGAACTTTCATATGCTGGCAGGTGAAACTCATCTAGTTCATTTATTTCATTCAACCTTTGATTTCACGTAGCACCCCAATCCAAATTTAGCTTCTTGAGTGCCCACAAGGCTTTATGCTCTAGCTCTATAGGCAGATGACAAGACTTACTAAACACAAGTTTTAGTAAATATACATACCTATGAGATTCTTGAATGTAGTTCGATATGCCCATAAAGCATCATCAAGCTTCCATGACCAGTCTACTCTATTTGCATTTATAGTCTTTGTAAGGATCTGCTTGATTTCCTTGTTTGAGACGCCAACCTGCTCACTATACCATGGGTGATAAGGATTTGCTACACTATGTTGAACACCATGATTCTCAAGTAATGCCTTGAATAACTTATTACAAAAAGGAGAACCTACATCACTGATATTTGCCCTTGGTGTACCAAATCTGGAGAAGATATTTCTTTTGAGGAATGCAATGACATTCATTCCTTCATTATTTGAAAGTGCAACAGCTTCAACCCATTTATACACATAGTCGACTGCTACAAGTATGCACTTCATCCCATTTGAACTCAAAAATGGACCCATAAAGTCAAGGTCCCATACATCGAACAATTCAATCACCAAAATTGGAGTGAGAGTTCTTGTTTCTTGAAATACCTCCTTCTTTTTGACAACGATCATAAAACATGGCGAAATCATGAGAATCATGGCGAATGGCAAGCCAATAATATCTACATTGCAAGATTTTGTAGGAAGTTTGGATACCATTATCATAGCCACCAACTAGGAATGAATACTGATATACCGTTAGTTTACGGTATTTTTAATACGTTTGACTTAAGAGTTGTGTGTGTCTAGGGCCATTTTGTATTAGAACTAATGTTTATTGTGTTATATTTGCAGAAAATACGCTCGGATGAGGTCGAGAGAGATGACAGCTGAAATTTGCAGAAGGAGCCACCCACGTAGGTGACCTACGGACTGTAGGTCCAATCACGGTCCGTCTGGGTAGGTGTGGAATGATCATCAGGGAAGGCTGACCAAGTGTGGAACTATGGAGGCCAGTGATGGAGCGTAGGTCGACCCACGGGCTGTCCTACACATCCGTCGATTGATCAGAGAGTTTTGTAGTTCTAGTACCTGATGAAAAGTTATAAGTGTGGAGCCACGAAAGAGGACCCATGGACCGTAGGTCAACCTACGGTCCGTAATGCACGTCCATTGATTGTATCTAGGAGTTGAAGGTTCCAGTCTCTGTGGAAAAGTTCTAAGTATCAAGCTACGGAAGGGACCTACGAACCATAGGTCGATCCACAGACCGTAGGTCAGTCTCGTCGATCGAAGTCGCGTCCAAAAGTTTTATTTCCTTGTTTCGTTTTCTTTTTGTTTAGGTCATGTTTTTATATAAATAGCGTATGTATACCTCATTTTTGGGGGTTAGACACCATTGTATACTTTTAGTTCTTGGTATTCTCTTGGGAATTAACTTGCAAACTTTGGCAATTTGATTTCTAATTTCGGTTTATAAGATTTTTGCTTTGAATTTTCATTGAAGATTACGGGTTTCTTCTACTCAATAAGTAAGTTCATGAATTCTTCTTCTAAAAATATGAATTGTGTTCTTTCAAGCATGAGTAGCTAAATCCACAGCTAGGGTTGTGGGAACCATGAGCAGTTAATAACGTATGAATAATAACTAAGTAATTCTTGAATAGTGTTGATGCATGCATTGTTAATTCTTTCACTTAGAAGTCTTTTTAACGGTGGCCAATGCTAGAACTTGCCTTGTTGCTACTTGCCAGACCAAGGAGGTAGTTAATAAGAAAATAATTATCCACAGAGATTCAGTGTGATACTATCTAATAGTCTAATTTCAATTGTTGAGACGGTGAAAACTAAGCCATGCATTAATGTGATGTCTAATTTGAGGCAAAGGTAAGGGTTAGTAAATTATACACATGTAGTTGGACCAAGGTGCAGGGTGAAATTCCCTATTTGGAGGACCAATCACTTAGGGATACCTAACTTACCACTTTGCATGTGATACACTAGAAAAGGATTACTATTATTAGGACTACCGCATTAAAAGCTTATGGGGAACACATACACCCTAGTTTCTCTCTCTCATTGATAACAACAAAGTTCGAATCTTGCTCACTTGCTACTTAACAACATTCAGTTATTTGTTTCACAAACCCTCCCCCCCCCCCCCCTCCCTTACTTGTCTCAGAAATAACTTGATTAAATGGATATAATAGTGAGTTGATTTTAAGACTAAACCATATTCTTCATGGGATCGATCCCAACCTACAAGTTGGGTTCTTTACTTGATAATGATCGCTTATACTTCTTTAGGGAAGTGTAATTTGAGTGTATCAAATTTTGGTGACGCTGCCGGGGAATAAGCCTTTTAGATTAAGTTTAACTACATTATTGAACTTTAGTCAATTATTTCCTAATTTTATGTTTACTTTTTTTTTGTTTTCTACAAGTTTCTAGCCTAGTGTATGTCAAGTACACGGAGTCGAGGCGAACCATTGACCCTATACGATACAGAGTTGAGCAGAACTTTGAGAAGGATGAATAATCAAGGGGTCTAAGTCAATCCAATCGGAGGGAATCTAGGTGATGGAGTTGAGTTGTAGCCTCTTGGGGTTGTGAATATGCATGCTCAGGATCATGGTTATAATCTACTTGGAGATAGATTGAGGGTGCAGAATCCGCCAGAACCAAGGTTGCAAGATAATAACGGATCGAACTCAGTATTATCAAATCTGAAGGACCCATTGCTCTCCCTCCTCTACCTCCGGGGCATACATTTGTGGTGACTAGCAGTTTAATGCAGATGCTTACAGCAAGGGGGTTATTTTCTGGTATGGCTTGGGAAGGTCTGCATGGGCACATGGCCAAGTTGAGGAGTGTTTGTAAGAGTTCTGTGGGGCGACCGAAATTGGATATGAACGTCATAGGGTTGAGAGTCTTCCCTCTATCATTGACCAGTGATGCTGCGGTATGGTTTTCTGAGCTTCCATATAACTCGATTCATGCATGGGCTAAGTACTTTCTGTTGTCAAAGTAGCTGAATCACAAAGATAAACTCAACAACTTCGTGGCACTACCTGGAGAGTCTGTGAGTAGTTCATGGGACAGATTCACTACATTCATAAGAAGTGTTCCGAACCACTGCATTGATGATAAGTCACTAAAGAAGTATTTCTACATAGGTCAAGATGACAATGGTAAGGCTGTGCTTGATACTCTCGCTGGAGGATCATATCGTGAGTGCACTTTTGAGGAGATCACTAAGAAACTGGAGAAGATTTCCCGAAACAATAAAGCATGGAGCACTCAAAAGTCAGACACTAGAAGAAGTACTTTCTCAATTCAATCTGAACCTAGTCAATCTGCCGATGACATTCGTGAGGAGATGACTCAGATAAGGACAGAACTTGGATTGGTATTGAAGCATGTAAGCGGAGGTCCAGAAAAGGTAAATGCGGTGAATTACTTGACTAGCACTCCACCACCACTGGTTGAGAAATGCTACTATGAGGAGGATTATTATTTGGTGAATGATTATACGGGGAATTTTCGAGCCAACACCCAAGGTTCTAACTCGAATAATTGGTGCCAAGGTCAAGGAAAATGTAACGACCCGTAAAATGAATAGGTGAAACTAGAGCCTAACTAGTGTGTGTTTGAGTTTGTTGTGAGGTTATGAGTTGTATAATGTTGTCACGAGCTACGGTTGAGGGATTTAGGGGTTAAACATCAAGGGTCTTGGGGTTTAGGCTTACGTGTTCAATTCAAAACGTTTTCAAAAGGTATTTAAGTGATAAATCATGGTTTAATTGATGTTTTAATGGTGAATTAAGATGATTTTATCCTATGAACCCATGTTTACCCCCAAAATCCTAAATTGGAAGTATGTGAATTGGGTTGATTGATCATCAATGGATGTTGAAATGTTTATGTTCATATTGAATTAGCATTTGAATCATGTTAATTCCCTTATCTATTGTAGTATCTTAGATGTTTGGGTTGTGATTGATGTATAGCCTTGGAAGGCAATTTCATGAAGAAGCTATGTATGAACATGTTATGAAGTATATGTATGTGATCTCAATGAAAGTGGTATGATTATGTTTAGAATGTAATTTTGTTGTTATTGAAAGAATATTCTCAATGAACACTCATGAATGATGATAACAGAATGTGAAGGGGGTTTCTATAATGTGATGTTATATCTTGAATTGGTAGGCTTAGGCATCCTCTTCTTGAATGAATGAATGTATTGATGATTGAAGTATTTTGAATTTGTAGGCCTAGCATCCTCTTCTTATTTTGCTAATGTATCTTAACTTAATGAACCATGAATACCTAGACCTAATGTTGGTCGCCCTTTCATGAGGAATCTATGAATGAATGTAATGAACTTAAATCAGTATATCTAATATTGGTAGCCCTTTCATAAATGAATGATGAAGTATTATAGGCTATGTCTTGAACCGGTAGACCTAATGTTGGTAGCCCTTCATGATGAGTCTAGAAACTAATGAATGAATTATAAACCTTGGATCAGTACACTTAATGATGGTGGCCCATTCTTGTGTGAAATGATGGACCTTGGATCGGTAGACCTAATGGTGGTGGCCCTTTCTTGGAAAGTCAATGAGTTATCCTTGTAATGTACCTTGGATCAGTAGACCTAATGGTGGTGGCCCTTTCATGTGCAATGTTCCTTGGGTCGGTAGGCCTAATGTTGGTGGCCCTCTCAAGTACAATAATATTAATGAAAATGAACTACTCTATGGGAATGGAGGCGAAGCACCGAGTGGATATGGTAAGATGGAAACTCTCCCAATGTTAGACAAGGGTTTCAATGATCGTCTTCCTTATCCCATAACTATGTGCCCACATAGGATAGGTAGTGGATCCACTTAAGGTAAAATGTTACTAGTTCTACCTTAGGCAAGTAGAACACCTTTCTTCAGTGTGGGGTCATATGACACCGTATTCCATGATTTAGCTCTCATGGTCTATATCGGTTAAATGCTTATCCCCATCATGTGAGATGTGCATTATGGTTTCTTAAGAAGTTCTATGAAGTATGGGTGGTAGTATGGGATGCCATCCATACCTTGCATGAGTAGGCTTTGAGAGGGCTATAGTAAGTTCTCTAATGTCTTGATGACTAATGTATGAATGTGCTCTTAATGAAGCTAATGAAGAATGTTGACTTAAATGTCTAATGTAATGATGCATGATATACTTGGATTGTATTATGAGTTACTTCCTTGTCATGACTTATGAAATGGCTATGTCTCTTATGTATGAGTATTGTGTAAAGATGGAAAGGATGAATGTAAGTTCACTTTTTGTGGTCTTAATATGGTATCTACTGTGGATGGAGGTAGGGGACGCTATTCATACATTGCACAAGGTATGGCTTGGGGTTACATGAGGTGAAAGCTGAATGTAATGTAATGTCTTATATGGTTAATTATTTTCTAATGTGAAGAAATGACTTGTATGTTGGTTATGTGTGTTTATTATGCCTCTTATACTTATGTTCATGAAGTTTTCTCAAATTGGCATAAAAGCATGATTTTCAAATAAAATGTCCATTTTAAGCATGGTTTTTGCATGGCTAACATACTTAGTACTTAATTGTACTAACCCATATTTCTCTTATTTTACTACAAGTGTAGGTTTCGAGAAGTGAGTTGCTTTCTCTCTAGTTCAAGATCTTGGATTGAGATTCTTCCAAGGCTAAGATTGAGGACAAGTACTTTTGATGTTCCATTTCTTTCATGTAATAGACATTTGTTAGACTTTCTATTGTAAAGGGTCGATTCCCTACTTTTGTTTCAAAGATATTGTTTTAGATGGCCATGTGAGACAATAGACTTTCGCTATTTTAAATGGGCAGGTGTCATGATAGAAACCAAGGTCGAAACTATGGTAACTACAATCGAGTGGGTAACTATGTACGAGATGGGAACTACAATCGAAACAACAACTACAGCCGAAACAACAATGGCAACAAAAATGAGAGCAGTGGGCATTATGTTCCTTCTGGAAATTGGGAATCTGGAAATAGGAAAGCTGGGGGTAGAATGTCATGTATTGAGGATATGATGCAGAAGATGATGAAGAGGTTTGATACGACTGATGAGAATATGAAGGAGATGTGAAATGACTTGTCTGGAATTGGTCAAAAAGTTGATGCAAATGCAGTGTCGATCGAGTAACTTGAGCAGCAGATTAATCAGTTGTCCACTAGAGTAAACCCACATCAACCAGGCACACTTCCTAGCAATACAATACAGAATCTGAAGAATGATGGGCATTGTATGGCAATCACCACTCGAGCGAGTAAGCAGACCATTGATCCACCTATGCCATCTGAGGTTGAAATTGTGGTGGTTGAAAAAGATGACGATAAGATTGAGGTTACTAGAGAGTCCAAGAATGCTACAGAGAAGGAAATAGAGATAACCTAAAAAGTTGTTCCTATGCCTAGACCTCCACCTCCATTCCCACAGAGGTTGGTAAAGAAGAATGAGGAAGGAAAATACCGCAGGTTTATTAATATGTTGAAGCAGTTTTCCATTAATGTTCTGTTGATAGAAGCTTTGGAGCAAATTCCTGGGTATGCAAAATTTATGAAAGATTTGGTGACTAAGAAGAGGGCCATCAGTTTTGAAGAAGATGATAGGTTGCAACATTGTAGTGCGATCGCGACTAGGTCACTTGTGCAGAAGAAAGAGGATCCTGGTGCTTTCACTATTTCTTGTATCATCGGCTTGTTGTATTTTGCTAAGGCGTTGTGTGATTTGGGTGCTAGTATTAATCCGATGCCATTATCTATTTACAAGAAGTTGGGTTTAGGGCTCCAAAACCGACTACAATGCGATTACTCATGGCCAATAGAATAGTAGAAAAGTACATTGGTGTTCTCCAAGATGTACTTGTGAAAGTGGAGTCATTTATCTTTCCAACAAATTTTGTGATACTTTATTCTGAGGTTGATTTTGAGGTTCCCATCATCCTAAGGAGACCATTCCTTGCTATTGGGTGTGCCTTGGTCGATACGAAGAGAGGGCAGATGAAGTTCCGATTAAATAGTGAAGAGGTAACTTTTAATATATATATGTCCATGAAGCAGGAAAGCGATCTCAAGTTAGTGTCTATGGTGAATAATATTATGAAGTGATGTTCTGATGTGTCTATTGAAGAGAGTTGGGTGTTGATGCACTTGCAGCGGTAATGATGAATTTTAAGGGTGATTGTATTGAGGACTATGATGAATTAATTGCCGCACTTGATAGGTTCGAATTCCGTTCCAAACCAAAGAAATTGGAGTTAGATATGAAGAATCGCGACTTTCTACCCGCAAAACCGTCTATTGAAGTGGCTCCAAAATTGGAGCTTAAGGCTCTACTATCATATTTGAGGTCTGTATTCTTCGGAGAGATGGTACTTTACTAGTCATCATTGTGGCCGATTTGAATGCGGAACAAGTTGAGGCTTTAGTTTCTGTGTTGAAGAGGTTCAAGCGGGCTATTGAGTGGACTATTGCGGACATTATTGGGATTCCTCCTGGCATTTTTTCTCATAAAATCCAACTCATGCTGGATCACAAGCCCAATATTGAGCACCAAAGGAGACTAAATCCGCCTATGCAAGAGGTAGTGAAAAAGGAAATCATCAAGTGGTTGGATGCTGGAGTCATTTATCCCATTGCAGATAGTAGTTGGGTTTGTCATGTTCAGTGTGTGCCCAAGAAAGGTGGGATTACTGTTGTTCCTAATGCGAAAAATGAGCTTGTTTCTATGCGGCCCATGACTGGATGGAGAGTATGCATAGACTACTGGAAATTAAATGCTTGGACAGAAAATGATCACTTCCTTATGTCTTCCATGGATCAGATGTTGGACTGCATTACTGGTAAGGGTTGGTATTGCTTTCTTGATGGTTATTCGGGCTACAATCAGATCTCCATAGCTCCAGAAGACAAAGAGAAGACCATATTCACTTGCCCTTATGGGACTTTCGCCTTCAAACGGATGCCATTTGGGTTGTGTAATGCTCCAGCGACCTTCCAACGTTGCATGATGCCGATATTTTCTAATATGGTGGAGGACACTATTGAGGTATTTGTGTATGATTTCTCTATGGTAGGTGACTCATTTGATGGTTGTTTGGATCATATGGCCAAGGTACTTAAATGGTGTGAAGAGTGCAATCTCGTGCTCAATTGGGAAAAGTGCCACTTTATGGTGAAAGAAGGAATCGTTCAGGGTCATCGCATTTCTAAGAAGGGTATTGAGGTTGATAGAGCTAAAGTTGAGGTAATAGAAAAGCTTCAACCACCTATCTCTGTTAAAGGTGTTAGAAGTTTTCTTGGGCATGCAGGCTTGTTTGAGAGCATTTGGAGAGTTGAAAGAAAAGCTAGTTTCCACACCTATCATTATTTCAACGGATTGGGGGCAACCGTTTGAAGTGATGTGTGATGCGAGTGGAGTGGCGCTTGGTGTGATATTGGGACAGAGGTGAGAGAAGATTATGCATCCTATTTATTATGCCAGCAAATCTCTAAATGTGGCTCAAAAAGAACTATACAGTGATTGAACAGGAAGTACTTGTTGTGGTTTTCGCATTTGACAAATTTTGATCCTACTTGCTTGGTACTAAGGTCATAGTGCATACTAACCATTCTACATTGAGGTATCTGATGGCTAAAAGGGATGCAAAATCGAGGTTGATTAGATGGGTGTTGTTGCTGCAAGAGTTCAATTTTGAGGTGAAAGATAGAAAGGGGACAAAAAATAAAATTACCGATCATTTGTCGAGATTAGAGGAGGAAGCTATGCTTAAGCTAGGAGATGGGACTGAAATTAATGATGTTTTTCCAGACGAACAGATATTGGTTGCTTCTCAGATCTTATTCCGTGGTTCGCAGACTTTGCTAACTATTTGGTAAGTGATCTGGTTCCAATGTATTTGCCGTTTCACCAGAGGCAAAAGTTTATGCATGATGTGAAGAAGCTTTTTTGGGATGAGCCTTATTTGTTTTGTATTTGTGCTGATGGGATTATTCGCCGATGTGTGCCCAAGGTTGAGATGATGAGTATACTAGAGGCGTGTCACTCTTCTCTTGTTGGTAGGCATCATAGTGGTATTTGGACTGCGCATAAAATTTTGCAATCTGGGTATTACTGGACTACAATCAACCAAGATGCTCATGATTTCGCCAAGTCTTGTGATTGTTGCCAAAGAGAAGGAGAAATTTCAAATAGGCAAGAGCTACCTATGAATCCGATATTAGTGATTGAGTTGTTTGATGTATGGGGCATTGATTTTATGGGTTCATTTGTGAGTTCACATGGGATGAAGTATATTCTTGTTGAGGTTGATTATGTGTTGAAATGGGTGGAAGCAATTGCGCTTTCAAACAATGAATGTAAAAAGTTTCACCGCATTCCTAAAAAAGAATATCTTCTCCAAATTTGGTACACCTAGGGCGATTATCAGTGATGGAGGTTCCCACTTTTGTAATAAGTTGTTCAAGGCATTGCTAGAGAAATATCGAGTCCGTCACAATGTAGCCACCCTTACCATCCGCAGTCTAGTGGGAGGGTTGAAGTGTCCAACAGAGAGATAAATAAAATCTTTGCTAAGACTGTGAATGCAAACAGAACTGATTGGTCAAAGAGGCTTGATGATGCTCTATGGGCCTATCGCACCGCATTCAAGACTTCCATAGGTATGTCCCCCTACCAACTTGTTTATGGTAAGTCTTGCCATTTGCCAATAGAGCTAGCGAATAAGGCTTTGTGGGCACTAAAGAAGTTGAATTTGGATTGGAGCACCACATCAAGTCAAAGAGTGAATGACATGAATGAGCTTGATGAGTTTCACCTCAAAGCTTATGAAAGTTCAGCTTTGTACAAGGAGAAGATGAAGAAGTATCACGATCAAAAGATTGAAAAGTGTGAATTTGTTGTGGGCAATATGGTGCTTCTATTCAACTCAAGGTTGCGCTTGTTTCCTGACAAGCTCAACTCCAAGTGAACCGGGCCATTCATAGTCACTCAAGTGTTCCCACATGGAGCAGTCGAGCTCGAGAACAAGGAGGGAACAAGGTTCAAGGTGAACGGGCAAAGGATCAAGGTCTACATGGGGAAAGAGGAGAGTGTGCAAGAAGTGGTTGAGGCCTACTACCTTGATGAAGTATGAGTAGTCAAGGGGTCTACATTGTGATGTGACATTAAATCAAGTGTTGCTTGGGAGGCAACCCAAGATATACAATCTAGCCTACTATAGGTTTTTCTTTTCAATTTCAGAATTTTCTTCTTTTATTTTAATTTTTGTAATTCTTTAGATAGGTATTTTATTTTTGTATTAGTGTTGGCTAGATATAAATAGGGTCCGTGTCTAAAAAGTGTCCATAAATTGTAAAAAGAAAAAACTCATGGTTGCTACATGTGAAGGGACGAACAGCTGAAGCTGTAGAAAATAGGTTGTGCAAAGGTCTACGAACCCCATCGACGGTCCGTGGGACCATCCACAGACCGTGAATGGTATCCCTAGACCCCAGGTAAGTCCTCCAAAATTTTAAGTGTCTAAGTGACCTACGGTTCGTAATTCGACCCACTACCCGTAGATGGGGTTTCGTGGGTCCAAACCTAGGGTTCTTCTAACCTGACCCAGACCCCCGCCCCCCTTAATAAAAACTCTTCATTTTAAATTCATCCCCCACTACCCAAATTCCCCCCTAACCATTTCTAACCCCTCCAAATTCCAAAACTCCCATATTAATTCCCCATATCCCTCTCAAATCCCACAAAACACTCTACTCTTCCATAATTCTCTTTTTTGTCTCTCCCAAAATCACCCCATTTCCCCTTCACAAAGAGTTATCGGTCCGGGTTCGGTGTCAAAGGCTTGTCAAAGGGTCTAAGGAGTTTATTGCATCAAACAATCACCCAGTTCCATTACTTGTAAGGTAAACGACTTAACCCTGACTTTGAATTCACTGTTCATGGTTGTATTATGAAGTCCCGAAGTGGATCTTGACCTTGGGTGGTAACGTTTTCTATGTAAACAATGATTTGTATGCTAGAAACACCCTTGGGACAATAGAATGTGATTGTGTTGTTCTTTTTAATCAAATAACTCAGGGTAAATGGTCTAAATGATAGTTTTGACTTAGGGTTTCGAGTTTTGGTATGTTAATAAGCCATATTGTATGCTAAAGGAACCCTCCTAAGGATGACGAACTACCATATATTGTGTTCAAATGCATGATTAGACCTAGGTTGATCAATTAATGTGTTAAATCATAAGTCCAAAATGAGGCATGTCTAAAACTTGGCATAGAGCTAACTCATGAGACCCTGTCCACAGACCGTAGGTCGGGTCCGTGGGTCTTTGCACATTAAATAATCACAAAGTGTGAAACCACGGAGGTGGAATACGGTCCATCGTTCCATCGACAGACCATTCTGCACATCCGTGGTTCACATCAAAGACCCAACTTTTGGGTACTCTAACCTACAGAGGGGACCTATGGACCGTAGGTACCCACCGTGGGTTGGCAATTCAGCTACTACCCAAAAAAAAATTTGTTTTTTGTTTTGATTAATTTCTTGTTCTAAAAATTTTCCGAATGTGTTATTTGCTAGTTTTGGTACTAACTAAGCTTCTACAGGTACTATGGCTAATTATTCCATGATTTGGACTCATTTAGGGCTTGATTTTAATAGATTTAGTGTCCTCAAATGCATATTTTGTGCCAATAACTTATGCAAATCCTTGAGTTTCAAGTATTTGGATTTAGGCACAAAGCATGGACACTAAAGATCAAAAAAGAACAAAGCAGCTGAAAGAACAAAGAAAAGAAGTCCTAAGGATCGCCTAACCCATTGGGTGAGTCGTCGAACGACCTTGGTCTCGCCTCATGTTCCAGTGTGCCAAGCCTTGAAGGAGAAAATCATGTCGGTGATAGAAAGGAGAAGTTGTCAAGTCGCCGAACGGTTCCGCGATGCAGTGCCATATCTCCCAAAGTTACAGAGCTTGAAGTGCTAAAGGCCAAAACAAAAAGGCGATAGGAATGACCAAAGAGCAGATCGCCGACTGGATCGGCGATCCCGACTTATTGAGCCGAATGGTCCTTCCCAGCACAATTTTTCAATAACTATGAATACTTGTTTGAACTTTTAGTCTAGTATGCAATTTTCAATCTATTTATTATTATTCAATTTTAGAATTAGAGCTTAGTTTTTGGAGAGACAATTTTCTTGAGCTTTGAAGATTTGAAGATTTCCATTTCTAAGAAATTGGAAGTGGGTGTTGAAGATTCTTCATGTTAGACCTTTGTAAAGACAATATTAATCGTACCCAGTTGATGGAAAAGCAATTTGGTATCAATTTCTACCCTTTTACTATGTCTAGCTAAAACCCCAATTCTTAGGGTGTGATTATTTGATTATGGGTTGATTTAACTGCTGGGTATTGTTGGTTGATAGTTTATTTGTTGTTTAAAGGTGATTTCGTTTTATTGGGGTTGTAGTTTCAAATACAATCTTAAGTTTTTTGTTTTTGGCTTGCTCAAGAGAGAGGTTTTAAAACCAATATTGCTTAATCGATAGTCTGTGGGTATTGGGTTGTTATGGGTTCAACTCGAGAGACTGAACCCTAAACCCTTTTCCACACATTCAACTCGAGAGTGTGAATGGACTAAAGCAAAGATTGTGCTTCATTGTTGCTTATATTGGTGTTCGAGAGAAACCAATTTGATTCGGCGTAAATTGTTCGAGAGAGTTTACCCCACTAAATTCTAGCTTATTCACCAAATTGTAGTTATTTACTATTAATTACAATTACCCGGTTGTTTGCATTAGCCCATAAGCCTATCACATCCCAAGAATCCCATCTCCATATTCGTATTTTCGTGTTATTTGTTGTTTTAGTAGATAATTGATTACAAAACTCCCTTTGATATTTGACACTTATGTCACCCCAAACTTGCATTATGTTTCTATTTGTAAATATTTTTAGCTATGATTGACTCGAGCATATTCATGCTTTTCTATTTATTCTTGAGTACAAGCCACTCCCTTGGGGCTTGACCCCAACTCACTAGTTGGGTTATATTACTACTCATGATCGTTGGCACTTGAACTGGAAGTAGTGTACTGATACGTGAAATCAAAAATGGCGCCGCTGCCGGGGAGTGGTGTTACTTAAGAATTTTTAGTTAAGTTGGATTTTGTTCTTGTTAGTTATAATGAAACTTACTTAAATTTTAGTTTTGTTTTGCTTGATTGCGTATTGCAACAGGAAAGATGAGTGTGAATGGTAACTATGGGTACCATACGGATCACCCCTTTTAAAATTACTGAATCTTAGGGATAACCTCCTAACGCTCAAGCAAGTGGGGGGGTGAAACTATCCATGAGATGTGGCCTAGGTTTAAGGTATTACTACAGCAGTGCCCAGCTCATGGAATGTCCGATAAATTGTTGCTGGAATGCTTCTATCGGGGTCTTGGTCCTGATAATAGAAGCGTTGCTGATCAACTCTTTGCAGGTTGTTTGATACAACAACCCTATGAAGTGGTATCCCAACTCCTTAATGGCATGATTAAGACCAACAAGAAGACAAACAAGGATCAAGAATGGGTCGCACTGCTAACTTAGCTGGATGTCTTGTCCAATAAAGTCATGAAATTGGAAGCACTGTCCACAAAAAAGGACAAGCACTTTCTCCCTCGCGAGTGTAAAAAGGTGAAAAAGAAGAAGGGTGGACAAAATGAGGAAGTCCTCTCACTCATTCTACACAAGATCAAAGAATAAGATGGGGTGTTGAATGAGATAAAAGAGAATATCAAAATGTTGAATCAGACGACAACCTCTCATTCCATGATTATTCAGCTGCAAGACGCCCATATAAACCAAGTGTTGTCGTGTCTTTACTCACAGCATAAAGGGGGGTTGCCTAGTGATACTAGGGTTGCCTAGTGATACTATGGCTAACCCCAAAAATAAGGTTTAAATGTTGACTTGCGTCATGCCACGACGTTAACTAAGCCATTGCTTGGGAGGCAACCCAAGACCCTTAAATGCTTTATTTTTTGTTTTAGAAGTAATGGTCTGTTGATTGTGCAGGTTAAAGTGTGGAAAGTGTTTGAAAAGTGCAGGTTGGCGAGTAAAACATCTAGTCGGCGCATCGCCGAAGAGGTTGGCAAGCCCGACCTAATCTGGTGTTTGACTCAAGACATCTTCAAAATGGAGTCTGTAAAACTGCGCCGACCAAGTCGGCGATCCCGAAGTAGACCGCCGTTTGGACACCCACATTAACTGGAGGTCCTGTAAAACTCAGCGAGGTAAATGACCACTCGTCATGTCACCGAGTGGCTCGGCGAGCATGACTAATGTCGCCGAATGGGTGACAACTGGACGGGTTTTAAGGCCAAAGGTTTAAAAGTTTCAAATTCATTCACTTTCCCTCACTTTTTATCTTCCCAAACTCACACCCGCATTCTAGTTTATATATTTTCGCATTTTTAAGAGTATTTAAGTCAGTGGAGTTGTGTTCGGGGTGGATTACATTGTAGCCTAGCTTTTCAGTCTTTATTAATCGGCAACTAAGGTTGGTTTTCCGAACCCCGAATTTATTTTTAGTAATTTGTACTCTTATTCAAATGATCCTATCGTGTTGACGTGTGGTAGGCCTCTCTGATAGGATTAGAATGTTTGAATGCCTATTTTAATATGATGATCTTACCTGTATTGTTTGAATTATTGGAATTCTTGTATTCTTGAGCTTTAAAATGAATTAAATTTTGTGGGGTTGTGCTTGAATGTTGTTTAGTATGGTTGGATGAAGTCTGAGTAGCCCGTATTTGTGCTAAATGATGTGAATTGCCCAATGATAAAGCTGGTGACACCATTCTTAAGGGCAAATGTCGTCAAATGGCCAAATTTGGCAAAACTGGGGAAGTCTGAGTATTCCGAGGTGATGGGTGTTATGGGTCTTGCTTTAATTTGGCTAGTACAATCTTTGATTTTGTTTTCGGGTGTTGTGGGGTTGAATTTGAGAAGATGGGTTAAAAGTAGGCACGTTGGATCATTTGGCGAGCTGGGTCGAGCTCGCTGAACCACTCGGCGGTTCGCCAAAGGTCCCCATCTCGCCTTTAATTTCGTGCTTCAATTGATGTTGGCTTTTGTAACTTTTGGTGAGAAGCCTGAGGTCGCTGAAAACACTCGGCCACTCGCCGAAAGTCTTATTGATCGCCCTTTGTCTACACCCCTAAACCCTTTTTACACTATAACTTTGGGTGGGCTAACCCTGCTCGCCGAAAGATGTCGGTGACTCGCCAAAAGCTATCGGCGAGTCGCCGAAAGGTCTTTCCCATCACCAACTTGCTAAAGCTTTAAAGCCAATCCCTTTGGTGAGCCCGATCCAGCGAGCCCAAGAGATTCAGCGACTCACCGACTGGATTGGCAAGTCTGTCTGCAGTTAATTTTCTGTGCTTTGATTTGAATATTTTCTAATTTTCCTGGATGTTTTGTAGATTTGGTACAAAAAAATAAATACATGCCACCCCAGAAAAGAGTACGGGGTATCACTATGAATGAAGGGGGATAAAACCCTCCAAAGAAGGGTAGGCAAGAACCGCCACCAGGTGACAAAGGAAAGGGCAAGAGACCTAGGTCTAACAGGGGTACTACAGGCTCCCAGGATGCTCTATTTGAGCCTGATGATGACCAACCTCTACAAACCCAGCGGTTTGAGCTCCGGGCTAGATCTCACCCCATATCTACCAGAGTCCCTCTTGCATCTACACTAGAAAAATCATTACCAACTCCGGCACCTCCTGTGGCTCCTGTGCCACCAGTTGTTCCTCCACCTAGATTCCTCAACAGGTTGAAAGGAGATGGTTTGCAAACCATCCTCGAGGAGCAGCTACTATCTACCGAGGGTCTTGTGGGCAAGTACTTTTGTGTAGAAGAGTTATTACAGTGGTACCGGTTGCAGATTTTCACCAGATCCCGAGGTCTGTATATTCCTTCATGGGTCCGTGAGTTCTACACAGTATATGGTGAACTGGTGTCGAAGAGTAAAAAGAAGGCCAGTGAGTTCAGACCGATTAACTCGGTCACTGTTCGAGGTGTAGAAGTGAGCTGCAGTGAGGAGTACATTAATGTTGTGTTAGATAGGCCTCCAGGGACTGCACTCTCATATAAAGGTTTGCCTATGACACAAACTCTGGAGGATCTAAAGGGTTGTCTTGCCCCTCTTATTTCTGATACCACTCCTAGGTGGATTGAAGTGGGAGTCGAGATCGCAAAGAAGGATTTGAATATAGCTGCCCGTTATTGGTTTGGATTAGTCAGTAGTTCACTTATGCCTTCACAAAATGAATCTATCCTCTAACATGCAAAGGCAGCCTTCTTGGGGTCTATTTTATTAAAGAGGTGGCTCAACTTGGGCCTTATCATAGAGCAGGAGATGGCTATGAGAGCCAAGCAGAGGCAGAACTCTTTGCCCTCCCAATATTGATCACAGCGCTGTGCCGGCGTCTGGAGTGCCCTGGGATGCTGCTAGAGATTTTGATATTACCCTATCCTCCTCCACTGACATCCGGTGCATTGAGGCCAAATATACTAGAGAGGAGGCTGACAGAAGGAGAGAAGCTCTGGTGGACACTTCACCGGAGGTGGATATAGATACAATACCTGCAGAGGCATCTTTGCCTACTCCGGCCTCTGGGCCTTCAGGTACTTCTGCCCCTTCCTCTTCTTCACCGGCTCTAGGCACCTCCACTTCCTCCTAGCCAGCCATGATTACTTAAGCAATTATCCTGAAGATGGGGCATCTGGCCCATTCAGCTGACGTGAGGGCAACTAGACTTGAGAGACCTATCCCATGGATGATCGAGAGTGCCATCACTACTACATTGACCCCCTCCAGACTTTTATTGACACTCTCACCACAAGAGTTAAGGCTTGTGAGAGCAGGAGCAGGAGATCTCCGAGGTGATGGTTTTAAAAACTGAAGTAGCAGATTTGAGGAAGGACATAAACTATCTAAAGTCTACCGGCTTCACTTTATTACTAAAGGCTTTTGATGATATAGATGCTCCTGAGATTCCTCGGGCTACCAATGAAGATGTACAGAGGGATGGCACAGCAGCTAATGACTTAGAGGCGGAGACTGATGAAGAGCAGATAGAGGTGCACGATAATAAGGTGTATGATGATCTAGCTGATCTGGAGAATTCCATGTATGAGACTGCATGCTAGACATCTTGAGAGACACCGCCATGGGTGGGTCCAGTGGAGCTGGTCCTTCTGAGGAGACTCCGGGCACTGATGCCTAAGTCCAGATTGATGCACCGGGTACTGATGAGCAGAGAAATAAAGTGACTGACCAGACAGGATCCCCTCTTTATCTCCCTCTCTGTCTTACTTTTATTTTAACTTTTCGATATTCTTGTTTGTATTTGAGGACAAATGTGTTTATTTGTGGTGGGGTGAGGCCCACCTTTTGTGTGGTCATTCGTAATTCTTGTTTTGTTTATATATTTGGGCTTTGAGCTAAACTTGTGTTATACACTGCTTTTTGTGGAAGGATTGAGCTTGTAGCTCCGTGTTTATAATTGTAAATGATTTTTGACCCTTCCAAAAAAAATTTCCACCTCTTGTTGTGTTGAATGTGGATGTTCTTTTGCAAATTTAAGTATCGATTTCGATCAATATCGATGACTTGAATAGGGCTCATAATCGAACAAATATAAATGTGCGGCTACGATGAGGCCAAATAAAGTTTCATAAGCAATATGTGAACTTTTTGCATCTCGTTGTGATTAGCCAAGTGTCGAATCGAGTCTTTTGCGATGAACGTTGCACACTAGTGAAAGTGTGGAGTCTTGTTTGACTTTAGTGTCAATGCCTTATGTGATGAGCTTACTGTGAACCATGCATGACGGAACCTAGAATTAGCCCCGTTGGTCCAATTGGCTAAGTGATATGAACTCTTGAGATGATCTTATGAAACTTTAAATAGTGTAAACCAATTTGACATATACCTCTTTTGTGGCCTACCTTGTGAGTGTGTGAACCTCTTTTGAACACCCTTTGAGCCTTAACCTTTTCTTGGAAGAAACTTGATACAAACATAACCTTTCTTGATCAATTACCCATAATCCTCATGATTTGTGGTTCGTTTGAATAACCAACTTAGGCCAAAATCCTAAGTTGGGGTGTGGTGAAAAGAGATGGTAAATCAAGGAGTGCAAAAAAGTCCCTTCTACCTATGGTTTTGAGAAAAATGGTACCCCTCCATATATATATATAAAAAAAAAATAAAAAAAAAAAAAAAAGAATGAAAAAGTTGTGGAATAAAGTTGTGAAAATGCAAAGAAAATGGGATTTCCAACAGTCCATGGAAAGTAAATAATGGGATGACTCTTGCGCATGAATGAAAATGATGAAGAAAAAAAAGGAAGTGTTGTTCACACCACATTTCATGAGGACTATAGCCATCGAACCTAAATGATCATACCTTTGCACTCAACCTCATTATAAGCCTTAAGAATACCTTTTTGATCTTAAGTGAGCTGAAGCAAGTGTCGATTGGAAAAAAGGGGCAAACCTATGGGTGAAATTATGCATTATGTTCATCTTTGTGAGTGTGAGTGTTGCATTTGATTCCGAAGCTTTAAATTGTGAACCATTGGATGTGAATATGGAATCATTCTTTGTGTGAGGGCATTTGAGTACCTTTGTTGAGCTTGAACTTGCATTTGAAGCAAGTATTGTGAACTTGAGATTCTTTGATAATGGTCAGTCACAACTTGAAACTTTGAGTGCACATTTGGTCCTTGTATGAGTAAGTTGAGCTTTTTTGTGTGCATTCATGATTGAATCTTGTGTAGCACTGTTTGAGACATCCTTTTTGAACTGCCGAACTTGAGTTTTACTTAAGGACAAGCAAAAGTTTAAGTTGGGGTTGTTGAGGAGTCCACGATTTGGACTCATTTAGGGCTTGATTTTAATAGATTTAGTGTCCTAAAATTCATATTTTTTGCCAATATTTGATGTACATCCTTAAGTTTCAGGTATTTGGATTTAGGCACGAAGCATGGACTCTAAAGATCAAAAAGGAACAAAGCAACTGAAAGAACGAAGAAAAGAAGGCCTGAGGATCGCCTAACCCATTGGGTGAGTCGTCGAACAGCCTTGGTCTCGCCTAATGTTCCAGTGTGCCAAGCCCTGAAGGAGAAAATCATGTCGGCGATAGAAAGGAGCAGTCGGCGAGTCACCGAACGGTTCCGCGATGCAGTGCCATATCGCCCAAAGTTACAGAGCTTGAAGTGCTAAAGGCCAAAGCGAAAAGGCGATAGGAATGACCAAAGGACAGATTACCGAGTGGATCGGCGATCCCGACTTAATGCATCGAATGGTCCTTCACAGCATAATTTTTTGACAACTATAAATATTTGTTTGAACTTTTAGTCTAGTATGCAATTTTCAATCTATTGATTATTATTCAGTTTTAGAAATTAGAGCTTAGGTTTTGGAGAGACAATTTCCTTAGCTTTGAAGATTTAAAGATTTCCATTTCTAAGAAATTTAAAGTGGGTGTTGAAGATTCTTCATGTTAGATCTTTCTAAAGACAATATTGATCGTACCCAATTGAAGGAAATGCAATTTGGTATCGATTTCTACCTTTTTACTGTGTTTAGCTAAAACCCCAATTTTTGGGGTGTGATTATGTGATTATGGGTTGATTTAACTGCTGGGTATTATTAGTTGATGGTTTATTTGTTATTTAAAGGTGATTTCATTTAGTAATTGTGGTTGAATTTATTGGGGTTGTATTTGCAAATACAATCTTAACTTTGTGTTTTTGGCTTGCTTGAGAGAGAGGTTTTAAAACCAAGATTGTTGAATTGATGGTCTGTGGGTATTGAATTGTTATCGGTTCATCTCGAGAAAGTGAACCCTAAACCCTTTTCCACACATTCAGCTCGAGAGAGTGAATGGACTAAAGCGAAGGTTGTGCTTCATTGTTGCTTATTGGTGTTCGAGAGAAACAAATTTGATTCGAGGTAAATTGTTCAAGAGAAAGTTTACCCCACTAAAGTCTAGCTTATTCACCGATTTGCAGCTATTTACTATTAATTACATTTACCCAGTTGTTTACATTAGCCCATAATCCTTTCACATCCCAAGAATCCCGTCTCCATATTTGTATTTTCGTGTTATTTGCTGTTTTAGTAGATAATTGATTACAAAACCCCCTTTGATACTTGACACTTGTGTCACCCCAAACTTGGATTATGTTTCTATTCGTAAATATTTTTAGCTATGATTGACTCGAGCATATTCATGATTTTCTATTGATTCTTGAGTACGAACCACTCCCTTGAGACTCGACCCGAACTCACTAGTTAGGTTATATTACTACTCACGATCGTTGGCACTTGAACTGGAAGTAGTGTCCTGATACGTGAAATCAATGGCCCCCAAATAAGCTCCGATTTATGCCGCGAAGGGCAAAAAATTAGTGGCACCATCTTTTCGGCTGATCGATGAGGATACTGATGCAGAGACTAACCCTGCGTATGTCCTACCTCCTACCAGGACATCTCCCACTACACCACGCCCCACACAGAACCAAGCATGGCAGGTGCAAGCCGACATGGTCACTGCACCCAATCTGATGACGGGGATACACCGATCGGTTCATCAGCTGGCTCTGAGTCTACATCAGGTTCCGGCTCCACCTCTAATGGCATCACCGCGTCATCCTTCGAGGCTACTAGTGCGAGGGACATTCTAGTGCCACCAAACACCGATCCTGAACCAGTTGTTGAGGAACCTAATCGCTGGTGCTGAGTGGCCAGTATTAGAGGGATTCCTGGATGCTAAATGAGAAGGACATAATGACTCGACTTATGACCGAGGAGAGTCAGGCTCTCATAGGCAGCCTTCATACTGCACCCGCCATCCACAAGCTCTTCCAGAAGCATAGGTGTTAATGGATGGCTCGTAGCCCAGTGTCCTTCGGTGAGGAGATAGTTAGGGAGTTCTATGTTTTCTATGTCTCCACCCTTAGAGGATCAATTAACAAACGGGCCATGCCCGCTGCCCAGGCTCTATTCACGGCCACACTAGTGTGTGGGTTTTCAATTTACATATTGAGACCATTATCCGCAGTTTCCTCTATGGTCCGGGCAACACTCTGCCTATCAACACGGCTGGGTTTGACTATCGCACGGATATTTTTTGGAGTGGGGCATTTCAGAGGAATGTCAATCAAAGAGAGTCTCTTTGCGCTGGTCAGCCCATCAGCTGGCTACAGACGGAGGGTGTGTTGAGTGGGTCCGCACCCCGAGCGTAGGTATCAAGAAGGCCACCCTGACATTCATGGCTAAATTCTTTTGGTTGCTGGTGCGAAATAGTATGTCCCCTACTCAGGCAGATAATGTACTTACATGGGACCGAGTTGTCATGGTTGCAGCTTTAGTTTCTGGGCAGGAGGTTGACTTTGCTCACATGCTGAATGCGGAGATACATGAGAGGGCCTTCAAGGCCACCACCACCCTACCGTTCCCATGCCTTATCTTTCAGCTTTGCAGGGATACGAGAGTACCAGTCTGACACTGTGACCGGTTGCTACTGGAGACCAAGACTTTGGATATCGGCCTGATTAGGGATGAGGCTAATATAGCTGCACCTCGTAGGGAGCCACAGGTTGAGGTACCACCATTTGAAGCGAACCTTGTAGCAGATGTGGAGCAGATGCAGGGTGATGATCCTGCCCCACTAGCCACTACAAATAATGCCCCAGCTTCCCTATCTCCAGCCGCAAGTCAGGCCCCTAGCTCCTCCAAAGACACCCCTGTCTAGAAGCTGGAGGCCCAGATGGCTACCCTATTTCAGCTTGTGCGGCCTCGGATGCAACATGCGATAGAGGAGTCCAAGGCTAGGATTGAGCAGTGGGTGGAGCACATGATGGACCAGAAGGTCCAGGCCATTCATAAGCACCTAGATACCTTTGAGTTGAGAGTCCTAGAGAGGCCGGCCTTGACTGTTGATGTGACCACTCTCAACAAGGAGATAAAGAGCCTTCGTGCTGATATCACTGGACTTCTTTCTCTATCAGAGACTGAGCCTGAGTCTACCCCCACGATACCGATTGATAATACGGTGTTGAATGCCTTATTCAGAGATGGTATGCCACTGCCTGATTCTTCCCATACTGCTGGGAAGCGCCCCCGCTATAGTCATACTTCTGATTTCATTGAAGGATGGGAGAGCGAGCAAGAGGGAGCACTAGCAGACTGAGGCAGCT
This sequence comes from Solanum pinnatisectum, assembly GCA_035578085.1. NCBI lineage: Eukaryota > Viridiplantae > Streptophyta > Magnoliopsida > Solanales > Solanaceae > Solanum > Solanum pinnatisectum. The sequence goes on along the minus strand of CM069078.1, from coordinate 11,434,770 downwards.
CAGAGGGATTCCATAATCGACGAGGAGTTAAGACAGCAGCGGGTTCGAGAGATTGGTATTGGTGCCTCTAGCAGCGTGCGCACTACTGATGGTGCGGCGAGAGTTGATGATAGCACTGCTGAGGGTGCTCATATGGTGGATGGGAGCGCCACTGATGGCGTTCCATATGTTGATCCAGCAGGCTTCGGGAAATCGGACCCACCCGCTTGTTGAGAGGTCTTCGACGCGATGCGCCATAGGTTTGCCTCACCCTATCCTTTACGTTTTCACTTTTTGTGCATTGAGGACAATTGCACTCTATTTTTTTGGGGTGGGGTAAATGGATTGTGAGTGATAGGGTGAAGTCTGAGTAACCCAACTCATAATCCTCTCTTGGGGTTTTCTTGCTTGTGTTCTTTTTCCCCAAGAGACTATTTTAATTTCTTTTGAACCGACATGTTTATAAATGTATGTGTAGGAGTAAGTAGAAAATGAAAGCATGATGGCATGAAAAGCATGAGAAAAATTGATTTATGTCCAAAAATGTTGAATTGTGCTAGATCTACAATCTTGATGAGTTGAATGTGTTGGATCTCAATATGACATGATAAGAACCAATTTGATCTCATGACTTAAGCTAAAACTTGAACTAGGTAATCTGATAATCTGATAATGAAACAATGTGCCAAGAGTGTGTGAGAAAGTTGAATGTTCAGACAGTATATGCCAATCTAGAACTTGCCTTGTTGGTCCGGCTAAGATGATCTAGGCTAGAAGTTGGGAAGTGATCATAGGCCCTTGTTCAAAAATTTGTCTACATAAGCCTAAAATGATCCAACCAAATGAAATCAATGTTGCCTTTCATCCAAATATTTGAGCCTAAAATAGACCATTTTTTTTTTATTCACCTAACTCACCTTCCCTAAAATAATTGTTTTGGCCCCAGTCCCTCCTTGGACATCTGCACCTTGACTTAGGCCAAAAACCTAAGTTGAGGGTGGCTAATGCAAAGAGTTACCTCAATCTTGGCCCTGGTTCAACATCGAATATTGTGCACCTCAACTAATGTAAAATCCATAAGTTGAGGGTGGCTATGAAAGAGGAAACCGAAAAAAAAGGGTATGAAAGGAGTTTGGTGTTGAAAAGATAAAAAGAAAGGATAGAAGAGGATGTGACTTTGTGAAAAAGAAGCAAAAAGATGATAAATAAAAGTGTTAAAAAATAAAGTGTAAGAAAAAGAAGAAAGTGAAAAATAAGAGCCATAAAGTCAAAAGTCACATCCATGTTGAAAAGAGTCAAGGGAAAGAAAGTAAAATGCAAGGATGTCAAAAATAGGTTGAGAAAAGAGGTCAAAAGCCAATGTAATGTCAAGAAGGGCAAAAAGTCACTAAAAAGTACCCAAATATACCACACCTGACCCTGAGCCTACGTTACAAGCTAAGAAAGTCCTATAGTTATTCTAGCAACTAGTTTGGAGAGTCTAAGCAGTCAAAATAAGGGCAAGCTTATGGTATTGAGCACTAACTATACTTGAAATCATTACTGAGCATAAGTGTTGCATGAATCCTAAAACTCTAAATTCATATCTTCTATGTGAAAAGGATTTCGTTTGAAGTGAGGTCACTAGTTACATTGACGGAAAGTTGGTACCTTGGTAATTGTGAAAAGTGTGTGTTATGGTGTCTATTGGTCGATCTATGTCATATTTTGATCCACATGAGTTAGCTTGATTGAGTTTGAATGAAAATATTTGCACTAGAAAAAGGAGTCGGGATAGAAAACCATGTGATTTCTTGAGTTTGAATGTCTGCTTTTACACAAATATCGTTTAGAGTCTTAGTGCATCGCTTGAGGACAAACAACGAATTTAAGTTGAGGGTGTTGATATACCGTGAGTTTACGGTATTTTTAATAAGCTTCACTTAAGAGTTGTGTGTGTCTAGGGCTATTTTGTATTAGAACTAATGTTTATTGTGTTATATTTGCAGGAAATAGCCTCGGACGAGGTCGAGAGAGATGACAGCTAAAATTCTACAGAAGGAGCCACCCACAGAGGTGACCTAAGGACCGTAGGTCCAGTCACGGTCCGTTGTGGGTAGGTGTGGAATGGTCAATAGGGAAGTCTGACCAAGTGTGGTACCACGGAGGCAAGTGACAGAGCGTGGGTTGACCCACGGGCCGTCCTGCACATCCGTCGATCAATCAGAGAGTTTTGGAGCTCTAGTACCTATGAAAAGTTCTAAGTGTGGAGCCATGGAAGAGGACCCATGGACCGTAGGTCAACCTACGATTCGTAATGCACGTCCGTCGATTGTATCTGGGAATTGAAGGTTCCAGTCTCTGTGGAAAAGTTCTAAGTATTAAGCTATGGAAGGGACCTACGGACCGTAGGTCAATCCACAGTCCGTAGGTCAGTCTCGTTGATCGAAGCCGTGTCCAGAAGTTTTATTTGCTTATTTCATTTTCTTTTTGTTTAGGACATGTTTTTCTATGAATAGGGTATGTAAACCTCATATTTTGGGGTTAGACACCATTGTATACTTTTAGTTCTTGGTATTCTCTTGGGAATTAACTTGCAAACTTTAGCAATTTGATTTCCTAATTTCGTTTTATAAGATATTTGCTTTTAATTTCAATTGGAGATTATGGGTTTCTTCTACTCATTACATAAGTTCAGGAATTCTTCTTCTAAACATATGAATTGTGTTCTTTCAAGCATAAGTAGCAAAATCCACAACTAGGGTTGTGGGAACCATGAGCAACACAACTAGGGTTGTGGGAACCATGAGCAATTAACAACATATGAATAATAACTAAGTAATTCTTGAATAGTGTTGATGCATGCATTGGTAGTTCTTTTGCTTAGTAGTCTTTTTAACGGTGACCAACGTTAGAACTCCCCTTGTTGCTACTTGCCGGACCAAAAAGGTAGTTAATAAGAAAAGAATTATCAATAGAGATTTAGTGGGATACTATCTAATAGTCTAATGTCAATTGGTGTGAGGGTGAAAACTAAGTCATACATTGATGTGATGTCTAATCTGAGGTAAAGGTAAGGATTAGTAAATTATACACACGTAGCCGGACCAAGGTTCGGGGTGAAATTCCTTATATGGAGGACCAATCACTTAGGGATACCTAACTACCACTTTGCATGTGATACACTAGGAAAGGATTACTATTATTAGGATTACCGCGTTAAGACCTTATGGGGAACACATACACCCTAGTTTCTCTCTCTCATTGATAACAACAAAGTTTGAATCATGCTCACTTGCTACTTAACAACAAAGTTTGAATCATGCTCACTTGCTACTTAACAACATTCAGTTATTTGTTTCACAAACCCCCCCCCCCCCCTTTACTTACTTGTCTTGGAAATAACTTTATTAAAAGGATATAATAGTGAGTTAAGTTTAAGTCTAAACCATATGCCACGTGGGATCGACCCCAACCTACAGGTTGGATTCTTTACTTGATAACGATCGCTTATACTTCTTTAGGGAAGTGTAATTTGATCGTATCAAATAGCAGACTTCCAAAATACTCATTATCTCAGGTTCGGGTTTACAACAACAAATAATCCCATCGAAACTGACACTGAACATGTATGGATTCTACCAAAAGAACTTTTCCATATCAAACATAAATTTCCTTGTTTGATTGAACAACAAATTTGAAGGTACCACATCACTCACTAAGTAACTAGCAAAATCTGCGAACCAAGGGGTAAGATCATAAGAGGCAGCAAAAATCTATTCGTCTGAAAATGTATCATCTATCTCAATTCCATCAATCAACTTCAACATTGCTTCTTCTTTTAATCTCAACAAATGATCAACAACTTGATTTTCACTTCCTTTTCTATCTTTCACTACAAAGTCAAATTCTTGCAACAACAAAACCCACTGAATCAGTCTTGGTTTAATATCATTCTTTCCCATAAGGTATGTCACGACCCAGGGGTACACCTTATATGTAACATGGCGTCCTTGACCCCGAAGGGGTCTCATACAAGCCCTTAGCATATCTTAACATAAGATAATAAAAAAGTACAGAAATTTTAAAAACTTTTATTCATACAATCGAAGTCTTTTATAAAAGCAAGCGGAAGTCTTACTACACTTTGTCTCAAACCATCTACTACAAAACTTTGGATAAACTCTTGGGACATAGCCCATACAATAGTCTCAAAACATGAAAATAAAATACATAAAGGAAATAGCGGGTTTTGTCCTTGAAGCAATGAGGACTCACCAAATCTTCTCATTTTCTTCTTAGAAACCTAGCTTCAAGATTGGAACTCAAATCTCTGAACCCTACATTTGATGAGAATGTAGGCAAAGTATGTGTTAGTACAGAATGTAATAAATATGTTAGCTAGCATAACATAATAAAAGCATAATATCATAAGGGTTAGTCAACATAAGACATAATCCAATACTTCATGAAATATCAACTACAAGCATAAGACACAATATCATAATCATAAGTAACGTCTCCAACAAAAGCATCATATAAGCCTTATTCAACTCTTAGTCATTCATATCATAATAGTACCTCTCTCAAGTAACCTCAAAGCATACTTGTGCAATGCATAAATGACATCCCATAATACCATCCAAGCTGAGTATCCTTTTTTGGTCATCTTAATCATAGTCTATATGCATAGTAAAGACCTGTAACACCTCGAAAAAACTAGTAGGTGAAACTAGAGCCTTACGTGAGACTGTTTGACTTTGGTGTGACGTTAATATTGTAAAATGGCTTCCCATACCTAGGATGAGGTGTTTATGGGTTAAATATCAAGGTACGACTCCCCAAGGACCAACCAAGGATCTTTCAGGAGGACCCCAAAGCTTTAAGCCCAAAACAGCCCTAAAGTGCCCAAGTTCATGACCAACGGATGGGACCTACTGGGAGTAGGTCCATCCACGCTCCGTAGGACCAGGTCGTGGGTCAAGAGCTCACTGTAGGAGATGCAGACCCTGACCTACAGACCAGCGGCACGGCTAGTAGGTCCACTCACGGTCCGTGAGTGGAGGGCATGAGTCATGGCCTGCAATTATGTCTAGTCTCGGCCAAAGGATGCTTCAATTAGGTAATTCATTTTTAATTAGTTTTAAGTAGGGGTCATTTAATATAGTATTTATACATATTTATAAACTATTTTAAGTCATTAAACACCCTATTAACTCATTATATCTCAAGACCCCAAATCGATTCCCCCAAAAAAAACACTCTCCTCTCAAATAATTCTCTCTCTAGAAAACCTCCATTGAAGAACAAGAAAAAGGTCAAGTCTAGGGGTAAAGGAGCAGCCTTTTATCTTCAATTTTGTGAGGAAATCTTCATAAGGTATGGTGGCTTTTCATCTATGGGTATCCTTCACCCATAGAGCCATTTCAAAGCTAGATTTCAAAGCTTTCCAAATTCCCAAAAGTTGAGTCTTCAATCTAAGTCAGGGTTCTCTTCAAAAACATTTTCAATGGTTGAATTATGAAAAATTATGATTTAATTGATGATTTAATGTCTATTTATGATGGATTTCCCCAAGAACCCATGAAATCCCCAATTTTCCCAATTTGGATCTTCAAGTGTGGGTATTGTTGTTTGTTGGGTCAATTGAATATGTAATGATTGTTTATGGTGTAATTATATGAATTTAGTATGATTATACATGTATTCTTGATTAACCTAAGATTCTAGGGTGAAATTGATATGGTCAAGGGTTATGCCATGAAAGAGGCAAATTGAGGGTTTAGATGTGACCTTCTAAGATTGGTGAACTTCTTTATGAATTGCCTTAGATTAGATGACTTAGACATGAATTACTTATAAGTAAAGCTTGTACTATGAAGATGACTTCTAGGGCTAAAAAGGGTAAGAGCTAAAATGAATGAGTTATGAATGTTGAGGCTTTAAGAAGGAAGCTATTATACATGTTGAATTGTATATGGTATTATTGTGGAAAGACTTTACCCACATGACCTACAATATGAGTACATGAGCTTATTCATGCAATGAATGAACTACTTTAATTACAATTATGTCCATGTCTAAGATGATGAATGCTAGATGTGTTGATTTGATATGGTCTATGATACTTGTGTGCAAGATATGAGAACTATGCATGGTTGTGATATTATGTACATACCTTATGAACACTTTGAGAGTGAAGTGTCTAAGATGATAATGTTGTTGTTGTTGTGTCATTGAAAGGACAATCACACACATACACACTTCATGCATGAACATGATTATGATGTATCTATGGTGTTAATTGAAAGTATAGTTCTCATATGCACCTTTACACATTTCTATGCATGATATGTTCATGACCATGATGATCTTCTTGTGTTGATTGAAACTTTATTCTCATGCAAACACATGATCATAATGTGAAAGTTTTCCTCCCATATTACTAATGATTCTAAGGTTGAAAGTTAGTTATCACCTATTGAATCTATGAGCTATTATTATTATTATGAGTTGTGTTAGATAAAGGGTAAGATACTCCTTCATTCATGCAAATTCAATTCAAAGACTTAAACATATAATTTTGGGAAATAATACTTAGCACCGAGAAGATATGGAATATGAGGTAGAGGCCCTCTAGTCAATTCAAAAGGCCAGGTCATCTAAAGAGGCCCTCCCATCAATTCAAAAGGTCGGGTCATCTAAATTAATCTCATGAGATAGAAGCTCTCCCGTCAATGAAAAAGGCCAGGTTTCTAGTAACAATCTCCTTATCCCATAACTATGTGCCCACATAGGTCTTTAGCTAATGGATCCACCTAAAATATAATACATTTTAGTTCTACCTTAGACAAGTAGGACACCTTCTTTCGGTGTGGGGTTACACGACACCGGATTTCATGTAGCTCACATGGTCTATGTCAGTTAAGGCTATATTCCCTCTAATGAACAAGAACATGAATTATGAACACGAACATAAGTTATGTACTATGGTTCCTCAAGAGGTTCTACTTAGTGTGAGTGGGGGTATGGGACTTTATTCATACATGGCACAAGTAGGCTTTGAGAGTGACCATGGTGTTTTTCTCTAACTTATGATGATTTATGAATTTATGCATACTTTATATGGATTGTTGCTATGAGTGGCTTTCCTTAATATTAGTTATTGAACATGAATGTTTCCTTGTCTTTAAGTATTGACTATGGAGGAGATCAAGTTATGAGGAGCTTGAGCATGGTAACTTCAAGGGATACTTATTATGGGTGGTATTATGGGATGCCATTCATGCATGGCACAAGTATAACTTAGGGTCATTTATGTGATGGTTTTATTATGATGAGATGATCTTGGTATTTGACGATGTATGTACATTATGTCTTATGATGGTTGTTGTTTGCATCATGTCTATGATTGGAGACTATGCTTATGTTTATGTTGTTATCCCTTATGCTATGATGAACTATATGTGAGTTGTTTTATGAGTACGTTCTCCAACTATTTCAAAGATGATGTTCAAATTGGCATATAGCATGGTTTCAACTAAAATGTCCCTTTTATCATGTTTTAAAGGGTTTTATGCATGGCTTCCATACTTAGTGCATTTTTGTACTAACCCATATTTCTACATTTTTATATAAGTGTAGGGTTCGGTTCTTAAGGCAATCTTCTATTGGTTCAAGCTTGGAATAGGTCATTCTCTTTGCTAGTTGGTGAGTCCTCAAGATTCGAGGACGAGTATCTTTACTTAGTAGTTTCTTTTAGTATTTCATTTGAGAAGTATTGTAAGGGTTGTGTCCCTATTTGAGACCTCGGTTGTATTAGATGGCTAAATGAGACAATGTCTAGACTCCCATTTACTCTTATGAAAGACTTCGATTGTAAAGAAAAATTTTAATTTCGCGTCATTCTATGACTTTATGTTTATGATATGCTAAGGGCTTGTATGCGACCCCTTCGGGGTCAAGTACGTCGTGTTACATCTAGGGGGTACCCCTGGTCATGATAAGACCTAGGCTTTCATATCATAAGAGCACTATACTCCTAAGTAACCTCAAAACACACTTGTGCAATGCATGAAAGGCATCCCATAATACAATTCACACTAAGCATAACCTTGAAGTCACCTTATTCATACTTACCATTCATTTGTCTCATTCTTAGGTTACTTCATATAGACAAGGGAATTATCACCTTTAGTCAATCATATCATGGAAGGCAACTATAGCAACAACCCAAGCTAAACATGCATCATATAAGAGAACACTTCATAAGTAGCTTCAAGTCATACTTGTGCAATGCATGAATGGCATCCCATACCATTCATACTAAATACCACCTTTGGCTATCGTACGTACTTACTAGTTGGGGACTAGTCCCTCCTTTCTATTTTCCATTAGTCATTTAAGGTACTTCTTTACTTAGTACTAGGCAAGACATCACACATGAATGATTACAAGTTATCAATTCAAGGCTACCAAGGAATAGCACCCTACTAGGCTAGACCAATCTAATCATCTAGCTAACATGACTACATTATGCTAAGTCAAGATACCATGGAGGGCATACTATCTTGCAAGTCCAAGCTATTCAAGGAAAGGTACAAGTGTTCCATCCTAGCTACCATGCAAACATTCTTTGATGCTAATGCAAGATACCCTTAGGAGAGTATGATTTCTCAATCCTAAGCTACCATGACATGGTTTTGGCCTAACCAAGTCATGCTATCATGAAGGCATTCTAAAATTCTAGTTCAAGCTACCCTTAGGAGAGTATGTGTCCTCAATCCTAGGCTACCATGACTACCACTAACTCAAGCTACCATGAAAGCATCTTACAATGCTAATTCAAGCTACCTTAGGAGAGTATGTTTCCTCCATCCTAAGCTACCATGAGAACTCCTAACTTAAGCTACCAATCGTGGTCTTGTCTTACCAAGCCAAGCTATACATGAAGGGACCATATGTCAAAACTTCAAGCTATTCTAGTCTAACATGCTTTGATTCATTTTAGGTAACTAGATTTTCAACCTAGAATCATTCTATGTGAGAAGACCTTTCACATTCTACATACATATCTAGATTTCTAGACATTCTAGTCATAAGCTTCATCTTTAAGAAATTCTAGTTATAATTCATCATATAGCCCCAATATCAATCATTACTAGTCATGATCCATCATTTATACCCTATACTAATTCAATTAATGTTCACATGCTTCTATTCTTGAACAATTACCATACATGACATCAATTCTAGAAGATCACCTATGAATCCTCAATTTCACTTCACAAGGCATAAGCCCACATTCTTAAATTTCTTCAATTAAACTAGGGTTAACCATGGAAACATAGAAATTCATCATAATATCATAATTCAATGCTAAATCAATCTTAATTAAGTATTATCCACTCAATTGGAATCATACCCAACACTGCCCACAACATAGGAAGATACCCTAGCTAAAATTAGGTTTTATCTTCACAATTTGGGGGAAATATAGCGGCTCTATGGATGGAAGAATCCATAGATGAATAAGATAACATACCTTGATTCAAATCCCTTACACAAGCTTGCAACAATGGAGTCTTGTTCTTGACCTAAACTTCAAGCTCTATCTTCTTCTTCAAGTCTTTCAAGAGAGAGGATTTTTTAGATGAAGAACTTTGGGATCTTTTGGAGTTTTAGAATTAATGACTTAGTTGGGGTAGTTAATGACTTAAAATAGTTTATATAGGTGTATAAAGTCCATATAAAATGACCCCCACTTAAAACCAACTAAAAATGAATTTACTAAAAGATCCCTCACCAAGCAGCCTACTCCCAAGCACCACGACTGGACTTCACGAGCCGTGGTAAAGACCACTGGCCGTGGTCCTGCCCGTGCTCCTTGGACAATGGCTTGGCTAGTGTGTCTTGACCTCCACTAAGCTAAGGCATGACCACGAGCCTTCCCACGAACCGTGGTCAAGATAACTGGCCATGAAGTGGCTCATGGTCTTTGGACAGTGGTTTGGCCTCATGGACTTGCCCCTCCCCCACAAGTCTAAGGGACCTTCACAAGGCCTCCCATGAACCGTGGTCAAGACCACTGGTCGTGGTGATGGCCCTGAACTCAAGGCAGTGTCTTGCCAAGGTTGGGACAGCTTTGGCCTTTGGCTTGGGCTTGGCCCCTTTGCCTTGGCAGTTGCCCTTTTAACCCTCAACTAAACCCTAGATAGTCTTCTAAACTACGGGGTGTAACACGTTCCTTGACGTTTAAAACTTAAACCCCTCATTCTATGTATGGGAAGTCTTATCTATGACTCTAACCCTCATATAAAACTCTAGAACCCTAACTTAAGGCTCTAGTTTAGTCTAACAGTTTTCGGGGTATACAAGGTACCTCAATGTTGCATGATCAGTGTGTACAATGAGTTTGGTTCCAAGCAAGCAGGATCTAAATTTCTCAAACGTGTAAACTAGGACAACCATTTCTTGCTCAGTGACTGTGTAGTTCCTTTGAAAGACATTAAGGGCTTTGCTAGCATAGTATATGAGATGAAGGATCTTCTAATGTTTTTACCTAACACTACAGCAAGTGCCCTCCGACTCGCATCAGACATAACTTCGAACGGTTATTCCGATTCTGGTGAAATATTGATTGGTGTAGAAACAAACTTTTCTTTCAACCCTTCAAACGCCTTCCAACAATCATCATCAAAACTTCATCTCCTTCTCAAGTAACCTGCATAATAGGTGCACTATATTGGAGAAGTCTTTGATAAATCCTCGATAAAAGCCAAATTGTCCAAGAAAGCTTCTAACACCTTATACAGAGATAGGTGGGGCGATTTTTTAATCACCTCAATTTTAGCTTGATCCACATGAACGAATTTTATTGGAGATCCCATGAACAAGAACTATGCTCTCTTTCACCTTGAAGTGACACTTTTCCTAGTTTAGGACAAGATTCTAGTCTTTACACTATTTTATTACATCACCTAGATGGGCCAAACAATCATTGCCCGAGTCACCTATAATGGAAAAGTCATTCATGAATACCTCAAAAGTGTCCTCCACCATTTATGAAAAGGTGGACATCAAGCAACATTGAAAAGTTGGTAGTGCGTTACACAAACGGAATGACATCCTTTTGAAAGAAAACGTCCTATAAGGGCAAGTGAAAGTGGTCTTCTCTTAGTATTCAGGTGCGATTGAGATTTGATTGTAGTCTAAATAATCATCAAGAGAACGATACCACACTTTACACGAAAGACAATCTAACATCTAATTCGTGAACAACATTGGAAAGTGATCCTTATATGTCCATACGTTCAACTTGCAATAATCCATGCATACTCTCCACCCCATGACTAGCCTCATAGGTATGAGCGCATTATTTACATTGAGAACCATAGTGATTTCTCCCTTCTTTGACACACATTGAACATGGCTCACCCATTTACTATATGCGATCGGATAAACAAACCCAATATCCAAACACTTTATGATCTCCTTCTTGATAACTTCTTGCATGGGTGGATAAAGTCTCATTTGGTTTTCAATGCTCGGTTTACAATCAGGCATTAGTTGGATTTTATGAGAACAAATATTGGGTAAAATACCTATGATATCAGCAATAGTCCAACCAATCGTTATTTTGAACTACTTCAACATAGACGTCAAAGCTTCTACTTTCTTTTCATCAAGATCAAAAACAATAATCACCGAAAGGGTATTATATTGCCAGAAAAATTCATACCGCAAGTGAGATGGAAGATTATTTAGTTCCAAATCTGGAGGCTCATCAATAGATGGTTTTACAGGCGGGGTCTCCCTATTTTTCAGATCCAAATCAAATATGCTTAAACTTTCTAAATCCATCAAGCGCATTCACCATCTCTTCATGTTGTGCAATGTGCTCTCCATCAAAATTCATGATTACATCTGCTTATTTGTCAACACCTAATCTCTCTTCGAGTGGTACCTCTGATTTCTCTTCAATCGTCAAGTTTAAAATGGACACCACTTTGACATCACTTTGATACTTCATTGATTTACAAATATTGAATGTTACTTCTTTATTTTTCAATCTAGATATCATCTTCCCTTTCTCAATATCAACTAAAGCATGCCCGGTTACAAGGAATGGCTTCCTAAGATGATGGGCACTTCAAAATCAACCTCGCAGTTCAAAATCACAAAATCGGCAGGGAATATGAATGCATAAACCTTAACCAAGATATCATGAAGAAAACCAATTGGTTTCTTGGCAGTATGATAAGCCATAAGTAGTCGTGTTGCAGTCAATTTGGGGACTCTCATTCCTAACTTTTTCAACACTTATAGAGGCATAAGTTAATGCTAGCACCCAAGTCACATAAGGATTTAGCAAAATGTAATGTGTCAATCATACATGGAATGGTGAACACTCCAAGATCCTTTTTCTTTTGCACTAAAGATCTAGTAGCGATGACACTACAACATTGCAGTTTTTTTTACCTTCTTCAAAACTACCAACCCTTTTTTAGTAACTAGATCCTTCATGAACTTATCATAGACTGACATTTGTTCTAGTGCTTCTATCAAGAGAACATAGATTGAGAGTTACTTCAACATCTAGATGAACTTGCGATATTTATCTTCTTCGATTTTCTTGACTAATCTTTGGGGAAACGTAAGAGGAAATTGGGGCATCAAAACTATCTTTATAGTGGCTTCATCTTCTTTCCCAACTTTATCTTTGGGTTTCTCCACTTCTTCAACTTCATTATGTTCAAAATCCTTTGAACTTTCTATTGACATCCAATTTTGGACCTCCACAATGTAAATTAACCATCGAGCTTCTTAAATTTCAAATGATTTGAAATAATTATTTTTTATAAAGTTCAAAATACTTTTCAAGTTAATTTTAATTAATTTTATCTTTTTTATAATTTTTAGATAATATATATGTTTTACATAATTACGTATATAATTAGTATATATTATGAATATTTGAAATCATCTCAAAAGATTATATTTCTTACTTAAATATTTTTATTAAATTAGTTTAGTTTAAATTATGGTTTTAATTTTGAGTAATTTAGTTTAATTAAATTTATTATTTTATTTCGTTGAAACTAAGAAGTTCGTTAGCTGATTATATTAATTCATCTCATTTAAATTTTAGCCAAATTCACTACATAACATTTAATTTTGGGCTAAATTCTTAATACACTTGGATATTTTTTATTACAAATATACCCATTTCCTAATCTCAATTTCAATCCTTTATAAGACCAAGTTCTGGGCCCTTCTTCTAAATTTTCAACGGCCCAAAACTTCCAACCCAGCACCTAATTCCAATTCCTTTTCTACACGTCTTATGTTTCCCTTATTTCCAATATCCCCTTCTATTTCTAAAAGCCTCTAAAATCTCTTATTTCTTTAATGTATTCGAGCTACGTATTAATGTATCTGAGCCAGTAATTAATGTATTCAAGCTAGTTTTTAATGTATCCGAGCTACATATTATGTATTAGGTTTATGTTATAATGTATCTAAGATACTCTTTAATGTATCCGAGCTACATATTATGTATCTGGTTTGTGTTACTTTTTAAGCGATTAATGTAATTACAAACTAATGAAGGATATATTATAATTTCATATTAAAACTATGAGATTTATGTAAGTTATACGTTTCTATTCCCAGCCCACTCTTTTCAATTCCCAAACCCAACCCACTTGCTTTTCAATCAAAAGAAACCCAGCAGCAAACGTAGGCACACCAAAACTCCATCAATCGCGACCCGGCAATGCGAACCCGAGTCCAGTGCGTCTCGTCATCCCTCTCTCCCTTATAGTCCGTACGCGAATATTCTCGAATCATCCGCGTGTCTGTATCTCATCGTTGGTTCATTATTTGCCCTCAATCGAACGCCTCTCTATTTCAATTAGTACAAGAATCTATTTGAATTCGTACGATTCGAGTGGGCAGCCTTATCCTCTAAAGAGAATTCAAATTTCAAATTTTGAATTCTCCCAAAATTCACCCGTTTTCCCCCCCTAAATCAGCCAAGATTCTTCTTTATTTAAAGCTCTCACCTTCTTCATTCTCAGGCGTTGGGGACAGCTTACATTGAGTAGGAAAAAACAGAGAAAAGTTGAGAAGTTGATAGAGGTCTAGAAATAGCTTACAAAGGGAGCGAACTTACAAAATTTTAGCATCAAGTCACAAAGCAAAACACACACCCAAATCAATTTTACTTTCTTATTCTTGTTCATTGCTTACAGGAACTCATCGGAATTCTTGAAGCTTAGTGGTGGAAGGCTTCTTCAGAGCTCGTTTCATCTATTTGCTGCCCCGGAAAAGGTAACACCTCCTCCATAATGTTCTTGTCATCTTTTTTTTTCTTCACTTTCTCATGGCATTCTCAATATAGTAAGATCATTGCTTTGTTGTTGTATTTTAGTCATTTATCATTGGATACTGGTAGCTTCTATATGCTATACATGTGTGCTTAAATGATTTTCTTTGGTTCATGTTTAATATAGAGTCAAAAGCTTTGTCGTTTTAGCATTAGTATTGTTGATTCATGTCTACATGTGAATCCGTGCTAGATCTTACTGTGATGTTTTTGTTATCTACGGCTGCCCATCTCTTGTTGTTATATCTGTTTGGGAAATTCATCTTTGGTGAATAATAGTGTCTAAATCCTATCTACTATGTTTGTCCAGTATGATTTCTTTGGGATTCAAAAGTAGCATGAATGTCTCTTGCCTTGATTATAGCTACTGGGTAGGCTTGGTTAGTAGTCTACGTTTATCTTGTTTCTGCTTGTTTATTGTAGCTTATTTAGAAAAAGAGTGAGGCTACCTTGATCATTTATTGCTTCAGATGATATGATATTTCCTTTAATATTAATTGAGTTTAGGCTAGTTCATAATCTTGTTGCATTCTGTTTGCTCGGGAAATCAAGTTAAATGAGTATATTTTGAATTTCATTTGTTTAGTAGCCACTTTTTTTAGCATGAGGTAGCACCATTGTTTGTGTTCTTTTATTCTTTCACTTTGGTTATTGTTGTGTCACAATACTATTTTTTGTTTCATGTGAAATTTGTCCAAGTTCGCTATGAACTCCTCTCTTTGCATTTTCTCGTTGGGCCAGAGGCCCAATCCTAATTTTATCAAGTCAGCCTGCAACAGATGCTGATATACAGGTCCCGGAGACCCAATACAGGCTGGAAGTTACTTGTGAATGTTCAAAAGCCCCAAATATGGGATGTATACATTCTGTATACATTCCATATACATGATATACAGGCTAAAATATAGAGATACATGTTAAAACGCAGCAGCCACAGGTCGAGGAATAAAATATGGGGTCAGAAACTGAAATGCAGGTCCTAGAAGCTTAAAAGAAGGTTGTATACATCTAATATACAGTCCGTATACAGCTATATATACACAACGCTTTGGCACAAAATTGGGCCAGGGCCCAATTTTATTTGGTTGTTTTGATTCCAGCAAGCCCCATCAGATTTTAGGGCAAAAAATTTATTGAAACCCATGGATTTAGATTAGGACAAGTTGAAGAAAGTTGGGCCCACCAGCCCATCAGATTTGGGAATTTGGGCAAAAAGGCCCAAATATACTCTTATTTATTTATTGTTTGTATTAACTCTCTAACCTTTTATGTGATTTGGTTTTAATTTAATTAAATTTCCAAGAGAAAGTCATTTCTTCCTTTTTATGTTCAAATTGATTTATTTTTATTTATGAATTATTTTAGAACAACTTTCACATATGGCAAATATAAAAATCACATCTATATGTTATAGCTATAGTTTGCGTAATTGCGCTCCATAGAAAATTTTATGTTTGCTATGGAGCTTGTGATTTGTATAATTCGCTAGAAACATCCAGTTTTATACAAATTGTTCAGTTTTGTTTAAAGTCATTTAGACATTGTAAATTTGTATAATAAGATCTGTATTTGTATAATTATAAATGTATAGGACGAAATATATGTATTTGTATTTGTATATACACTTTTCTCTCGCTTTATACAAATACAAACGCATTTTATACATTTTATACCGAAATGTATAAAATGGCTAATTGTATACCGAATCAGATGGCAAAAAATGGAATGTTTGCTGCGAATTACAATTAAAATAAGGGAAAATGGACAAATATACCCCCGAACTATGGTAAATGATATGCAGATTTCCTCCGTCATACTTTTGGGACATTGATGCCTCCGCCGTCCAAAAACTAGAGCATATATACCCTTTATACTAACGGGCATACACATGTCATAATCTTATCCCCCGATCCAACATGTATTAAATATCGGATCGACGGATAAAATTGTGTCACGTGTCCCTATTAGTCTTCCGTTAGAGTAAAGGGCATATATGCTCTAGTTTTTGGATGGTAGGGGTACCTATGTCCCAAAAGTATGACGGAGGGTATCTGTAGACCATTTACGATAGTTCGGGGGTATATTTTTCCTTTTACCCTTAAAATAAAGTATGGCTATAATATTTAATCTGAATTAATAGTTTGTTATTTCATACAATTTTTCTATTATTTTATTAAGTTGTTTGTCAATATGAATTATTTTTCTTAAAAATCCCCCTAGTCTGTTTCCTTTCAAATGAAAATGGGTTTTCTTACTTAGTTAATACTTTTCAAGCTAGTCAAATCATTGATCAACCGCAAGCGAGGGCCTAACACCTTCTGGGATTGTAAATTGAACTCCAAACCCCTTTGGATTTCAAATGATTTTATTTTGTTTAAATCTTTTGAAAAATTATAAGTTTTCTTAATTTCTTTCAAAAATTAAGTGGCAACTCACTTTGAATCGATTTTTCTTTGAAACATATGTTAAATTGATTTTCGAAACCTAAAGTCATTTTTATTTTTTGATAAAACACTTTCTACTTTAGTATACATAGTATGACTGATGATCTACATTCATGTCACAACCCAAAGTACACCCTAGACGTAACATGGCGTATAAGACCACGAGAGGACCTACATAATCCATTTGACATATATAGATCAAAATAGAATAATAAGAGAAGATCGTAGGTAAGAAGTCTCATGTCATAAAATAATTTGAACCATAAAATCAGAAAACATAACTATGTCTTGACAATCCATTCTAATACATCAAAGAAACAAGTGGTTGGGACGTAATCCATACACCACATACCAAGTATCGAAAGTAAATGGCATCAACAATAAAGTCTTTACGGTCATGCCCTCAAAGTATGAAGACTCACCAATCCAAAGAAAAGAATACCAGTCCTGATCTAGCCAAAGTGGGAGGAGAGGAAACTCAAACCATATATTATAATACAATGGGCACAAGTATCATTAGTACATGAAATGTACTAAGTATGGGAAAATGCATGAAAGAACCATAAACATGATCATTTGATGACATTTACACATGAAATGTATGACCAAACTAAAACATGAGTATAAAGCCCTTAAAAAAGTCATAAGTGACAAGCATGGTAAATGCATTCTTAAATCATAGTGAAAACTTGTAACACCTCAAATTTGAAAAGATGGAAAATTACAGCTTTTGAAAAACTTGTGCCAGATCCAACGAACCCACCAACAGTCTGTGGACTTGCTTATGGGCGTAGGTGGAGCCTTGGGTGGCGAGTCCAATTGTTCTAAAACAAAAATCTCAAAGTCCCATTACTTTTATACGAATCACAAGGATAGTCCATCATCCAATGTACGAGTCGTGAATAGGTCTCGTAGGTGAGTCTCAGACTTAGTGATATTTTAAGAATTTTCAATTGGATTCACGGAGGCCATGTACGGTAGGTTGACCAACGGGCCGTACATGGGTCCCATTTGTTGAGGGTCGAAAAACAAGTTTCTGAACCCATCGATGGTTGACCAGGATGGCCCGTAGGTGGGTCTACCGGCCGTAGGTCCCCACTGTTGATGAAGGTCGGTTGTTATTTTTAGAGGGGCTTTTGGGTCTTTTCCTAATTATTCTAACCCAATACTATGTTGTTTTACCATCTATTATAAACCCTATATAAATGTTTTTACCCCCAATTTACTTAATTGAACTCATTCTCCTAAATTCTCAAAGTTGATCAAAGTTCTTCCCCAATATTTCTCTCTCTAAAGCTTAAGAAGAAGGTTATGGTTTCAAGGGCAAGTCTCTAAATTCACCATTAGTTGTGAGTTTTTGGCATCAAGGTATGATAGTATTCACCTATGGAGTCTTTTCCTACATAAGGTTCCTCAATTCTCCATTTTTACAAGGTAGGATCTCTTATGGAAGTTAGGGTTTTACTCAATCTCATGGGTTCTTTTCAATTATGATCTAATTGATTGTTTTATGTCTTTTTTTTTTTTTTTTTTTTTGCTTGAATTGTAGCAATTGCATGTTTCTAAGTAGAATTCCCATGAACCCATGTGAAATCCATGATTTCTATACTATCATCATATGATGAAGCTTTTGAGTCATGAGAGATGAATTTATGAAGTTATGCATGTTCTTTATGAAATTGATGAAAATGATTTAAAGATGCTTTCAGAGTGAAGAATCAATATTGTTGTTGTTGTTGTTGTGAAAGGATTTCTCACACACTACTCAACATGAATGTTAAAGGGTTTTGTCACATAGAGGGGTTCATAAGGTTGAGAGGTTTTTTCACCTAAGATGAATCAAAGTTAAGGAGTTATTCTAATGATAAAACAAGTGGTGAATACCCATGTATCATGAATGTTAATATAAGTTAAGACTAATGACTATTCCGTGGGAGTTAATACTTAGCACCGAGAGGACAAGTGGTGATTACCCATGTCCTATAAACTATGTGCCACCATAGGTTTGTCTAGATAGACATTAGCTAGTGGATCCACATAAGCTAGAAATTCATAGTTGTTACCTTGGTAAGTGAGAACACATTTTTCCAGTGTGGGGTAGATACCGAATTCCATATTACAGCTCACATGGTCTCTATGTATATTAAAGGTAAATCTCCCACAATAATGAACTAAGGTTACTTCAAGAAGTATATAACAAGTTTTTTAAAGAGGTTTAGCTTGATTTATTATTTATGTTTCTAACCCTTTTATATTATAATTTAACTTGGTCATTGCATGTCATGTAAAGTCCTTTTTTAGCATTATTTCATAACTCTTACATATTGCTATCATACTTGGTACATTCCATGTACTAACACATATTTTTTTCTACATTGTTTCACTAATTAAGGGTCCGACGCTCCCATTCTGCATCTCCGTGGCTAGTGATCACTTCAGTGGATATTGAAGATTGGTGAGTTCTCATGTTCCAAGGACCAAACATTTTATTTCTTATTGTCTTTACTTTTCTATATTGTATATGATGTATGGGTTATTTCCCAATCACTCCTGATGTACTAGATGGCTTTGAGACTATGTTGGATTTTCCACTTCATTTTTTGTCAAACAATTATGATATAAATTGTCTTTTAAACTCCCTTAATTTTCTATTATCTTGTATGATGTATGCTAAGTGGCTTGTGTAAGGCCTCTCGAGTCCTATACGCCATGTCACGTCTATGATGTACTTTAGATCGTGACAAACTTAGTATTAAGAGCACAAGGTTTAGAAAAGTCTAGGAAGTCTCATAAGCCACGTCGAGTAGAGTCTTGTTCATAAGTGTGAAGCACACCACATTTATGAATGAAAGGTTGTAAGATGTTTAGGAAATTCCACTTCTTTCGTTACTTTAAAGTCGTGTGATAGATTTTAACTCTATAATGTCTCTCTCCTAATCCATATTCAATGCTTTACGGGATATGGCCACTCGAAGGGCATATACTAGAAGGAATGTGGGAGAGAATGTGGAACGAGAAGCCCATCAAGTTTCTAAATCTTTGGTCAACCCTTTGGCTAAACGAATGACTAATGCGGAGCTTAGGGCTCTTTTTAAAGTGTTGGCTTAAGCCATGATGGCTCAAGCCAATGGGGAGGTTGAGGTCCCCGTGAAACCAAATTTGGGTACGGCGACATCCAGAGTGAGAGACTTCACTAGAATGAATCCTCTAGAGTTTCATGGTTCCATGGTTGAAGAAAATCCTCAAGAGTTTATTGATGAAGTGTATAAGGTGTTGATGATCATGGGGGTGATGCCGGTGGAAAAGATGGAATTGGTCGCTTATCAACTCAAGGGTGTTGCTCAAATATGGTTCAACTAATGGAAGGAAGAGAGGGTGATTGATGTGGGTCCTCTTGATTGGGAATAGTTTAAGGTTCCCTTCTTTGATAGGTTCTTTCCCCTTTAGATGAGGGAGGTTAAGGTACTTGAATTCATCAACCTTCGTTAAGGAAACATGAGTGTGAAGGAATATGCTTTGAAGTTCACACAATTTTCTCGATATGTTTTTACTATGGTTGCCGATTCTAGGGCAAGAATGAGTAAGTTTGTTTTGGGCGTGTTAGAGATGGTGGTTAAGGAATGTCTTACCACCATGCATATCAATGATATGGACATTTCTCGTATGGTTCATTCTCAACAAATAGAAGAGGAGAAACTTAAGGAAAGGTCTAGGGAGGCAAAGAGGGCTAAGACTAGGGATGGTGACTTCTCACATTCAAGGTCCGAGAGACATGGTCATTCAACGTTCCGACAAAGGTTTTCTGCTCAAGGTTCCTCCAATGTTCCTCCTAAGTTCAAATGGTTTCCAACCCTAAGCCTCAATGAGGAAATGGTAGTGGAACTTCATTGTCTACTTGCGTTGAATATGGATGAAAGCATGAGGGCAAATGTCTAGCCGGTTATGGGCTCAACACTATCCTCTGTCAGATTCTAGTGGTAATCAGAAGCAAAACTGATTCTATGCACTTCAGACCCGTTAGGAGCAAGAGGTTTCCCCCGATGTGGTTACCGCTATGTTGAATGTCTTTCATCTTGATGTTTATGATTTGCTTGACCCTGGTTCTACCCTATTGTATATGACGCCATATGTGGTTATGAGGTTTGATATTCTTCCAGATGTGTCGTTAGATCCTTTTTCTTTCTCTACTCCCATTGGTAAATTTATTGTGGCTAAGAGAGTCTATACAAAGTATCCCATTTCCTTATCCCATAGAGTCACTCATGTTGATCTTGTAATATGTTAGAATTCGATGTTATCCTTGGTATAGATTGGTTGCATTCATGTTATGCTTCTATTGATTGTAGTATCCGAGTAGTCAAGTTTCAGTTTCCTAATGAATCCTAGAGTGGAAGGGGGGAAATTCTATGCCTAAGAGTCAGTTTGTCTCTTGTCTTAAAGCTAGAAAGATGATCTCTAAGGGTTGTATATACCATCTTGTTCGGGTCAGGGATATGGATTCCAAAACCCCTACTCTTGAGTTAGTCCCCATTGTTAAAGAGTTTCCAGAAGTGTTTCGTGATGATTGACCTGACGTTCCTCCTGAAAGGGAAATAGACTTCGGTATTGACCTTCTCCCAGATACACAACCTATATCTATTTCTCCTTATCCTATGGCTCCGACAGAAGTTAAGGAATTAAAGGAATAATTGAAAGATTTGTTGGATAAGGGTTTCATCTGACCGAGTGTCTCTTCATGGGGTGGCCCAGTTTTTTTTGTTCGAAAGAAAAATGGTTCACTTCGTATGTGTATTGACTACCGGCAATTGAAAAATGTTACCATTAAGAACAAATATCCTCTTCCAAGAATAGATTATTTGTTTTATCAACTTCAAGGAGCAAGTTTCTTCTATAAGATTGACCTCCGGTCAGATTATCACCAATTGAGGGTGAAAGAAGATGACATTCCAAAGACGAATCTTTCAACTCGGTATGGTCATTATGAGTTTTTGTTAATGTCGTTTGGTTTGAAAATGCTCCAGCTGCATTTATGGATTTGATGAATAGGGTGTTTAGGCAATACCTCTATATATTCGTGATCGTGTTTGATGATGATATTTTGATTTACTCAAGGAGTGAGATTCTTACCGATCATTTGAGGATTGTGTTGCAAATCCTCAAGGACCAACAACTCTTTACAAAGTTTAGTAAATATGAATTTTGGTTGAGATCCATAGCCTTCCTTGATCACATTTGCTTCCGAGAAGGGAACCAGCTATTTTTATTATTTATAAGAACGTTTCAATTGGTATATAATCTTGCCTACCGAATATTATCATGTTCATCAAATAATTATCAGTCTACAAATCAATGTATAAAAAGCCACCAAGTAGTTATCAGCCATCAAACTTCTACGGATCAATTTAAACCCAAATATGTCACCATTATTAGCACCACAAGAGTCACTGCTATTTGAACCACATTAGCCACAAAAATTATTTACTATTCTAACTATAAATGTATACAAATGTAGATACCAATTAATAGTTACCACCATAAAAATTGGTCTGATTTAAAACCCAAACATATAATACTATTTCCACTACCATAACAGCAATTGTTTGAACATTTTAAGTCATTCACAAAGAAAACTTAAAATGCCAAATACCATTACTGATTCTGGAAAACATATTTTTAAAAATTAATTAAACATAACATTGCAATGTCAATTTTGTAATGGAAATTTGGTACAATTAGGTGTGGCAAATGGTTGGATTGGATCGGATTTGGATAGATTGAATACGAATTGAGCAAAAATGGTTTCGATTACAATCCACCCAAATAGAATATGGATAAATATGGATTTGGTCAAATATGGTTTGGGTGAAATGGTTCTAACCCTTTAAAACCTCTCCATATTTCCTTAACTAAGTGAACTAGTACTTCATGACATCAATTTACCCCCTCTCCGGGCACCCCCACCCCCTGGGGCTCCCCCCACCTTCCACCAACCGACCATAATTTTTTTTGTTTTCCAAAAACAAAAAAAAATCTGTTTTTAAAAAAAAAAAAAAAAATTTACCCCCTCTTCTCGGATATCCCCCACCTTCCACCAACTGACCCCTAATTTCTTTTTATTTTGCAAAAACAAAAAAAAAATCTATTTTTTTATTAAAAAAAAAAAAATTACCTCCACCCCTTTACCCCTTCCCCCCCCCCCCCCCTCCACCAACCTATCCCTAAATTTTTTTTTGTTTTCCAAAGACAAAAAAAAATCTATTTGACGAGAGGGAGTTGCTCGGATGGTAAGCACCCTTCACTTCCAACCTGAAGGTTGCGAGTTCGAGTCACCAAGGGAGCAAAAGGGGTGGGAGCTCCTAGGAAGGGTAAAAATAAAATCTATTTTTTCAATTAAGTTTGAAAATCAATTGAATTTTTGAAAATTAATATTAATTTTTTTATTTTTTAGTACAATTAAGAATTTTTAGTGGAAGTGAAAACTAAGTGATCTATTATGGGTCCATATGGATACTTATATTTTAGGGAAAATTTTTAAAACAACAATATTTTCAACTTTAGTGGGACTCCTTAACAATAGTTTAACTATTTATTAAAAATAACAATATTTTAGTTTGTTAAATGATTAGTTATGTATTTATTTTATTTTGATTAAAATAAAAGAATACAAAAACTTAATAACAGTAAAGAGAAAAACATGGAGCCGAAAATTTTAAAAAAGGAGAAAACTATTTTAAAAATATTCAGTTACGTTTTGAAGCTGATATGTTGCCATCATTTATGTCGAGCGTTTTTTTTCTGTTCCATTCTTAACAATTCCAAAAAAATAAATTTGCAGAAATAGTTTTGTCTTCCAAATTAAACAATCAACAATATTCATAGCTTCTTCGAATCGAATTCGGCATATTCTTGAAACGGATGTTTTCGAAATCCACGACTATAATTTCTTCACATCCATTAGATTCAATAAATTTCGTCAGTTTCATTGGATTCAAGAAATTTCAAAATCAGGTATTTTGATTTTCTGGAGGAAGTAAGACAGTTGTTTGCAAGATGGAATTTCAAAAACCATACGACTGCTTCACATACTTTCACCACACTTCGTGGTAAACCTCAAGAGATGCTTGTTGCTAATGAAGAGGCATCATTACGTATGAAGGTATGTTTTTATATTTTATATTTTTATCAACATTATATACCATAGCTGATTTTTTATTTTTTGTAGATTGTACCATCAAATAATTATGTGTATAGTGTTCATCACGAAGGTAGAACATATATTGTCTGTTTGGAAAATAAAACTTGTACTTGCAAGAGGTTTCAAATGGATGAAATACCATGTTCGCATGCTTGGGCTGTTTTAAAGAAGAAACATTTTGATGTTGGACCATATTGTTCTGACATGTACAAGCCAAGTAACTTGTTGGATACATAGAACATTCCAATTACTCCGTTACCTGGTCAAAACGAGTAGAATGTACTTGGGTATATTAAGGACAACATAGTGCGGCCTCCAAAGTACAAAAAAACTACCTGGAAGGCCATCCAAGAAGTATCGTGACAAGGTGTACAACGAGCTATATGGGAAGAAGAGCAAGAATTCTTGCAGTACTTGTGGGTTTAAGGGGCACAATAGGCATTTGTGTAGGAAAGGACCACGTATTGTTTAGTTAATGATGCTTCACTTTTATATCTTATTAGAGTGGAATTGTATCCCAATTTCTAATGCCCTCTGTGTTATATATTTACTATCCTAAAATTATTTGAATATGTTTTCACTCAAAATGTATTCATATCCATGTTATGAAATTATATTATTATTATTGTATTTAATGTGTACTTACTTTAAGTTTGTAATTGAAAACTTGTATGATCATAAAAAAATATAAATACAAATTAGTAGTAAAATAAAATAATACTGAAAATACATTTTTGTTGAAATACCTTTTTTTTTTAATACATAACAAATATATTGAGTTGTATTCAAACTAAATTGTATTTATATTTCAATATCAAGTGTAGTTTTATTATTTTTTTTTTGACTTTAAAATTGTACTTACTATTTCTCTGGGTTAAGTTTATATTACAAAAATCATGATGTATTTCAATATCAGTTAGTATTCCAAACATCAGGATGTATTTCAATATCAGCTTGTATTCCCTTATTATAATGTATTCATCGCAATTTTATATATTGTGTTTTCATCAAACTTATCTTGCTAATACTACTATGTTTAAAACTGCACAGAGTATACACATGAATATCAAAAAATGTCGTATTAATATTAAATACAAAACATTAAAAAGATGAATAAAAAAGTTCAAGAGTTTTTATAGTAATAAAAACAGAACTTTATAACTTAAGAAAAGCAACCATAAATCATCCGGCCAAATGTCTTTTACCAAGCTACAACACGATTACCAGATTGACTATAAAACATACCGCAAGCTATACTGCTTAACATTATGCAGTATATATAACTGCAAAATTATATAAAACCTGTACAATATGCACATGAATACAAAACTAGAACTTCAAAACATTAAAATTATGAAGAAAAAAAAAAAGTTAAAGAGTTTACATTAATAAAACCAGATCTTGATAACTTTAGAAGGGTTCCATAGCAATACAAAAACTAATGTATATTAACTAAGAAGATTGAAAACAGACCAATAATAGGCAATGACTAATCTATTTGAATTGTATCATTATCCTCAAATGCTACATTAATCCCGCTATGTCGCGGAGGTGCTTCATTGTCACTTATAGCTCCGACATCATTCTTTTGTTGGCCATAATTCCAAAGAAGTGTAGCATATCTTGACCGTAGAAATGATGCATCGAAATTGCCTACTGGAATCCCTTGTCCGTATGATAGGTATTCGGCAAAAGCTAGCACATATATACTGCACATGTTTAAAGACACATTGGATATGTGGAGCTTTTGTAGGATGATTTTTGACATAAAATTCACTTGCCACATGTTCAAATAAATGAATACATACTTGTATAATTACTGATAAAAAATTCTATTTCTAGATAACAAAACAGAATAAGAGAAACTACCTATAAATCTAATAAATTGGGAAACATAAAGGTGCTGAAAAAATACAATATATTTATACAAACTATGTACTATAAGTATACAACTAGATATGGGGAAATACATTAGCTATATAGAATACAAAATTTATCATCACAAATAATTTATATAGATACTGTTAGCTATACACATTATGAATACAGTAGTGAGTTTGAAACAAAAATAGAAAAAATACAAATATTATTGAAAGTACATTCATCCTATAAAATCAACAATAAACATGCAACCACAGAATCGACAATGGACATAACATACAAAATTAATTTCAAAATAATTTAATACCTCTTCATCGCCTTGCTATAATTCTCCATCAATTCGATCTTTAACTTGAACATCAGGATTTTCAAAACACATAAGTCTCCTTTTTTTGGAAGAGCTCTCTTGTGCCATTCTCGCGGCAGATCCTACATTTTCAAGCAACCCTTGGGTAATACACAAATCAAATGAAGGAAGTTCTCCAAAATTTTGAATGTTATTTGGTATACCTCTAGTAATTCTGATTGAATCAGTCATTGTAGACAATCAGATGCTTTCTCCAAAATCTAAAACCCTAAAATCAAATTTCAAAATTATCAAAAATTAAAATGTATTAAATATCAAATAAAATAAACATATATATTAATTTCTAGATTCTACAAAATCTCAAAATTAAAAGAAAAATCACGAAAAAAATTGAAAAAATTGAAAATCATAACTATTTGATGAATAAGTAAACAAAATCACATAAAAATTGGAAAATTCGACTGGAAATCCGTAATATATAGAATCGGTGATTTAAACATCAAATCAAAATATATCAAAATGGGTAATGGAAATTACCTTGCCAATCAAGAAATCTGCTTGAATTAATAATTAGATTTGATTTAACAATGAAGAAAATTTCTTGATGAACAACAATTTAGCACGTTAAAGAAAGATAAACTTGAAACGTAAAAGGTGGTGAATAAACGTGAAAGGTGGGGAAGAAATGTGAATGGTGATGAAAAAAGGTTAATGTGTATTGATTTAATTTTTTTTTTTAAACGGTTATTGGTCAATAATTTGGTCCAATGTAGGACTCTTTCCATAAATACAATTACTTTTAAATACTAAAATCTGAATACATATTATTTTATAAAAATATTGTCATTCTGTCATTTTAAATAAATATTTTAAAGTGTTGTTATTTTAACTAATTATGTTAGGTATTATGACTTAATTGCTAATTTTTCCTATATTTTACCCATTTTAACCATATTTGTAGACTCTTAAAATAGCTTGAAGCTCATATCTATCCAATTAAAATATGAGTGATTCAAGTCATTAATATGAATAAAATGAACTCATTTCATTAATATGGGCTGAAATTGCCACCCCTAGGTACATTGTCTTGTGGTTGTGACCTCGTGTAGCACATTACTACACGTAACTTTAGACCATTTGAATATAACATGGTTAAGTCTCTCATACGGTCATAGTTTGGTAGTCTCTCTAATCTTTGGTTGTCTTTTTGCAATCGCTAATAAGAAATCTAAATTAATTTTTTTTGAAAAGAAATTTGAATTTACTTTTTTTTCTCTTCTAAATAAACTTGTACCCCTGTATCATTATGGATGATCATCGGCAGACATCAATCACTTACAACGTATTTTATCTTTAACTTAAATATTGTTGTGCCCACACCTAAATGTGAAGCAATAGTCTTAATTAAGCTATTATAATTGGTGTTTGCATCATAAGTGATTTTTTTCAATCTTGAAATCAACATACTATGCTACGATACATTTCAAAGTAGAGTTAAAAATATACTAACTTTCAGCGTTATTTAAATTATAATATTTTGTACCAACTCAATACCAATAATTAAACATTATGCTTAAACTTGCTAACTTTTTTATATTAAGAACTAAATTTCTATATAAAATGGTATAAAATATGGTTTAGTGTCGGTGTCTAGTTTAGTTGTTAACCTAATGAATTACTAAACACCAAATTATAATCAACAATATATTTAAAATTGATGTACAATGGTTGGTAAAGATGATTTTTAATATATATTTCAATACTACAATGCAAGACATCATAATCAAATCAAGTTTGTATCAAATTTTAAGTATCATCAATTTGTAGTAGCAATTTTTTGTATAAATAAATTATATACAATTTGGTGTAATGATAATGTTAAATAAGCCATTGTAGTTGATGTTTGCAATCATAAATGATTTTTTCAATATCATCCTACTATACCTTTTCAAAGTAGAGTTAAAAATATACTAACTTTCAGAGTTAATTAAATTATAATATTTTGTACCAACTCGTTACCAATAATAAAACATTACGCTTAAACTTGCAACTTTTTTATATTAAGAACTAAATTTGTATATAAAATGGTATAAAATATGATTTAGTGTTGGTGTCTTGTTTATTCGTTATCATAGTGAATTACTAAATACTAAATTATAATCAACAATATATTTAAAATTGGTGTATAATGGTTGGTAAATATGATTTTTAATATATAATATCATCTTTCGTCGTGTTTGAATTAAAATTGAGACATAATTATTTTTAGCCATTGAAATGATTACCATAGATAAAGAGTTTGCTTTAGGTTACAATACAACGTATTGTGGTGATGAGAAAGAAGTATTATACGAATGATTTGAAGGTAAGTAACAGAATGGGTGGAAATTAAGGAATTAAAATCTTATTTAATAAATTGTTAATTAAGGACTTAACAGAATCCGTGTAATTTTTTTTTTTCATTTTATTTTTATTATTAATCCATTTTATTTTTATTATTAGATTAATTTTGTGAGGATTCTATTGTTATATTATAAAAATTCAAGCTATTGTTAATTTTTTATTAAATTGTATAATTAGATTTTACCCAAAGAAAAATGGATGGATTGTTTGGAAACATGAAAGATTCTTTACTCAATACAAATATTAAAGAAATATATATGTAATTGTTATGTAATTGTTTTAGGTACAATACTTATCAAATACTCCAGCGAGTCAAATCAGAATAGAACAGCCTGGATGATGATTTTAATTGTTTTTTTTTTTTGTTTTTTTTTTTTAAAAAATGTTGTTAGTAAGTCTATATAATTTGACCAAAATTGAATGATGCACTCACACCAATTCCATAAGAAATTTTCCTCTCTATTCCTACTACTACTACTACTACTATTATTATTATTATTATTATTATTATTATTATTATTATTATTATTATTATTATTATTCCAAAAACTGAGTTCCTCTCATTTTCCTTCGAAAGGTAGTCGTTTATCTGGGAATTATGGATCAGAAAATTTCAAAGAAATGCTAAAAATAAACAAAGAGAAAATATCAATACCTACCAAAATAGAGCCTCATTATCCTATTTTTGATTGTTACCAATATGAAGCTTTTTGGTACTATTCAGCCTCCTTAGAAGCAGCTCTATGTATGCTCTTAACCTTCAAGGCTGAACCTTGTGATATTTTGCTTTGTAGTGCTCCAAAAACAGGCACCACTTGGCTTAAAGCCTTAACCTTTTCTATTATGATTAGACATGATTTTCATGATGACTCTACAAATAACCCTTTACTCAATAAGGTACCCCATAAATGCATACCCTTCTCGGAATATGATTTTTTCTCCAATCCTAAGTTTCTTGACACAGAGTTGCCATTAATAGCCACACATCTCCCTTACACCATATTACCCAAATCTATATATAATTGCAACATCATTTACATATGTAGAGAACCCAAAGATACACTAGTTTCTTGGTGGCATTTCATACAAAAGATCGAAGCTAAAAGTAAAAGTACTAAAGTACCCCTAACTACACTCGATCAGGCATTTAAGTGGTTTTACCAAGGAAAATCTGGATATGGACCATACTAGGATCACGTGTTGAAATATTGGAAAGCAAGTGTTGAGAGACCTGAGAGAGTGTTATTCCTCAAGTACGAAGATCTGAAAGAGGACACATTGGATTATGTGAAGAAGTTGGCTATCTTCATGGATAAACCCTTCTATTTTTCCGAAAAGGAGAAATTGGTGTTGGGTTTAGCAAGATGTGAATGAGAAATAAAAAGAGAAAATGTAAAGTGAAAGAACCAATGAAAGTAGGGGAATCAATTTTGGATGGAAGATGAAAAGTCATTGCAAAGTGCAAATGAAAAGTCATTTTTATCATATCGGTAGAAGAAAGGAAATTGTTGTCCTTATATTAGGAAACACTTCCTTTAGTTCTTAAAGGGTTAAGAAGAAGGTGCCCCCTCGCGCCGTCGTCGTCGCTCGCTAGGCTTCGGATTTGTCAAATGATTGATTGATAATATTTTTTGGACAAAATTTATTTAATCAATCTTGTTAATTCATTTCTTTTCTCTTATAAATTAATTCAGAATGTTAGTTAAATAACATAATTAATTTCGAAACGAATTATTTGAAATTCGTGCGTAACAGTAAAATCGTTTGAAAGGATTTGTTCTTTCCGAAAAGTCGTTATTGTTCCCAAAAGACACAACGTTCTGGAAAAAAGGGGTCTGAACAGACGTGTTCCTTGCTGCTAATGGCTATAAATAAGAGGTCGTTTTCGTTTTTCAAACACTAGAAAAAGTTTTCTCTGCATACATTTTATTACATAAACAAAATTGTCGATCGACTGAGTCTGTGTGTGCTCTTGTTGCTGTTCTTGCGTTCGCTGAAGTTATTGAAGTTTGAGGTACCGCTACTTCTTTAACAGGTTAATCCGTTTTATCTTGGGAGGAATTAATCTACAACCTCGGGTACAGTGAGGGGATTAAATTTCTTAAGAAAACACAGTGGTTTCTGTGGACTCGGATTAAAAACATTCTGTCTATTTCATCTTTTTCTGTTTCTGTATTTTTTACTAACCTGAATACAAGAGATAACAATTGGCGATTGGAAGAATTATTTGACGGAGGATATGGCAAAATCCATTGATAACAGAACACTCGAGAAATTTCAATCTTCAGGTTTGACGTTCCCTTCTTCAATATCGTACACCAAATAACAAGGAAGAAGCACGTTTCAACTATCGTTTGATGTAGTTTTTGGTTTCTCGTTTCCTTCTTCTTTCGTCAGTTTTTTCTTTCTAAAAAGTTCTCATGTACCGTTACTTTATTTTGAGTGTTGTTCTCCGAGTGTTATTCCATTTTTAGTTCCTTTTTTGTGCTTGATAATTTCTTTGTTTCAAGAATTTTTTTAATAAAAGGAATTTTAAAATAAAAAAAATGTACTACTTGAGATTTGAACTTGAATCTCAAGGTTAAATTTAAACCCTACTCAACAACTAAATCAACCTCTAATTAATCTTATGCTCAGAAGGTTCAAAAACTAAATATAAATTAATAAAACTTCAAAAATACATTATTCATATATCGTATAATTTTTATCAAGAAAAATTGCCCATCTTTTAGAGCCACCCTTGGATTTAATACAAGTACATCAATATATTTTCGAAGAGGCTGAGATAGATAAATTTCACTTTAAAGAGCACTGCTCTTGCTCCTATATTAATTTCGCAAGATATGCCTCATTACGTTGGCATCCATCATTAGTTCCTCAAGCACAGCTTATCTTGGAACAATAAATTAATTGAACACAAAATGATTTAACTAAACAGTTTATTCAAATCAATAATTTTGATTATCATTCCTTCATTTACATAGAAATTAGAATAGAAATTACATTATCATAATTCACAGCGGCATTGTGGGATAATTGTGAGTATAGTTGTCAAAATGGACTTAGCGTATGGGGCCGGCCCAATCCAACCTGTTATTAGGGTAGTGTTTGGATAGGATTTTTTAAGCCCATTTAAAACTAGGCCTTATAAGTCTTTGGCCCTTGAGGCTTGATCGGGGCAGGGTGGGGGTCGGTCCATGGGTCAAAACAATTTATTTAAGGGTAACTTATAAAAATCTCACTAGTGTATGAGCTAATTACTAAGATGCACGCTATGTTGTAATACTATTAATCTTACTAGATTTTTGTGCGTTCAGATACATGTATCTAGAGATATATGGACTCAAAATTAGGTGTAATTTGTTCTAGATACACTCTATCCAAGTGGATTCACATGTATCTAGGATACATAGACGAATCTTGCACCCTCGCCTCCCTCCCATATCGCTCGTCACTTTCTTACCTCGCTCTCGTATTTGGGATGTATCACACCAAATACATGTATCTCGCGTATCTAGTATCCTAGATACATGCAAATCAAACTAGATTTTGCTAGTGTTATTGAAACAACACTATTGTTTCCATCATGGGAAGAATTTAAGAAAAGTGAAGGAATAAGACCTCTCGTACAAACCATTGGTTTGTAGTTGAATGTTGTATTTATTTTTGCCTATGAATTTAGATATGACTGTGAGATGTGAATTAGTTCGGTACAGACTTATTAGGGGTTTATCATCGACTTTTATAAAGATTGAGTTTTGGTTTGGGTGACAAGCAATGATGTGTGAAACATTCTATGTAGTTATGTCGAGCTAGATTGTTCAAATTATGATAGGTAACTTATGGATGTTCAACGGTGTGGACCTAAAGTTCTACATGGTTAATGAGGATTTCGAGCGGATTGATACTACTTTGTTGATGGAACGATACAGATTGTTATGATGTGTTACATAGGCATTTGATGGTGAGTAGATGTTATGAGCTTATAGTATACCGAATTATTGGAGTGATCAAGAATTTCATAAGTGTTGGTATGAGGTATATGATGGTTTGAATAATAGTTGAAACTTGATATGTGAAAGATTGTGTGGAGTTGACATTGGACGTGATTCAAAAGCTTTATTTCGATGAGAAAGTACTATCAAATGCCTTGGCTGGGATCCATATCTATCCTGGGATGCTTAAATGGAAAGAGAAGGAACCATAGTTTAAAATTTTGGAGGCTACAATGTGCTTGCTAAGAAGACTTTGATACTAGTGATGGTTTCAGAGTAAGGTAAATGACTAGTGTGGTTATGTTGTTTATTGATATTAATAGTGTTGGCTCCAATGGACAACTGTGATAAGTATGCGGGGTTTGATAAATTGAATATGTGTAAGATTGTAATAGGGACCAGACTGATTGATTGTGGGTAGCTAAAAATAAAAGATATGGAGCCAGATAAATTGAAATGTTTGATATGGACACTATGGAAGGAGTATCTCGTGTTATTCGACCTTGGTTTCGTACATTCTTATGTGACCACCTTCTTTGTTCTGAACATTATTTGGAGTATGATTCATTGCTTATGCCACATGTGTTTTCATATCTATGGGTGAATTCCTAGTGGTGGATCGGGTGTACCGATCCTATGATTGTCCTCTTAGTAGGATGACATTCTTGGGCAGACTTGGTCATTTCAGTTATAACAGGTTTGTTGTTTGGGATAGTTTAAGTATACTAGTGATCCTACACACACAACGTTGCTTATGAGAACTTATAGAAGAGCTACCATGAATAGTTATAGCTGTACGACAATCTTAATATTCATGTGGGGAACATTGGATTTAGTTCTACCGTTGTTAAGGGTTGTCTATAATCACAGCTATTGTAGAGATTAACTAATACCAATATAGATTTAAACACTCTTCTTTAATATACATATTTGAAAGATATTTTTATTATAGTAATCATAAAACAAAAAGTGGGTGTGCAGATTACACAAAAAGGATAGAGGGAATTTTCATAAGCTAAACTATTGTTTGTAAAGGCCATGAGACAATGTTTCTGTTAAGTGTTATCAATATTTATTTCTTGAAATTTTGATTTGATTGAATTAATGTTATGATGTTACCTTGAAAAGATTCATGAGTTATCAGGTTTTTTTTTTCTTCTAAATATCAGTAAGCCTACCGTATCTTATTTGTCGAAAAAAAAATTGGTCGTGTTTTTGTGTTTGCTTAATTTATGTGATTTAGCACGGTTCCGGTAGATGTTTGCTTCCACCATTTGTTAAACTACAATTTTGCTTGATTGACAAAAATGTTTCAAGTCCAGTGTATTTCATTTTTTAAGCTCTTCTCTTTTTATTCTTGGTTGTGATAATTTAGAAAGAAGGATTTAGCAGATGATAGAATAATTCAACCTATAGAAAAAAGTATTATAAGTGCAGTTAGAGGAAATTTAATATATCAAAAATTTAAATTTATTATAAGTGCAAACTATTCAGTAGCAATAGAAGACAAAAACATAGATAAATCACTAGTATTATATTGGAAAATGTCAGGCATAGAATTAGATCGACCCGTTCAGATAATTCCGAAGAAAGACTGTTGGCAGCAGGTAGAGAGATTTTTTTTTCCTCTTCAAAACACAAGGAAATGCGGGCAGGGTAGAGCTCGGCAGAGGGTTCGAGAATAGGGTAGTAATATTCTCTAAATGCACATGTATATTCATCTATGTAACTCATTTTACATATTGCTAATTTATTCATTAAATTTCTATTTATTATTTTATCTTTCTGTTGTTCTTCTATTATTTTCTGGCTTTAGGAGGCTTAGTATCCATTGTCGAATTTCCTCCATATCTCCTTCTCTAGTTTCTCGACAATTAGAATATATCATCGTATTATCTCGGCTAGAGTAGCTCCATATTGTATTGTTGTTTAGATAATTGTTTGCTAGCTCTGTTAATATCGTAGCTATTCCAATGACTCTTTTGTTAGCATAAAAGTCAGGAATATCCACAATAGATATCTCATCTTGTTTTTCTATTTTCTCTGGTATTAACATGTCTCTAGTTAAACCAATCTTTATTACCTGTATAACTGGTTTTATCTCGTCATATAGTATCTCTGCAGTGGCTGTATAAAATTTGATAAAGAACAACGTTCCTTTGGTAATTCGTTTGTATGTTAAGAAAGCTTTGTATAATTCGGGTATCTTTGAGATTTCATCTCCTGTGAAATGTATACGGTGCTAAGTAGTCCGTAGTTATAACAAGTTGTAACCAAATTTATATTTGTACTGTAGGGCAATTAGTTTGTTGTATCCTTGTAAGTGTTGGGTAATGTAATCAGTATTTGGTTCTTTTATGTTTATAGCTCTGGGGTTTCTGTTTAAGTAAGTTTGGACTTTGTAAATATTTTCTGTATAGGTACGGGTGATGTGGTTATATGTATTTTTCTGTTGGTTTAGGCTGTTTTTGTACGTAGTCGTTTGTGGAGTAGGTACAGATTTTTGTATTTTTGGTGCTGTATATGGTTTATCAAAAAGTTTGTTCATATTTGTATTTGTATAACTTTTTTCTTCTGTAGCTTTTTCTTTCTTTGTAACTCCTGATGTACCTGCAGCTGTATTTAAACAAACATTATGGGTTTTATGGAGTTTTCCCAACGTCTCCTTCTAGATCTGGAATTTTAACGTCTTCCGATCGACGTAGCTCCGCATTTTTAACGTCATGCTGCTGACTGCTAGCTTGCTTTTTTAGCTGCTGTATCTCACCATCCATACTATCCACTTTTTTACAAAGTGTAGTTAGGAGGTTGAGTATTTGTTCCATTGTATTTGTTTTTTCAGTATCTTTGTCTTGAGAGGCGATCTGCAATCACATTCTTGTCAGTTTTTATAATTTCAATTGTAAATGAAAAGTTTAATATATTTACTACCAGTCTTCTTATTTTCTTTGTTGTAACTGAGTCTTGTACCTTTTTTGTTATCCACCATTTTACCTGTGTATTATCTGTTCTAACAATAAATTTGTTATATACAATATATGGTTCAAAAGCTAATAAACATTTATATAAGGCAAATAATTCTTTTCTATTTATTTCCCATTTTATTTGTATACAGACCCGGAATAATATCTATTGTTTTTTTGTATATACTTATTTTCTAATAATTCATTTATATGCATTTTAAATTCTGATTGGTCTTCAAAATTATATCTTAATAGTTTTTGTGTTATTATACTATTTTCATCTATTAGTTCAATCTTTACTTTTGTTTTATGTTTATCCCATCCTTGTAATGGATTTTTGTTATATAATGAGTTTAATTTATCACTTATTGCTTGTACTTTATCTACTGTGAATATTATAATTTCTATTTTATGATCATTAGTTGTTATATTTTCTAACTTTTGGGTAATTTTTTCACTTCCTTTTATCCATGGTGTATTTTTTCTGATTTTATTATTAACTCTTTTTGCTCCTATTTTGTGATTACATATGGTAGTGAACCACCAATGCGTTTTTGTTATAGTATGTGGATATAGTTTTTCTAAAAAAGGCATCCCTAATAATATATCTTTATTTGTAAACTCATAGCTATAAATTTCATCTATTAGTAATATTTTATCCCATATTTGTGTTTTTACATTTTTAGCTTTATGTGTTATCATGCTTCCTTCATTATTAAATCCTGTTACTATTAATGGTGTTTTTAATTTTTCCCATTTACTATCTGGTAGACAATTATGTTTACACATATTTGCTTCTGCTCTTGTGTCTATCATAGGTGTATAATATCTATTATAGTATCCTTCTATAATTATTTTTGCTAAAATATATATTTTTGTCATTTTAGTTTATCATATAATCGTTCTTTTAATAATTACTTTCTTGTTTTCATAAGTTATTGTTAGTTGTTTATAAATCTATATTATATGGTTTAAGCTTCTAGCCATTTTATCCCTAAAGTAATATTATTATTTCCTTGATGTATTTTAAATTTAATTTTTATTGGTATTCCTCCAATAATTAGTTCTTGTTCAGTAGTTTCTTCTATATTTACCAAAGCTCTAGGTAATTCTGTATTTATATTTTCTCCTGTAATTATTTCATGTTCTTTGACTAGTTCTCTTATAATTTGGTTTTCTATTTGTCCTGTATTTATAGCTATTAAATATTTTCTTTGGTCTAATATTCCTGTGATATAATATTGATATGGTTGTATTTCATTTTTGTTTTGTTCTAGTAAGTCGTAATCTAATCTTCTAGATGTACTAGTTCTTGATGATGAAGGTGTATCGTAGCTTAATCTTTTAGATGTACTTAATCTTTCTTTTACTATCTCTAAATCTTCTTCAATATCTATTTCTTTATAACTGTAATCATTATTATCTATTACTGTAATTATTTTATCAAATGGATTTTCTATTTTGATTTTTGAATCTTATTTTTTGCTGTTATTTTGTGCTTTGTAGTTAATACATATAAATTTTTACATCTTGCTGTAAATATCTTACTTCCTGGTGCTAATTCAATGCCTGACATTTTCCAATATAATACTAGTGATTTATCTATGTTTTTGTCTTCTATTGCTACTGAATAGTTTGCACTTATAATAAATTTAAATTTTTGGTATATTAAGTTTCCTCTAACTGCGCTTATAATACTTTTTTCTATAGGTTGAATTATTCTATCATCTGCTAAATATAATTCTATAGGTGTATCTATTCCTTCTCTAAAACATGCTTTTATCAATATTTCTGTTGCTCCTAAATGTACATATTTTATTGGATTTTTTGATTTTAAATCTTGGATTTCTTTATTAATTATTTTCTTATTTATGATAGGTATTTTAGCTTTACCTTTAATATATTTACAATCTATTACATGTTCTTTTTGGCTTACTACATAATATTCATCGTGTTGTAATTTGAATAAGTTTTTTAATCTAGGTACTTCTAGTATTTTATCTATGCTTAAGTCTAATTCTTTTCCTTTTATTTGTTCAAACATATTATTGTCAAATATTATTTTCTGTTCTGTGTATTCATTATCTTGATATTCTTCCTTACTTATTATTTTTATATCGCTTTCAGTCATAATAATCAGAAAATGATTCTATTTCTTCTTCTAATTCAATGTCTGTTATTTCGTATATGCTATCTTCATTTTCTAATTCATAATCCAAATATTCTATCTGTTTGTATTTGTCTTTTTCTATTATTACTTCTGTTATTTGTTTTTTCTTTAAATCTTTTGGCAATTCTGATTTCTAGCTAAATGTACTAGTTTTCCACAATTATAACATTTACATTCTGTTATATTTTTCTTAACTCTGTGTGGTCTTTTTTGTTTATAATCTTTTATATAATATCTTTTTCTTGGAATTTTGTCTTTATATCTTGTTTTAAAGCGTTTATACTTTTTTATCCTTTTCTTTTTATATGGATTTTTACATCCAAATTGGGGTGCTAATTTACTTGTACAATATACTAGGTTTTTTACTAATATTTTTTCTAGTTTTAATTCTTCTTTATGTTTTTCACATAGTTTCATAAACCATTGTTGTAAGAATTTTATTCTAGCTCCTAGTGTATCTCTGTATTTGATTCTTCCCAATCTTTTATTATTTTTGAACTAAATGGTTACAGTAATTTTGTGTAATATAATTTTCTTATTTCTTTACTTTCATCATTTGTATATATTCCTTTATAGTAATATTCTCTAAATGCACATGTATATTCATCTATGTAACTCATTTTACATATAGCTAATTTATTCATTAAATTTACATTTATTATTTTATCTTTTGTTGTTCTTCTATTTACATTTGTCATACTTCCAAATTCATTTCTAATTGATATTTCATATTTATTTAATATGTCTATTGCTGATGTTGCTATTTCATTATTAAGTTTCGTATTATTTCTTAGTGTTTCTAAGCTTATTGATGTTAAGTTTTGTAACCATATTTTTCTTATTCCTATAAGTGTTCTTTCTATATATCTGGGCATCCATTATTGATATCTTGTTATCTATTAATTGTTTTGATATAAAACCTATCCATAAATGAAATGTTTTATTAGTATAAGCAACAAAGTCTAAATCTAAGAAATTATTTTGATCTGTAGTTTGTCTAGGTATCCAATTTTTATTCAATCTTTTATCCCATAAGGTCTTATCTCTATTTTCTTTTTCGTAAGTATAATAAGTTGGAGTTGTATCCATTCGTGTTTTAGGATTTGAAGTACTAGGTTTTTCATCTAAATTTCCTACATTTATTTCTATATTTTTACCTTTTTCTATAAGATCAGTATATGTTTCTGAATATGATTCATAATTATTTTCTGAAATATTATCATTTTCTTCTTCATTTATTTCATTTATTTCATCTATTTTTAATTCGTAATTCTTACATTTCTTCTAACATTGTTTTCATTTTTTCTATTTCTTGATTTAACTTTAATTCTTCATTTCTTTTCTTGTACTCTTCTTTTGCTTTTAATTTTTCTTCATATAGTTGTTTAAGTCTTTCTAATTCTTTTTGTAATTCTTGAATTCTAGTATCTTTTACTTCTTCTACTTGTTTAATTTCTTTTTTAGCTTGTTCTCTAATTTTTTCGATTTCTTTTTTCCTATCTATTTCTTCATTTTCCTTATTTAATCTTACCATAGTTGTTAGACTATCTTCTAATTTTGCTGATTCTTTATCTGGCATTAGATATAATTGGGTTCCTATTTTTTTATATCTTCTTTCTAGGTTTGAATGTATTATTTTTATTTCTAGTCCATCTTGACTTCTATATATTTTTTCTTCTACAGCATATTCTTCTTTATTCATTATAAGTTATGTTGATATTTATATTCTAAGTGTTGTAATTGTAGATCTAATAAGAATATCGTTTTTCTTTGTGCTTTTATAGATTTTTGGCATACTCCTGCCCATATATTATCTTCTAGTCTATTTTGTCTAAATCTTAATTCTTGTTTTATTTCATTAATTTTTTCTAATAATTGTTCTCTATAAGTTTCATCCATTATAAAAACATTTTTTCATAATATTCTTGTTTCTTTATCATAAGATTTTGTATTTCTTTTATATTTTCTGAAATATATTTTAAGTACTCCATATCTTGGGTTATTTGGTATGTTATAATATTATTTATTAAAAGTTTATTTAATAGTTCTAAATCTTCTATAGTTTGTAGCCAATATGTCAGATATTCATAGTTTATCATTAATCTGAATATAAGTCATATAATTCATACATATTTTGAATAGTTAGTTCTTGCCAATTTTGTTCTATAAGTTCCATTATCTGGTCTAATTCTGTCATTTCTTCAATGAGTAAAAGATCATAAATTTTTCGTTTTATGTCAATATTAAGTGTTTTAAGGATATATAAAATAAGTATTTTATAATTATAATCTCCATTTAATAAGTATGTATTCATCATTTTCATGATTTCTAAACAATTTTTATTCCTTCTAACCTTCTTGTTTGTTATTATCAATTATCAAATTATATTAAAGTTATCCTAAATAAATTCTTTTGGTCACTACTATGACTTTTTGGCCTCAATCAGTTACCCTAACAGCGCCTTCAACAACGTCGTACTTCCCCTAAAACGGCTTCTCTTTTGCCTAACTGGGTTTCCGGTTTCGGATGGCATAGTCTGGGCTTACCTATTCTCAGCCTACCTTCGTTCATAGCAAACTACTTCGAATCTATTTAGTATAACAATACTATAACATGATAATAATCAAATAATAATCAAGAGATTATCAGGAATAATTAAGTTTAGTTGTTCATATTGAAATATGAAAATACCTGAGTTTGTAGATTTTCTGGAACTGAGTCCTTCATAGTTTCCTGGGTATTAATAGATTTTTCCATTTATATTTTTTCTTATCTAGCTCTGATACCAATATTAGGATCTTGCGGAATTTGAGAGAGAAGTGTGGAAATGGGAGATGAGGG
This sequence comes from Solanum pinnatisectum, assembly GCA_035578085.1. NCBI lineage: Eukaryota > Viridiplantae > Streptophyta > Magnoliopsida > Solanales > Solanaceae > Solanum > Solanum pinnatisectum. The sequence continues at coordinate 11,394,224 of CM069078.1, read as the reverse complement.
ATGAGGGATGGATGATCGTCCCTTCCTCCTCAATGTTATTTATAGGCAAATTTAAATAATGATTACAGTTATAAAGAAATAGATATTGAAGAAGATTTAGAGATAGTAAAAGAAAGATTAAGTACATCTAAAAGATTAAGCTACGATACACCTTCATCATCAAGAACTAGTACATCTAGAAGATTAGATTACGACTTACTAGAACAAAACAAAAATGAAATACAACCATATCAATATTATATCACAGGAATATTAGACCAAAGAAAATATTTAATAGCTATAAATACAGGACAAATAGAAAACCAAATTATAAGAGAACTAGTCAAAGAACATGAAATAATTACAGGAGAAAATATAAATACAGAATTACCTAGAGCTTTGGTAAATATAGAAGAAACTACTGAACAAGAACTAATTATTGGAGGAATACCAATAAAAATTAAATTTAAAATACATCAAGGAAATAATAATAATTACTTTCTTGTTTTCATAAGTTATTGTTAGTTGTTTATCGTCTATATTATATGGTTTAACTGTTTCTAGCCATTTCTCGACTACAAGGCCACTAAAACAATAGCTTGAGGCCTTAATATTTTGAGGGCTACTAATTTTTTTCTAAAGATGTATTATATATATATATATATATATATATAGGCATGCAATATTACTTTGTTTTAGGTAGATATATTGCTGAAAAAATCATGCAATATTAAATTTGAAAGAAACTTTTAGGTTTGAGAATAAGACATTCAGGTCATACAAGTAGTGCAGTGCAATCGCTATAGGCATCGGTACTTTGTTTTATTATAAATGCTAGAACCATTGAAAGATAGTTATAATTACTACTTTCCATATGATGTCTGAAATAATTTCGGTTGGTTATAATACCATGCACCTAGTGAGAGCTCTAAAGTGTTATAAATTGTATAAAACCAGGACTCATGAGGTATAAGTACATATTCTCTTTAACAAAGGTTTCTATTTTTATATACACGTTTAGATTTCATCATATAAACATTTTAAGCTCAATATTCTTGACTTAAATGTGGTATTAACCTAGTTTGGTTCATTCAATTTATGTAGAGAGCATTAAAAATAAGGTGTTTATAATGAATTTCAAGTTTTCAGTGGTACCTTAATCCATGATGAAGATGAGTTGTGATAATCATAGAACCATCAACAAGTGAGCTCGAGAAGCCTTTATGTGGTTTCCTATGTGCTTCGGAGACCAGGAATGTAATACCCCGAAAGTTGAAAAGTCAAAAGGAAAAGGAAAAATGCAGATTTGGACACTGAGGCAAGTTATACGAGTCCAACCTACGGACCATAGAAAGTCCTACGGGCCGTAGGAAGGAAGTCGTAAACCTGGAGGTAAGTATTTGGAGTTTTAAGTTTCTGAAGTTTGACCTACGGATAAACGGGACGAAATGTAAGAAGGTCGACTAGCCATAGAAGGGATTCAGAGATTTGATTCAGAACCTCAGTCCTACGGAAGGATTTGATGGGCCATCATTTGTTCTACGGGTTGGAGGAAGGTCCTGTAGAAAGGTTTACGGGTTGTAGGAAGGTCCCGTAGAAAGGTTCTAGACTTAGTGAAATTTTGGAGTGAAACTTGAGTTCTACAGATGGGGTCTACCGACCCTAGCAATTTGGACAAATCGTAGAAAGGTCTCGTAGGAAGTAAGGTGAAATTTGTGTTTCCGAATTTGGTTCTACGATTGACAAGTACAAACCGTAGAAAATTCTATGGGCCATAGGTCCAAACCATAGGATCAATCCGACAGTTATTCTTAAGGGTATTTTGGTCTTTTACTATGAAATTAATGCCTATACTATGTTGTTTTGACCCTAATTCTAAGTCTTATAACTACCCTTCTACTCATAAAATTTCCCCAACACTTTCATTCCCTCAAATTTCCCAAATCCATCCAAGTTCATCCCCTTCAATTCTCTTTCAAGGTCAAAAAGAAGAAGCTAGGTTTTCCAGTCAAGTATCCTTATTCACCATTGCTTAGGGATTCAAGATCAAGGTATTTAAGGTTTCATTAATGAGTTTCATTCACCCATTGGTACAAGGTTTCTTAATTCTCCAACTCAATTTCAATTAAGTTGATTAGGTTTTCATTGAATTCTTCATGGGTTCTATTTATGTTGATTCAATCGCTTGAATTTGATCTTATCATAATTTTCTTAACCCGATTACATGATTTCCAATTGAAATCACATGAATTCATGCATTGATCATGTTATTGACTATGAATCCTAATTTACATGAATTTATAAAGAAGCTTGAATCAATGTATGATGTTTTATGAAGTTATGCATAATTTATGAAAATAAGATTTTATGATCTAGGTTGCTTAAGATGAGCATCAATGAAATTGTGAAAGAATTTCTCACAGGATCATGGCTTGGTGAATGGTTTTCTTACTTAGACTTGATTCAAGACTTAATGAGCTACTCTATGATGTTTAGGCTTGAATTAGTATTTGAATTTTACTTTTCCATGTATGATGAAAACTTTATGAAAATGACTATTTCGTTGGGATTTAACTTAGCACCAGAGAACTTTGAGGTGGACGCTCAAATAGGATAGTATCTAGTAGCAACCTCTAGTTCCAACTATGTGCCCTACGATTTCCTTAAATGGTCTAACTAGTGGATCCACATATGTTACTCGATATGATACAAATTTTACCTTGGCAAGTAAACTCTCCCTTCTTGATGTGGGAGTTACATCGGATTCCATGTTATGGCTAGCATGGTCTATTGTCGGTTAAAGCTAATATCCAATAAAATGAACTAAGTTACTTACAAATATGTTATGAAGCTTTTCTTATTATTTTAAGATGCATTGACCATGTTCATGATTTACGATTCTTCTTAAATGATTTTACTATGTTTACCTTGGTCATGCATGTCATGTTTTTTATTATGTCCCTTTATGATCATGATTCATGTTTTATTGTATTTCCCTCATACTTAGTATATTTCATGTACTAATGCATACGGACATCTCGGGGTCTTATACGCCATGTCACGTCTAGGGTATACTTTGGATCATGACAAGGAACAATATAGATTAGCAAATTTTTAAGGATTGAAATAATAATGATGGTATCAATCCTTTTTATGGGATTTGACCCATTGGAAATTAGATCTAAGAAAGTTTACTAAAATGTACCTGGCCTTAAATAGAAGCTCAGCCGTCAACTGTAGATGCTCCATAGTTGAAACTTTTAGTTTCTCTAAGAGCCTACACCGTTCACCCAGAATGGAGGAAAGGTCACCCACTTCAAAACCAGTTCAACATTTTCAAGATGGGTAAGAGCTTTAGAGTTTGGGTTACCAAGGATCTTAACATGTAGAGATGGAGGACAAGACAGTCGGACACTTAATCATCGGAATCGAATTTCCACGGCAAAGTCAGCTAGATGGAGAAATGAGAAAGCTTCTAAGCTCTTGTTTGTAGCACCAGCTTGGTCCCTTTTGTTGGGTCTTTCTACTTTGGTTTTGCTTTTTTTTTTTTTAGTTTGTATTTTAGGCCTTTCTGGCTAGAAATTTTCCTTCGGTTTTTTTTTTTTACTGAAATTGCCTTATGGCCTATTTGATCTAAAAAAAGATTCATTTAGGTAGAAAATATGATAGTATTTTACCTTATTTAATGCGTGGGTCGTCGTAATAGTTGAGAAATACATTTTTTTAGGTAATTGTAGTATTCATTCTTACGTGTCTACTTATTTTATGTTCCCTCATTTATATCATGACGACTAAAATGAATCCATATCATTATTTCTATATATATTTTTTCTTTTTTCTTCTTTCCTTTTTACCCCTCCCTACGAGCTCCCACCTTTTTTCTCCTTTGGTGACTCAAAACTCACAATCTCAGGGTTAGAAGAGATACTTACCATCTGAGCAATTCTCTTATTATTGAATAGGGCTGGCAGGGGGACTGGGTCGGCCCGGCCCGATTCGACTCCTGTCTATTATCGCGGGTTGGGGGGACTACGGGTTAGGGGCCGGTTCACCCTTTGGTCCCGGTCGACCCGGCCCTGTCTCGGCGGGGCTGAACCAGCTGATTTTTGCGGGATCCCCTTTGTTTTTTTTTTTGTAATTGTTTGAATTGTATCCTTTGCCAACCATTGGGGCAACGGCTAGTGCCGCCCCCCTCCCCCCCAACAGAGTTATTCCACTTTTTCACTTCCCCAACACCCTCTACCACCCCCCTACTTTTAATATTTTAATTTAAACCCTCAAGTTATCATAAATACACTTTAACCCATTTTTAATATTATAAATACCCCTCTATCCCTTATTATTTCTTACAAAATCATCTATTCTCTCATCTATTTTCTATATCCTCTCAATCTTAAGTCTTAATTTTTGATTCCATTTAAGTCTCATATTATATCATAATACATAAATTTTCATATTATATCATAATATATATAATTCTCAAATTTGCTATCAAGTATTGGAGTTCCAAATTACAAGTTACAACAAACTACAAGTTTCAAGAATCGGTTATAACGTTTGCTATTAACGCAGATGTTTGGTACATTCGTTTTATAATATTTATATTTTATTTTTCATCATTAATTTTTGTGTAATTATTATTTTTATAATTACACTTTACATATAATTAAATATGAGTTCTAGCAAAAAAGATACCGGTAAAGGAAAAGAGAAAGAACCAAGTGGCATTAGTAAATTATTTAATTTTAATAAAAAAAGTAGTAAGGAAAAAACTAAGAGTAAATATGGTGGTACTTATTCTAAATCAATGTCTAGAGTAAGATTTAATACAAATGATTCTACTTATGTTGATGATACTTCTTATGATATTGATTCAAATGTTCAACTCGATCATGAAAGTTTAGAACGACGTTATGGTAATATTAATCCTAATCTTGATGAATATTCAGGTGAAGAAGTAGAAGTTGATCCGGGAGAAGAAGATTTAGAAGATACACCTACTAGTCCGGTGACAGAAGTTCCAATTGAAACTACAAATTCAACGGAGCAAAATTGTGGACGCCCACCCCTTATACCTCCTACACGGGAGAAGGTGACGTATCAACGCCCTAAAACTTCTGTTGTGTGGCAATTTATGACTTTAGATAAGGAAAACTCTATTGCTATTTGTAATAAGTGTAATCAACCTTTTAAACATAGACAAGGTGGGACCGAGGACTTAAATAGACATTTATTATCTTGTGTGCCAATTGAATATAAAGAAGCTAAAGCATTAGCCGATAGGAAAAAAGGAATTCCAGTTAATGATTTTGATATTAATGTTAATGAATCGGTAGGGGCTTATAACATTGTTCAAGGAACATTAGATCCTTCTAACCCCGGTGGTCCACTAACACAACGTAAATATAATAAGGAAAGAGATCACGAAAATTTAGCTAAAATGATTTTTGTTTGTGGTTTGCCTTATAGTTTTCCTTTACATCCCTGTTTTATTGAATATATTCAACAAACTTATAATCCTTCTTTTAGAGGTTTTTCAAGAAATACTGTTAAATCTAATGTTTTTGTATATCAAGGTAAACATGGTCAATATCTTCGTTGTTTGTTTAGCATATTAGATTCTAGAGTGTCTATAACTTCGGACATGGGTCGTAGTGTTAATGGACATGATTATTCAACTATTACAGCACATTGGATTGATCATAATTGGAATTTGCAAAAAAGAATCATAAGTTATAAATAATGTGTAGAGAAAAAAAACTGGTGCATATTTAGCTTCAAATATTTTGAGTGTTTTAGATTATTACATGCTTATAGATAAAGTAATGTCTATCGCATTAGATAATGCATCTAATAATACAAACGCTGCTAGTTGTTAAAAAGGTTAGATTATGTCCAATTGATGTTAAAACTTTTCATGTTAGATGTGTTGCACATGTATTAAATTTAGTTGTACAAGATGGTATTTCATTATTTGATTGTGGTTGTATGAAAATGGAATATGCTATTGCCTGAATTTTTTATGCTTATAGAGCTACTAGAATTTGGGAATTTAATGAGCGTTGTCTACTATGTGATTTGCCACCAAGAAAAATTCCAAGACATATTAAAACAAGGTGGAATTCTTTTTACGAAATGCTTTCAGTTGCTTACGAATATAAAGGACTCGTGCAAATGGTGTTTAATGCTCATAATGCTGGCCCATTAGATAGAATTTGTGAAGAAGATTGGGAAGAAACTAATGAACTATTAGAATTTTTAAGACTTTTTTATGATGCTACAACCAACGTTTTCTGAAATTTATTATCCTACTATTTCATCAGTATCAGTAAATATTTGTGCTATTTCAATTCAATTTTCTAAATACAAAAAAATTGAAAAATTTAGAGTTGCAATTGAAGGTATGATTGAAAAATTTTAAAAATATTTTTATCTTATTCCTCAAATTTATTTAACTGCTACTTTACTTCATCCTGACTATAAATTACGAGGTGTGCAGGGACTTGTTGACACTTTTTATGATACTTTAGAAGTTTTACTAGAAGAAATTCCAACTTGTGAAACGTGTAAGTCTAGCATAAAAGTAGAAGCAAAAATTTTGTATGAAAAATATAGAACTACAGGAAATACTCAAGGAGAAGTTGGTCAAACTTCAAATCCTCAGGGTAAAGCTCGAATTTCACGTTATATGTGAGGTTTTCTTGGTCTTAATTCTACTAACCGTGATGATTTTGAAGAACATCTTAATCAATCTTTAGAAACACTGGAAGACAAAGATGGCAATGAAGATTTATTAGCATGGTGGAGGAGGCAGAGTGTTGCATTTCCAATTTTGAGCAAAGTGGTTCGTGATGTTCTAGCTATTCAAGCTTCATCAGTTGCATCAGAGGCTGCTTTTAGTGCGGCAAGGTTTCAAATTGGCGATCATAGACATTCATTGGCGGAAGAAAGTTTGGAAACATCAGTTTTATTTAGAGACTAGGTCAACGCCGAGAGAAGGAATTATAATTTGCCAAAGTTAAGTTCGAGACAAGAAGCTTGGGTTAAAGCGGTAATTGAATCTAGTGACTATGAATTAGAGTCACAAGAGTTTCTAGCAGTTTGCCAACATCGGAGGATGTCACCATCGATATGATTCGACAATTAGAATTGAATTTTAAAGGAGAACACAGATATTAGATTACATCTGAGAACTAATTGAAACAGAACCCTTCCTAGAAGGTGGCTGCGTAAATTAGTTACTCATCTAATATTTGTAACAAATATTAGTTTTACATATGAGAACTTATTGAAACAGAACCCTTCCTAGAAGGTGGCTGCGTAGATTAGTTACTCCCCTAATATTTGTAAATTGTAACTTCTAAGTTCTTAGTTGCAATTAGATTTTATTAAATAAATTTGAAAGCTTTAAATAAAAATGTATAGAAAACCAAATAAACTAAAAATGTTATTCATTAACATATAATTTCAATACAAATAAATAAGTATATAAAAAATAAAAAATCCCACATCCCGTCCCGCCAAACCCCATCCTATCCCGTATATATAGTGGGACGGGATGGGACGTGTTTTTGTCCCCCCAATCCCGGTCCCAACCAAATCCCGCTAACGCCATCCCTCGTCCCGTCCCATCCCCCTTCGTCCCTCCCCCAGTCCCCGTCCCCGTCCCAGTCCCCTTGCCAGCACTATTATTGAATATTCATAAGTCTCCTAAATTGTCATAAACTCAATATGATTAAGTCCTCTGAGAGTAAGAAGGACTCACTTAAACTGAGGAAAGTGGGACTAATGAATCTTCTGTGTTTGGCTCTTAATCTCCAAATCTTCACATAAAATGATACAACACCAAATGACGTCTCTACATGAAATGTGTTGTATGTAAAATAGTTGATTTTATAATGAAACTATAACTAATATAGCTGAAAAACTAACCATGAATATGCTATACATCAAGATCATGAAATATTTGAGTACAGGAATGTAAGAAACATTATGATTATCAACATCAATTAGTGCAACTAAAGAGCTTAAAACTGAACTTAAGAAACTGATCAACCAATAACTGAATTGAATGTTCCTTAGTTGAATATCTTTATGCCATGCATTTTCAAAACTCTTTAAAACTAGTGACCAAAATCTTACTTCATAAAATATTATACATTTTAAGTTAACCCGACATAATCTCCATGGAACACATGAAGTTTGATCACGATCCAATATGGTAAGCCGCCACATACCTTGTTAGCGTATGAGGCATACATATTTTGTGGATTCATAATAAGCTTTTACCAGGGGCATATAGTATTAACCCAAAACAAATGGTATGATCCTTAACCTACGTTAGCATATATAGTTTCGTACATTTATTATCTAAATATCTGCCTCTTCGATGTAAACATTTCTCGAAAAATCATCATGAAACAACTTTAAGCTAATATGTCATAATTTGGCATAACACCCATGAAAAGCATGTTTGTCTTGGAAACCCATATGTCATAACATGAATTATGTACATATCTTGTAAAGATCATAAGAGATGCATGTTTGGCTTGAATTCCATAAGTCATAACGTAAATCATATTCATATCTTGTAGAAATCATGGCAAAACATACTTCATAGTTCAAACGATGAAAATCATTGAAGAACACTTGAAATTCATATACCGCGGTTTATAATTTGAAATCATGTAAATCATATCATAAATTATAGGGTTCATAGTTTTGGGAAAAACTTCATAGGATTGATGCTTTGAATGAATGTCATAAGAATCATAATTCATGCTTTTAAAATCTCATGGTGAAAAATAGACTGACTCTTGAAATAAGATTTTCTTAGAAAATGAATAAAATCGTAAAAATTCATGAATTCGTAAAGAATTGTCATGAGAAACATGAATTTCTATACATACATAACTTGATAGTTCATAAATATTCTTCCATTAATTTTTGTGGAAGATTTCACAAGGGCATCAAGAATCAAGGAAACATATGATAGCATCATAAAATTTACTTTTAGAGAATTTCACAGCTCATAATTCTAGGATTCATAGCAACAGAAGAATTTTCAAGAATTCATCAAAAAATCATTAAGAAGTTATTAAGAGGTCATTAATAAATCATAAAACTTAAGTTTTCAAACTAGAAATCGTTATTTTCATAGTTATTCATAATTTGATGGAGAAAATCTTGTAAAAAGGATGCTTTCATAGAGGAGTCTTGGGGTTTCATAAAGAATCATGATCAATTCAAGAACATAGGATTTCATTCTAACCATAACTCATTCAGGGAAGATACTTCGAAATATCGGAACATAGTTTGTGGGGAAGAACAAGTTGTTCCAACACGTGGAGATAGCCTTATAAGCCTTATACACTTCAAATTCTTGAGAAAGGCCGGTCTTCAAAGGAAAAAGATACCAAGAATTCATTTCTTGAACCTTAGAAGTGGGTTTTCTTGAAAATATATGGATTCCATGGGTAGGAGGTATTAATTAGTGTTTAGATCAGGAAACTATCAATATTCTATGGCCAAATTTGATGGATGAACCTTGGAGAAAGTTGGGTCCTTGAGAGCTTCTCTTTCTAGGATAAATTTTTGGACTAGAAAAGTGAGCCCACATCTTTGGGGGGTTAATATGATGCTTCTAGCGTGCACTATTGCCCAGAAAATGCCTCGGAGGCGCAGCAAGGTAGTAGCTACTACCTCAATGCGCTATCAAGCAGTTGGCGCACAACACGATATTGTCTAGTAAAATGGGCATAACTTCGTGTATAAATATTGGGTTGACAAATGATTTGTTGCATGGGAAAGAAGACTAGAATACTTTTAATTTGACAAAATATGGTCCACATAACTCTTCATATTCTTTGAGATATTCCCGATTGAAGTTAACCATATTAAAAACTTACATCAAAACTCAATCGGTAAATGAGCGTTCAACTCAACTTTGTGCTAGAGGATTTTTATGACCTTAATTGATCTCCAAAACTCTTCCCATACTAAAGAAAATGACCTTAGCACCTATTCATAATTAGGAATTATTTGGTTCATACCTATACGTATACAAGAATGATTTGGGTCTTAACTTAGAAATTTTTTGTGTTACCGTAGCAATTCTCATTTTGCTGTGTCGATTTGTTTAATAGTAAATTCAATTGAATGTTTTATTGATATAAAACAAAGTTCAATAACTTTATTAGATAAAGAGAAAATGGTCTAAACCCCCCCACCCCCCAACCTATACCGAAATCCCAACTACACACTCCAACTTTACGGGTGTCCTATTACCTCCCTGAACTTCATATTTCTCTATTTTCTACACACTTAAAAGGTCACACCCAGATTTGTGGTAAGTGGTGGGCTGCACGCGCGATGCCACGTAAATATATTGTTTTTTTAATTAAAATATTATTATTCTACTTTTTTATTCTATTTTTCTTTTATATTTGCTTTCTTTTCTATTTCAGCCTATTTTTCTTTTCTTTTTCCTTTTCTTTTCTTTGACTACAAATTTCCTGCCATTAAAGTGGAAATTCCAAGTTCCATTTCTAAAACCTCAAAAAATTTAGTTTCTTAATCTTTGTTTGAATTATTTTTAGAGAAGTTCTCAGTTTTCTTATACAAGCCAATCTTGAATTTCTAGAAAATTCAAAATTCAAATTAGAGACCTAAATAAGAAATCAGAGCAGATTACAAACTCTAAATTTGAAATTTGAAGTAGAAATGAACATTAACAACTAAACCCTACTTAATATTGAGAGGAAATTGTGAATTTTTTATAAAAGGAACAAGGGTTAATGGGAGGGAAGAAGAAATAATGGCTTATTTAAAGGTGGGGAAGATGGAAGGAGGAATTTTTCGTAAAAATTAACCTTCTAACGCGCCTAGAGGAGGTGAGAACACTTCCCATGACAGGTCAACACTTAGGTGTGTATAAAGTAGAGAAATATAAAGTTCAGGTGGGTAATAGGACACCTGTAAAATTGGAGTGTGTAGTTGGAATTTCGGGTATAGGTTGGGGGGGTTTTAGACCATTTTCACTTAGATAAATTATCAAAGTTGAGTAAGCTATCGAGATATTAACTCAACTTCTTGGCTAAGGAGCTTGTGAGAAACCATCTTTCAAGACTCCTTCACCAGACCCTGGACTATCAACACCCATTCACATATAAATTTTAAAAGTTCCAACAAAGAAGTCGAAACAGTTTTCTTTTTTTTTAAAAAAAGAAGTTGAATAGAATATTACAAATGGCCAAAAAAGAGGGAAAAAAAGGACTAAAGGGGGCAGGGTACATTTTCTTTCAAAATATTAAACCAAGACAGGATAGGGTTGATCAAAATCTTAGCAGGGTGAAGGCTCATCCTTGTCATGCCCTGCCTTGCCTTGCTTTGCCATCTCTACCATGTTTCCAACTAATTCCTTTTTGGAATTAAGGAATATGGTTTTCCAACCTGCTAATAAAATTTTGAAATTGTCAATTAGTAATTGAAATTGTTTGGTAGTGAGTAGGAAACCTAGATATTTGCCTATTGAGGATCCTTCTTGCGTACTAAATGATTGTTTTATACGGCATATTACTGTTGTTGGAGAAGACGACTTTAGATTATTCAAAGTTTATTTTTGTCTACAACTTAAGCAAAAGAGTCTTATGTCATGTCAACTATCTTAACACTAATTAGGATCAACTTGAAACCTGTTATTTATCGAAACTCAAATCTAATAACTTGATTAGGTATGATTTATAAAATTAATTATCCTTACAGCAAGAAATTTAGTAGCAGCCCTAGAAAAACAATTGAAATTTCTTGAAACATCACAAGTCTAAAAGAATTTTGTGCACATAATTGTATGTCATAGTTCCCAAATTCTGGGGTACTTTTTTACCAGAATCTCCATTACTTACAGTCTGATGTAATAGAGATAATTTAATCAAGTAATAAAAGTTGAATGTGGGTGATGACTGACAATATAAAGAAAAAAAATCAATATTTTTGAGAGAAAAATTATCTCTGTATCTAAGGGGGTCCAAAGTAGGAGAGCTTTTCAACGTGGCCTGCAATCTTGGCTTTTCTTCTCAATAAACAGCTCGTATCACCAATGGCAAATGATAAGTATTTTCTGCCATGCACCAATATTGCCCCCTAAACAATACCGACATCAAAGAGGCGCAAAAGAATGTCCTATTCCTCCAAAAAAAAAAAAATAGATGAACTTCTTCCAGACGGAAAGAATGAATCTCATAGCCATGCTAGTAATGCAGGTTCTCTTCATAGAATTGAGCCAAAAGCAGCAAATCCGAAAACCTGAATATACCTGATCAAATTCAGCCAATCTGAGAATAACCTCTTCTATTCGATTGTGGAGTTACATAGAATGAAAAAGTCTGCAACTTCTGGATTCCTACTTTGTGTTTTGTTGTTGTGTGCAACCTATCGATTACTCCAATATGTGGCAATTCTTGATAAAATCATTGGAGTAGTCTACATACTTGGTCCAATAAGGACGGAGATGCTCGAAGCCTAACTCCAACCAAGGTTTGGACTGGCCATTGTAATGAATTACAGCAGCCTTCTTCACTTTATCAATGTTGGACTTATTTTGATAGCCCAAGCCAAGCATGTGCCATGAGGGATCAATTGGGTGAACATGACCCTTGAATGCAATCAAAGCAGGAGGTAATGTTCCAAGCTTCCACATTGTCAGTTTTGACTTCAGATTCTACAAAAGATCACAAAGGTCAAGAGTGTTCATTGATAACACATGGCTTTCTATTGTCAAAAGAAAAAGAGATATTTGTCAAAGACTAGTTATGATGTCTCTTTAACTTGAATCAGCACTATATCAGCCATCCGAAGTATTGAACACTTTATGGAGGAGCTTCAATAATTGATCACTGTGCCGCTTGCTTAAAAGGATGGGATGGTGCTTAATACAACAAGAGAACCCAATCACCCCAACTCTAAATGCACACCAACCACATTTAGGGGTGATATGTATATTGAAGATTACATGTCCTGCTTTCGTGGAGTTTGTACTTTCAATAGTGAAGACAGCAAGAAAACAACAGAATGAAACAGAAAAATTACAGCTTTAAACTTCTTAATCACAACACTTCTGATGTCAAACAGAAAAGTACAATAGTAAATTTAATAGCATCCAAACCAACAAGAAAAGGCTGAACAAGGGCATGCTTGTGTAATCTAGAAGAACATTGCAGAAGAAAAAGGTTAATAAGTCACACATCAGACAAAATACAGACATAAGCAAGAAGCATAGAAGAATCTCAGAACTCTTGCATGATTGAAAAATAATCCCATATATGTAGGAAAATATAATACTGAAAGATAAGACTAACAATGAACCATGTGAAATCTGACTACCTCTTTAAGCCATGAATGGTAAGTATCTCTTATATTTGTCTTTCTCCATGTATGTAAGTCAAAGATATTCATCCCATAAGCCCATGCACACTCGTCAGGGTTCAATTTTTTTGCTATGAGAGGATGAGAAAAATTAAAGTAGTTTCTGAATCGCTTTGACATCACCCACTCATCTTCTCCTTTACAGGTCTCAACAGCTCCATTCACCTTTCCCTTAAGGTCAATGTCCCACAATGGAGACAAGTCGCGCTGAATCACAACATCGTCATCCAAGAAAACCACTTTATGAAGGTTTGGGAAGAGCTGCATACAACACCATATAATCTGAGATTAGTATAGAAAGAGTATATCAAGACAAACAAGAGGTGAGTAAAGGTCACATAAAAGAACTAAGGATAAAACCTGCTAATAGCATGGAGAAAAAAGGAAAGATGGTAGTGTCAAGACACGGTCTGGAGATGCTGCTTTTGGAGGGATCTTTAGAGATGATCACATGGGTGTTGGGATATTTAGGTAAGGTGAAATCTACGACAAGCCTCACATCAGAATTATGACTCATAAAAAAAGGGCCAACTGTATCTAAGCTAATGGAATACTTGTTGTCAAGCTGATTAAGGATGAGGAAATACTACACCATCCTATTATTGAAGACTCTGCAATATTTGTAATCAACAAGGCCTCTATTAAACACATCTCGAGAGAGGCAACCCAGTGTATCCACTTCCTGGCAAACGAAGGGCACACACATGTTGAAGATTTAATTATCTGGGGAAATGCATATAGAATTTATACGCATGGTGGACTCTAGGGATGTTGCTTTTGAAAGACTATAATCATTTGATCTTTCCAGTGTGCCAAAAAAAGAAAGGAGAAAAAGGAAAACAAGAAAATACTGTTCAAAGCTGCATAGAAGTGTAAGTTTAGTTGAATAAAAAGAGCACTTGGACTGCAACACTTGTAGTCATAGTGGGGACATTTTTAAAATAGCACAAGAAAAGTAAAATAAGAACACGAAGGATGATAAAGAAAACAAGGCTGAACAACAAATTCAAATCTGGGGGTAATAGTGTTTGCTCATACTGCTTTGGGATTGAATGCTGACAGGAGCCTTGAAATTGCTAGTTGTAGCTATGGTGCTATGTAGGTCTACACAAAACATGGAAATTTCAATCCTAGTTTCATGCATGAAATGCGAATGATTTGGGAGGCACAAAAGCCTGCACGCTTTAGCAATACAATTTGGATTAGCATTAAACCAAATTCCTACTGCCTCCAGTTATCTATCTACAACATATACATAATAATAAAATAAACAGAATTTTCAATGTCATATAACAACTGTAAATAAAATAAAAAAGAAAGTCTCAAATGTCAGAAAAAATTAGCTAAACCAAGTTTCTGTTAAACTGATTGAATTATAGCTAAGGTTGATCCATAAAACAAAGAACATACAAAAGACCTGTCCTAGGCACCTTGCTTAAGCAACACAAACTTTGACTCCGTTTTCATACTTAGGCCTATTATTTCACTCTACTTATATCTTGGAAAATCATTTCCTGGGTATATTGGACCAAAACCAGTGGGTGTTCACCCAATAGAGTAAACATCTGCATGTGTCTATCAGAGACTGTAAAGCTTTAGACATTACCATTTCATCCAATAAATTTAATGCTAAAGTGGAAGGGAAGGCAATTATGTTATAAGTGCTACCTCTGGCAAATATATGCGAATGTGATTGAGCAAGGAAATGTATTTTGGGCTTCTAGCCTGCAGTTTTGAGGCAAAAGATCGTGGAGTAGTAGTATCACTGAGATTGGTGCCAGTTACATGGTTTCCATGGTAGTATTTCCGAATCCCATAATGACCCTCGACTGCTTCAAGCACTGGAATATTTTCTCTGGTTAACCAGTCAAACTGATGAATACCTCTAACTTCTACAATCGCTGGAGAGACAGGATTCAGAGCAAACCAGGAGTGCATCCCTGCATATGTTTTCTTGTCAGTGATGACATGGAAAACAACTTTTTCAGGCCTCAGAGATGACTGCACGGCAGAATTGACCACAACTGAAGCAGCTAGGATGTTATCAGTTGACAATACAAAATGGTGCAACAAGTTCTCGGAAAGGAGAGGGAGTATTTCTGGCGAAGGCAACTGTCTTCGTGCATGAGCATTAGAGGAGTACTCATCAGTCAGCCGCAGTGAAAGACAGTGAATGCCTTTAGGGACTGCACTAGCAGCAAAGTGCTTATTCATCAGCTCTGCAAATTTTGATTCCCTGATCTCCCTTTCAGATCTCTCCATCTGCAAAATAGCAAATGCAAACATTGTGAAGCAAAGTTTAGCTAAGAGGTACATACACACTTTAACACAATGCATACACAGGCAATGAAGGAAGAAATACTTTGTGGCATGCTAAATATCAACCTACACGTGAAGTGGGGTACATACACGAGGACGAATCACATGGTTTTGTACTGGTCAAACAAAGAGTAAAGCATGGAAAAGGTATATGAACATTATGAATTATTTTCCTCAATCACAAGAAACAACAAGCCCATGAGTAACAAGAATCACGGATTTTCTGCAAATACTGTGCCACTCTGTGCATTTTCACTCCTCATCCATGTTTTTCTTAACTGATATTCAAAGTGGGGAATGGGAATAACTCAGTTAAGCCCTCCCAGTGAACATAATGCTCAAAAGCAGTAGGCGAGTGTGACATAGAGGCAAATGCACAGACCAAGTTACTATGTCTAGCAATCAATTGTACACGAACAAAAGAGAGAATGGCTATTTGCACATACCATTCCCTTCAGCATCAAAGCAAATTCTTTTGCACTGTACTTGTTATTTTTCATTTCAGAAACAAGATGAGCATAAGACTCTGGGAACTTCATAACAGATGGCAGTTCCTCAGAGTTTACTTGATTGAGGATCTTAACAAAATCCTTTACCAGTCTCTGCTGAAACAGAGAGAATGAAGAACACTTTGATTAATAAAAGTACTCTGCATTATTGAATAAATGCTTGATACAAGATTGGAAAACAATGGCACGACAAAGCAGCAATAAATGATCTAGAGGAAGTTCATTTACTTTTGAATCATCAGTCTGTCCAAGAAGCTTTGGTCCCAATCGTCTACCTAAGCAGTCTGAATATTGATTAAACGAGAGTAAAGTTAAGGTTTGCCAGAACTTTAGTTAAGTTGTAACGAATCAAAAGTAAAGTGTGATTTAACAATAGTCAGAAGTAAACTGAGCAACGAAAAGAAGCAGCTATTACAAGCATCACAACCAAATTCAACAATACAAATCAAACAGGATCCTTATACACACTGGTACTTCGAGGCAGGGTCCCAAACCCCAAAAGAACCCAACCAGGAAAGGGGTCTTCTTTTTTTCTACGGAACGGAAAGAAGAGCACTGAAATACATCCAAGAACAACAAATAGACATGATCAGGAGATATGATGCAAAAGTCCTTGTGCTTCAAGATAGCGCCAAGTTACATGTGCCAACAATTAACATTTTCTAGACTCCACAAAATGCAGATAGGTAGCATTTCTTACATGCATAAGAAGACCGCAGTCTCCTACACACATAAGCTGGTGTTTACTCGATACCACAGGTGCAAACAACCAAAAATATTAACTAAGCATGGCCCCCACCCCCACCCCACCCGCAACCCTCTCTCTTGCATGCATAGACATCCATGAATTGAATTCAATCATGTTTCTGTTACCAAAGTTGAATAAAAAAAATATGGCATAATACATAAACATGACCTTTAACTTGGCTTCAGCGGACAACTATGTCCTCCAACTTTGAGTGTGCACAAGTAGACACTTAAACTTCCATAAAATTGAACAAGTAGACACACGTGTCCTACATGGCATAATACACGTAGGACGCCATGTAGGACACAAAATTGTCATGTAGAGTGTCATGTAGGACGAATGTGTCTATTTGTTTAATTTTATACAAGTTTAAGTGTCTACTTGTGCATACCCAAAGTTAAAGGTCATGGTTGCCAATTGAAGTCAAATTAAGGATCATATTTATGTATTATGCCAAAAAATATCAAGGATTACAATAAGTTGTTACAACTCATTTATCACCATCTTTGTCCTTCCCTTTTTATGAGGGTACTTCCCATCAAGTTGAAGACATGACTAGGCTCGGGAAAGAGAGAACTCAACTTTCCCCTTAATTTTACACAATCCAGATGTCAAATTAATCATCACAGCTTCAATAACATTGACAACAATCCAAATTAAGAAATAAAAACAGCTTTACTGCATTGTCGATGAAGAAATAACAAGAAGAAGTTTGCCTCAATGCCAAACTAGACCGGGTCAACAATATAACTGATGAAAGTAAAAAAAAAGAAAAGGAATCGTAATATACAATATAAGCTACGGAATAATAACCAGAAAAGGAAAACATGAACATCCACTGAAAAAGAACCAGCAATGGTGTAAAATACATAAGGATTGGGAAGCTAATTGTATAAAGGAAAGAGGAGATTGATTTTAAGTACCAAATGAGGAGCACTTGTTGACGCCTTCAAGGGTAACAAGGGCAGTGAGAATGAAGACAAAAGGCAACAAAAAAGCTAGGAGAAGTATTGTATGAAAGAGTCTTCTATAGTTGAAATGGCGAGGTGCGAGTTTGATCTTCATTAATTCACCAAACCCTCCATTGTTATTGCTGCTCGATATTGTTATACTTCTCATGCTAGGTGAGAAGTGCAGCTGCATCTTCCTCCTGTAACTCCAATCACAACCCAATCCCAATCCCAATTCCAATCCTCCACAATCCCAGCACCCCCAATGATGCACTGCCCTTTTCTTGATTCCTTAAACAATACGAACACAATGGAGTTTTTTTCACCATCAGATCCAACACGACACCAATTAAACGATCTTGATCGCTTCAAATCTGAAGTTTGGAGTCTCTTCCGAGACCAATGGCATTTGAATGGGAGACCCTTTATTCTTCCTTTTACCCCAATCCCGAAAACCAGACGAACCCTTTATAAATGGAAAACGTTTAGGGCTTCTTGAATCCGTTTCAAGATGAAAACACACACATAAGTGTGTGTAATGAATTCATCATATCTATGTATGTGAGTGAATGAATCAATGAAATTTGAAAAATGATAAACCTGAGGATGATACAGTTTTAATGGAAGATGAATTTTGTTACTCCCTCCATTGGAGGATTGAACTGAAAGAAAGAAAGAAAGAAAGAAAGGGAGGCGGAGAAGGTATTTTGGAATTTCCTATTTCTGTGTTTTTGTGTGTTCTTTCTAATTTTGATTTGGTCAATGATAGTACTATTTCCTCTCAAGGTTACAAAATAAATTTTAAAAACAGAAAAAAATCTTTAATTTTCAAAAGTATTTAAAATCTATTGGATTGATTAATGAAAATTTGCATTGTTTAGGGGGGGTGGGGGGTGGGGGAGGAGGGTTAATTCGTTGTCTTTTTTTCTTGTGGTTAACTGGGCTGCATATTATGTATTAACTTTATAATAAACATGTATCAAAAGTACGACCTAAAAGAGGAATCATATAATGGATGGTATGTTACATGTATGGTGCTATAAATATCATCCTAGTAAAAATCATGGTTTTCTAAATTGGCAAAGTATACATAGGGAGGCTCGAGGATGGGAAGAGAAAACATTTGGCTAAATACCCACTGCAAAGGCAAGCAAGCAAGAGCCAAGGTGTATAGGATTGAAATGGTTGCAAGTGTCTATATTTTTTGGCATGAGGGGAACTAACTGTAACATTCCGAGAATTTCTAAATTAAGACCTGAACCATTCTTTATTTGCGTATAAGATCGTATCGAGTGATTCTTAAATTATTCTTAGGTGAATGAATTTGGATATGAATTAAGGTCACAAGAATCCTCTGGCACAAAGTTGAGTTGAAAGTTTTCTTACCGATTAAGTTTTGATATAAAATTCTACTTATGTCAAGTTCAAATGACTATCTTCAGTACCTACGAACCACTTCTACGGGTGGTAGAACTTTCTATGACGTGTACTGTTGACTCGTGAAAAAGTAATGAAAGTTAAATTTTTGGGTCCAATCCTACAGATACATCTAGGGGTCGTAAAAACTTCTATGGGTCATAGTTTGGTCTCGTAGAATAAACGTTTTAGCCTTAAAACATCAATATCAATTCCACGGATGGGATCTACGGTCTGTAGATCAAACCATGAACCGTAGATGTCCCCGTGGAAGGTTTTCGATAGCTTTTTAAATGGAGTTTCGTTTGTATTTTTCCACTTTTCCTAAGCCCAAGGCATGATGTTTTAACTTCAATTAGGGGAATATATTCCACCAAGTACTCAATTTTCTTTTAATTATATGCTTTCAACTCCCCAACTCAAAAAGATAATCGCAATGAAGACAAAAGCTAGGGTTTCAAGGCTTCTAATTAAGTTCTTCTTCAAGCTTCTTTAAGAACTTTGTTCTTCCACGAATATAAGTTTATTCATAGTGTTGGACTAGTTCGTCCTAATGCCCTATATCTCAATTTAGTCAGTAGCAAGTTGAATTTACGGACTGCCCTCAATTTATGAAATTCATGAATATGAATTATGATATTGTTCCGAGTTCTAATCCTTACATTATGAGATTTGAAATATTTTATCGTTGAGATTCTTGAATTGTTGTTCAGCTTGTAGTTCCACATGAACCCTATATATATTAATTTTTTTTCTAAAAGTATTTTTCGAGTTAGTATTCCCGATACATTACTTTTGAGGATTAGACTCAGTCCAAGAGATAGTTTTAAAACATTATTTTCAGGAAAGTTTAAGGGAGCTTGGATGGTTCCAAAGTTGTTATTTTTACATTGAAAAAGAGAGCACTACTTTCATAAAAGTACAAAGCATTTTCAGAGTATTTCAGAAGAATTTAGTATAGCTTCAGTAACCTCTTAAAAAGGCGTTTTGAGAAGTTATCTCAATCCCAAGATATTTTTATATGAGCATAATGTTATAGTTTGGGAGTAGTATTTAGCACCGATTTAGGTAAGAGTTATGATAACCCAAACTCTGTAACCTACGCTGCCATCGTAGATAGGATCGTACCGCAAAATGGGCGACTCTTCACCTGCCTCAAGAAGGCTTCTTAGCAAATCCATCAGTTCAGTTGCGTTCTATACTGCGACAAGGTATCAGGCGTCTCTGGCAACATGGGTAAGACGTTGTATCATCACAAGCCTCATAGTGTTGGTTGTCGGTTAGTGAAACTCCCTAGTAAAGTAAAGAGTAATTAATATATATTTCAGTTCTGTTCAGTATTTGCTATTATTGCATTTTATTTGTGAAGCTTAAATGATTTCATCTCATGTTTATGCGTTACTTCAGTTGAGTTATATTTAAGCCTTTCACTTAAGTTATTGTTTCACTCAGCCTTATTACATACCGTACATTCAATGTATTGATGTCTTTTGCCCTGCATAATTTTATGATGTCGATACATGTGTTTAGGATCATTAACATGCATTTTGTTGAGATCACTGAGCTTCTTATCAAGCTTTGGTGAGTCCTCCGAGATTTCAGAGGACTCCAGTCTTTTAATTCTTTAGTAGTTTGTTTAAGGTTGTCGTGGATCTTGTCCTGATGCATGTCTTTAAGACAGTAGATGCTTCATAAATAGACAGTATTTGGGAGTCTTTTAGTATTTACTTTTTGATGTTTTGCTAAAACTATAACTATTTTATTTAGCATCTTCAAATATTTTGATTCAGTATTTGACTTAAATGTTTTTCATTTAGTCGTTTTAAACTTATAAATACTTGAGCAAGTCTTCCGCTAAGTAGCCAGCCAGGCCAAGGATTCGCTTGAGAATAAAAAATGGATCTCGAGTGTCGGCCCGTCCAAGGTGTAGGCAAGAGGCGTTATAAACTTGATATTAGAGTACAGAGTTCAAATGTCCTAGGGTTTCTATGAAGCCGTATCTAGTAGAGTCTTTCTTATCAATGTGAAGCGCACCACATCGATGATAGAGAGGCTACATGACTTTTGGAGTTGTTTCATTTTTTATATAGTCCCATTCATGCAATAAAGTTTAACTCTATAAAAATTTCTTCTAATTTGTGCTTATACGTATTTTCAGATCATGGCTCCACGAAGAAATGTCAGAGGACTTCCTACTAGAAGGATTGTGAATCCCCAGATCCACCAGTACTAGTTGGACCAGAAGGTCCTAATGTACCGGTTGTGTAACCCCCAAAGAATGATGTCACTAATGTTGAGTTTTTCATATAGATGTTGCATAGGCTGTGACAACACAGGTTGGTTGCCAAGGAGCGAACCGTTAGGATGTGGTTGATACTTTTAGAGTTCGATAGTTTTGAGGATGAATCCCCCGAAGTTCACTGGTCAAAGTTCAATAAGGATCCAGAAAAGTTCATGGATGAGCTTCAGAAGGTGTTTGAGATCATGCATGTTGCAGATGCTGAGCATGTGGAGTTGGCTACATACCATCTCAAGGGTGTTGCTAGGATATGGTACGAACAGTGAGACTAAGGGAGAAGGTGAACCACTCTTAGGTTGGAGTGTGTTTGAGAATGCTTTATTGGGACACTTCTTTCCCTTAGAGTTAAGAGAAGCAAAGGTAAGAGAGTTCCTGAACTTGAAGTAATAGTCGATGAGCATATAGGAGTATAGCCTTAAGTCCACCCAGTTTTCTTGCTATGCTTCGGAGATGGTGGCTGATATGAGGAGAAAAATGACTTTTTTTGTGTCGAGACTTTCCCACGATACATGTAAGAGAGGGTAAGGCGGATATGTTAAGAGGGGAAATGGACATATCTAAGCTTATGATTCATGTGCAGCCAGTGGAGGAGGATAAGCTAAAGTATAGAGAAGAGTATTGAAATAAGAGGGGCAAGACAACAAACCATGAATCCGGCCAGCAGAAGACTGTAAATGGGAATCGGTCCTACTTTCAGGAGAAGTTGTCTTGATCTGCTCTATCATCAGCTGGTGCACCTGCACCAAGGCATATGAATGATCACAGGAATCAAAATTTCCAAAATTTTAGACCTTTGGGTTCTCAGTCTTGGGGTACTTGGCACAAGGAACTAGTCTGTAACGACCCTAAAAATGAACTAGTGTCACTAAAGCCTATCATGTGTTCGTTTGTGTTCGTCTTGAGTTTTGTTGGTGTGTAGTGTTGTCCCGAGCCATGGTTGAGGTGTTTAGGGTTTAGACGTCAAGGTACAACTCCCCAAGGACCACCCTAAGGGTCCTTGAGGAGGACCCTAAGTCTAAACCCCAAGACCCCAAGGAAACCACCAAACTGCCATAATGTGGTGAACCACGGATGCAATCCACGGTCAGTAGATGGATCTATGGCTCGTGGACTTTCTACGTAGGTCAAGGGGCTCCAAACCACCTTGCAGTCACGAACCACGCTTCAACAACACAGTTCGTGACCCCATCCACGGTCCATGGATGGGGGTCCATAGATTGGACCTACAAAAGCTGTGTGGGTTCGGCCAAGGTAAGGTTATATTGGTAAATTATTTAATTGTTTAATTAAGTGTTTGGACGACTATTTTGGGGTTATTTAAGTATTTTAAGAGTGTTAAAACATTAATGTGGTATTTTTGATTTCATTATTCACTTTTCCCCAAATCAAACCCTCCCTAAAAAAATGTTCTCTCTAGAAACTCCATTGGAGGTTAAGGTCAAGTTCAAGCTAGGGTTGAGGATTTCATGTTCTTCTTCTTCAATTTCATGGGATTCTTCAAGTATAAGGTATGCGAGTACTTTATCTAGGGTTAGCTTTCACCCTAGAGTCAATTTCAAAGAAGTTTTCAAGTTTTCAAAGTTTATGAAAAAGCCTAAATTTCACTCAAACTCATGGGTTCTTGCATAAAATGATTTCAAATGATAAGTTATGATTATATTGATGTTTAATTGATGTTTTAAGATGAAAAACTCTATGAACCCATGATTTCTCTAAATTCCTAAATTTGGATTATGAAGTGGGTTTTATGATTTTGAATGAATGTTGATGGAATTATGCTTAGATTGAGTTGTATTATTGATTTCTACTATTATCTATGCCTATCTATGGTGAATTGTTGGAGAATTGAGTAATGGTGATTGTGGCTTTGGAGAATGGTAAGTTGTGACCTAATTCTCATGTAGTAGAATTACTCTTGACTTGTTGATCCACTTGAAAGGTGGAAGTGTTTACATTACATTGTATATTGATCCACTTGAAAGGTGGAGTTTTTTACTTACATGTACATTGTGATCATGGCCTTGAAGGCATTATATGAGGAATTGAAGTATTGTCACGATGTTGTGTATATGATTGTATAATGTGAAGGACTTACATGTGATTCAATGATAAAATGATGAACATGTATTCAATGTATTAGTGTTATTATTGAAAGGCTATTTTTCTCAATTTGGCACTCATGAATGATAATGATGAATGTGAAGGGTTCCTATAATGTGAATGATTGAATCTAGAATTGGTAGGCTTATGCATCATTTTCTAAATTGATGAATGTATCTTGACTTGATGAATATGAATCGATAGGCTACGACATTCCTTTCATATAAGAGTGATGAATGTGTCTTGACTTGATGGCTATGAATTGATAGGCTTTATGCATTCTTTTCATAAATGATCTAATGTAATGAAGACTCTAGAATCGATAGGCTAGTGGCATTCCTTTCTTAATGAGTCAATGTACCATGAATCGATAGGCTAGTGGCATTCCTTTCATAAGTATAAGAATGAAATGAGGGGTTGTCCTACTTGCCTAAGGTAGAGCCATACTCTTGGCTTAGGTGGATCCACTAGCTAAATAACCTATGGGGGCACATAGTTTATGGGACAAGGGGATTTCTACTAGAAACCCGGCCTCTACTAGCGTGAGGGCTTCCATCCCAAGAGATTACTCCTAGAAACCCAGCCTCTACTAGCGTGAGGGCTTCCATCTTATATCACTATCCACTCGGTACTAAGTATTAATTCCCACGGAGTTCATATTAACTCCTGAGTTAAGTCCATAATCATGGAAGAATGTCTTGACACTCAATCCAACATAATTCAAGAGATATCTCCTAGATTCAATAGGTGAGAATAGCCTTTCAACCGTAGAATCATCATATTGTGAGAAAACCTTTCACATCATATCATACTCATATATATATAGGTGTGTAAATGAGATTATCATTTCAACAACACACAACAAGATCATAAACATAATCACTTTACTCTCAAAGTGTTCTTAAAGCATAGACATACATCTCATAATCATGCATAATTCTCATACTTTGCCATTCAAGGATCAAAGATCATACTCCATCAACACATCTAGAATTACTAGATTAGACATGGATAATAACATAATTCAAATAGCTCAATTACTACAAGCATAATCCCATAATACTCTTCTATCATCAATAAACCCATATCTCAAGATCATAATTGGGAAATATGGGGAATTCATGTATTCTTGGGGAATTATACTTAAAACCATAAGAAATCATCAATTTGTACATGATATAACATAATTCAGTCATTATAAATGATTTTGAAAGGAATCCATGAGTTTGGAGTCAAACCCTAACTTTTGGGGAATTACTAGTTTTGAAATTGAATTTAGAGAGACTCCATGGATGAAGACTATCCATGGGTGAAGGACTACTCCTTAGCTATGAATCCCAACGAATTTGAGTAGAAAAACTTGCTCCTTGAACCCTAGCCCCAACTTCTTTCTTCTTCTTCCTTGAAGTTCTAGAGAGAGAATTTTTGGAGAGGATTTGGGTCTTTCTTTTGGGAATTGGAAGAATGAGTTAAAAGACTTTTTAGGGGTCTAAAATCCTTTTATAGGTGGTTAAAAATAGGCTAAAACGAAACCACTTAATATTAATTAAACTGGAAAACCTCAAAGTGCCCCTGAACTTAACTTCTAAATAGCAGTTCTAGGTCTCACTCACGACCCACCACTGGCGGACCGTGGTTTGACCCATGGTTCGTGCTGGTGAACCTTGCTTTGGTTTTGGAACTTGGTTCCTATGGCCTTGATCCACGACTGCCCACCCACGGGCGTAGATGGACCTATGGGGAGTAGGTCCCCTTCGTGGGTCACTATCCAGGCCATTTTCTAGGGTCTTCCTCAAGGACCCATGGTTGGTCCTTGGGGGTTATACCTTGATGTTCATACATGAAACCCTATATTTTTAAGTATGGTGAGGTACGTTCGTGACTCTAACCCTCATGTTAAGCTGTAGTTTAGCCTACTAGTTTCTGGGGTGTTACAATATCTCCCCCTTGGGAACATTCGTCCTCGAATGATGATCTAGACACCTTACGGAAGTAAAGACTCAAGACTAGCAACTTATCATGCATGAAACATCAAAATAATTCACAATTCAAAGGAGGAAACTTCATCTCCATCTCAAACATAATCAATGCAACATAGGAAGTCAGAACTACATCTGACAACCCATTATCCATGAAAAATTCAACATTTCTCATATTCATAGGATGAACTACCTTCTCCAGCTAAAAGCATGCTCAACACAATATCATGGAGCCAATATGCAATTACTCTCAAAAGCACACTAAAGCATGTTCAATAATTCATCTCATGAAGCATATAGATAACTCTTACTCAATGCACAACAACATGAGGAAAATCAATCATAAAAACTCATTTTCTTTCGAAACATAAATTTCTCAAGAACATGCATAACATAAGGAAATCATGGAATAACACATATAACACGCATGACTCCCAAAACACTAAAACTCAAGAGGAATTACTTACCTCAAGCTTGAATAGGAGTAGAAGGAAAGAGATGAGGATACTAGGACTTCATATCGGCCTCGGCCTCCAGAGTAGCACCCTCAACTAAGTCATTTCTCCATAAAACCTTCACGGAAGCTATTTCCTTGTTTCTCAATCTCTTGGCTTGCCAGTCTAGGATCTCCATTGGAACCTCTTCATATGAAAGACTTTCGTCAATTCCCAACCCTTCTAAGGGAATAATGGATGGAGGATCCCCAATACACTTCTTAAGCATAGAAACATGAAATACCGGATGAACCGAGATCAACTTATTTGGCAAATCCAACTCATAGGCAGCTTTCCCAATACGTTTCAAAATTTGGTATGGGCCTAAGGGACTAAGTTTCCCTTTCTTGCCAAATATCATCACACCCTTCATGGGTGAGATTTTCAAATAGACCCAATCATTAACTTCAAATTCTAGATCCCTTCTTCTCACATCGGCATTAGACTTTTTTCTACTTTGATCCATTCTCAACCTCTCTCTAATAAGCCAAACTTTCTCAATGGCTTCATAAACTAGCTCGAGACCTATCAAATCAATTTCACCTACCTCAAACCAAACGATCGGAGACCTACATCTCCTACCATACAAGGCTTCAAAAGGAGCCATATCGATTCTTGAGTGATAGCTATTACTGTAGGCAAACTCTATTAAAGACAAGTTTCATCCCAATTACCCTTTAATTCTATAACACTTGCCCTTAACATATCTTCTAATGTTTGGATGGTACGCTCCGTTTGCCCATCGGTATGGGGATGAAAGGCCGCGCTAAGCTTAACCTTGGTGCCAAGACCTTTTTGAAATGACTTCCAAAAGTGTGAAGTAAATTGAGTACCCTGATTCAAAATAATAGATAAAGGAACCCCATGTAACTTCACTATCTCTCTTATATACAACTTGGCATAGTCTTCCGCTGAAATAGAAACCTTGACGGGAATAAAGTGGGTTGATTTTGTCATCTGATCTATAATGACCCAAATAGAATCATGTTGCCTTCGAGTGTGAGGCAAACCCACAGTAAAACCATGTTCACCTCTTCCCACTTCCAAGTGGGAATACCTATATCTAGGGATAAGCCTCCCGACCTTTGATTCTCAACCTTAACTTGTTGATAGTTCAAACATTTTGCCACAAAACCCACAATATCTTTCTTCATCCCATTCCACCAATAGACTTCCCGTAGATCACCGTACATCTTGGTGGCTCCCGGATGAATAGAATACCGAGAACTATGAGCTTCCTCTAAAATTTGTTCCCTAAAACTATCAACATCCGAAACATATAACCGACCTTGGTACCTAAGCACCCCATCTCCTCCTTGGAAGAAAGCCTTAACGGACTTCTTGAGTACCGACTCTTTCAACTCAACTAATATAGGATCAAGGCGTTACTTAGACTTCACATCTATCGCAAAGGACAATTCAGAACCATTATGGACCATGACACCACCCTTGGTGGAATCCACTAGTTGAACACCTAGCCGAGCCAACCTATGCACATCACAAATCAATTCTTTCTTTTCATCCTCTACATGAGACACACTACCCATGGACAATCTACTAAGTGCATCCGCTACCATATTAGCTTTGTTGGGGTAATAAAGGACGCTCATGTCATAATCCTCTAATAATTCTAACCACCTCCTTTGGCAAAGATTCAAGTCCTTTTGACTAAACACATATTGAAGACTCCTGTGATCGGTGAAAACATTTACATAGACCCCATACAAATAATGCCTCCATATTTTCAAGGCAAACACAACCGTTGCTGATTCAAGGTCATGTGTTGGATAATTCTTCTCATGGACTTTAAGTTTCCTTGAAGCATAGGCAATCACCTTACCGTTTTGCATAAGCACACATCCCAACCCAACTCTAGAGGCATCACAATACACCACGAAACCATCCGTAGCTTCCGATAAGGTCCACACCAGAGCAGAAGTAAGTCTATCTTTCAACTCTTGGAAACTTTTCTCACAAGCTTCTGACAACACAAAGCCTTCTTTTGATACAAAGCCATCAAAGGAGAAGTAATGGAGGAAAATCCCTCAACAAACCTTCTATAGTGACCGGCCAAATCCAAGAAACTTCTAATATATAAAGGAGTTAGAGGTCTAGTCTAACTCTTGACTGCATCCGTCTTCTTAGGATCTACCTCAATACCCTTGCTTGACATAATATGACCAAGGAAAGCCACAAACCTTAACCAAAATTCACACTTACTAAATTTTGCGAAATGTTGTTGGTCCTTGAGAACTTGAAATACAATTCTCAAATGGTCAACATGCTCATTCTCACTCCTTGAATAGATCAAATTATCATCGATAAACACAATCACGAACATGTCTAGGTATTGCCTAAACACTCTATTCATCAAGTCTATAAATGCCGTTGGAGCATTGGTCAACCCAAACTACATCACTAGGAATTTATAATGACCATACCTTGTTCGGAAAGCCGTCTTTGGGATATCTTCCCCTCTCACCCTCAATTGGTGATATCTCGAATGAAGATCAATTTTTGAGAAATAACTAGCCCCTTGAAGTTGATCAAACAAATCATCAATTCTCGAAAGATGATACTTGTTCTTAATGGTCACTTTGTTCAATTGACGATAATTGATACACATTCTAAGAGACCCATCTTTCTATCTAACAAACAACATGGGAGCACCCCATGGAGAGATGCTCGGTCGGATAAACTCCTTGTCTATCAAATCCTTTAGTTGCTCTTTCAACTATTTTAACTCCATTGGAGCCATTCTATAAGGAGGAATATAGATAGATTGCGTATCTGGATGAAGGTCAATACCAAAATCTACTTCCCGCTCGGGAGGAACAATGGGAAAATCATCAAGGAAAACTTCCAGAAACTTATTAACCACCGAAACTGACTCAAGAAAAGGGGTTTTGGAATCTACATCCCTCACCCTAACAACATGGTAAAAGCAACCTTTCAAGATCATCTTTCTCGCTTTAAGATAGGAAACAAATTGACCTCTAGGCATGGAATTTCCCCCATTCCACTCTAAGATAGGCTCATTCAGAAATTGGAATCTAACCACCCGAGTTCTACAATCGATAGAGGCATAACATGCATGCAACCAATCCATACCAAGAATCACATCAACGTCTAACATGTCAAGCTCTACCAAGTCAACAAGTGTAACTCTATGGGACAAGGAAATGGGACATACTCTATAAACCCTCTTAGCCACCACAGAATCACCAACCAAGGTAGAGATCGAAAAAGGTTCTAATAATAACTCGGGGAGCATATCAAACTATATGGACACATAAGGTGTCACAAAGGACAAAGTAGTAGGGATTTAACAAGGCCTATACATCAATAAGAAAGACTTTTAACATACCAGTCACCACATCCGGGGAGCTCTCTTTGTCACCTCGAGATTGAAGAGCATAAAATCGATTTTTCTTTGGAGCATTGGAGGTTGATCCTCTAGGAGCAATTTGCTTGCTATCTCTCCTATTGACCATGAGCGTTGGGTAATCTCTCATCTTGTGTCCACTCTTCCCACAACCATAGAAACAATCCATGCCAACTAGGTACTTACCATCATGTTTTCTCCCACACTTTGCACAATTAGGCATATCCACATAAGAACCACCACTATTACCTCCTTGAGGTTTAGGGTTAGACACCCTATCCTTGTTGACCCTTGGGGGAGAACTAGAGGAACCTTGGTTGGAAAACCTCTGTTTGAACCTTGGTTGACCTTGTCCATCGAACCTAGCATTGGAGAAGTTCCCATCACCGATTCTAGCTCTTTTCACCTCCCTATTCTTTTCCTTGAGTTTCTCTTCCTCCATTTATTGGGCATATACCATAAGACGTGAGATATCCATATCATGATGGAGCATTGCCAAACGACATTCTTTTACGACCAAGCCGGACACACCAGTCAAAAACCTACTCATCTCATCCCTCGAATCCGCAACCATAGTTGGAGCATAGTTGGACAATTGAGTGAACTTTAGTGCATACGCTTTCATGCTCATGCTTCTTTGATGAAGGTTAATTAACTCTTCTACCTTAGCTTCTCTCAACTCTTGGGGAAAGAACCTATCAAGAAATGACGATTTAAATACTTCCAACTTTATGGGACCTGTTCCGACTGGCCTATTCTTCTTCCACTAATTATACCATACTTGAGCAAAACTTTTTAATTGGTAAGTAGCTAGCTCCACTTTCTCTACCAAAGTCACCTAAATAGAAAGTATTTTATAAACCTCTTCCACTTTGAAGCCATGAAATTCGGGGGATGGGGGGGGGGGGCGGAGGGGGGGGGTTCATCCTTGCAAATCCCTCACTCTTGAAGCCACTAAATTCACATTAGGATTCACATGAGTCTCAACATCTCTATTGGCTTGAGCCGTTACGCCTTGAGCTTGAGTCGTCAAAGCTTGGGCCAACATTTGAAAAGCTGACGTAACCTCCATATTCGACATAGCTGAAGGATCAATCGAAGCTTGATTACCTTAAGGATCTTCATCATTAACATTGTCACCCTCCATTCTTCTAGTATTAGCCCTTCGTATATTCATATCCTAAAGACACAAGAGAAGGATTAGGAGAGTGCCTTTATAGAGTTAAACTCTATGGCACGACTTAAGAGTAATAAAAGAAGTGTAGTTTCCTTATCATCTTGTAGCCTCTCATTCATAAATGTGGCGCGCTTCATACTTTTGAACAAGACTCTAGTAGACGTGGCTTATGAGACATCATCCTAGAATTATTCTAAACCTTGTGCTCTGATACCAAGTTCGTCACAACCTAGGGGTACCCCCTAGATGTAACAAGGCACATAGAACCCCGAAAGGCACCATGTAAGTCACTTAGCATATCATAGCATAAGAATAGAACAATAAAGAGTATTAACGTATTTTAAGTCCAAAATTTTTATAAAGGAAAGCGGAAGTCTAGATTTGTCTCAATATAGCCATCTATTGCAATCTTTGAAATGAGAAAGGGTCATAGCCCATACAATATAGTCTGAAAAGGAAATACAAGAAAAGAAATACAAGGAGATAATATCCGTCCTCGAATCATGAGGACTCACCAACAAGCTAGGAGAATAAGCAAATTCAAGCTTTAGCCACAATGAGGACCACCTTAAAACCGAACCCTACACTTGGGTAAAATGTAGGAAAAATATGGCTTAGTACAAAAATGCACCAAGTATGATAGCCATGCATAAAAACCTTAAAAACATGCTAAAAGGGACATTTTAGTTGAATGCATGCAATTTACTAAGTTAAACCATCATTTTGAAGATAATGGAAAAACATAAGTCATAAGAATATTCATTACATAGATCATCATATCATAAGAGAAACATACCATAAGTACCCTCAAAGCATACTTGTGCAATGCATGAATAAGATCCCATAATCCCACCCTGGAAAAGTAAAGCTTCTTGAGTAACCATAATTCATAATTCATATTCTTGTTGATATTGTTGTCATAGTGGGGAATAAGCCTTAACCGACATAGACCATGTGAGCTTAACATGGAATCCACTGTCTACCCCACACCGAAAATAGGTTGTCCTACTTTCCTAAGGTAGAACCATACTCTTAGCTTAGGTGGATCCACTAACTAAATAACCTATGGGGGCACATAGTTTATGGGACAAGGGGATTGCTACTAGAAACACGACCTCTACTATTGTGAGGGCTTCCATCCCAAGAGATTGCTCCTTGAAACCCAGCCTCTACTATCGTGAGGGCTTTCATCTCATATCACTATCCACTCGGTACTAAGTATTAATTCCCACAGAGTTCATATTAAGTCTTGACTTAAGTTCATAATCATGGAAGAATGTTTTGACACTCAATCCAACATAATTCGTAAGATAACTCCTAGATTCAATAGGTGAGAATAACCTTTCAACCTTAGAATCATTATATTGTGAGAAAACCTTTCACATCCTATCATACTCATACATATGTGTGCAAATGAGAATATCCTTTCAACAACACACAACAAGATCATAAAAATAATCACTTCACTCTCAAAGTGTTCTTAAAGCATATTCATATATCTCATAATCATGCATAATTCTCATACTTTGCCATTCAAGGATCAAAAATCATACTCCATCAACACATATAGATTTACTAAATTAGACATGGATAGTAATATAATTCAAATAGCTCAATTACTACAAGTATAGTCCCATAATACTCTTCTATCATCAATAAACCCATATCTCAAGATCATAATTGGGAAATATGGGGAATTCATGAATTCTTGGGGAATTCTACTTAAAACTATAATAAATCATCAATTTGTAAATAATATAACATAATTCAATCATTATAAACGATTTCGAAAGGAATCCATGAATTTGGAGTCAATCCCTAACTTTTGGGGAATTACTAGTTTTGAAATTTAATTTGGAGGGACTCCATGGATGAAGACTTTCCATGGATGAAGGAATATCATATCTTAGTTATGAATCCCAATGAATTTGAGTAGAAAAATTTGCTCCTTGAATCTTAGCCCCAACTTCCTTTTTCTTCCTTGAAGTTCTAGAGAGAGAATTTTTGGAGGGGATTTGGGTCTTTCTTTTGGGAATTGCAAGAATGAGTTAAAAGAATTAATTTAGGGGTCTAAAATCCTTTTATAGGTGGTTAAAAATAGGCTAAAAAGACACCACTTACTATTAATTAAAATCGGTGAACTCCAAAGTGCCCCTAACTTAACTGCTAAAAAGTAGTTCCAGGCCTCACCCACGACCCACCACTGACGGACCGTGGTTGGACCTACGGCCCATGCTGGTGAACCATGGTTTGGTTCTAGGACTTGGTTCTTGGGGCCTTGACCCATGACTGTCCACCCACGGGAGGTCTTCTTCGTGGGTCACTGTCCAGGCCATTTTCTGTGGTCTTCCTCTAGGACCCATGGTTGGTCCTTGTGGGTTGTAACTTGACGTTCTAACATGGAACCCTATATTTTTAGGTACGGGGAGGTATGTTCATGATCTAACCCTTTTGTTAAGCTCTAGTTTAGCCTACTAGATTCCGGGGTGTTCCAAAAGGCATATGCCTTAAGCCCTGAGTTTTGCGGGACCTCAAATTTTCAATCACAATAAATTATGTGTTGATTTTTTTTATTCTCTTTAATGTTTTCACATAGAAAAAATCTAGTAAACTTTGACATTCACATTATTGTATGTTCTTAAACTTCTTTTGTACAATCTTTCTTTAAATCCTTGATAAATTAGAGTAATACTCTATTAAAAATATCAATTAATAGTCGAAAAATGTCGAATAAAGTTAATTGTAATTTCTTTTCTTTTTATTTCTACTTAGATTTTCAAGCACCAAGCAAGCATATTAAAATGGGGGAATACCAACTTATTAGATTCTATTGTTATTAATATTATTTAAAATTTCTCAATATTACTTATAAAATTATTTTAAACAATTTGTATAATGATTGCCTTAGTGAATGAGCTTTTTCAACATTAAAAAATTATTGGAAGAAATTATTTACAAAAAGAGTTATTAAGTAATACTTGTTTATATCTTAGGTCTCTAATTAAAATTTGGTTTTAGGCCTCTAATTATCTTGAACAGCCCCTGCTCCCCTATCCCCTCCTCCAACTTTTCCTCTCCCTTTCATTTTTTTTCTTTATGAATTTCGCACACTAATATTTTCCAATTTACAATAGAACATTAGAAAAGGAAGAAGAAGATGAAAAAATCACAAGCATTCATATGAAAATAAATAGCTCAACAAAAAATATATTTTAGACTTGTGTCCGTAGTTAACATCACAAAGTAAAAAACGTTCTTTTGGGAAGTACCAAAACTGTTTCTTTTATCTTTTGGAATCAATAAAAACATTGTCATGTATATAAAAATGAAACATAAGTAGTAAGATGGAAGATTTTTTTTTAAAAAAACCTAGTAGAGCATTGAGTCCATGAAAAGTTGTTTTGACAAAGGAAGTTTTGCTAGTATCTAATCCAACTCTTTTTTCAGTTCTATCATAGTCATCAACCAACATGGGTTAAGGAAATAAAATTGTAATTTTCTGATTTGATATCCATTTCGAAAAAGAGATGATGGTACCAACAAGTTGTGACGAACTACATATATATACTATATTGTGTTTCTACAAATTCTTTAAAACTTCTCTAGTTTCATTTACTTCTACAACAACCCCTTGTAATATCAGTTTTGACACAATGTACAAGTGAAAAATGAAAATAATTGAGTGGACTTCTCCATGATTTTCCTTGTTAAATCTATTCAGCTATGTGTTATTTGGTTTTCTACCTTTCTTTTTCAAGTGAATTCTTCAAATGGTCACTCAATTTGTATGACTACTCCACAAAAGTCATGTTAGTAAGTTAAGTCAAAATGACTCTACTGTTCATATTAAGGGTGGCAATGTGTTTTGATAAATTTTATATGTCACCACAGTATATTGCTACAGGGTATCTTGAAATTTTTTAAGTTGATCCCAATTGGAGTATAAATGGACTAATTGCAGTTATCAGTAAGTTATACAATATCATATAAGAATGTATGAAAGGCCAAAAAACAGGCTTTGAAATGGGTGCATGGAGAAAAGGGCCTTCAAAGTTCAATATGGTAAATTTTTTATCATATAGAGTTGAGCTGTTGAATTCTAACCCTGAGTCAACAATTGTGATTTCGAGAGAGGAGCACTGATACAATCATTTAAGTCGCGATTTGGTTAGTACCATAATTTGCCTTGATGGGTGTTTGCTAAAGGGGACTTATGGAGGAAACTTGGTTTAGATGATTTGTTCTATTTTTAATATGATTGGATCCTCAAATGTAAGATTCCGACAAGGATTGAATTTTGTGTTGTGGCCTTCGATTTAAGATTTTGGAGGGACTATCTATTTCGATGTAAGATTCTGGTAGGAGCTAAGATTCTATAATTTATTAGTTATTACGATGTAAGATTCTAGGAGATGCTTAGTCTTTTGGTGGCTTTCCAATGTAAGATTCTATGAAGGAATATCTATTCAATTATAAGATTCTAGAAGAAGCTAGAGTCGTGTAGTTATCCCGATGTTTCGGGGTATGAATGACCCTTCTAATGTACGAAAAAGACTGCTTTTCATTGTAGCCATTCTGATGTAAGATTCCCGGATGAGATATACCTTCTTCACGACTATTTTTGCATCATATTTGGGGTAGTCCTTGTTTGAGTTTATGTTTGATTTCTTCGGCGGTCCTTGGTACTATTCTTCCTTTATATTAGTTCTTGTATGTACTTGTCAGGCTTATGGGGGTTTGGTCAAATTTATTTTCTCTATTTTATCTTTTGTATGTAGTTTCTAGACTTATGGGGTCCAGTTAAGTTTTAACTAGTCTAGATTACTTAAATTCAATTTTAGATTCCCCTTATGTGACTTGTAGTTTATTTTACAATTATTGTTCCCTTATAGTTGACTTAGCATTTTACTTACTCGAATATCTTAATGCTTTTGCAATCTTGAGCTTGGTCGGTCATAGTTTATGATGTCTATTGACTATCTGTTATTTTGGTACTCATATTGCGTTGCATCTCATTTTCAAGATGCCGATTGTAATCCTAGTCGATCGTGTTGATCCTCATATGGTTTAGCTAATAGTCGGAGATTGAGGGGAGTTTGTTGATTTCTTGAGTGGTTCATCTCCTTCCATATATTTTAACTAGTCTTTTATATTCCTAGACTGCCTGTATATTTGTTTATGTCTAATCTTGTACTAGGTCTTTTGTAGTAGTTCTGTACTAATGCCTACCAGGTCTTCGAATGGATCTTTCAAAGATTTTGTCCTCATTCATTGTATGTATATATATGTCTTGTTCTTTATGCTGCTATTTCATTTAGTCATTTGTATTTTTCTTAAAGTTGATCCTTCTGTTCCCTAGGTTTCTTACTCCCGTTCTGAGCTAAGGGTTGAATACCTACTTGTGGGTTGTAGTAGGTGTCATCATGATTTGTGGTTAAGGCTGTGACATTATTCTTATTTCATTTTTTTCATTGTTTGGTGTGAAAATATGAGAAATTAAAAAAAAGGTATGAATGAAATAGGAGGAAAAAGTAAGAAAAGAAATTTAAACTTTTCTTGTGGTTATATTATAATTTTTTTTTTGTATCTGCAAAAATAATTGGATCATCTATGATAAATTTTACAAGAAGATGAGTGAAAACATATATTTGATCATCAAAATAAAAAACTCAAATTAGTCCTTCAATCTAAAAAGAAGAAAAAATTTTGTGTGAAATGATCAAATATACCCTTGAACTTTGTTAGAAGGATCAAATATATCCCTACATGGATATTTCATAAATAATTAAGAAATTTAATTTCAAATTAGTTTTTCACTCTTCTAATTAAGATGAAAATGACATATCTAGTCCATTTGTTTAACTGTAGTGGTGTATGTTAACAAATTTTATACCAAATGTTATATCAGCTCTAAATCACATGGTTGAGAGATATAAAATCATATTTCCTTAATTTTTAAGAATTAGTGAACCATATTTTTAAATTACCGTTAGATATGAAAATTTTCATTTTGTAATCGTTTTCAAATAGTGTAAATAGGTAAGTCCTTTTTTAAATACTTACCAATACATTTTTCTATTATTCCAATACAACATTTATTTTGGGATAAGACACTAGTCCCCCTAGACTATAATCGAAATTCCAAAGACACACCTAAACGTAACTAGGATCCTATTATGTAATGACCCAATCAGTCATTTTTTGTTTTTCCTTGAAATTTACCATTTTGGCTCTCTCGATGTCGGCCCCAAGTTGTTTATGATTGAGTTTGAAAATTTGATTTTAAACTTTGAGTTAAAAGTTGAGATTTTTTGTAAGTTTTGAGTTTGAAAAGCTAAGTTGTTAAGAAAGTGGTTTTCGGTATCTTTTGGAGTTTCAAGTGTCTAAAGGGAATTCCGTCGATTCCATCAGTCCCAAAATGTGAAATCTAATATGTGAGAGTGGTCAATTTCAATTACCGAGTCATTTTGAGGATTTGAGGTCCTAAGTTGTGAAATTGTTGAAAGTTATCCTTTGGTTTTACTTTGGTCAACATTCAGGGTTCGAATGCTCGGATCAGGTTTTCGAGAATTTAGTTACATTCGAGGGATGATTTTTGTCCTAGGTGAGGTCTTGGTTGATTTTTGAGAGGTCCCAAGCTTGTTTTAGCCTTTTTAGGCGTAAGTTAGTTTCTTGTAGTTTTCACTGGTGTTGGGTCAAGGAGACCTCATATTAATGTTCTGAAGGTTCCATTGAGTCTGGACGCCGAGTTTGATTGATTTGCATCTGTGGTTTGTGTGTAAGGTGTTTCAAATGAATCACGAGGGTTCTTTCAAAGATTTTTGAGTTGGCTGGTTTTTTGTGTTTTGGTGCAACTCTCTGCGATCATGGAGCTTGTGGCTGTGGTTGCGGAGGGGAAGAGGTGAGAACCCCACGTTCACGGAGTTTCAATCGTGATTGCGGGACACATTCTGCGTTCGTAGAGGTCCAGCTCATTAAAACCCTCATTAGCGTCCGTGTTTGCGGATTACCCTTGGCAGTGTTCAAACCCAAATTTTGGGGTTTCTTCCCTATTTTTCATTTGTGGATCTTGGAGAACTCGATAGAGGTGATTTCAAGATAAAATTGTTGGGTAACGTTTCATAACTCTAAATCTTCTATTGCCCATTATTATTATTTTGAATTTATGAGTTTAAATTAATATTTTGGGTTGATAAATTGGGGGTTCTTCATGAACTTGAGTTTTAAAGTAAAAGTGAGTTTATGAACTAATTTTAAATCTTTTTTCAAAGTGATTTTCCCTAATGAGTTCCTAAAGCCTTGAGTAATGTTGTCAAGTATTAAATTTCAGATTCAAACCTTGATTTCAGAATTGGGTTTGTGTTTATATACCCACTTTTCAAGGGAGATTGATGTGGGTATTGTTGTTTATGGAATATGATTGCGAATACTTGCTTTTGCAAAGATAGTGTGGCTTTGGAAGTGATCCAAAAGTGGAAGACTCAACTATGGGGTGACTGTTGATTGATTTAAGGCAAGTGACTTCCTAAACCTTCTATTTTTGTTGAATTCATATGCTTCCTTCGTTAATTGCATGTTGGGATTATGTGAATGAGATGAAGTGTTTTAATTGTCAACTCGTTATATCTAATGAATAAAAATGGGTTGAAATAAAAAAAAGCTATGTGATGAACATGATAATGTGAATTGTCTTATTGTGACCCTTGATGATTGATTGATGAAATGCTTGAAAGCATGATTGTGGACTTGAATTGTTTGATTTGTTGTCTCTTTCATGTCGTATGATATTGTTTGTATGCATTGATTGTGAATGCCATGATGAGACATGTGATGAGTTATGATGTCGAGGTCTTTGCCGGTGAATGTTATGATGCCGAGGTCTTTGCCGACGAGTGTTATGATCCCAAGGTATTTTTTGGTGAGTGTTATGATATCGAGGTTCTTGCTAGCGAGTGTTATGATGCCAAGGTCTTTGTAGGCGAGTTTTATTATGCCGAGGTCTTTGTTGGTGAGTGTAATTATGTCGAGATCTTTGCCGACTAGTGTTATTATGTCGAGGTCCTTGCCGGCGAGTGTTATAAAGCTGTTGGGAAATGGTTCCAATTAGAGATGATCATTGTGATTTGATGCACTTGATGCTTATGCATGACTTACTTGTGGATTGTGATTGATGTATTTGTTATGTGTAACTGAACTACTTTTCATTGAGATTGACTTATTTGATTTGTTTGATTGTTGAATTGAAAAGATTGAATTGTGTATATTTGGCTTGTGAATTGTATATTGTAGAATCGCCATATTGGGCTAATTTCTGTACAGGTTGTAGTTTTAGGAGGTTCGGTTGGAGTGTAAGGGGTATTCAATTTCTAGCTAGTTGCTTTGTTTAGTAGGTTGCTTGTTGGGTACCGTGTTGTTTGTAGTAAGTCTTTGCTTCTACACTTGTGTAGGTTTCGAGCCCGGACCCATGTGATCTTTTTCTCCTTCTCTTGATATTGAGGCTCATCAAGGACTTGAAGAGGTAGCTGTTTGTCATTTGGTGGGCTCTTTTTTCCTTTTCTTACACTGTGTGCTATTTGAGAAACAAAGATTGAGACTTGTATTTATTTATTAATTCCACACTTATGATGTATATAATGACTTGTACACATGACAACCAGGTTTTGGGGTTTTAATAGAAGAATAATTTTTTCGCTTTACCTTATCCTTGTTTTTACTGTTTTCTACTTTTAATTTCATTTTCTTTGTGTTGAGGCTGACTTGTCTTGGTGGATAAAGATAGGTGACATCACGTCCATTTTTGGATCTTGACAAAATTGTAATAGAGCCCCAAGTTCATAGGTCTCACTTGGTACAAACCAAGTCTAAGTAGAGTCTTGCGGATAAGTATGGAGACGTCTATACTTATCTTTATGAGGCTACAAATATTGTTAGGAAACTTCCTTGTATTCATCCTACTGTATCGTGTATGGTTACCTTCGGTAGTGATTAGTTTCATTGTGTTGTTTTGGCAGATGCCAAGGACCAGAACTTCTATTTCAAGTGGTAGAGGGGAGGTAGTTCCCGAACCTATTGTTCAGGGCCCCAACTAGGGGTAGAGGTAGGGCCTGAGCTAGAGGTCGTTCTTATTGAGTAGCACAAGCTAGAGGTTGTCCCTGTGGAGCGGCACAAACAAGAGGTAGAGCTAGAGAGGATTCTCCTAGGCCACATATTAAGGTTGTTAAGGACCAGGTTTTGGATTTTCGTTGTTTCAGGAGACTTTGTTGAGGATGCTTGGTGTGTTAGAGAACCTTTATCCGAGGGCGCAGACCCCAGGTCAGCAGTAGACTCCAGGTGTTCATGTTTAGGTGGACCTGCTAGTGGTTCTTTCAGCTATTAGTGCACAGATTGCTCTTGAGGTTATCTTGACAACGGTTGATCAACAGTGTTATGAGATGCTTATGAAGATGAAACCATCGTAGTTTCAGGGTGTTAAGAGTGAGGGTTTTCATGACTTTTTGACTTTGTGCCATGAGATGCTTGAGGTTGTAGATATGGCAGATGCTTGTCGTGTTTTGTTTGTTGCCCTTCAGCTTTGTGGTCACTCTATAGAGTGGTGTAGAACTTTTGTGAGGTCTAGACCAGTTAGATCTCCTCTAACAAAGTGGGATATGTTTTCTAGTGCTTTCCAAGACTCTTCATTTCGTGGAGTATGATAGAGGAGAATTGTCTAAGATTTGAGAGTTTGGTTCAAGGAAGTTTGTATGTGACCAAGTATGAGGCCCGTTTTTGTGAGCTTTCTACACATGTTATGATTATTGTGTCGGATGAGGCAGAGAGAGTTCACTGGTTTATGAGAGGGTTAACTTTCTCTATGAGATCTTATGTATTAAGCACAGCTAGAGAGGTGGCTTCCTTCTAGTCCATTGTGAGCACCGCCAATGAGGTAGAGTTGATGGTTTTAAAGGAGTTTGGGGAGCCCAAGAGGGCATGTTCATCTGGTTAGTTTTCTGGTGCCTCATCTCGAAGTAGAGGTTTGTATATAGGTAGTAGTTTTTTCCAGCATCGTGGGATTTTTCATGCTTCTATGCCAGTAGTTGAGAGTTGGCAGTCAGCCCGAGAATCTTATGGTTCTTGCCGAGGTGGCCATGATAGTTCATCTGGTTCAAAGAAATAATTATTTGTGTCGAGATCTTACTTTAATTGTGGGGATCCAGGTTATATGATGCGACAGTGTCCTCTACAAACTTATTCAGGACCTCAGCGTTCTTATTCGGCTGGTCCAGCTAGGGATTGAGTGCCTCCGGCTAGGGGTCAAGGCATAGTTTAGTCTGGAAGGGTTGGCAGGACTACTGGTAGGTGTACTCCAGCTTTGCAAGGTGGAGGTAGAGGTTCTACCCAGACTACAGGCGATCGAGATGGCTAGTGTTATGCTTTTCTAGGGAGGCTTGAGGCTGAGACTTCTGATGCTTTGATCACATGTATCGTCCTAGTTTCTATCAATTTGCGTCTGTATTATTTAATTCGGGTTCTACTTTCTCCTATGTGTCTACCTATTTTTCTCCTGGATTTGATATGTTGTCTGTTTGCATATCTGTGCCGATTCATCTTTCTACACCAGTGGTTGATTCCTTAGTGGTGGATCGAGTGTATCAATCATGTCTTGTTTCTTGGCCGGGTATGATACTTGGGTAAACCTGATCATTTTAGGGATGATAGATTTTTACATTATTTTGGGTATGGATTGGTTTTCTCCGTATCACGCTATTTTTGATTGATATGCTAAGACAGTGACCTTAGCGATGCTAGGTGTCTCGAGAGTTGAGTGGATGGGTGCTACTGGTTTTTACCCTAGCAAGGTTATCTCTTTCGTAAGAGCTTAGAGATTGGTTAATAGAGGGTGTTTTTCCTACTTGCCTTTCATTCGGGATACTAGTGTTGAGCCACCTCTCATGGATTCTTTGCCCATGGCTTGAGAGTTTGTAGATGTGTTCCCTACTGATTTTCCAGGTGTTCCCCCGGATAGGGATATTGACTTTGTTATTAACTTGGACACGAGCCCCAAGCCCATCTTTATTCCTCTTTATAGTATGACTCTAGTTGAGTTGAAGGAATTGAATGATCAGTTGTCGAATTTGTTGACCAAGGGGTTTATTTGGCGTAGTGTTTCCCAATTCTATAACTGAGAGACTATAGGCATTTAAGAAAAGTTTCCCTTCTTTCATACTGTAAATAGTGGAATAGAGTTGTGCCATAAGGATTTTAACCTAACTCGTGCTTTTCTCATATCAATTTGACTACCCCTCATACTCAGTGTAGTTGAAAAGCAAAGCCAGATCCTTATCAATGAGTTATTCTCAACAAAAATCTTAAGAAAATCATGAGACTGTAGACGGGCTTGAGATAATGCCCGTGAGTGAGTTTAAGTGTTAAGATTCAAAAGAATGCACTCTTATTCATATGAATCACGCGTTCAAGCTAAAATCAAGATGTACTCTCTTCTCTAAATCTTGTTTCAGTTGAAACCCCTATGAGGAATTGTGTTTTAGAGTTAGGGTAGTGTTGTCACTTGAAAAGATGGTATGAGTTATAAGATTATACGCAATAGTAGTGAAAGTGCCCTTAAATTAGAAGAATCCGTGCAGAGGTTCAGTATTTGAAGAATCCAGGCAAGCTATGTTAGTATAGTCATGCACCTATTAAGTTATTAGTGGGGTGTTTTCCTTTATAGGTAGACTAAGAAGTGATAATTTGTTTTTATAGAGTTTGTGATAGAAGGTAGAGG
Source organism: Solanum pinnatisectum (assembly GCA_035578085.1). Taxonomy (NCBI): domain Eukaryota; kingdom Viridiplantae; phylum Streptophyta; class Magnoliopsida; order Solanales; family Solanaceae; genus Solanum; species Solanum pinnatisectum. The sequence continues at coordinate 11,351,686 of CM069078.1, read as the reverse complement.
GATAGTTACTAGTCAGGATGAGTTAGAGTTTACTCTAACTTGCAGAGAGTTTATGTCAATGTAGCTTTGTGTTAGTGAAGGCATAATATAGGCGTCGAATAAAAGAGTGGACTATTCATGAAGTGATAGATCTAAGCTAGGCTTATGATTATTAGGGAGAGTCATGATGTTCAGACGGTTATAGAACTAATTAGTCAATGATGTATATTGAATGAGTAAGTAGTACTTAAGTTGCGAAGTGGAATCTGGCAGTAATATATAAGGATTTAGATTGAGAGTTAAAGATTGACTACTTGTCATGAGGTTTTAGTAGGCGAGTATTTCTAAAATTTTATCTAGTAGTTGTAAGTTGGTATGGTAAGTGAGCATTCATATTAATATCCAGGTTTAGTAATAAACATTAAGCTTGAATTTCAGATGAGCGTCGTGATCAAAAGAATGGAAACATGAGGGTGATGATGTTAGTCTTGAGATTTGATCTGGTAGACTTTACATAGAGTAGGTGAGGAATTGAGATGTCAGCTGCAATGAAGATAGATGAGTGGTACAAGTGAGGGATCCTAACTTTTAGATTAGGACAATGAAGTGTGGCTAAATCGTAAGAGTAACAAAAGCATTAAGAGGTGTGCCGAGATTGTATCTAATCAAACGAGGTAAGCATTAATGATTTTCCATGTGTGCCTAGATATTTTAATTGAGATGTCAATGTGGAATAGGCTAAGGTAAGAAATATTTTCTTCTCCTTAAGAGTTAAATGAAGCCTTATAAGCCAATGAGAAGAGGTTAATGTAAGCATCTTAGAAAGAGGTCCTAGAAGAAGTCTTAGTACCTGCTTATGGAGAGTTCCGTAGCCATCAGTAAAGCGTTCCCAGTATCAAAGGGAATGTAGACCAGTTTATAGATGAGGGAATAGGTCCATTGTTTTAAGTGTCAGGTTTAGACCGAAGGTGAGATGACGAGATGAGAAATCAAGTCAAGTGTTGAGAATGAGATAGCTATGTCTTCTGAAAGAGTTGTAGAGGTACATCAATCCATTCATACTCTTGCTAGCATATTACTCAAAGTTCAATCATTTCAACATCATGATGATATTTCTTATATCAGAATTGTGTTCATGATCTATGCTCATACACTTCAAAGAGATTCATATTTATGCTCAGTTTTTAGAATGAGGGGCAAAAACATAAGCCCATTGATCTCAAAGTTACTCTATAAAGCTGTGGATACCAATCCCATGTTATGAACCTATTCATATGAGCAATTATGTCTCAAAGTATGTTTAATCTCACAAATTCATCAATTACTCTCAATGGCGAGCAACATAATATTATGTCATGCATATTCTTATATCAGAATTATCGAATGAATCGTGCTTATTATCTTACGCCCTTAAAGTCCTTTCAGTGATCCTTTTTTAGTTTTGGAGAGTGGTGTTGTTGATAGTAGTTGTGTGATGATAGATGAGAGTATTGCTATTTCTTATTGTGATAGTTATGGTGTGTTTATTCCATCTATGGTTACAAATGTGGAGGAAAAAGGAGGTAAGGTTTTACAATGAGTACTATGTCAGCTTCCTAGTGGTAATGCATTAATGTTTAGTTGGTAGATATGATGAGAGCATGAGAAGTTCTTAGAAAGTGGGTTAGTAGGAGTCTATGGACTGGTTAAGGTTCTAAGCTTGAATGTGGTGTTGTTAACATGTGGACAATGTGCAATACATTAGATGTTTTGTGATATGAGCTTAAGGTTAGCTGAATGTCGCAAGAGTAGTGTTCTTGGGATTAGATTTCCTAGAGAGGTATTGAACATGAATCTTGTGATTTAGATTAGAATAATCACCCTATGTTAAGTACTTTGTGATTCTGAGTTAGACTTGAATATACTAAGAATAACCCCTTTCATTCTCATACCAGCCGTCATTCGAGGACGAATGATCCCAGGGGGGAGATATTGTAACACCTCGAAAATTTCTAAGTTAAGACTCCAACCATTCTTCATTTACTTGTAAGGTCATATCCGGTGATTCTTAAAATTGCCCATATATGTAAAGGTAAATTATTTAGTGTGGGAATAATTTTGTATATCAATTAAGAGCACTAGAAACTCCTAGCACGATGTAGAATTGAAAGTTTCCTTATCGATTAAGTTTTGATGTCAGATTCTACTTGGGTAAACTTCAAACAATCATTTCTATTAGAATATAATGAGTTATGTGGCCCATAACCTATAAAATTAAAGGTTTTTAAATATTATTTCCAATTCCACCAATTTCACAACAATCGAGGTTTGAGTTGAACCCGTGTAGACATCAAGGTGCATGTGAGACATCAAGTTGTATGAGTATGAAGTGAATAAAAGGGTTCCCTTGATGTGGTTACGGTATGTTTGAAGTCTTCCAACTTGATGTTTATGCTTTACTTGACGTCGCTACTACCTTGTCTTTTGTAATGCCATATGTGGCAATGAGGTTTGATATTCTTCCGAATGTGTTGTTAGATTCTTTTTTTGCCTCTACTCCTGCTGGTGATTCTGTTGTGGCTAAGACGGTTTATAAAAAATGTCCCGTCTCCTTAAACCATAAGTCACTCATGTTAACCTTATAGAGCTTGATATGATAGATTTCGATGTTATCCTTGGTATGGATAGGTTGCATGTATGTTATCCTTTTATTGAGTGTAGAACCCGTGTAGTAAAGTTTTAGTTTCATAATAAACCTATCCTAGTGTGGAAAGGGGGAAATTCTATGCCTAAGGGTTAATTTGGTTCTTGTCTTAAAGCTAGAATAATGATTTCTAAGGGTTTCGTATACCATCTTATTATGGTGAGGGATATAGATTCCAAGATACCTACTCTTGAGTCGGTCCCTATTGTAAATGAGTTTCCAGAAGTGTTCCCAAATGATTTATCTGATATTCCTCTCAAAAGGGAAATAGACTTCGGCATTGACCTTCTCCTAGATACGCAACCTATTTCTATTCCTCCTTATCTTATGGCTCTGGCAGAACTTAAGGAATTGAAGGAACAATTGAAGGATTTGTTGGATAACTGTTTCATCCAACTAAGTAACTCTCCATGGGGTGCTCCAGTTTTATTTGTTAGAAAGAATGATGGTTTGCTTCATACGTGTATTGACTTCAACAATTGAATAAGGTTTCCATTTAAAATAACTATCCTCTCCCAAGGATATATGATTTGTTTGACCAACTTTAAGGAGCAAGTTACTTTTCGAATATTGACCTCCGCTCGAGATATCACTAATTGAGGGTGAGGGAAGATGATATTCCGAAGATGGCTTTCTGAAATCGGTATGGTCAATATGAGTTTTTAGTAATGTCGTTTGTTTTGACTAATGCTCGAGGGATATTTATGGATTTGAAGAATAGGGTGTTTAGACAATACCTAGATATGTTTGTGATTATGTTCTTTGGAAAGTTTAGTAAATGTGAGTTTTGGATAAAATCTGTGGCTTTTCTTGGGCAAATTATTTATGGTAAGGGTATGGAGGTAGATCCCAAGAAGACGGATGTGGTAAAGATTTGTCCTACAGCTCTATCCCCTTCGTATATTAGAAGTTTTTTGGGTTTAGCCGGTTACTATAGAAGGTTTGTTGAAGGGTTCTCCTCGATTGCTTCTTGATGAGTCAGAATCTCAGACTCATCAATTGATGTTAAAGCCTTGATTTTCAGGTATATGAATTAAGGAGCAAGCAAGGACACTAACAAGCAAAAAGGAACAAAACAAACTGAAGAAGTTAAGAAAGACGATCCTGTTGATCGCCAAGAGGACTTGGCGAACTGCCGAGTGGATATTTTGATAGCCTAATGTTCCAGTGCGCCAGCCCTGAGGGAGGAAGCCAAGTCAGCGATAGAAAAGCGGCAGTCGGCAAATCAACGAGCAGTTTCGCGATGCCAAGAGTCATCGCCCAAAGTTACACGACTTGAAAATGCTTAGAGCCAACGCAAAAAGGCAATAGAAAGAGTAGAGGGCGGTTCGCCAAACCACTCAATGAACTCAACTTACCTCACCTGATGGCCCTTCGTGGCTTATTTTTGCTGACTATAAATTAGATTTTGAACAGTTAACTTGATATGTTGAATTACTCTAGAACAGTTTTTAGCTTGAGTTTTTTATAGTTTCTTAGTAGACTTGAAGTCTATTTGAGACTCAATTTGGAGATTTTGCAAGTGAGTTTCAAATTTTCTGTAAATGGAAGCATTGTAAAGGCTTAATTACTCTTACCCTGTTGATGGATAATCGATTTGATAACCATTTTCACTCATTTATGATGTTTGGCTAAAACATCAATTCATGGGGTGTGATCATGTGATTATGGGTTGAATTAATTTATGGGTATTGTTAATTACTAGTTTAAATGCTATATTGAAGTGAGTTTAATCATTAGTTGTGGTTTAATTTATGAATTGTAGTTACAAATTCAGTTCTAACCTTGTGTTCTTAGTTTACAAGAGAGAGAGGTTTAGAACTAAGATTATTAATTAATGATTTGTAGGTAATGGGTTGAGCTGGGCTCAGCTCGAGAGAGTGAATACTAAACCCAATCCTACCGATCTTTCTCGGGAGAGTGGATGAATTAAGATGTGGGCAGTTCTTAATTGCTATGCTTGTTGATGTTCGAATGAAACCACCTGATTCGGGATAGTTGTTCGAGAGAAAGCTATCTCCCTTATAGTCTAGCCTAACCACTAATTTTTAGCTATTTACTAGTAATTTCAATTACCCATATATCAAAATTTGCCTATAATCAATCACATCCTGAGAATTCCTCTCTTTATTGTTATGACAAATTGTTTGTGACTGCGTTGTAGTTGATAAGTGCAAACCAAAAATCCCCAATCTGACATTCATGTCACCCCTTTTGATTTGTTTCATGTCTTTTTCGATAATTCTATTCCTATATCTAGTTATATCACATTCGTACTTCATAATTGAATTGGAACGCGTAAAGCTCCCTGTGGGATTCGACCCCAACTCATTTGTTGGGTTTTATATTGCTTAATGATAGCTTACACCTAGAATTGGATGAGGTGTGCTTGAGACGTTATTCATCAAAATGGCGCCGCTGCCGGGGAGTGGTGCTGTTTAAATTTCTTCTATTGAAGTTGAATTGTGATTTTTGTAGTTAAAGTTGAATGTACTTATTTTAATTTTTGGTTTTGTGTTGATTGTGTTAAACAGAGGAGGAGATGAGCGTTAACGAAAGTATTGGTAGCCAAGTGGGCCACCAAGATGATGGTTGGAAACCTCTATGACGTAAATGACCCAATCCAAGTGGGTGGTGCTGGGGAAATTCGTTTACCTCCGGCTGATGGAAACACTATTTTTCACATCATAAGCACAATGTTTCAGGTCCTACAATTGAAAGGATTGTTCGGGGGGCTGGCTTATGAGGATCCCTTTGAGAATATTAGGAACTTCGTGGTTGTTTATGGACGGTTATCATTTAGGAACATATCACAAGAATCGGTCCATCTAAAGTTGTTTTCGTTCTCTTTGATAGGTGAAGCTACTAAATGGTTGGCTGAGTTACCGAGGGACTCTATCACCTCTTTGGAAGAGCTGACCACAACATTTTGAAGTGTGATTCTTTCCCTATCAAAGATGATGACTCTAAGTTATGGCATTCAAGGTTTCAAACACTTGAAAGGTAAGCCAATCCATGAGACATGGTTGAGATTTAAGAAGTTGGTGCTTCAACGCCTAACTCATGGACATCTAGATAATGTGCTGCTTTAACATTTCTATAAGAGCCTTGATTCAATAAACAAAGGGTAGGCCGATCAACTCTCACCTGGTGGTATAATGCAACAGCCATATGTAGTGGCATCCCAACTCCTTAATTGCGTGATCAAGATCAATAAGGCATGGTACACTCGTGAAGACCAAGTCTCTACTCTTATTTTCAAAATGACAAAAGATCAGATCGAAAAGGATCAAGAGAGAGACCAAAATATGTCCAAAATGATGACCCAACTGGATATCTTGGCTAAAAAAGTAATGGGTGCTGGTGCAAGGAGAGTTAATTGGAAATCAAGGATGGAATAGAGATAAGGGCTGGAGAGACCGTGACAGATAATGGCATGATATTAACGCCTCTTTGAAAAAAAAATAGAGTGGGAGAAGGATAGGTATGTTCCTCCCCATGAGCATCAAAAGGCAAATGATTCTGAAGGTGGCCGGACAGAAGATATGCTCTCACGCATTCTCAACAAAGTTTAAGCGTTCGACAAAGTGTTGAAAAGGATGAAAGAGGATGTCTCGACTTTCAATCAGACAGTGACATCTAACTCAGTCTCTATTAAGGAGCTGGAGACCCAAATGGGGTCAAATTTCTTCACATTTGAATCCAAGACTACAAAGGGGGTTGCCTAGTAACACAATGGAAAACCCCAAAAAATGAAGCTTGATTTGGTATCTTTGTCGTTCCAAGACGTTAACTAAGGTGCTTCTTGGCAGGCAACCCAAGTTTTTAATATTTTGGTTTTTGATTTTGAATAATGGGTGTTGATAGTGTAGGTTGAAAGGTGAAAAGAGTTGGAAAATGGGTGTTTTGGTGAGCCAAAGGTCCAATCGGCGACACGCCGAACAGGTCGGCTAGCCCTACTCTGACCGCTGTTGGACCCTTAAATATTTTGGAGGTCCTATAAAACTCTACGAGGTAAATCACCACTTGAAGCATCGCCAACTGGGTCAGCGAGCATGACTTACGTCACCAATGGTGTCACAAGTTGAAAGTTTTTAAAGGCCAAATAGTTTAAAATTTCAAAATCCATCATATTATCTTATTTCAACTCTCGTACTCCCTCATCCATTAGTTAATCTTCCTTATTTTACTATTTTACACACATTTTTGTTTTATGTCATGCTTGGAATTGGAAATCTTTGTTTCAACTCTCGTACTCCCTCATCCATTAATTAAGGTTGGTTTTTCAAACCCCAAAATTTAATTTTGTGGTTTAACTCGAATGCAATACGTAAATGTGTTGTGTTTGATGTTGGGTAATTGTTAAAATTGTCTGTATTGTGTTGGTTTGCCCGTATTGATTAGAAATGGATGCCTAAGTGCTTAAATAGATCGATTCCCATGTTTTGTGCACTAAAATTGGTTCTAATTGTTTGTATTGAGGTAATTTTGTAATGCATCTAGTTAGTGAATTCCAAGTAGCCCCAAGTTGTGCCAAATGACGTAATTTGCCTGATGATGGAGCGTTTGACGTCATTCTTAAGAGAAAAAGTTGTTAAATAGCAAATTGTGGCCAAATCGGGGGAAGTCTGAGTACCTTAAGGGTATGGGTCAAGTGGGTCTAATGCTAATTGAATTTATGTGTGTTTGATTTTGAATTAGGGCGCTGCGGGTTTGATTTTTGGAAATATGGTTGAAATCTGGCATGTTAGACCATTTGCGAGCTACGACGAGCTCGCCGAATGGTTTAATGATTCGTCGAAGTCCCCCTCTAATCGCCTTTAACTTCAAAGTTTAGTTGATTTCCTTCTATAACTTTTGGCAGAAATCCTGAGCTCGCCGAGTTCAATCAATGGTTTGTCGAAAGGTTCTTTTGATCGCCTTTTCTGTGCCCCTAAACCCTAAAATTAACTGTAACTTTTGGTAGGCTACCCCAAGCTCGTCCAATGGCCCTGAACATCACCGACTTGCCTTGTTTCTGAAATTTTTTTTGAGCTAGTACTTTCGACGAGCCCGATGTGGCACGCTGAAGTGACTCAGCGGCTCATTCTGTGAATCTTTCTGCAACGTGATTTCTGTACTTTTATTGAACCATTTCTAACATGTTTCTATGTGTTTTGAAGATATGGCTAGGACAAATTTGGACAATAGTGGTATGCCGCCTCGAAAAAGGGAATGGGGAATTGTGATCAATGAGGAAGCAACTGCTTCCAAAGCAAAGATCAAAAAGTTAGCTCCAAAGGGAGGCATGGGAAATGGCAAGGCGCCCGTAGCTGAGACACCGGGCATTAATGACCTAACGGATCGAGTGACTGAGATGCAGACTTTACCTGAGGCTTAGACTGGCATGATTAAAAGTTTACCTCCCTTTGTGTTGTTTTTATTGATTATCTCTGTTTTAGAATCATTTGAGGACAACAACTTCTTTTTGTGGGTGGGGTTAGGTATTCCCATACATACGCCTTGTCATTCTATTTTATTTGTGAATATTCGACTTTGTGATCTATATATGTGTTTTGATCTTGATTTTGCGAATATTTTAGCTTATGGCCCTTGTTTTGAATGGAAACATTTTTTAACCTAATTTTAAAATTTGCCACCTCTTTTGTGTGTGATTATGGCTGTTCTTGTGCGAATTTGAGTGTTGGTTATGAGCAATGTCGATGAATTGAATAGTGCTCTTAATTGAACGAAATGAATATGCAGCTACGATGAGGCCAATGAAGTTACACAGACAATGTGTGAACTTTTAGCATCTTGTTGTGACTAGTCGGTTATCGAATGAGTCTCTTATGATAAACATTGCACACTAGCTAGAAAGTGTGAAGTCTTGTTTGATATTGGTGCAAATGCCTTGTGTGATAAGAATACTTTGATCATTGTATGTTATGACAACTAGAATTTGCCCCGTTGGTCCAGGTGGCTAAGTGACGCAAGCACTTGAAATGATCTAAGGCAAAAATTTTGAAGAGTGAAACAATTTTACAATATACCTCTTTTGTGGCCAACCTTGTGAGATGTGTGAACCTTGCTTGAACCCTCTTGAGCCTTATCCTTTTCTTGGAAGAAACTTGAACAATTGTGATCCATCATTATCCATTTACCCATAACTTTCATGAAGTGTGGTTTGTTGAATAGCCAACTTAGGCCAAAAGCCTAAGTTAGGGGTGTGGTGAAAGGAGAAGGAAAATCAAGAATTGTGAGAAAGTCCCCCTTGAGTAATGGTTATGAAAAAGATGGAACCCCTCCATGTAAAAAAAACAAAAGAGAGAAAAGGAAATGAAAAACGAAATGAAAAAGAAAGGAAGAAAGCAAAGAAAAAAATGAATAAGTTGTGAAATAAAGTAGTGGAAGTTGCGAAAGAAATGGGGTATCCGGTATTTCATTTGAAGTTGAATAATGGGGTGGATTATGATCATGATTTAAATGCTACAGAAAAGGAGAAAAAGTGAGCTTTAGACCACACTTCATGAAGGTAGAATCCACTAAGCCTAAATGACCATACTTTGACACTCAACCCCGTTACAAGCCGTGAAAAGACCTTTGTGATCTTGAGTGAGCTGAAACAAATTTTGATTGGAAAATAAGGGAAAACCTATGGGAGAAGTCATGCATGTGTTCATCTTTGTGAGTGTGAGAGTTGAATGTGATTCTGAAACATTAAATTGTTGAGAAATTGTGAGTGACTATTGAATCATCTTTGTTGTGAGGGAATTTGAGTACCTTTGTTGATCTTGAACTTGCATTTGAAGCAAGTATTGTGAACTTGAGTATCTTTGATAATAGTGAGTCACAATTTGAATCTTTGAGTGCACAATTGATCATTGCATGAGTAGGTTGAACCTTGTTGTGTGCATTCATGTTGAGTTTTATGCAACACTATTTGAGACATCCTTTTTGAACTGCTGATGTTGAGTTTTACTTGAGGACAAGCAAAAGTTTAAGTTTGTGGTGTTGATGAGTGTGAGATTTGGATTCATTTGGGGCTTTGTTTTATAGATTTAGTGCCCTCAACTGCTTAATTTGTTCCGTAAACAGATGTTAAAGCCTTGATTTTCAGGAATATGAATTGAGGAGCAAGCAGGAACACTTACAGGTAAAAAGGAACAAAACAAACTGAAGAAGTGACGAAAGGAGAGCCTGATGATCACCCTAAGCACTTGGCGAACCGCCGAGTGGATATTTTGACCACCTAAAGTTCCAGTGCACCAACCCTGAGGGAAGAAACCAAGTCGGTGATAGAAAATAGGCAGTCAGCAAATCATCGAGCAGTTCCTCGATGCCAATAGTGATTGCCCAAAGTTATAAGACTTGAGGATGCTTAGAGTCAACGCAAAAAGGCGATAGAAAAAGAAGATGGCGGTTCACCAAACCACTCGGGAAACCCGACTTACCTTACCTAATGGCCCTTCGTGGCTTATTTTTGGAGACTATAAATTAGATTTTGAACAGTTAACTTGATATGCTGAATTAGTCTAGAACAATTTTTCTCTTGAGGTTTTTACAGTTCCTTAGTAGACTGGAAGGCTTTTTGAGACTCAATTTGGAGATTTTGCAAGTGGGTTTCAAATTTTTTGAAAATTGAAGTATTGTAAAGGCTTAATTACGCTTACCCAATTGATGGCTAATTAATTCGGCAACCATTTTCACTCTTTTATGATGTTTGGCTAAAACCCCAATTCTTGGGGTGTGATCATGTGATTATGGGTTGAATTAGTTTATGGGTATTGTTAATTACTAATTTAAATGCTATATTGAAGTGGGTCTAATCATTATTTTTATTTTAATTTATGAATTGTAGTTGCAAATGCATTTCTAACCTTGTGTTCTTAGCTTGCTCGAGAGAGAGGTTTTAGAAATAAGATTATTGATTAATAATTTGTAGGTATTGGGTTGAGCTGGGTTCAGCTCGAGAGAGTGAATCCTAAACCCAATCTTACCCATCTTTCTCGAGAGAGTGGATGACTTAAGGTGTGGGCTGTTTTTCATTGCTACACTTGTTGATGTTCGAAAGAAATCACATGATTTAGGATTGTTGTTCGAGAGAAAGCTGTCCCTCTTATAGTCTAGCCTACCCATTTGCTTTTTACTAGTAGTTTCAATTACCCATATATTAAAATTTGCCTATAATCGATCACATCCCCAGACTTCCTCAATTTATTGTTATTTCTAAATGTTAGTGACTACGTTGTAGTTGAAAAGTGCAAACCAAAAACCCCCCATCTGACATTCATGTCACCACTTTTTATTTGTTTCATTTATTTTTCGATAATTTCTATTGCTATATCTAGTTAGATAACATTCGTACTTCTTAATTGAATTTGAACATGTACCGCTCCCTGTGGGATTCGACCCCAACTCATTTGTTGGGTTTTATATTTCTTAATGATCATTTACACCTAGAATTGGATGAGGTGTGCTTGAGATGTTATTCATCACTTCTCCATTGACAGCTTGACTCAAAAGAAGTTAAGTTCATATGGTCTGAAGTGTGTTAAAAGAGTTTTCAAGAATTAAAGATAAACTTACTTTCGCTCCGGTGTTGACATTACCAGAAGGGACTGATGGTTCTATTGTTTATTGTGATCCCTCAAGAATTGGGTTAGGTATGTGATGAGTCCACAATTTGGACTCATTTAGGGCTTTATTTGGATAGATTTAGTGTCCTCAAATGCTTACTTTGTGTCAATAACTGATGTAAAATCCTTGTTTTTTAGGTATTTGGATTGAGGAACAAAGCAACGAGCAAAAAGGAACAAGATAGCTGAAAGAATGAAGAAATGAAGGCCTTTTGATCGCCTAATCCATTGGGAGAATCGTCGAGTGGCAATTACCTCGCCTAAAGTTCCAGTGTACCAAGCCCTAAAGGAGAAAATCAAGTCGGCGAGAGAAAGGAGCAGTCGGCAAGTCGCCGAACGGTTCAGTGATGCAGTGTTGGATCGTCCAAAGTTACAAAACTTGAGAATGTTGTAGGCCAAAGCAAAAAGGCGATGGAACTGACAAAAGGGTGGATCGCCGAGTTGGTTGGTGATCCCGACTTACTGTGCCGAATAGCCCTTCGCAGCATATTTTTGGCGACTATAAATATATTTTCAAACATTAGGTTTAGTATCAAAATTTTATTCTGAACATTCAATAGAGTAATTTTTGAGTTTGAACTATGAGTATTGAGACAATATTTCCTTAGCTTTGAAGAATTGAAGTTTTCCATTTTTTGAGAAATTGGAAGTGGGTCTTTGAGATTCTCTTCAACTTGGACTTTTGTAAAGATGAAATTAATTGTACCCAGTTGTTGGAAACACAATTTGGTAATGATTTCTATCTTTTTATGATGTCTAGCTAAAACCCTAATTCTTGGGGTGTTATTATATGATTATGGATTGATTTAACTTATGGGTATTGCTAATTGATAGTTTAAATGTTGTTTGAAAGTGATTTCAATTAGTAATTGTGGTTAAATTTAAAGGGTTGTAGTTACAAATGCAACTCTACCTTCATGTTTTTTACTTGCTCGAGAGAGAGGTTTTAAAACCAAGATTACTTAATTGATGGTCTGTGGGTATTGGGTTGTCATGGGTTCAGATCGAGAGAGTAAATCCTAAACCTTTTTCCACACATTCAGCTTGGGAGAGTGAATAGACTAAAGCGTAGGCAGTTCTTAATTTTGGCTTGTTGGTGTTCGAGAGAAACCAACTTAACTCCGGGTAAATTGTTCGAGAGAAAGTTTATCCCTACTAAAGTCTAGCTTATTCACTGATTTACAGCTATTTACTAACAATTGTAATTACCAATTTGTCTACCTTAGCCTATATTCCAATCACATCCCAAGAACGTGTCTCATTACTTGTTAAATATTGTTATTTGTTGCTGCTGTAGTTGATAATTACAATAAAAAAAAATCCTGTTATTTGACATTCGTGTCACCCCTTAATTTGAACTTTGTTTTTATTCGTAAATGTCTATTCCTATGAATTATTCGAACTTATTCGTATTTGACTACTGAATCTCAACCACGTACCGCTCTCTGTGGGAACGATCCCAACCCAATTTGTTGGCTTATATAATGATTAACAATCATTGACTCTTAGAACTAGATTAAGTGTCTTTGATAGCGTTATTTCAATCAAAATGGTGCCGCTGCCGGGGAGTGGTGTTGGTTGAGAATCTTTAGTTAAGTTGAATTTTGTACTTGTTAGTCATAGTTAAACTTAATTTTTGTTTTGTTTTGCTTGTTTGTGTTTTGACAAAAGAAGTATGAGTGTGAACAACAACAATGGTAGCCATGTAGACCACTAAGATGACATCGAAAACCTCAACGATGTCAACGAGCATAATGCTAATGACCCCCATCTTATGGGTGGAATTGGTGCCATTCGCTTGCCTCAGGCCGAAGGGAATGCGGTGCTTCATATCACAAGTACTATGGTGCAGCTCTTGCAATTGAAGGGGTTGTTAGATGGTTTGGCTCATGAGGATCCCCATGAGCATATTACAAATTTCGTGGATGTTTGTGGGTCGTTCTACTTCAAGAATATATCCCAAGAGTCGGTCCGGTTGATGTTGTTCCCATTCTTTTTGATAGGAGAAGCATATAAGTGGCTGATTGAATTGCCACGTGAATCAATCACTTCATGGGAGGAGTTGGTCACCTCATTTCAAGTGCAATTTTTCCCTCCTTCGAAGACGATGACTATTTGGGACAGCATTCAAAGCTTCAAGCTGCTGGAGGGTGAGCAATTCATAAAACTTGCCTACGATTCAAGAAGTTGGTGCTCCAATTCCCAAATCATGGCTTGCCTGACAACGTGTCGTTGCAGTATTTTTACCGAAGTCTTGATTCCGTAAACAAGGGTGTTGCTGACCAACTAACTTCTGGAGGTTTGATGCAGCAACCTTACATGATAGCAGCTCAGCTCTTGGATGGCATGACTACATTCAATCGGACTTGGCACACCCTCGAAGATGAGGTTTCCCCGCTCACTTTTAAATTGACCAAAGAGCAGATGGAAAAAGACAATGAGAGGGACCAAAACATGGCCAAGATCACGACAAAACTTGACATCTTGTCTAAAAAAGTCATGCAAGCTGGTGCTCGAAGTGTCAATGTCGCGGGTGTTGGGTGTGTTAATCCTGATGAGGCCATGTTTTAGGCTTTGTACATCGAAGAGGTGAATTTCCTACAAAACCAAGGTGGTGGTTATCATTCAAACTACCTAAGGCAGGGTGATAACCAAGGTTGGAATGGGGATAAAGGTTGGAAAAATAGCGATCGAGAATGGAGGAATTAAAATCCCAGTTGGAAGGATAGGGAGAAGGATATGTATGTGCCTCCCCATGAGCACCAAAAGCCAAAGGATTCCGAAGGTGGTCACTCGGAGGATATTCTTTCTCCTATCCTCGATAAAGTTGAGGGGTCAGACAAGATTTTGAAGGAAATGAAAGATAATGTGTTGACCCTTATACAGACAGTTACCTCCTATTCAGTATCGATCAAACAGTTGGAAACCCAAATGGGTCATATCTCGTCTCATTTAAACCCGAGACGACAAGGGGGGTTGCCTAGTGATACTATGGCCAACCCCAAGAATGAGGTTTGAGTGTGGACTTTCATCGTGCCGCGACGTTAACTAAGGCACTGCTTGGCAGGCAACTCAAGTTTTTATTTTTTTTCTTTTTAAGTTTGACATAATGGTGTGTTGATTGTACAGGTCAAAGTGTGGAAAGTGTTTGAATAGTGCAGGTTGGCGAGCCAAAAGTCCAGTCGGCGCATCGCCGAAGAGGTCGATATGCCGAACCTAAACCGCCATATGACACAAGAAATTTTCAAATTAGAGTCTATAAAACTCAGCGAGCCCAAGAGCTGATTAGCGAATTGCCAACCGGGTCGGAGATCACGAATTGGTCCGCCATTTGGACCCCTACAATAATTGGAGGTCCTATAAAACTCAGCGAGGCAAGTGCCCACTTGGCGTGTTGCCGGGTGGGTCAGTGAGCAAAAGTAATGTCATCGAATGGGCGAGAATTGAATTGTTTCTAAAGGGCCAAAGGTTTAAACTTTCAAACTCTTTCACTTTCCCTCACGTTTGAACTTCCCAAACTCACACCCACACTTTAGTGTTCAACATTTTTGCATCTTTACTGTATTTGAGTCTTTGATTGTGTGCTCGAACTGGGAATCTTTTCCGCCTAGCTTTTCAAATCTTGATTATTCAGCATCAAAGGTTGGTTGGTTGTCTGAACCCCTAATTCAATTTTTAGAGATTTGTACTCAGTTGAAAGTGATTTTTAACCTATTGATGTGTGTTGCGCCTCTCTGATCATAATTGTATTCGTGTGTGCCTAGGTTAACTTGAATATCGTGCCTTAAATTCCTATAATGTTGATTTCTCGAGATTTTGTTCTTTAAAACTGATTAAAATTATAGGTTTATGCTTGCATGCTACTGGGTCTAGTCGGGTGAAGAAGTCTAATTAATCCGCATTTGTGCTAAATGATGTATTTTTCCCAATTATAGAGACGTCATTTTCAAGGGCAAGAGTCGTCAAATGACAAAATTTGGCCAAACCGGGAGAATTCAGAGTATCCCGGGGGCATGGGTGTAATGGGACTTATTTAATTATAATAGTGCATGGTTTGATTTTGTTTTCAGGGGATGCAGGGTTGAATTTGGGAAGTTAGGTTGAAAGTAGGCACGTTGGGTCGAGCTCGCCGAACCACTCGGCGGTTCGCGGAAGTTCCCCTTATCACCTTTAATTTCATGCTTTATCTTTAAAATGGATCTGTAACTTTTGGCGAGAAGTCTGAGTTCGCTGAGTACACTCGACGACTTGCCGAAGGTCTTCCTTGATTGCCCTTTGTCTGTGCCCCTAATCCTTTAATGCACTATAACTTTTGGCGGGCTGATATTTGCTCGTCCAATATTGTCGATGATTTTCCAAAAGGCCTTCCCATCGCCAACACGCCTTTTGACTGAGAGATTTTTGAACCAATCCTTTCGGCGAGCCAGATCTACCTCACTAAAGAGATTCGGTGACTCGCAACTGGTTCGGCGAGTCTATCTGCAACTTCTATTCTGTGCTTTTGCTCTAATTGTTTCTAACTCTTTTTGATGATTTTGCAGACATAGCTAGATCAAAATTTGCTAGTAGGGACATGTCGCCCCGCAAGAAGGCCAAAGGGATAAAAATCAATGATGATGCAGCTGCATCCAGGGCCAAGGCTAACAAACTTCCCACAACTGGTGGGAACGGAAAGGGCAAAAGGGAAGGCATCTGCGTCACCGGAGGCCAGCTCCGACAGTGATGATATCTATGCTGCTCACTTCATCACTTCTAAGAGTGTAGGTGAGCACTAGGCTACAACTTCTGAGCCTGCAGATGATAAACTAGTAGCAGCACAGAGAGAAGAGCTGCAATCTAAAATGATGAATGATCCATCTAGGATAAGCACTCCTCAGGCCACCACTACTCCTCCTCAGCTCCAACACAGGCCGCGGTCCTAGCACCACTAATATAGGGTCCTCCCCCCAAGTCTATGAATAGACTGAAGACCGAGGGGCTGAGGACCATTATCGAGGAGAAGCGTATGTCCACTGATGGAGTTATTGACAAGTACCCGGAGATAATGTTTTGCCTAAAGTTACACTACTTAAAACTCTTCACCAAGCCCTGTGGCCCTTATATTCCTAATTATGTCTGGGAGTTCTATGTTGCTTATGGAGCCTTGGTACCACAGAAAAAGAAGCTGGTAGCTACATTCAAGCCGGTTGACTATGTAGTTGTATTGAAAAAGAAGGTCAAGTGTGATAGTGAGGCAATTAATGTTCTCCTGAAATGTCCTGATGATATTGATGGTGAGAGCCAGCATCTGATCAGGACAAAGACACTAGAAAATATGAAGAAGTTGTTGGCCCCGCTAATATAAGACAATACTCCTAAGTGGCTGGAGATTGGAGCACCATTGAAAAGAAGAATCTAAACATAGCTGCAGGGTTCTGGTTTGGCTTCATCAGCAGCATTATCATGCCATCCTAGAATAAGTCTATTCTCCACCACGCCAAGGCATCCTGCCTATGCTGCATCATTGATAAGACAAGGATAAATCTGGGTATAACTATGGCACAAGAGATAGTCATGAGGGCCAAGCAGCGCCAGACTTCCCTACCTTTTTCGGTGTTGATCACCGAGCTATGCAGATGGGCTCGGGTTCCTAGAGATGCGAAGAAATATGTGGAAGTGATTCCTACATCTTCTACTAATATCCAAAGAATCGAGGAGGAGTATTTAAAAGATGAGGCGGAGAAGAAGAAGGTAGCCCTGATGGACTCTTCCCCGGTTGTGGACATAGACACATTACCTGCAGAGGCACCTTTGCCTACTCCGATCCTGGGCCTTTAGGTACTTCCAATGCTGTTCCTTCTGACACCCCTAGTTCCTCTGCAACTACAATGCCTCCTAGAGCTGTTGCTGTTGCTGTTTCCCGGCCCTCGCTCACTTAGGCTGCATTGCTATGGATAGGCCAACTAGCCCATTCTACCGATCTAAGTGCTGCCAGACTTGAGGTTTCCATTCCGGGCATGATTCAGGTAGCTCTTGCTGATGCTGTGACAACTTTGAGTGCTACCATTGATGGTGTTGTGGCTAGGATAGCGGTGTATGAGCACGGACAAGGGGCCACCGAGGAGGTGACGACTCTAAAGACCTATATTGTTGTACTGAGGAGAGATGTGGACCAACTGAAGTCCACCGACATGTCCATGATCTTTGGGACATTGGAGATCCCAGATATTCTAGTCGAGCCAGATATGCCTCTAGCTGACACAGAAGATGATGTTAGAGTTGAGGAGGCAGCTGATCTTGATTCTGAGGCTGAGACGGATGAGGAGATGCTTGGGGTTGCTGAAGAGGCTTCTTACGAGGGCCTGATGGAGAGTGAGAAGGTAATGGTAGATGCAGTTGTCCAGGCTTCTTTGGCAGATACACCCTTAGCTGATCCTAGTGGAGCTGGTAGTACTGTTGATGTGACTCCGAACACTGATGCCCAAGATCAGAGTGTTGCAACGGGCATTAAGGCTCAAACAGATGGACCGACTGTTTAGACACGATCCCTTTTTACCTCTCTCTCTCTCTTGTTTATTTACTTTTGGATATTTTATTGCTTACATTTGAGGACAAATAGCTTTTGTTTGTGGTGGGGTGAGGCCCACCTTTTGTGACTATTGTTTTGTTTATAAATTGGGTTTTTGTGCTCTTGATTGTGTTTAAGCACTGTATTTTGTGGATGATTGTGTGACTATTATTCTCTTTATATATTGGGTTTTTGTGCTACTGATTGTGTTTAAGCACTATATTTTGTGGATGATTGAGCTTGTGGCTCCTTGTTTTAATTGTAAATGATTTTTGGACCCTACCAAAAAATTTTGTGTGCCACCTCTAATGTTTGATGAAATCAAAGACACGACATACAATTTACGTATCAACGATCCCGTGCAGTAATATTACCCAACCGAATGGGTTGGGGTAGTGTTCCAAGGGAGTGTTTGCAAGAATTAATAGAATAATAAAATCAAGTTCTAATCAATCATAGCTATAAACATTAACGAATAAAAACGTACTAAATCTAAAGGTGACAGGAACGTCAATTATCAATGGGTGGTTTGTATTCAACTAATAAACAAAAACAACAAACATATAAAGATACCAGATAGGGAGACAGGATTCTTGGGATGTGACAGGAAAATGGGATAAAATATACTATTGGGTAAATGTTATTGATAGTAAATCGCTGAATATTTGTAACTAGGCTAGACTTTAGTGGGGGTAAATACTCTCTCAAGCAACTTACCCCTAATCAACTTGGTTTTTCTCGAACACCGAGTTGCAGCACTTAAGCACAGCCTCCCCGTTAGCCCATTCACTCTCTCAAGCTAAATGTGTGGGAGAAGGTCTAGGATTTACTCTCTCGAGCTGAACCCACGACGACCCAATAACCACCGCCTATAGATTTAGTACTCTTAGTTTTAAAACCTCTCTCTCGAGCAGGCCAAAAACACTAAGATAAAATCGTATTTGCAACTACAATCCATTAAGTTCAAACACAAGTACTAAATGAAATCATATTTAAATAGCAAATAGACTAACAATAAGCAATACCCAACAGGAAATTTAACCCATATTCACAAAATCACACCCCAAGAATTATGGTTTTAGCTAGACTTGAAAAAGAGATAGAAATCAATACCAACAAGTGTTTCCATCAAGTGGGTACCATAGAAGATGGCTTTTAACACGTCTAGGTTGAAGATTCTTTGATACCCACATCCAATTTCTTGGACTTCAAAACCTTCAACCTCAAGAACAATGTCTCCCAAAAACTCTAAGAAATAAAAACTAAAAATATTCTCAGTCTCAGTAATAATTCTCTACAACTTGATACTAAGCTATAGAATTAAATGAATATTTATAGCTTTCAAATTTTTATGCTGCGAAAGACCACTCGCCGCAGTTAGTCGGGATCGCCGATACACTCGGCGATCCGCCCTTTGGTCTGGTTCATCGACTTTCAGCTTTTGCCTTCAACATCTTCGCATTTTGATTCATTGGGAGATATGGAACTGCTTCGTGGAACTACTCGGTGATGTGCCGACTGCTCCCTTTCCTCGCAGACTTGATCTTTTCCTCCAAGGCTCACCACACTAGAATATTAGGCAACATTCAAGGCCTTTCGACGACTTTCCTTTCAGCCGCTTTGTTCCTTTTTAATCGATAGCGTCCATCCTTTGTCTCTCAAATCAAATACCTTAAACTTAAGGATTTACATCAGATATTGAGACAAAATATGAATTTGAGGACACTAATTCAATCAAAATATAGCTCTAAATCAGTCCAAATTATGGACTAATCAACACCCCCAACTTAAAATTTTACTTGTCCTCAAGTAAAACTCATGTTCAGTACTTCAAAAAATATGTCTCAAATAGTGCTACACAAGACTCAATCATGAATGCACATATAAGACTCAACTTACTCATGCAAGGTTCAATTGTGTACTCAAAGACTCAAGTTGTGACACATCATTATCAAAGAATCTCCAGCTCACTAAACTTGCTTCAAATGCAAGTTCAAGCTCAGCAAAAGAAATCAAATTCCCTCACACAAATAATGATTCCATGTTCACACACAATGGTTTAATCATTTAAAGTTACGAAATCCAATGCAACGTTCACACTCACAAAGAAGAATACTATGCATGCTTTCACCCATAAGTTTGCCCGTATTTTCCAATTGACAATTGTTTCAGCTCACACAAGATCGAAAAGGTCTTTTCAAGGCTTGTAATGGGGCTGAGTGCGAAGGTGTGGTCATTTAGGCTCAGTGACTTTCAGTATATCCCATTATTCACTTTCCATGGTTTGTTGGAGACCCCATTTCTTTTTGAATTTTCATACTTTATTCCACAATTTATTTCTTTTTCTCTTCATTCTTTTCTTCTTTGTCACCTCCTTTTTTTTTTGTATGGAGGGGTTCCATTTTTCTGGACACATGGATAGAAGGGAATTTTCTTGCACTTCTTGACCTGCCTTCTCTTTTCACCACATCCCCAACTAGGCTTTTGGCCTACAACCACAAATCAAGAGAATTATAGGTAATAGATTAAGAAAGGTCATGTTTTCATCATGTTTCTTCCAAATAAGGGTAAGGCTCAAGGGATGTTCAAAAGAGATTCACACAAGCTCACAAGGTAGGCCACAAAAGAGGTATATGTCAAATTGGCTCACACTCTTCGAAGTTGCCTAAGATCATATCAAGAGATAGCCTTACATAGGTGTTATCATGCACAGTTCACAGTAAGCTCATCACACAAGTCATCGACACCAGAGTCAAACAAGACTCCACACTTTCGTTAGTGTGCAATATCCACACAAGAGAATCAATTTGATACTTGGCTAGTCATAACGAGATGCAAAGAGTTCACATATTGTCTATGTAACTTCACTTGGTCTCATCATAGCCACACATTCATGTTCATTCGATTATGAGCACTATCTGAGTCATCGATATGAATCAAAATCGAGACTCAAATTTTCCAAAGAATAGCCATATTCAAGTACATACAATAGTGGTCGAAATTTTTGGAAGGGTCAAAATCATTTAAAATTAAAGAAAACAGAGCCACAAGCTCAAACATCCACAAAAAGCATTGTAAAACACAATACTTTAGCTCAAAACCAATTATATAAACAAAACTCTCGATTAGCACACAAAGGTGGGCCTCACCCCACCAAAAATAAAAACATTTGTCCTCAAATGCAAACAAAATAATATCCAGAATTGAAAATAAAGAAAGACAGAGAGGGAGGAAAATAAGGGATCGTGTCTAAGCAGTCACTCCATCTGTCTAGGCCTCAGTGCCCGGCACATTGTTCTGGATTTGGGCATTAGTGCCCGGAGTCACCATGAAAGGAACAATAACACCAGACTCATTAGGGGCTGCCATGGGTGTATCTGCCAAAAATCTCTGTACAGTTGAGAAAAGTCCCCGGGACCATGAAGGAACAGAGGTGTTTTGGGGAGTAGGCCTCTTGCCTTTGTTTTTATCTCTAGATAGGTTTTCTTGCTTTCCCTTCTTTGGAAGATTCGACCTCTCTTCATTCATTTTAAAATTCAGTGCTCTAATCTTTCGAGGTGGCATGATTTTCCCAAAAACATTTGGTCTAGCCATGTCTGCAATGATTCGAGACAAAGTTAGAAAATATTCAAACAAAAGCATTGAAAATCAGTTGCAGGCAGACTCGCTGAAATTGTCGGTGAGTTGCCAAATTGCTTCGGCGATCGAGGCTTCTCACCAAAAGTTACAGAGCCAAACGACAGGTATTGCATGAATTTAAAGGTGTAATGGGGACATTAGGCGAACCGTCGAGTGGTTCGGCGAGCTCGACCCAGCTCGTTAAAAGGCCTAACGTGGCTATTTTGAACCCAAATTCTTGAACTCAACTCTGCAACCTCCGAAAATAAAATCAAACAATGCGCTGCTCAAATTCAAATAGGACCCATATCATACGAACATAACCCCACAACATTTAACATTATCTAATGCACCAAATTATGGGGTTTCAATATTTAGAGCAATATGGGTAATGTCTTAAAATTAAAAATAGGCATTCAAACATTTTTAATCCTATTAGAGAGGCTCAGCACATGAAAATACAATCAGATCACTTGCATAAGAGTTCAAAACTTCAAAAAATAAACTTGGGGATTAGAAAACCAACTTTAAATGCTGATTAAGTGAAAATTTGAATTGCTAGGCAACAATGTAATCCAAGGTCGGAGAACCAATCAACAACCAAAAATACTTATGGAGTGCAAAATATTGAAAATACAAACTAGATGTGATTTCTCGATGTTTGAAAGTGAGGGAAAGTGAAGGTTTTGAAACATTGAAACCAATGGACTTTAAAACAGTCCAGTTCTCGCTCATTCGGCGATGTTAGTCTGCTTTCGCTGAGTGTTAACTCACCTCGCTAAGTTTTATAGAGCCTCTAGTTAATGTGAGGGTCTAAACGGCGGTCTGCGTCGGGATCGCCGACCTGGTCGGTGACTCGCCAATAATTGCATAGGCTTGCCGAGTTTTACAGACTCCACTTTGAAAATGTTTTGAGTCAAACGACGGATTAGGTCGGGTACGATGACTTATTCGGTGATGCACCGACTGGACCTTGTAGCTCACCAACTTGAAATTTTCAAACACTCTCCACACTTTAACCTGCAAAATCAACACACCATTATTTCTAAAACAAAAATAACGCAATAAAGGATTTTGGGTTGCCTCCCAAACAGCGCATTATTTAACGTCATGGCACGACACAAGTCACCACTCAAACCTCATTCTCAGGGTTAGCAATAGTTCCACTAGGTAACCCTGATTTATGCTATGAGTAGAGACATGACAACACTTGGCCTATTTGGGCGTCTTGTAGTTGAATGATCATGGAATGAGAGGTCGTCATCTAATTCAGCATTTCAACATTCTCTTTTATCTCATTCAACACTCTATCTTGTTCCTCAATTTTGTATCGAATGAGTGAGAGGACCTCTCCATTTTGTCCACCCTCGTGTTGCTTCATTATTTTACACTTGCGAGGGGAAGGTACATTCTCTTCTTCTTAAACCTTGCTTCTAACTTCATTACCTTCTTGGACATATCATCCAGCTGAATCAACAATGCTACCCATTCTTGGTCCTTTTCTACTTCCTTGTTGGCTTTAACTATGCTATCAAGGAGTTGGGACACCACTTCATAGGGTTGTTGTGTCAAACAACCTGTAGAAAGTTGATCAATAATGCATCTATTTTCAGGACGAAGCCCTTGATAGAAGCATTCCATCAGCAACTTATCAGGCATCGCATGAATTGGGCATTACTGTATTAGTGCCTTAAACCTAGGCCACATCTCATGGATAGTTTCACCCCCCCCCCCCCCACTTGCTTGAATGATAGGAGGTTATCCCTAAGTTTCAATAACTTCTAAAGGGGGTGATCCGTTAGATACCCAGAATTACCATTCATACTCATCTTTCCTGTTGCGATACAAAAGAAAGCAAAACAAACTAAAACTAAAAGTTAAGTAAGTAAAAATAAAAATTAAGTAAGTAGAACTACAACTAATAAGAACAAAAATTTACTAAACTAAAAATTCTTAACAAACACCACTCCCCAGCAGCGGCGCCATTTTGATGTTTGATGTAATGAAAGGCACGACTTCCAATTAAGGTGTCAATGATCGTGTGCAGCAATATAACCCAACTGAATGGGTTGGGATCGAGTCCCAAGGGAGTGGTTGCAAGAATTAATATAAAAATAAAATCATGTTCTAATCAATCAAAGCTATTAACATTAACGAATAAAAACATACTAAATCTAAAGGTGACAGGAATGTCAATTATCAATGGGAGGTTTGTATTCAACTAATGAACAAAAATAGCAAAAACATAAAGATACGAGATAGGGAGACGTGATTCTTAGGATGTGATAGGAATATGGGATAAAATATACTATTGGGTAAATTCTATTGATAGTAAATCGCTGAATATTTGTAACTAGGATAGACTTTAGTAGGGCTAAATTATCTCTGGAGCAACTTACCTCAAATCAACTCGGTTTCTCTCAAGCACCGAGTTGCAGCTCTTAAGACCTCTCTCTCGAGCAAACCAAAAACACTAAGATGAGATTGTATTTGCAACTACAATCCCATTAAGTTCAAACACAACTAATAAACAAAATCACATATAAATAACAAATAGACTAACAATAAGCAATACCCAACAGGAAATTTAACCCATATTCACAAAATCACACCCCAAGAATTGGGGTTTTAGCTAGACATGAAAAAGAGATAGAAATCAATACCAACAAGTGTTTCCATCAAGTGGGTATGATAGAAAATGTCTTTAAACATGTCTAGGATGAAGATTCTTGAATACCCACTTCCAATTTCTTGGAGTTCAAAACCTTCAAAACCTTCAAGCTCAAGAATAATGTCTCCCAAAAACTCTAAGAACTAAAAACTGTAAATATTCTCAGTCTCAGTAATAATTTTCTACAACTTAATACTAAGCTACAAAATTAAATGAGTATTTATAATTTTCAAAAATTTGTGCTACCAAGGACCACTCGTCGCAGCTAGTGGGGATTGCCGATACTTTCGATGATCCGCCTTTTGGTCTGGTTCATCGCCTTTTAACCTTTTGACTTCAGCATATTTGCGTTTAGATTCCTTGGGTGACAAGGAACTGACGTGAAATTACTCGGCGATGTGCCGACTGCTCCATTTCCTCGCAGACTTGATCTTTTCCTTCAAGGCTCAGAACACTGTAACATTAGGTGAGATTTGAGGCCTTTCAGCGACTCACCTAACGAAGTAGGCGATCTTCAGGCCATCTTTTCTTCCTTCTTTCAACCGCTTTGTTCCTTTTTGCTCGATAACGTCCATGCTTTGTCTCTCAAGTCAAATACCTGAAACATAAGGAATTACATTAGATATTGAGACAAAATATGCATTTGAGAACACTAATTGAATCAAAGTATAGCCCTAAATGAGTAAAAATTATGGACTCATCAACCTCTTATTTGTGTTTAAATCTGTCTATTTTCTTGCAAATTTGAGTATCTCTCTTGATCAATATCGATGACTAGAATAGTGCTCATAATCAAATAAAAATTAATGTGTGGCTATGATGAGTCCAAATGAAGTAGCATAGGCAATATGTGAACTTTTTGTATCTCGTTATGACTAGCCAATTATCAAATTGAGTCTCTTGTGATTAACATTGCACACTAGCAAAAGTGTGGAGTCTTGTTTGACATTACTGTCAATGCCTTGTGTGATGAGCTTACCATAAACCATGTGTGATGACACGTAGAATTTACCCCGTTGGTCCGGTTGACTAAGTGATGCAAGCTCTTGAGATGATCTCAGGTAACTTTGAAGTGTGTGAAACAGTTTGACATTATACCTCTTTTGTGGCCTACCTTGTGAGTGGAACTTTGTTTGAACACCTTTTGAGCCTTAACCCTTTCTTTGGAAAAAACTTGATGAAATTGTGACCTTTCTTTATCCCTTCACCCTTAATCCTCATTATTTGTGGTTTATTTGAATAGCCAAAGCCTAAGTAGGAGGTGTGTTGGAAAGAAAAGATAAATCAAGAAATGCAAAGAAGTCCCCTTTGACCCATGGTTTTGAGAAAGATGGAACCCCTTCATACAAAAAAAAAAAAAAAGAAAGAGAAAAATAAGAAAAGAGTGAAAAAGAAAAAGACTGAAAAAGTTATGGAGTAAAATTTTGAAAGTGCAAAGAAAATTGGGTGTCAAACAGTCCATGTAAGATGAATAATGGGGTGACTTTTGAGCATGAATGAGAACGATGAAGAAAAGGAAAGGAAGTGTTGTTCATACCTCATTTCATGAGGATTACAACCATTGAGCCTAAATGACCATACCTTTGCACTAAGCCCCGTTACAAGTGATGAAAAGACCTTTTTGATCTTCAGTGAGCCTAAACAATTGTTGGTTGGAAAATAAGGGCAAACCTATGGATGGAGTCATACATGTGTTCACTTTTTTGAGTGTGAGTGTTGGATTGTGATTCGGGAGCTATATGTTGTTGAACCATTGTGTGTGAATATGGAATCATTCTTTGTGTGAGGACATTTTAGTACTTTTGTTGAGCTTGAACTTCCATTTGAAGCAAGTATTGTGAACTTGAGAATCTTTGATAATGGTGAGTCACAACTTGAATCTTTGAGTGCATAATTGATCCCTGCATGAGTAAGTTGAGTCTTTTTGTGTTCATTCATAATTAAGTCTTGTGTAGTACTATTTGAGACATCCTTTTTGAACTTCTGAACTTGAGTTTTACTGAGGACAAGCAAAAGTTTAAGTTGGGGGTGTTGATAAGTCCACAATTTGGACTCATTCAGGGCTTTATTTGGATAGATTTAGTTTCCTCAAATTCTTACTTTGTGCCAATAACTGATGTAAAATCTTTGTTTTCTAGATATTTGATTGAGGAACAAAGCATGGACACTAACAAGAAAAAAGGAACAAGACATTTGAAAGAACGAAGAAATGAAGGTCTATCGATCGCCTAATACATTGGGAGAATTGCCGAGTGGCTATTACCTCACCTAAAGTTCCAGTGTGCCAAGCCCTGAAGTAGAAAATCAAGTCGGCAAGAGAAAGGTTTGAATCTTCACTGAAGGAGGTGGCTTGAGTTAGTAAAAGATTATTACATGAGTATTCTGTATCACCCCGGTAAGGCAAATGTGGTGGTGGATGCGCTTAGTCTATTATCGATATGTACTCTTGCTCATATTGAGGACAACAAGAAAGACTCGGATTGAGATGTTAATAGGTTGGCCCGATTAGGTGTTCGGTTAATTTACTCTACTATAGGTGGTGTTAAGTTTCACAATGGATGAGAATTATCTTTTGTAGTGGATCAATACCAAGCAAGGCCTTGATCCTATTTTGTTTGAATTGAAGGAATCAGCCCTTTATAAGTTTGTTGAGACTTTCTCCCAAGGGGGAGATGGTGTGCTTCTATATCAAGGTTGTTTGTGTGTTCCTAATGTTGATGACTTGAGAGAACTTATCTTGTCCCATAGTTATTGATATTCCATTCACCCAGGAGCAACCAAGATGTATCGTTACTTGCAGGAGATCTATTGGTGAAATGCGAAGAAGAAGGACATCGTGTAATTCATGGCTAAATGTCCTAATTGTCAAGAAGTGAAGGTTGAGCATCAAAAGTTGGGAGGTTTATCCCAAGATATTAGGGTTCCTACTTGGAAGTGGGAAGATTTGAATATGGACTTCATTGTTTGTTTACCATACACCTGACTACAACATGACTCGATTTGGGTTATTGTTGACCGAATGACAAAATTGGGTCATTTCATTCCCTCCAGGGTCTCTTATTCGGCACAAGACTATTCTAAGTGGTATTTGAAAGAAATTGTGAGGTTGCAAGGAGTGCCCTCATCCATTATCTCCGATTGTGGTACCCAATTCACTTCTCAGTTTTGGAAATCCTTTCAAAAAAGTGTTTGTAATCCTGTAAAGCATTATACAACCTTCTATCCTCAAACCAATGGGCAACCGGAGAGTACAATCAAAACTATGGAAGATATGTTAAGAGCATGTGTAATTGACCTCAAGGGTAATTGGGGTGACCATTTTTCTATGATTGAATTTGCATATAACAATAGCTATCACTCAAGTATTGGTATAGCTCCAATTGAGACTCTATATAGTAGAAGGTGTAGAGATCCATTGGGTTGGTTTGAGGTGGGTGAAGTTGCCTTATTAGGTCACAAATTGGAACATAAGGCTATGGAGAAACATCGAGTTATTACAGAAAGGTTGAAAATGGCCCATTGTCAACAAAAGTCCTATGTCGATTTTAGAAGAAGAGATCTTGAGTTTGATGTTGATGATTGGGTCTACTTGAACATATAACCTATGAAGGGGGTAATGAGGTTTGGCAAGAAAGGGAATCTTAGTCACCCATTATGTGGGCCCATATAAGATTTTGAGGAAAATTTGCGAGGTTGCTTATGAACTTGCATTGCCTAATGAATTTGCAATTGTACATCAAGTTTTCCATATTTCACTATTGAAAAAGTGTGTTGGAGATCCGATACCTATAATCCCCTTATGAGGTTTGGGAGAATCTTTCATATGAGGAAGTTCGGTTGAGATTTTAGACTGGCAAATCTAGAAGTTCAGAAATAAAGATGTTGCTTCCATGAAAGTTCATTGGAGGAATCAGTTAGTTAAGGGTGCCACATGGGAGGCCAAGGCCGATATGATGTCCCGATATCCTCATCTCTTTCCTTCATATCCTATTCTACCTTGAGGTATTTAATTCATCATGGTTTACTCTCTTGGGGTCTTGTGTTTTAGTTATTCCCGTGATTTTCCTCATTATGCAAGGTTCATGAAAAGCTTAAATTTTGAGAAAATGAGTTTACTTGATTGATTTCTAGTTGTTTATGTGCATTGAGTATGAGTTGCATAAAGACTTCATGATATGATGTTTTAAACATGCTTTAGCATGGATTTGATGTTTCCTCCTCGTATTTGTGCACTTATGAAATTGCATGCATGTAATGTTGTTACAATAAGTTTCTACCTTTGTTATGATGTTTTAAATCACATTCGAGGATGAATGTTCACAAGGGGGGGATATTGTAACACTTTGGATTCAAGAAAGGCCTAAACGAGGTATTGGGTAGCAACTCATAGGCCATCACTTGGACCATGGACCCTCCACGGATCCCTATAAGGGTCGTGAAGGGAACCACAATCCATGTGATTGCCCATGGGAGGTCCTCTAGGACATGATCGGTAGGGACCACTCCAACGAGGGCCTAAAAAAATTGTGGGGAGGCAAAAGGTCGTTATGATGTGTGTTTGGGAAGGGCAGAACCTACCCAAAAGTAAGCCTCCTCCTACGAATACCTACACGGGTCGTGAAGAGGGAAATGACCCGTGAAGGTGGTCAAGAAGGGGCAAGGCAGCAGGGCGCCTCTCCTCATAGAAATGGTCAAGGACTACATCTGCCACAACGGGTGGTAGGGTCCTTGACGGCCAATGAAGGCCACCATTTGGTGGTTGCATCAACTTTAAGTTAAAGGCTTTTATGTCTTTTCCTAATTATTCTATCCTAACACTATGTCATTTTACCTTTAACTTGAAGTCCTATATAAGTGTTTTTAACCCCAAATTTCCCCAATTCATATTATTGTCTCAATTTCACAAAACAAGAACACATCTTCCTCTATAAAATATTTCTTTCTCTAGAAAGCTTGGAAAAGAAGTAGTCAACCTAGAGTTTTGTAACACCCCATATCCTAGAAAATCAAAATGCAGACATTTCATAATTTGGCCACAGTCTGTGGTCCAGGGCCGTGGGTAGCCCCCAGCCTTCAGTCTAAGAAAGACCCAGCATAATTTGTCTAACTCCACACTTACACCAGGAGTAGACCAAAGTCTGTAGTCCAGGGCCGTAGGTCGGACCCTAGATTTCAACTCCCAGAACCCCATCGATGGTTGACTAGAATGGACCGTCTGTCCATCCACCGTCCGTCGGTGACCCCGACAGCTTATACGCCAGGGGTCATTTGGTCTTTTCATTATGCGTTGGACCCCTAAACTATGTCAACAAGTATGTGGGATTTCACTAGTGGGTTCCTTTCACCCATTAAGTCCCTAGAATTGAGTCAGATTCTTGATTCATATTATCTAGACCTAGGGTTTCTAGAAATTTCAGTAAATTATTATGAATTAGTTATTTGATGTTTCTAATTAGAATACCATGATATTAGTATTGCTTTGCATAGATTCTTTCATAAATTCAGAATCCTAGCTATGTCGTTCGTTTAGTTCATAAATTACACATGCTAGGACACAATTATCTCAGTTATACATGCCGCATATTTGAATGTCTCATTATCTACAAATGTTGCATTTTTAGTTAGCATTTCAGTATTTTCAGCTATCCAGTATTACAGAATTCAGTCATAAATTGTTAATTACATAATCAATTGTGAGTAGCTTAATACCGAGTGGACTAGGGTCAGTCACCCTCATAGTCCCAGAACTACGTGTCCCGTAGGTAAGTCCTCTCTGTGGGCATTATACATAGTGACCACGTCACATGCCTCTATACCATTGGCAATGTATATTTGGTCCTCTAGATGAGGTGTATACATCAGACTCCACATTTAGCTCATGTGGTTTTATGTCAGTTATTAGTAGCTCCCACAGTCTAGTCATATTCAATTGCATTGACCATGTTATCAGTTACAGTCAGATTCTAGTCTCAGCATGTTATAAACTTGGTCATTGTATTTAGTTATTTCATGTTTTATATTCTCAGATGGTAGCATGCTATCTCTTATCATTGCTCATTTTTATGCTTTAGTTCAGTTATCATTATTGTTCAACTTTACTCTATCATACATTCTTAGTACCTTTCAAGTACTGACACATACTCTGCGCTACATCTTCTCGTGATGTAGGTTCAGGTCCTGAGTAGTCGATCACGCGTAAATCGGTTCCCGATCTTCATCTCAGTAGCATCAGTTGTGAGTTCTCATTATATAAGGACGATAGACATGTTTCCTTTGCTTTTAGTCTTTAGTTTTCAGTATTTTCTAGATCTAGCTGGGGCATGACCCAGAAATTCTAGTCAGTAGAGACTTTATTTCAGACATAGTTAGAATCAGCTTTAGTGTTTGAGTTTAACTTTTTAGTTGTTGTTAAACTCTCAGTATTCATATATTAAGATAGTATATGGGTTTTCCCCATCATTTCAGTTTACATGATGATTTAGCTTCCACACAATATTTCTTTACTTAGTTTGCTTATGATACGCCAACAGGGTTAGCTTGGGGTCACTCGTGATCCTAGGTCTTATGTTCGCGTCCTGGGGTAGCTTCAACGCGTGACAAACTTGGTATCAGAGCAATACGTTTAAAAGTTCTAGGATGTCTAAAATGCCGAACTAAGTAGAGTTATTTTCATGAGTTTGAAGTGCAACACATCTAATGAGAGGGAGACTACGAAGTGTTTTATGAAAACTTCACTCTTTTTGTTACTCTTATCGTGCGTGAGGTTTGATCCAATTTCCTCATTATAATCCATTGCAATGCGCTTAAGATCATGCCTCCTTATAGAGCTTACGCATGAAATGCTAATGCATGCAATGCTAACGCAGTTCCTCTACGCTCATACCATGAGGTTTCCAATGCAGAGTTTTGGAATGCGATTAAGCTTTTGGCTCAGAGTATGACCAACCAGAACAATCGGTATGTTCCAGTTCCTACTAATGGAAATAGTGGATCAATGGCTGCTAGAGTTTGAGATTTTGTTAGGAAGAATCTACCTGAGTTTTAATGGTCGCAAGTTGGTGAGGACCCACATGATTTCATTGATGAGGTTAAGAAAATCATTGGAGTGATGCAAGTGACTAGTAATGAAAGGGTACAGTTGGCATCCTATCAGCTTAAGGATGTAGCTCATATCTGGTATACTCAATGGAGGGAGAACAAGGCTACAGATGCAACTCCTGTCACTTAGGAATGATTTAGTGAGACCTTTCTGGACAGTTTTTTCCCAAGAGAGTTGAGGGAGGCAAAAGCTGAAGATTTCATGAATTTGAGGCAAGGTAACATGACAGTCAAAGAGTATGGGCTCAAGTTCACCCAACTCACCAAGTATACTCCTCAATAGTGGCCGATTCCAGGGCTCAAATGAAGAAGTTTCTATATGGGGTATGCGATTTAGTGAAAACAGAGTGTACGAATGCTATATTGCTTGACAATATGAACACTTTTAGGCTCATGACTTATGCTCAGCATGTTAAGGGAGATAAGATTAGGGAACATGCTAATGATAATTAGAAGGCTAGAACAGGCAAGTATGAATATTCTCAGCAGAAATTGGGTGGTGGAATTCTCTCACAGTTTCAGCGAAAGACTTCAGCTCCAGCGTCTTCATCAGCTAGTGTTCCATCCTCAAAGTTTTGACATGATCAGAAAGGTAGGGCATCAAACTCTTAAGTCTTAGAGGAGTGTTTCAGGCACTAGAACCTACCAAACTTGTCCAAAGTGTGGTAATAACCATCCGGGCAAGTGTGTTCCAGTAAATGAAGGATGTTTTGGGTGTGGTCAGACTGGTCACAGGTTGAGAGATTGTCCTTCTACTAAACAGGGTCAATGGTGCAATTATTGTAGAGCTCGGTCTATAACATCAGCAGCACCAGTAGGCTGCCCGACTCAACAGGGAAACTCATCTGGTACATGTGGTGGTCAGTGCCAAAACAAGTTGTATGCTCTTTAGGCTCTCCCAGATTAAGGGCCACTCTTTCCTTTATAACTCCTTATATAGCAGTCAACTTCAATGTTAGTCCAGAAACTCTCACGGAACCCTTCTAAGTCTCTACTCCAGTCGATGACCCAATTAGAGCTAGACGGGTATACAGAAATTTCCCTGTCACAGTCTCTCAGAAAGTCAGCTCAGCAAATCTTGTAGAGTTAGAAATGGTAGACTTTGATATCAATCTAGGCATGGATTGGTTACATTTTTATTATATCTTAGTCGATTGTAGAACTAGGATTTCTCATTCTTTGTTTCCAAATGAACCAATCTTAGAATGGAAGGGTCGTAGATTAGTGTCTATAGGTTTATATATTTCTTACCTTAATGCCAAAAAGATGATCTCTAAGGGTTGTCTCTATCATCTAGTTCGGGTTAAGGATTCAAGATCTAAAACCCCAACTCATGAGTCAGTTCCTGTAGTTGATGAGTTTCTAGAAGGGTTTCCAGAAGATTTTCCCAGAGTTCCTCCCGAAAGGGAAATTGACTTTGGAATTGATCTCCTTCCAGATATCCAGTCTATTTCTAGTCCTCCTTATAGAATGGCTCTAGCTGAGCTTAAAGAATTGAAAGAGTAGTTGAAAGACCTTCTAGATAAAGGCTTCATCAGACCTAGTATTTCCCTATGAGATGCACCAGTGTTATTCGTGAAAAAGAAAGATGGTTCTCTCAGGATGTGCATTGACTATAGAAAGTTGAACAAGGTCACAGTCAAGAATAAGTATCCCATCCCCAGAATTGATGACGTGTTTGACCAACTTTAGGAAGCTAGTCATTTCTCAAAGATAGACCTCAGATTCAGTTATCATCAGCTAAGAGTTAGAGATAGTGAAATTCCCAAAAAGCCTTCAGAACTCAGTATGGTCATTATGAGTTTGTAGTTATATCATTTGGACTAACCAATGCTTCTGTAGTTTTTGGACTTGTTCTTTATCATCTTTAATGATGATATCCTCATTTACTCTAGGAATGAGAAAGAACATACTACTCATTTGAGAGTTCTCCTGTAAACTCTCATAGATCGCCATTTATTTGCTAAGTTTAGCAAATGTGAGTTTTGGTTGCAATCTGTTGCTTTCCTTGGGCATATTGTGTCTACCGAAGGGATCCGAGTGGATTCTCAGAAAATAGAGGTTGTGAAACAATGGCCTAGACCTACCTCTCCTACAGATATTAGAAGCTTCTTGGGTTTTTCCAGTTATTATATAAGGTTCGTGGAAGGATTTTCATCCATAGCCTCTCCATTAACTAAGTTGACTCAGAAAAGGTTAAGTTTCAATGGTTAGATGACTGTGCGAAAATTATTGTAGAACTTATAACTAGGTGGACTATAGCTCTTATTTTGACTCTACCATAGGGTTTAGACGGTTATGTTATCTATTGTGATGCATCCAGCGTCGTCCTAGGTTGTGTGTTGATGAAGCGAGGTAAGGTTATAGCTTATTCTTCTAGACAACTTAAGGTGCATGAGAAGAACTATCCAACTCATGACCTCGAGGTTGCAGTAGTGGTGTTTGCGCTTTAGATTTGGAGACATTAATTGTATGGTGTTTACATAAATGTGTTCACAGACCATAAAAGCCTTCAGTATGTCTTCACCCAGAAAGAGTTGAATCTTCGCCAGAGGAGATGGCTTGAGATCCTCAAGGATTATGATATTAGGGTGCAGTACCATCCTGGTAAGGCCAATGTAGTAGCAGATGCTCTTAGCAGACTATCTTTGGGTAGTGTAGCTCATGTTGAGGAAGAATGGATGTTCACAGACTTGCTCGCTTAGGAGTTTGTCATATGAGCATATCAGATGTCGGTGTAATAGTTTAGAATGGAGAAAAATCTTCATTAGAAGCGGAGGTTAAGGAAAAACAAGACAGTGATCCGATATTGCTTCAACTAAACGGGGATATGGTGCGCTTCACTATCAGGGTCGATTATGTGTTCCTAAGGTGGGTGAGTTAAGACAGTAGATTCCTGCAGAATCCCATAAATATAGATATTCTATTCCTCACGACGCCACTACGATGTAATGCGATCGGTGGGAAATCTTTTGGTGGAATGGTATGAAAACAAATATGGTAGATTTTGTGGCTGATGAGTCCACGATTTGGACTGATTTAGGGCTTTATTTTAATAGGTTTAGTCTTCTCACATGCATATTTTGTACCAATAACTTATAAAAATCCTTGAATTTCAGGTATTTGGATTGACGAACGAAGCATGGACACTATTAAGCAAAAAAGAATATGGCAGCTGAAAGAACGAAGGAAAGAAGATCTGAGGATTGACTAACCCATTAGGAGAGTCACCAAACGGCTGCCTAATGTTCCAAAGTGCCAAGCCCTGAAGGAGAAAATCTAGTTAGGGAGAAAAAGAAGCAGTCGATGAGTCACCAAATGATTCCACAATATAGTGCCATATCATCCAAAGTTACAGAACCTGAAAATGTTGAAGGCTAAAGCGAAATGACAATGAAAATTACCAAAGGACGGATCGCCAATTGGATCGGTGTTCCCGACTAACTGCCCTGACTGAACCTCCGCAACCCACTTTTTGACAACTATAATTACTTGTTTAAATTTTTTAGCTAAGTATCTGATCTCTTGTGGAAACATATTACTGTTCAACTTTTGAAGTTGAGAGCCTAGAACTGAATAGAGAGACAATATTTCCTTAGCTTTGAAGATTTCTATTTCTAAGAAATTTGAAGTGGGTGTTGAAGATTTTTCATCCTAGACCTTTGTAAAGACTATATCAATCCTACCCAGTTGATGGAAACACAACTTGGTATCGATTTTTACCTTTTTACTATGTCTAGCTAAAACCCCAATTCTGTGTGATTATGTGATTATGGGTTGATTTAACTGCTGGGTATTGTTAATTGATCGTTTGTTTTCTATTTAAAAGTGATTTAGTTCATTAATTATGATTGAACTTAATGGGTCGTAGTTGCAAATACAATCTTAACTTCGTGTTTTTGGCTTGCTTGAGAAGGAGGTTTTAAAACCAAAATTACTGAATGGATGGCCTGTGGGTATTGGGTTGTCATAGGTTTAGCTCGAGAGAGTGAATCCTAAATGCTTTTCCACACATTCAGATCGAGGGGCTGAATGGACTAAAGCAAATGCTGTGTGCTTCATTGTTTCTAATTGGTGTTCGAGAGAAACCAATTTGATTCGGGGTTAATTGTTTGAGAGAAAGTTTACCCCCACTTAAGCCTAGCTTATTCACCTGTTTGCATATGTTTACTATTAATTAGAATTACCTGGTTATTTACCTTAGCCCATAATCCAATCGCATCCCAAGAATCCCGTCTCCATATTCATATTTTTTGTTATTTGCTATTTTAGTTGATAACACAAACAAAACCCCCTGATATTTGACACTTGTGTCACCCTAAACATGCATTTTCTTTTTGTTCATAAATGCTTTTAGCTATGATTGATTTGAGTATATTCACACTTGGCTATTGATTCTCAAAACCACTCCTTGTGGGAATTATCCCAACCCTTGGTTGGGTTATATTACTACTCACGATCATTGGCACTTAGTATTGGACAAAGTGTCATGATACGTGAAATCAAAATGGTGTCGCTGCCGGGGAGTGGTGTTATTTAAGAATTTTTAGTTAAGTTGAATTTTGGTCTTGTTAGTCATAGTTTAACTTACATAACTTCTAGTTTTGTTTTGTGTGCTTGTGCTTTGAAATAGAGGAGGTGAGAATGTCGGGCAGTAATTACGAACAAATGGATTTTCCTCCATTAGAAGTTATGATGTTCAGGGACCGCATCCTAACTTTCAAACAATGGGAAGGTGAACGGATTCATGAGTTGTGGCTAAGGTTTAAAGCACTCCAGGTTGAATGCCCAACTCATGAAATTCCTAATGTAGTCCTCCTGGACTGTTTTCACAAAAGTCTTCGTCATGGAAACATGGTGTTGGCTGATCAACTCATTCCAAGTGGTATTGCACAATACCCCTATGTGATAGCATCCCAACAACTTGATCACATGGCTAAAACAAACCAAGAAGTAGAGAGGGACTTCTAGTTTGCCACACTGATAACTCAGCTAGATGATTTGGCCAAAAAGATAATGGAGATTGAAGTCTAATGTAAAAGGAAGGATAGATACATCCCTCCTCATGAGAGAAGAAAGCCTAAGGACGATGACGATAAATGTGTCGAAGGAATGCTCTCAATCATTCTCCAAAAGGTCAATGAGTGTAATAGAGTGCTGGAAGAGATGAAGGAGAATGTAGAAGTGCTAAATCAGTTGATTGGCTCTCATTTCAGAACTATCCAGCTACTTAAGAACCTTAGGGGTCATGCGCTGCCTCATCTCTACCTAGACAAAAAGGGGGGTTGCCTAGTGATACTATGGTCAACCCCAAGAATGAGCTTTTAAGGTGGACTTGCATCATACCACGACGTTAACTAAGGCGCTGCTTGGGAGGCAACCCAAGACCCTTTATTGCTTTATTTTTGTTTTGGTAAAATAATGGTGTGTTGATTTTGTAGGTCAAAGTATGGAAAGTGTTTGAAAAGTGCAGGTTGGCGAGCAACTGGTCCACTCAGCATATGATCGACGAGGTCAGCAAACCCAACCCAGACCGTCGTTAGACTCAAGACATTTTCACGTTAGTGTGTGTAAAACTCAGCGAGCCCAGGAGCAACTTGGCGAATCACCGACAGGGTCGGTGATCGAGATCTAGTCCGCTATTTGGACCCCCACATTAACTGGATGTCTTGTAAATCTCAGCGAGGTAAGTGACCACTCGGTGTGTCACCGAGTGGTTTGGCAAGCATGACTAACATCGCCGAATGGGAAAGAACTAGATGGTTTTTAAAGGCCTAAGGTTTAAAGTTTCAAATTCATTCACTTTCCCTCACTTTTTAACTTACCAAACTCAGACCCACACTTTAGTTCTATATATTTCTTACATTTTAGAGTTTTTTAGATGTCAGATTTGTGTTCGGAGTGGATTACATTGCCTCCTAACATTTCAATATCTATCTAATCGACATTTAAGGTTTATTTTCCGAACGTCGAGTTTATTTTTGAGAATTTGTACTTATTTGCATTGATCTTATCTTAGTAATGTGTTTTGGGCCTCTTTGATCTTTATTTTTTTTGCTTATGCCTATTTTAATTTGAAAACCTTGCCGATAATGTTTAGATTGTTGAAATCCCGTATTCTTATGCTTTAAAATGAATTAAATCTTGTGGTGTTGTGCTTGCATGTTGTTTAGTTTGGTTAGATGAAGTCTGAGTAACCCGTAGTTGTGCTAAGTGACGTGAATTGCCACAATGATAGAGCGGGTGATGCCATTCTTAAGGGCAAATATCATCAAATACCAAAATTTGGCGATATCGAGAGAAGTCAGAGTATTCCGTGGTGATGGGTGCTATGGGTCTTGCTTTAATTTAATTAGTGCATGCTTTGATTTTGTTTTCGGGGTTTGCGGGGTTGAATTCTAGATGTTGGGTGGAAAGTAGCCATATTGGGTCGTTTGGCGACTTGGGTCGATCTCACCGAACCACTCGGCAGTTCACCAAAGGTCCCCATCTCGCCTTTAATTTCATGCTTTATTTGATGTTGGGTTATGTAACTTTGGCTGAGAAGCCTGAGGTCACCGAAGGCACTCGGCGACTCGCTGAAAGTCTTCTTGATCTCCCTTTGTCTGCACCACTAAGCCTTTTTTGCACTGTTACTTTTAGCGGGCTAATCCTTGGTCATCGCAAGGTGTCGGCGTTTCACCGAAAGGCCGTTCCCATAGCTGACTAGCTAGCAATTTAGAGCCAATCCTTTTGACGAGCCTGATCTGGCTCACCAAAGTGATTTGGCGACTCGCCAACTAGATTAGCAAGTCTGTTTGCAACTATTTTTCTGTGAATTTGATTGAGTTGTTTTCTAACTTTTTCCCAATATTTTGCAGGCATGGCTAGAACTAAGGTTTCTGGTAGAAACATGCCACCCCAAAAGAAAGAAAAAGGGATTAAAATCAATGAGGATGCAACTGTATCTAACGGCAAGCCCACCAAACTTCCCACAACTGATGGGAAGGACAAAGGAAAAAGGAAAGGCACGTGTGTCACCAGAGTCCAGCTCCGATAGTAAGGGTGTCTATGCCACTCACCTCACTACTTCCGAGAATGAGGGTGAGCACTAGGAGCCCCAGATTGCAGCTTGTGATGATGATGAGCTTATAATATCAAAGAGGGCGGAGCTACGATCAAAAAGTATGAACGATCCATCTAGGATCAGGACTCCTCAGACCACCACTACTCATCTTGCATCTCCAAAATAGGCGGTGGTCCTAGCACCACTAGTACAGTGTCCCCCTCTCAAGTCGATGAACAAATTAAAGACAGAGGGACTGATGACGATTATTGAGGAGAAGATTCTGTCCACGGAAGAGTGATTGATAGGTACCCTGATATTATGAGTTGTTTGAAGTCTCATAAGTTCCAGCTCTTCACAGAGCCCCGTAGCCCGTATATTCCAAATAGATTAGGGAGTTCTACAGTGCGTATAGTGCCTTAATTCCACAAAGGAAGAAGCAGGCAACAATATTTAAACCGGTTGACTATGGAGTTGTCTGGGGGAAGTGGGTTCAATGTGATTTTCCCACCATTAATATTGTCCAAGAGTGCACTACGAGACTGGAAGATGACTGTATGCATATGATCAGGACAAAGACACTAGACAACATAAACACGTGGTTAGCCCCATTGATATCTGATGGCACTCCGAAGTGGTTGGAAGCAGGGGCTCCAATAGAAAGAAATAGTTGAATGTAGCGGCGAGGTATTAGCTTGGTTTTATCAATAACATGATCATGACCTCCCAAAACAAGTCCATTTTCTGCCTTTGCAAGGCAGCCTATCTAGGCTACATCATTGATAGGACGACACTAAATCTTGGGACGATTATAGCACAAGAGATGGTCATGAGGGCCAACCAGTGCCAGACCTCACTTCTCTTCCTGTTGTTGATCACCGAGCTATGCAGACGGGCTCGGGTACCTAGATATGCAAAAAAGGATGTGGAAGTGACTCCCACATCCTCTATGGATATTCGAGGAAATGAGGTAGAATATATGAAGGATGAGGCAGAGAAGAAGAAAAAGGCAACCCCGGTGAACTCTTCCCCGGGTGTGGACACAAACTCACCACCTGCAGAGACATATTTGCCTACTCCGGCCCCTTAGCCTTTAGGTACCCCTATTTCTGTGCCTTCTGACAGTCCAGGTTCTTCTGTTGTTGCACTGCCTCCTAGACCAGCTGCTGCTACTGTCTCCCATACCCGGCTCACTTAGGCATCCTTACTTCGGATGGGGTAGCTTGCCCACTTGCTAATCGTCGGGCTACCAAACTCGAGGCCTCCATTACGAGCATGATTCAAACTGCCTTGGCTGATTGTGTGACACCATTGAGTGCTACCATTGACGCCTTCGCAGCTAGGATAAATGGTGTGTGAGCATGTCAAAGGGTACACCGAGGAGATGACGGCTTTGAAGGCCGCTATTGCTGTCTTGAGGAGAGGTGTGGATCAGCTGAAGTCCACTGACATGTTCATGATCTTCGGGACGGTGGAGATTCCAGATGTACTCGATATGCCTTCGGCTAACATAGGATATGAGGTTAGAGTTGAGGAGGCAGTTCATCTTGAGTCAAAGGTGGAGACGGATAAGGAGATGCTTGAGATGGCTGAGGAAGCTTCGTATAAGGGCCTAACTGAGACTGAGGAGGCCATGGTAGATCCAGCTGTGCAGGGTTCTTTAGCGGATACACCCTTGGCTGATCCTAGTGCAGCTACGTTTACTTCTAATGTGACTCCGGGTACTGATGCCCAAGTCTAGACTGATGTCCCTGGCACTAATGCCTAAACATATGGAGTGACTGATTAGACAAGATCCTTCTTTACCTCCATCTCTATCTTACTTTATTTTGACTTATGAATATTTTTATTTGCATTTGAGGACAAATGACTTTATTTTTGTTGGGGTGGGGCCCATCTTTGTGATTTTTTGTGACTTTGTTTTTCTATATATATTGGGTTTTGAGCTTTATATTGTGTTGATACTGCATTTTGTGGATTATTGAGCTTGTAGCTCCATATTTTTAATTGCAAATAATTTTTGACCCTTCTGAAAATATTTTGCCACCTCTTGTTTGTGTTGAATGTGATTGTTCTTTTGCAAATTTGAGTATCGGTTTTGATCAATACCGATGACTTGAATAGTGCTCCCAATCGAACAAACATGATTGTGCGGCTACGATGAGGCCAAATGAAGTTGCATAGGAAATATGTGAACTATATGTGCATCTCGTTGTGATGAACATTGCACACTAGGGCTGTGTGGAGTCTTGCTTGTCATTGGTGTCAATGCCTTGTGTGATGAGCTTACCGTGAACCATGCATGAAGACACCTAGAATTTACCCCGTTGGTCCGATTGACTAAGTGATGTGAACTGTTGAGATGATCTTAGGCAACTTTAAAGAGTGTCAACCAATTTGACATTTTACCTCTTTTGTGGCCTACCTTGTGAGTTTGTGTTCCTCACTTGAACACCCTTTGAGCCTTATCCCTTTTCTTGGAAGAAACTTGATGGAATTGTAACCTTTCTTTATCCATTACCCATATTCCTCATGAATTGTGGTTAGTTTGAATAGCCAACGGCCAAAAGCTTAGGGGTGTGGTGAA
Organism: Solanum pinnatisectum; assembly: GCA_035578085.1. Lineage (NCBI taxonomy): Eukaryota > Viridiplantae > Streptophyta > Magnoliopsida > Solanales > Solanaceae > Solanum > Solanum pinnatisectum. Next base: position 11,310,840 of record CM069078.1, on the reverse strand, counting down.
AAGAGAAGGTAAATCAAGAAGTGCAAGAAAATCCCCTTTTACCCATGTTTTGAGAAAATTGGAACCCCTCTATATATAAAAAAAAAAAAAAAAAAGAGAGAGAGAGAAAAAGAAGGAAAGAATGAAAAAGAAAAAGAACAAAAAATTTATGGAATAAAGTTGTGAAAGTAAAAAGAAAATGGGGTTTCCAACAGTTCATGGAAGGTGAATAATGGGATGACTTGTGAGCACGAATTAAAAATGATGATGAAAAGGAAAGAAAGTGTTGTTCACACCCCCATTTCATGAGGACTATAGCCATTGAGCCTAAATGACCATATCTTTGCACTCAGTCCCATTACATGCCTTGAAAGACCTTTTTTATATTAAGTGAGCTGAAGTGTTGATTGGAAAATGCGAGCAAACCTATGGGTGAAATCATACATTGTGTTCATCTTTGTGAGTGTGCACATTGCATTTGATTTTGGAACTTTAAATTGTGAACTATTGCTTGTGAATATGAAATCATTCTTTGTGTGAGGGTATTTGATTACCTTTGTTGACCTTGAACTTGCATTTGAAGCAAGTATTGGCAGCTTGAGAGTCTTTGATAATGGTGAGTCACAACTTGAAACTTTGAGTGCACGTTTGATCCTTGCATGAGTAAGTTGAGTCTTTTTTGTGTGCATTCAAGATTGAGTTTTGTGTAACACTATTTGAGACATCCTTTTAGAAATGCGTAACTTGATTTTTACGTGAGGACAAGCAAAAGTTTAAGTTGGGGTGTTGATGAGACCACGATTTGGACTCATTTAGGGCTTTATTTTAATAGGTTTAGTGTCCTCAAATGCATATTTTGTACCAATAACTGATGTAAATCTTTGAATTTCAGGTATTTGGATTGAAGAACAAAGCATGGACACTATTGAGGAAAAAGGAACAAGGCAGCTGAAAGAACGAAGGAAAGAAGGCATGAGGATCGCCTAACTCATTAGGCGAGTCGCCAAATGGCAGGGTCTCGCCTAATGTTCCAAAGTGCCAAGCCTGAAGGAGAAAATCTATTCGACGAGAGAAAGGAGCAGTCAGCGAGTCTCCAAACGAATTCGCGATGCAATGCCATATCACCCAAAGTTACAGAACCTGAATATGTTGAAGGCAAAACAAAACGGTGATGAAAATAACCAAAGGGCGGATCACTGGTTGGATCGACGATCCTGACTAACTGTGCTAATTGAACCACCGCAACACACTTATTGACAATGACAAATACATGTTTAAATTTTTTAGCTTAGTATCCAATCTCTTGTGGAAACATATTATTGTTCAGTTTTTGAAGTTGAGAGCTTAGAACTGAATAGAGAGACAATATTTCCTTAGCTTCGAAGATTTGAAGATTTCTATTTCTAAGAAATTTGAAGTGGGTGTTGAAGATTCTTCATCCTCGACCTTTGTAAAGACTATCAATCCTACCCAGTTTACGGAAACACAACTTGGTAACGATTTTTACCTTTTTACTATGAGCTAAAACCCTTTAGGGTGTGATTATGGGTTGACTAAACTGCTGGGTATTGTTAATTGATAGTTTATCTGCTGTTTAAAAGTGATTTCGTTCAGTAATTATGGTTGAACTTAATGGGTTGTAGTTGCAACTACAATCTTAACTTCATGTTTTTGTCTTGCTCGAGAGATATGTTTTAAAACAAAAATTACTGAATCTATGGTCTGTGGGTATTGGGTTGTCATGGGTTAAGCTCGAGTTGGCGAATCCTAAACCCTTTTCCACACATTTAGCTCGAGAGAGTGAATGGACTAAAGAGATATTTGTGCTTTATTGATGCTTATTGGTGTTCAAGAGAAACCAATTTGATTTGGGGTAAATTGTTCGAGAGAAAGTTTACCCCCACAAAAGTTTGGCTTATTCACTAATTTGTAGTTCTTTACTATTAATTACAATTACCCGGTTGTTTACCTTAGCCCATAATCGAATCACATCCCAAGAATCCTATCTCCATATTCGTATTTTTATGTTTTTTGCTGTTTTAGTGGATAATACAAACAAACCCCCCCTGATATTTGATACTTTTCTCACCCCAAACTTGCATTATGTTTTTATTTGTAAATGTTTTTAGTTTTGATTGATTTGAGCATATTCGCACTTGGCTATTGATTCTCAAAACCAATCTCTGTGGGAATGATCCCAACCCTTGGTTGGGTTATATTACTATTCGCGATCATTGGCACTTAGTATTGGATGAAGTGTCCTGATATGTGAAATCAGTGGCCAATGTGCCATTATTGCCGGGAAGTGAAGGTAGAGCATCAGAAACTAGGAGGTATGACTTAAGAGATCAACATCCCTACGTGGAAGTGGATATTGATCAACATGGACTACATTACACGGTTACCTTGTACTCACAGAAAACATGACTCTATTTCGGTGATAGTTGACAGAGTTACTAATTATGTGCGCTTTTTGGCAATCAAGATGATAGATTCAGTGGAGGACTATGCCAAGATTTACATTAATGAGATAGTTAGGTGTCATGGGGTGCCTTTGTCTATCATCTCATATAGAGGTCCTCAGTTTACCTCTCATTTATGAAAGTCATTTTAGAAAGGTCTTGGCACTCAGGTGAATCTTAGCACAACATTTCATCCACAAATGGATGATCAGGCAGAGCGTACCATTCAGACCTTAGATAACATCTTGAGAGCTTGTGTGATCGACTTCAAGGGTAGTTGGGGTGATTACCTTCCTCTTATAGAGTTTGCTTACAATAATAGTTACCATTCCAGCATTCAGATGGCCCCTTATGAGTAATTATATTGGTGTAGATGTAGATCTCCAGTTAGTTGGTTTGAAGTAGGTAAAGCAACCTTGATAGGTCCAGATTCGGTTCATGATGCCATGGAAAAAGTGCAGCTCTTTAGAGATAGACTTAAGATTGCCTAGAGTCGCTAGAAGTCCTATGCAGATGTAAGAAGGGAATTAGAGTTCCAAATTGATGATTGGGTTTTTCTGAAAGTGTCACCAATGAAGGGGGTGATGAGACTTGGCAATAAAGGGAAGTTCAGTCCTAGATATATAGGCCCTTACATGATTTTGAAAAGAATTGGAAAAATGGCTTACGATTTAGAGCTGTCCATTCGGTTTTTCACATTTCATTGTTGAAGAAGTGTGTGGGTGATCCAACATCTATAGTACCTTTAGAAAGTGTGGCTGTGAAGGATAGTCTCACTTATGAAGACTTACCACTTGAAATCCTTGATCATTAGGTTTGATGGTTTAGAAACAAAGAAGTCGCTTCAGTCAAGGTTTTGTGGAGGAGTCAGTCCGTAGAGGGAGCTACTTGGGAAGCAAAAGTAGCCATGAAGACCAAGTATCCTCATCTCTTTCCTTCTGATTCCATTCCAACTTGAGGTAATAGTTCCTCTTCAATCTTTCAGTCATTCATGCGTAGATTCAGTCTTAGTATCATGTTCCTTCAGTTTGTATGTGCATTTTCAGCATATTTGCATGTTCTTGGAACTTAGTTCAGTCATAAATCAGTTTCCAGTGTTTAGTGGTAGGGTTTGTAGCTCTTTTCCTCTATCTCTAGCTGGTTTAGTCTTCATTCAAGGATGAATGTTCTCAAGGGGGAGATAATGTAACACCTTGTATCCTAGAAAACTAAAATGCAGACTTTTTAGAAGTTGCAGGTGCAACCCACGGACCGTAGGGTGACCCACGATCGATCCTGGTGGTCCGTGGTTTACCAACTGCAACCCCCCTCCAAAAAACCCATAGAAAATTAGCTAAGGGTTAGGCCATGCCAGGACCTATGGACTGTAGGTCAAGCTACGGTGTGTGGTCTGGGGCCGTGGGTCACCCCCAGCCTTCAATCCTACAAAGACCCAGCAAAATTTATCTAAGTCTAGACCTACGCCAGGACCTATGGACCGTAGGTCTGACCATTGTTCGTGGTCTAGGGCCTTAGGTCGGACCCCAGATTTCATCACCCAGAATACCATTGACGGTTGACCAGAACGAACAATAGGTCCATCCACGGTTCATCGATAGGATCTTTCGGTGACCCCGACAACTTTTAAGTCAGTAGTCATTTGGTGTTTTCCTTATGCGTTGGAACCCTAAACAATCTCGTTTAACCCCTAAAATATATGGTTTTGGTCAGTTATTGCCTAGTAAATTAATTAGAACCTAGTCAAATCAATTATTCATCAATAATTCATCCAACTTAGAACAAAAAAGGAGAAAAAAGTCGACCAAGCCCTAGTTCTAGAACACAGCCAATTTTCATTAGTTCCATCCCAGAAATCAAAAGACTTCTCCATGGAATTTGTCACCAAGTATGTGGGATTTCACTAGTGGGTTCCTTTCGCCCAATAGGTCCCTTGAATTCAGTTAGAGTCTTGATTTCTTTCATATTATCTAGACCTAGGGTTTCCAGAAATTTCAGCAGATTATTATGAATTAGTTATTTGATGTTCCTAAGCATATTATCATGATATTAGTATTGTTTTGCGTAGATCCTTTCATAAATTCAGAACCTTAGTTATGTAGTTCTTTTAGTTCATGAATTGCACATGGTAGGTCAGTTATCTCAGTTATACATGCCTCATATTTGAATATCTCATTATTAGTACAGTAATGTTGCATTTTAATTTAGCACGAATGTATTTCTAGCTGTCTAGTATTATAGAATTCAGTCATAAATTGTTAATTACATAATAAATTGGGAGTAGCTTAATACCAAGTGGACTAGGATCAGTCACCCTCATAGTCCCAGAACTACATGCCCCATAGGTAAGTCCCCTCTGTGGGCATCATACTAAGTTATCACACTAGTCATGCCTCTACACCACTAGCAACCTATATTTGGTCCTCTAGATGGGGCGTATACATCGGACTCCACATTTACCTCATGTGGTTTTATGTTGGCTATTAGTAGCTCCCACAATCTAGTCATATTCAATTGCATTGACCATGCTATCAGTTACAGTCAGATTCCAGTCTCAGTATGTTATAAACTTGGTCGTTGCATTCAGTTATTTCATGTTCAGTATTCTTAGTTGGTATCATGCTTATCTCTTATCATTACTCAGATTTATGCTTTGATTTAGTTAAGATTAGTGTTCAGCTTTACTCTATCCTGCATGCTCAGTACCTTTCAAGTACTGAGGCATACTCTGCACTACATCTTCTCGTGATGTAGGTTTAGGTCCTTAGACAATCAGATCATGCATAAATCGGTTCCCGATCTTCAGCTCAGTAGCATCAGTCGTGAGTCCTCATTATTCGAGGACGACAAACATTTTTCCTTTGCTTTTATTCTTTAGTTTTCAGTATTTGCTAGATCTAGCTGGGGCATATCCCAGTATTTCTAGTCAATAGAGGCATTATTTCAAACATAGTTAGAATCAACTTTACTATTCGAGTTTGACTTTTCAGTTGTTGTTAAACTCTCAGTCTTCATATATTCAGATAGTATATTGGTATTCCCCATAATTTTAGTTTACATGATGATTTATCTTCCACATATTATTTCTTTACTTTAGTTTACTTTAGTATGCTTATGATAATCCAGCAGGGTTAACTTAGGGTCACTTGTGATCCTAGGTTTCGCGTCCACGTCCTGGGTGTAGCGTCGGGGCGCGACAAGTTTCAAGTCATGCCTCCAATTCAACCATTGAAGGCTAGCTTTTGGCATAGAGGTATGATAGTTTTCACCCATTGAGCCCTTTCCCCCATGGTGCTCCCAAATTCTCAAATTTACAATATTAGAATTCCTCAATTGAGTTAGGGTTTTCTTGCATATCATGGGTTCCTTTAAATATTTATTTATTTGATTGTTTTATGATCTATCAAGTGTGAAATGAGATAATTACATGATTTTATGATGAAATCCCATGAACCCATGCCTAACCCATGTTTTCTAGTTATTGATTATTGAAAGTGGGTTTTGAACTATGAAAAATGAATTATGAAACTATGCATGCTTTTACGAAATTGATGAGATTAGGGGTGGCAAATTGTTGGATTCATCGGATTTGGACGGATTAAATATGAGTTTAGCAAAAATCTATTTTTTTTGTATTCCAAAAACAAAAAAAATCTTTTTTTTTTGTTTTCCAAAAACAAAAAAAAATCTATTTTTTTTGTTTTCCAGAAACAAAAAAAAAAATCTATTTTTTTTGTTTTCCAGAAATAAAAAAAAATCTATTTTTTTCTTAAAAAAAATCTATTTTTTTCTTAAAAAAAATTTACCCTCTCCCTAGGGCACACCCCCCCTCCCTTCCACCAATCGACACCTAAATTTTTTTTTATTTTCCAAAAAAAATATATCTATTTTTTCAAAATAAAAAAATTTACCCCTTCCCCCGGGCACCCCCCCCCCAACACCTTCCACCAACCTACCCCTAAATAATTTTTGTATTCCAAAAACAAAAAAAAAAAAATCAGCTTTTTCAAAAAAAAAAAAATTTTACCCCCACCCCACACCTTCCACCAACCGACCCCTAATTTTTTTACAAATTTCTTTTACCTACACCCTCTCGTACCCCCCTTCCACCATCCTACCCCTAATTTTTTTTTTGTTTTCCAAAAATAAAAAAAAAATCTGTTTTTTCAATTAAGTTTGAAAATTCCTATTAATTTTTTTATTTTTTTTATCTTTTTTAGCACAATTAAGAATTTGAGTGGAAGTGAAAACTATGTGATCTATTATGGGTCAATATGGATACCCATATTTTACCCATTTTGACCATATTTGTAGAGACTCTTAAAATAGCTTGAAGCCCATAATTATCCAATTAAAATATGAGTGATCCAAGTCATTAAATATGGATAAATTGGACTCATTTCATTAATATGGGCTCAAATTGCCACCCCTAGATAAATATGATGTACATTGCATTGACCATGTTTTATGACTTATGTCTTCTAAACCCTTTATATATCATGTTATACCTTGGTCGCTGCATCCCATGAAGATATTTCTTTTAAGAATTTTTTCAAATATTTTATGCATAACTATCAAATTTGTACATGTTTGTACTAACACATACTCTTGCCTACATTTCCTGAAATGTTGGGTCCGACCTTACAGATTCACACTTCTGTGGCTAGGGATCTCATATAGAAGATTGAATATTGGTGATTCCTCATATTTTGAGGACCGAGCTTTAGTTTCCCTTTTGTCTTAACTTTAAGTTTTCGAACATGATGTACGGGCTACGTCTCGATAAATCATATGTTGTAGATGGCTTTGAGACATTATTTAGACTTCCACTTTAGTCTATACGACTTTTATATGTTGAAACTATCTTTTAAATCATTTTATTATATTATCTTTTATGATGAATGCTAAGTGGTTTGTATGGGGCCTCTCGTGGTCTTATACGCCATGTTACGCCAAGGGGATACCTTGGGTCGTGACAAGTATTCATTAGTATTGTATCCGGATATGCCATATATGATTATAGATCATGTTTTGAAACTATTTCCATTAGTAGTGGGGAACTTCACACATGAAGTTAATGAATATGGGCCTTAAAAAGTTATTATGAAAAGACCGTAGATGGTGAAAGGTTTTGTCATGCATTGTCTAAGGAGCTATCCTATGATGTTTCTAGCTTTGATTAGTATCGTATTTGTACTTTTCCATAGATGATAAAGATGAATAAGATTTATGAATATTATGTTAGATTTATTCTTAGAACTGAGAGGATATTTAGATGGAAGAACTCCCGGAGCTTGAGGCAGAGTTTCTTGCAGAAATCTCCCTATCCCATAAACTATGTGCAACCATAGGATGATTGTCTTAGATAGGCATTAGATAGTGGATCTATTTAAGTTAGAAGTTTATGGTTCTTACCTTGGCATGTGAGGTTATCCCTTTTCGATGTTGGGTAGACACCAGATTCCATGTTATAGCTCACATGGTCTATGTCAGTTAAAGGTAAACTTCCCATGAAAAACTAAGTTAATTACTAATGTTATATGATGATTCCTTTTAACATTTAAATATGAATTTACCATGTTCATAATTTATGTATCTTCATAAGTTATTTTACTATGTTTTAACTTGGTCATGTATTTAATCTTTCCAATTATGTCCCATTTATGATCATGTCTCATGTTTTAAAGCATTCCCCTCATACCTAATACATGCCATGTACTAATGAAAACTTGTTCCTACATTGTTTCACTAATGTAGGGCTTGATGACTCTTCTCCCTTCATTTGTGGCTAGTTGATTGAATAAGAGATTTGAAGACTTGGTAAGTTCTCATAATTTGAGGATGATATAACTTTTATATCTTTATGTCATTTTAGTTTCAGACATTATGTGATATATGGGTTACATCCCAATCACTTTTCATATGATTTATCAGATAACTTATTGAGGAAAATGATAGACCTTGATTCAAAAACTCTTTTGAAATGTGAAATACTATCTTTTGAACTCTTTAAATTCTATTAACCTATATGGTGTATGCTAAGTGGCTTATGTAGGGCCTCTCATGCTCCTATATGCCATGTCATGTCTAGGTTGTACTCTGGGTCATGACAAACTTGGTATTCAGACCACAAGATTTAGAAAGGTCCTAAGATGTCTCAAAGCTATGTCGAGTAGAGTCTTGTTCATCAGTGTAAAGCGTGCCACACTAATGAATAAGAGGCTATAAGATGTTTAGGAGACTTCACTTCTTTCATTACTATAAAGTTGTGCTATAGAGTTTAACCCTATAAAAGTCCTCCTCTCATAACCCCTTTTTATGTTTCACATAGTATGCCTCCACGAAGGATTCATGTCAGAAAGAATATGAATGTTCATGAAAATGCGGAGACTAATGTTCCCTAAGTGCCGATTGACCCTTTTGCCAAGCAAGTGATTAATGATGGTTTTTAAGCAGCATTTCATGCATTAAGGCAAGCTATGAAAACTGAAGAAAATAGAGAGATTATGGCTTTCGTCAACCCAGGGTGGGTACAACATCAACAAGGGTGTGGGACTTTACTATAATGAATCCTCCTGAATTTCATGGGTCTAAAGTTGAGGAAGATACTCAAGAGTTCATTAATGAGGTTTATAAGATAGTTGGAATTATGGGTGTCATTTCAGTAAAAAAGACAAAGTTTGCTGCTTATAAACATAATGGTGTTGCTCAAGTTTGCTTGCTACAATGAAAGGAAGAGAGTGCAGTGGATGCAGGTCCTTTTTTTTGGGAGAAATTTAAGGTTTGTTTTCTTGATAGGTTCTTTCTCCTTTAGATTAGGGAGACAAAGGTACTTGAGTACATTAACCTTCATCAAGGGAATATGAGTGTGAAGAAGTATTCTTTGATATTTACGTAAATGTTCAAATACCCTCCAATTATGGTTGTTGATCAATCGCAAGGATGAGTAAATTTGTGTCGGGTGCCTCCAACTTGGAGGTCAAAGAATGTCTGACTGCCATATGTATTAAGGAAATGGATGTCTCCCATTTGATGGTTCATGCACAACTAATAGAAGAGGAGAAGCCTAAGGAGAAAACTAGGAAATCAAATAGGGCTAATTAAGGTAATGGTGATTTCTCACATTCAAGGTCCAATGGAGGTAATTGTTCTCAAGGTAATGGTTCTAGTGAACAAAAGTTACCCAAGTGTCGGGAGTGTAGAAGAAGACATAAGGGTGAGTGTATAGCTGTTCAAATGCAGGCTTTGGGTGCTAAAAGATTGGTCACAAGATGAGATTGCCCACTTCTTATTTCTAAGGGAACGAATGGTAGGCAAGATGAAACTTTACAAGATAATCAAGGTTCCCGGGATGTAGTTATTGGTAAGTTATTATCTTTTAACTTGTGGCTGTACATTGTTTATATTAGGTGTTTTGTTGGTTATGGTATGAGTCCATGTATGGTTAGTGTGTTTAAGATCGACCCTGAAATCGTTGTGGAAAGTTCTTAAGTTTTTACTTGCATAAAGGGTTCTGTGGTTGTTATTACTTTGGTACTATGCTTTGGTTGAGGGAGATGGATTTGAAAGGGTTAGAGAGGTTTTCTCCCAAGGGAAAGATAGTGTGCTTCATTGTTGGTGTGTGGGGGACTATTTAAATTGTTGGAAAAAGTCCTTGGTTTGGGAGGTATGTGAATGGCCTGAGATGATGTGATGTTTTAGTTTTCCTATCTTTTTTCTTTTATCTTCAAGTCTAGTTTGAGGCATTAGCCCCTCATGTTCACTCTTTACAATTCTTGTGTTTTAGTCATTCCCATGCTTCCTCATGCATGCATGCTCAAGAAAATTTAGGTTTTTTGAAATTCTTATTTAGCTTCATTGATTGGTTCAAGATGATGTGCATTTGTATTTGATTTGCAAATGGGCTTATGAAATGGTGTTTTTAAAGTATGTTTTAACTTAAACTTGATAGTTTTCCTTGATTATATGAATTTGAGTATGAGTTGCCTATAGGGTTTATGGCATGAAGTTTTTTGAATATGCTTTAGTTCTGAGTTAACTTCCTCCTCAAATATGTGCATTTATGTAACTCCATTCATGTTGGGCTGTTAGATCTTCTTCCTACCCTCCTTATGATGTCTTGAGTGTCATTCGAAGATAAATATTCCCAAGGGGGAAATATTGGAATACCTTAGATTTAAATGCAATGGAACAATGTAGTTTTTGGGTTGTAGGTGTGTAACACCCAATAAAACTACTAAGTCTATGCTTGAGCCTCACGTATAACTAGTAGCCTATTTGGTGTTTAACATAATGATTAGAGTCGTAAAAGTCAAGTTACGACCCCCCAAGGACACACCAAGGGTCCTTGGGGAGGACCAATAGGCTGCCCAAAAAGCTGTCAAAAAATAGCTTGACCTACGAATGGGCACCCACGATCCGTGGGTGGACCCATGCCATGTAGGTGGGGGGCATGGGTTGAGGCTTGGCCTCCCCTTCTTCACCTAGCTCCAGTGGTGATCCATGAACCAACCAGCACGCACCGTGACTCCACCCACGGTCCGTGGTTGGGGGTTTCGTGTGTGAGGGTTGTAAAGGTCCTTTAGTTTGTAAGTTGGGGATTAAGGAAGGGGCTTAGGGTTAATTACATAATTATTTAGGGGCGTTTTATACTGATTTAATAGATCAATATAAAGTATTTTATGTCATTAAACACCTCATTAATTCATTATAACCCATGACCCCAAATCAAATCCCAAATACTCTCATCACCCAAAAAATCTTCTCTCTAGAAATCCATTGAACAAGAAAAGAGATCAAGCTAGGGCTTGAAGAAGATGCCTTTTTCATACGAAATTTGTTGGATTCTACACCTAAGGTATGGTAGTTTTCATCCTTGGGTAGCTATCACCCATGGAGTCCCTTCAAAAGCTTTTATCTTAAATCTAGAAATCCCCAAAAGCTAGGGTTTCAACTCAACCACATGGATTCATTTAAAAATTGCTTTTAAAGGTTGAATTATGTTTGTTTATGGATGTATAACTTATTTTATATGATTTTAACTTGAATTCCTCAAGAATCCATGAATTCCCCAATCCTAGCTATGGTCCTTCTTTACATTATGAAAGTTGTTTCAAGTTGGTCCAATTGATTGGATGTGAGTAGATTATGATGTGATTGCATGATTTTAGTATGATTCTACATGTATACTTGATTAACCTAAGATTCTAGGGTGAAATTGATGTGGCCTAGGGCTATGTCATGAAAGAGGCAAATTAAGGATTTAGATGTGACCTTCTAAGATTGATGAACTTCTTGATGAATTGCCTTATATTAGATCACCTAGACATGAATTTCTTATAGGTAAGGCCTGTAGATATGAACTAACTTGATTAGGACTTACATGATGAATCATGGTTGAAGTAGTATTGAGATTTAATTTAATTGATGCTATATAACTTTAATTGAGTAAGAATGAAGTATGTGGTTAGTTAATCTTGAGAGATAGGTTTACATGATGACCATGTGAGGTATTGCTTGAGAGTAATGCTTATGATATGAAGATGACTCGTAGGGCTTTAAAGGTAAACGCTAAAAGGAATGAACTATGAATATGGAGGCTTTAAGAAGGAAGCTATTGTGCATGTTGAATTGTATATAGTACAATTGTGGAAGGACTACACCCACATTACCTACAATATGAGTGTATGAGCCTTATACATGCAATGAATGAACTATTTGAATTATGATTATGTTCATGTCCACTATAATGCATGTTAGATGTGTTGATTTACATGGTCTATGATCCTTGAATGCAATATATGAGAGTTATGCATGATTGTGATATTATGTACATTCTTATGAACACTTTGAGAGGGAAGTGTCTATGATGATAATGTTGTTGTTGTGTCATTGTAAGGACAATCACACACACACTCCATGCATAAACAGGATTATGATGTATCAATGGTGTTAGTTGAAAGTATAGTTTTGATATGCACCTTTACATATTACTATGCATGAAATGCACATGACCTTGATGATTCTATTATGTTGATTGACAGTCCATTCTCATGAAAACACATGATGTTGGTGTGAAAGGGTTACTCACATACTAATGAAGATTCTGAGGTTGAAAGTCCATTCTCACCTACTTGAATCTATTAGCTATTTTATGAGTTGGGTTGAACGAAGGGTAAAATACTCCTTCAAACATGAAAATCAAATTCAAGACTAAACAAGTAATTTTGGGAAATAATGCTTAGCACTGAATGGATATGGAAAATGAGGTACTGCCCCTCCCGTCAATACAAGAGGCCGAGTTCTCTAAATTATTCTCATGAGATGGAAGCTCCTCCATCAATACAATAGGTCGGGTTTCTAGAAGAAATCTCCCGATCCCATAACTATGTTCCCACAGACCTTGAGGATGCTAAATTTCAATGCGAAAAGGCGATCGAAGACATCAAAGTGCGGCTCGTCGAGTGGTTCAGCGAGCCCGACTTACTTCCCCATAAGTCCATTCGTAGCTTATTTCTGGCAACTATAAATTAGATTTTGAACATTTAGTTTAGGATCTTTTGACATCTATTTTTGATTGAAACAATTTTTAGAAGTTTTCTCTTAAGTTTTTCTTAGTTATGGAAGAACCTTAGAGATTCAATTTTGAGATTTTGCAAGTGTGTTTCGAATTTTCTTTGAATTCGAGAATTGTAAAACTTGAATTCCTCTTATTCAGTTGATGTCTAATCAATTTGCTAATGATTTTTACCTTTTTATGATGTCCGGCTAAAATTTCAATTCTTGGGGTGTGATCATGTGATTATGGGTTGAATGAGTTTATGGGCATTGGTAATTACTTGTTCAAATGATGTTTAAAAGACAGTTTAATCATTAATTGTGGTTTAATTCATGAGTTATAGTTGCAAATGCAACTCTACCTTTGTGTTCTTGGCTTGCGAGAGAGAGAGGTTTTAGGACTAAAATTATTGGTTAATGATTTGTGGGTATTGGGTTGAGGTGGGTCCTGCTCGAGAGAGTGAATCCTAAACCCAATTCACCCTCTAGCTCGAAAGAGTGGATGTATTAAGGTGTGGGTTATTCTTCATTGTCATGCTTGTTGATGTTCGAAAGAAATCACCTCATTCGGGGTAGTTGTTCGAGAGAAAGTTATCTCCCTTATAGTCTAGCCTACTCACTAATTTTTAGCTATTTACTAGTAGTTGCAACTTCCCATATGTCTATATTTACCTATAATCAAATACATCTCGAGAATCCTTCTCCCTATTGTTATTTTGAATTGTTTATGACTGCTTTGTAACTGATAATTGCAAATCAAATCCCCCTATTTGACATTCGTGTCACCCCTTTAACTTGATATATCGTTTTTTGATAATGTTTATTTCTATGGCTGATTAGACCGCATTCATACTTCTTAATTGAATTCTAAACATGTATCGCTCTCTGTGGAATTTGACCCCAACTCATTTAGTTAGGTCAATATTTACGATCATTGGCACTTAGAATCGGAAGAAGTGTCTTTGAAACATTATTAATCAAAATGCGCCGCAGCCGGGGAGTGGGGTTGCTTGAAATTCTTTTTGTGATGTTGAATTGTGTTCTTTTTAGACATATTTGAATGTATTTATTTTACTTTTGGTTTTGTGTTTCTTGTGTTAAAATAGAGGAGGAAATGAGCGTCAATGGAATTAATGGTAGCTAAGTCAGCCACCAAGATGACATTGGGAATCTTAATGATGCCAATGAACCGAATGACAATGACCCAAACAAAATGGGTGGTGTTAGTGCCATTTGTTTGCCTCCAGCTGAAGGAAACGTTGTGCTTCACATCACAAGCGCCATGCTTTAGCTCCTACAATTAAAAGGTTTGTTTTGAGGGTTAGCTCACGAGGATCCCCATGAGCATATTCAGGAAATTCTTTTTTATGTTTGTGGATTGTTCTCATTTAAGAACATATATCAAGAATCGGTCAGGCTGAGGTTGTTCCCATTTTCTTTGATGGGCAAGGCAAGCAAGTGGTTGGTTGAGTAGCCAAGAGATTCGATCACTTTTTGGATGGAGCTCCACACAATGTTCCAAGTGAGATTCTTTCCTCCATTGCAGATTATGATCTTGAGGTATACTATCCAATGTTCCAACTAGGTGCTAAGCCTACTCCAAGCTGGAAATATATATGACACAACATAACTAAAATACTAGATAGATCAATGTTCTGACATGCAAATATGAGAGTGTAACATTTAGGAATTGACAATGTAACATTCAAAAATTGGAGAATGTTTATCTATTTAACTTCCCTATCAAGTGTAACATATGAACTACGAGAATCTACACAACTAGGGTTCTGCATTTGGTTCAAAGAACTAAGCATTGATTTCACAAAAACATGATAATCTGAGTAAGAATACTATAACAACTAAATCACAACTAAAAACTAAGGTTTTAGAAACCCTAGGTCTAAGCAAGATATAGCGAATCAAGAATCTTATGGAATACTAGGGACCTAATGGATGAAAGTAATCCACTAGTAAAATCCCACATAACTGGTGACTAAATCTATAGAGAAATCCTTTGATTTCGGGGCTAGAACTGAAGAAAACATGTTGCATGTTCTTGAGGGGTTGGTCGACTCTTTTCTCCTTTTTGCTCAAAATTTGAAGAATTTTGGAGAATAAATGATTTGCGGTGAGTTCCAAGAATTTTACTAGGCTTAAACATAGTAAAACGACGCAGTTTAATTGTCTAATACATAGGGAAAAGAGCAAAATAACCCAAACTTAAAATCTGACAAGGCTGACCACGGCCCACTGACCTTCCGTCGTTGGGACCATGGCCTGTCAAGTAGGTTGTGGTTGTCATCCAGTGTCTACTGGTTCTGGGGGTCCCTTCCACGAGTCGTACCATGGACCATTTGTAGGACCACAGATCGTGAAGGCCACCGTGGTCCTTCACTTGGGCTGGGGGTATGTTGGCTCACGACGACGGACCCATCCACGACTCGTTATGGGTTTCGTGGTCTGAGGCCTGAATCCTGGTGGCTCTGTCTCACCTCCACGAGCCTTTCCATTGCTTTTGTGGGGATCCACAGCCCGTGAAGGGTCCCGTGGTTTCCAACTCCATAGAGGGTGTGAACTACGATGAGGATGACAGACCATGGTCCATATCATGGCCCATGAACCGCTACATGGTTCACCGATTTCTGCTGAAGGAGGGTGATACCCCCATGTTGATTAAAGGGATAGATATCTCCCATTTGATTACACATGCCCAATAAATTGAAGAACATATACTCAAACAGAAGGAAAGGGTATCAAAGAGGGCAAGGACGGATGATATTGACTTTTATCATTCTACGTCTAGTGGACAAATTTGATCTATGTTTAGACAATGGTTTTCCGGTCAAGAATCTTTTAATGCTCCGACTCATAAGTTCATTAAATATAGGGCGTCAAAATCAAAGCCTAATGGAGAAAATAGTGGTTGATCATTGATGCCTGATTAATGAAATTTCGAAGACATTTCATCCAATTCTAAGCGTCAACGGTCGTTAGTCAGTATATAAGCCAACCAAATGAGTTAGGGTTGAATCGCACAAGGAGCGGTACGTGTTTAAGATTCAATAGGGAAGTGTGAACATGATCAAATCAGTCATAGGAATAGATGTTATCGAATAAAAACATTATTCAAATTATGGGGTGACATGAATTAACAATATTGTGACGGGTTTTTGGGATGTGATTTGATTATAGACTAATATAGACAAATGAGTAATTGTAAATATTAGAAAATAGGGAAATAGACTATAGATGTGGTAAACTTTCTCTTGAACATTTTACCCAAAATCAAGTCGATTTCTCTCGAACATCAACAAGCATGCGAAATAATAGCAGCCTACACTTTAGTCTATTCATTCTCTTGAGCAGAATGTGTGGAATTAGGTTTATGATTCACTCTCTCAAGCTGAACCCATGACAATCTAATACCTACAGACCATCAATCATAATCTTAGCTTTAAAACCTCTCTCTCGAGCAAGCCAAAAAGGCAAGAGTAGAACTACATTTGCGACTACAATTCTTAAATTAAACCATAATTAATGATTGAACTCATTTCGAAATAGCATATAAACTAACAATTAGCAATACCTATAAACTAAATCAGCCCATGATCACATAATCACACCCCAATAATTAAGGTTTTAGCTAGACATCATAAAACGATAAAAATTGTTACCAAATTGAGTTTCCATCAACTGGGTAAGATTGATTTCTTTTTTACAATGGTCCAATTCGAAAAATCTCAAAGAGCCACTTCCAATTTCTCAAAAGTAAAAAAACTTCTATTCTTCAAAGCTAAAGAAAACTAGAGAAAACTTGTCTCATAATTCAAAACTTAATAATAGACTCAGATATTATAATATCAGATACTAATTGATACTAAACTAAGTGTTCAAAAATGTATTATAGTTGCCGAAAATGTGCTGCGAAGAGTCACTCAGCGAAGTAAGTCGGGCTCACCGAACAACTTGGTTATCCGCCCTTTGGTCATTTCCATTGCCCTTCAGCCTTGCCCTGCAGCATCCTCAAGGTCTGTAACTTTGGGCGATCAAACAATGTATCGCGGAACCACTCGGCGATTCGCCAACTGCTTCTTTATCTCGCCAACTTGGTTCTTTCCTTTAGGGCTTGGCACACTGGAACTTTAGGCAATCAAGTAGCCATTCGGCGACTCACCAAGTGGACTTGGTGATCACCAGGCTTTCATTTCTTCATTCTTTCAGCTCGCTTTGTTTCTTTTTGCATATTAGTGTCCTTGCTTTGTTCCTCAATACATATAACTGGTAATCAATGGTTTTACATAAGTTATTGGCACAAAATAAGTATTTGACGACACTAAATCTATATAAATGATGCCCTAAATGAGTCCAAATCTTGGACTCATCAACACCCCCCAACTTAAACTTTTGCATGTCCTCAAGTAAAACTTAAGTTAAGCAGTTCAAAAAGGATGTCTCAAACAGTGCTACAAAAGTGTCAATCATGAATGCACACAACAAGACTCAACTTACTCATGTAAGAATCAATTGTGCACTCAAAGATTCAAGTTGTGACTCACCATTGTCAAAGATTCTCAAGTTCACAATACTTGCTTCAAATGCAAGTTCAAGCTCAACAAAGGTGCTCAAATACTCTCGCAACAAAGATGATTCCATATTTACGCACAATGGTTCAACACTTTATAGCTTTGGAATAATATGCAACTCCCACACTCACAAAGATGAAAACATGCATGACTTCACCCATATGTTTGCCATTATTTTCCAATCAACATTCGTTTCAGCTCACTCAAGATCAAAAAGGTCTTTAGAAGGCTTGTAACGGGGCTGAGTGTAAAGTTACAGTCATTTAGGATCAGTGGATGTTATCCTCATGAAATGTGGTGTGAAAATCACTTTCCTTCCTTCTCTTCACTTTTTCACTCATGCTCAAAATTCACCCCATTATGCACTTCTCATGGAATACCGTACACCCAATTTCTTTTGCAATTTTCACAACTTTATTTCACAACTTTTTCATTCTTTTTCTTTTTCATTCTTAATTTCTGTTCTTTTTTTTTTTGTATGGAGGGGTTCCATATTTTTTACAACCATGGATAAAGGGGTATTTAATCACACTTCTTGATTTACCTTCTCTTTTTACCACACCCCCAACTTAGGCTTTTGGCCTAAAGTTGGCTATTCAACCAAACCACATTTCATGAGGATTTTGGGTGAATGGATAAAGTGGTCTCATTTGCTTAAGTTTCTTCCAAGAAAAAGATGAGGCTCAAAAAGGGTTTAAGCAAAGTTCACACACTCACAAGGTTAGCCAAAAAGAGGTATATTGTCAAATTGTTTCACTCTTAAAATGTGGTGCCTAATATCCTTTCAAGAGCTTGCATCACTTAGTCAACTGGACCAACGGGGCAAATTCTAGGTGTCCTCACACAAGGTTCATGGTATGCTCATCACAGAAGGCATTGGCACAAATAACAAACAAGACTCCACACTTTCGCTAGCGTGCAATTTCATCACAACAGACTCATTTGATAATCGGCTACTTACAACGAGATGTAAAAAATTCACATACTATCTATGCAACTTCATTTTGCCTTATCACACAAGGCATTGGCACCAATACTCAAATTTGCACAAGAACAACCACAATCAAACATAATAAAAGGTGGCAATTTTTTTTTCCAGAAGGGTAAAAAACCATTTGCATTTAAAAACAAGGAGCCATAAGCTGAAACATCCACAAACCAATGTCAAAACACAAATACCCAATATATACAAAAAGATAGTCACAAGAGGTAAAGAAGGGTCCTATCTATGTAGTCGCTCCATCTGTCGAGGCATCAATGCTTAGTGTAACATCACTATAATTGGCTCCACTAAGGTCAGCCATGGGTGTGTCTGTCAATAAGATCTGCACAGCTAAATCTACCATGACCTCCTCAATCTCTTAAGGCCCTCGTAAGATGCCTCCTCATCAACACCAAGCAGCTTCCCATCAGTCTCAACTTCCGACTCATCAACTACCACATCATCCATCAGCACGTCTCCGGTGGTGGCTGGAGAAATCTCAGAAGTAGCCAGGGCATCCATATCATCAACTGCCTCCAAAGTGAAGTTAAGTCTGTGGACTTCAAGTAGTCCACATCTTTTCTCAAATTAGCAACATCGGCTTAAAAAGTCGTTACCTCTGAAGTAGCCCCCTTTCGGCTCTCACAAGTCTGTACTCTTGCAGTGAGAGTGTCAATAGATGCTCGGAGGGGTGTTAGTGCAGCTAGGATGGCATTCTCAATCACCCAAGGTGCCCCAGCCTCCTACCGAGTAGCCCGTACATCAGCAGAATGGGCTAAGTTCCCCATCTTCACGATCATGGCTTGAGTGATCTTGGTGGGCTGGGAAGCAGCGGAAGAACTAGCAGTCTAGGCGCAAGTAGAAGTACTTGAAGGCCCGGAGGCCGGAATAGGGAAAGATACCTCTGCAGGTTTAGAATCAACATCCACCTCCGAGGATATATCCACCTGAGCTGCTCTCCTCCTATCCTTCTTATTATTACGAGGAACTCCAGTACGCCGACACAACTTTGTAATCAAGATAGGGAATGGAAGGTACGTCAAGTCAATGCTCCTCTGGGATATGATTAACCCAAGGTAGGCCGCCTTAGGATGGTGGAGGATGGACTCATTTTGGGATGGCATAGTTGAGCTGCTGATGAATCCAAACCAGTATCGTACGGCTACGTTAAGCTCCTTTTTCTCAATCGGAGCTCCTACCTCAATCCACCTCGGGGTGGTATCAGAGATGATGGGGGAAAGCCAACCTTTGAAATCATCCAAGGGTGTCGTAGTGGTAGACAAATCTGGGTAGTCAATGACTGACCCTCTATCTCATACACCGTTGATATGATCGCGACTTCTTTTCACTATTGCCCCCCATACCACGACAAACTCTATTGACCTAAAAGTACTGGCCTTCTTCTTACCTTTGGGTACTAAGTCATCGTATGCTATGTAGAACTTTCAGACCCATGTAGGAATATATGGGCCTCGGGGCCTGGTGAACTGTTCTAGCCATGAAACTAGAGAATGTCCCTCACAGTGGAGTATCTAACTACTAAGCCATGTGTGGATAGCAACTTCTCCTTGAGAATTGTACTCAACCTGTTGGCCTTTAATCTGTTGAATAGCTGGGGAGGAGGACCCTGTACTGGTGGTGCTGGAACCACAGTCGGTGCCGAAGCTTGCACTATATCAGCTGTATGAGGGGTGGCCTCTGGAACTCTCGACTAATATTAGTGAGTTCTAGCAAAAATTTCTGCCCACCGAGATTATAGATACTGGTCATCCTCCGCTCAGAAAATGCAGCTTGGGAGTCAAAAATTTCTCCCTCGCTACCAGATTTGTACTCTGGAACCTCAGATACGAGCCTTTTGCCCATGCATTTTCCTCCGTTTGGAGGTTCCTTCCTTCCCTTTTCAGAAGGGGTGGTTGCTCTGTCGTTGATAGCTATGTCTCGTGCTCTTTTTTGAGGCGGCATGTCTAAGTTTGTTCTAGCCACATCTTCAAAAACCACCAAAATAAGTTAGAATCATTCAAGAAAAATTGCAGAAAAATAAGCTGCAGAAAGACTCGCCAAATCAATCGGCGAGTCATCGATTCACTTTGGCTAGACAGATCAAGCTCATCGAAAGGATTTGCTTAAAAAATTTTCAGAAATATTGTATTCGATATTGAGAAGGGCCCTTCGGCATATTGCCAAGATCATTTGGCGAACACATACTAGTCCACCAAAAGTTGCAGTGTATTTTAGGAGTTAGGGGCCCAGAAAGGGTGATCAAAGAATACATTAGGCGTGTGCCGAGTGCACTTGGCGAACTAAAGCTTCTCGCCAAAAATTACAGCACCCAAACTCAACAATGGAATGAAATTAAAGGTGATACAGAGGGGCTCGACGAATCGCAGAGTGGTTCGGTGAGCTCGAACAAGCTCGCCAAATGGCCCAACTTGCGATTTTCAACCCCAACTTCAAAAATCAACCCCTCAGACCCCGAAATCAAAATCAAACCATATACACACTCAATTAGGCTTAGACCCACTAGACCCATGCCACCGAGGTACTCAGACTTCCCCCAGTTTGGCAAAAATTGGCCATTTGATGACTTTAGCCCTTAAGAATGACATCAAACGCTCCATCATTGGTCAAAGCACGCCATTTAGCACAAATTGGGTTGCTTAGAATTCACCCGACTAGACCCAACAACAATTAAGAACAACCCACAAGATTATGATCAATTTTAGGGCATGCAATTTGGGAAAATCAACAACTTAGGAATTTAAGCATGATATCAAGGTTAAAACAGGCAAACAAGCACACTTATACAAATTTAGAGAGGCCCAACACACATCAATAAGAACAATACAATTACAAATGAGTTTAACCGCTAATTACGAGTTTGGGGTTCGGAAAACCAACCTTTAATGTCGAATATGAGATTGTGTAATGCTAAGCGGTGAAGTATCCAACTCTTAAAACAGAATCAACGACTAGAAAGTGGTAAAGATGCAAAAATATCAAATATATAGTGCGGGTGTGATTGTATGAAGTTAAGAAGTGAGGGAATGTGAAGGAGTTTGTAATTTTAAACCTTTGGCCTTTTCAAAACCGTCCAATTTGCACCCTTTTGATTAGTCGACCTTGCCAAACCACTCGGAGACACACCGAGTGGTTACTTACCTTGACATGTTTTACAGGACCTCCAGTTAATATGGGGATTTAAACGGCAGACAAGGTCAAGCTTGTCGACCTGTTCGACGATTCGCCGACTTTTCCTAGGGCTCGCCGAATTTTACAGACTCCAACCTAATAATTTCTTGAGTCCAATGGTGGTCCGAATCGGGCTCACTGACCTCTTCGGCGAGTTGCCGTTTGGATATTTTGCTCGCGAACCTACACTTTTCAAACACATTCCACACTTCAACTTGCACAATCAACACACGATTATTCTAAAATAAAAAATAAAGCAATTAAAACTAGGGTTGCCTCCCAAGCAGTGCCTTAGTTAGAGTTGTGGCATGATAGTCCTCATTCAGACATTATTCTTAGGGTTTGCCATAAGCACACTAGGCAACCCTCCCTATTGTATTGATTAGAGATAAGACAACACATGACGCATTTGGGTCTCCAGTAGCTGAAAAAAGATGGAATGAGAAGCAGTCAGTTGATTTAGCATTGAGATTTTCTCTTTTATCTCTTTCAACACTATGCGATGTTCTTCGACTTCGTGGAATATGAGTGAGAGCATCTCTTTTACTTGTATAGTCCTTAGGCTTTATACACTCATGAGGGGGAATGTACCGATGATTCTTTTTCTATAGTACCTCAAATTCCATAATCTTTTTGGCCAAAAGATCCAGCTGAATCAATAGTGTGGCCAAATTATGGCCCTTCTCTGTCTCCTTGTTGGTCTTAGTCATGTGATCAAGAAGTTGGGCTACTATTCCATAGGGTTGTCATATTAGACCACCTAGAGTAAGTTGATCAACCACTCCTCTGTTCTCAGGACCTAGACCTCTGTAGAAGCAGTCCAGTAGCATCTTATCTCGGATTCCATAAGTTCAGCATTGCAGCAATAGTGTCTTAAGTCTCAGCCACAACTCATGGATGTCTCACCCTCCAATTATTTGGATGTTATAAAAAAGAATCATCATTTCTAAAGAAGGGTGACCCACTTTTTTACCATTGCTACATGACATGCTCCTTTCCTCTGTTTTAAACAAGCAACACCCAAAAACAAAAACTAAAAGTAAGTAGATTCAACTATGACAAAAAAGAACAAAACTTCAATTTCACCAAAGGAATCTTAAATAACACCCCTCTCCAGTAGTGGCTTCATTTTGATTAATGATGTTTCGAAGACACTTCATCCAATTTTAAGCATCAACGGTCGTTAATCAGTATATAACCCAACCAAATGAGTTGGGGTCGAATCCAACAGGGAGCGGTACATGTTTAAGATTCAATAGGGAAGTGTGAGCATGATCTAATCAGTCGTAGGAATAGATGTTATCGAATAAATACATTATTCAAATTAGAGGGTGACACGAATGTCAAATCAGGGTTTTGATTTTAGTTATAAACTAGAAATAGTAATAAACTATACTAATTAACAATAGTGAGACAGATTCTTGGGATGTGATTCGATTATATTCTAGTATAGACAAATGGGTAGTTGTAACTATTAGATAATAGCTAAATATTAATGAGTAAGCTAGACTATAGAGGAGGTAAACTTTCTCTAGAATAAATTTACCCCGAATCAAGTTGATTTCTCTAGAACATTAACAAGAATGCGAAATAATAACAGCCTACACTTTAGTCCATTCACTCTCTCTAGCTGAATGTGTGGAATCGAGTTTAGGATTCACTCTCTCGAGATGAACCCATGACAACCCAATACCCACACACCATCAATCAATAATCTTAGTTTTAAAACCACTCTCTCGAGCAAGCCAAAAATGCAAGGGTAGAACAACATTAGCAACTACAATTCTTAAATTAAACCACAATTAATAATGGAACTCACTTCTAAATAGCATTTAAAATAACAATTAGCAATGCCCATAAACTAAATCAGCCCATAATCACATAATAACACCCCCAAGAATTGATGTTTTAGCTACACATCATAAAAAGATAAAACTCTTTACCAAATTGAGTTTCCATCAACTGGGTAAGATTGATTTTGTCTTTACAATGGTCCAATTCGAAGAATCTCAAAGACCAACTTCTAATTTCTCAAAAGTGAAAAACTTCAATTCTTCAAAGCTAAAGTAAACTAGAGAAAACATATGTCACAGTTCAAAACTTAATAATAGACTCAGATATTATGATATCAGATACTAATTGATTCTAAGCTAAGTGTTCAAAAATGTATTTATAGTTTCCAAAAATGTACTGCGAAGAGTCACTCGGCGAAGTAAGTCGGGCTCGTCGAACCACTTGGCGATCCACCCTTTGGTCATTTCCATTGCCCTTCTGCCTTAGCCCTTAGTATCTTCAAGGTCTGTAAGTTTGGGCGTCTAACAATGCATGCAGAACCACTTATTTGTTGACTGCTCTTTTCTTTCACCAACTTGGTTCTTTCCTTCAGGGCATGGCACAGTTGAACTTTAGGAAGTCAAGCAGCCATTCGGCAACTCGCCAAGGACTTGGCGATCACCAGTCTTGCATTTCTTCATTTTTTTAGCTCGCTTTATTCCTTTTAGCAAATTAGTGTCCTTGCTTTGTTCCTCAATCCATATACCTGGAAATCAAGGGTTTTATATCAATTATTGGCACAAAATAAGCATTTGAGGACACTATATCTATATAAATAAGGCCCTGAATGAGTCAAAATCTCAGACTCATCAATGCATACTTACATAAGATGCAGTATGTAACATGGTGGAAAATGTTTGGCCGGTACAGATGGTTGCTTTAATTATGGAAATAGTTCTCACAAGATAAGAGATTGTAAATTTATTGCTACTAATGAGAGGGATCAATTGTAGAATTTGTTAGATAAGGGTTTTATTAGACCAAGTATCTTTCCATGGGATGCTCTTAATTTGTTTTTTCAAAAAAAGGATGGTTCCCTTCGAATGTGTATTGATTATCGAAAATTGAATAAGGTTACAACAAAGAATAAATATCATATTCCAAGTATATATGATTTATTTGATAAAAATCAAACGAGTGAGTTTCTTCTCTAAGATTGACCTTTAGTCTTGTTAACAACAATTGAGGGTTATAGAGATTGCCATTGCAAAGATGAATTTTCGAACTCGATATGGTAACTATGAGTTTTTGGTTATGTCTTTTTGTTTGACTAATGTCGTGGTGACATTTATGGATTTTAATTCATACGGTATCGTGATACGTATGTGATTGTGATTGTGATTATTGATTATATTTTGATTCACTCATAGAGCGAGGATGCACATGCTGAACATTTGAGAATAGTATTGCAAACTCTCAAGGATTGGGACTTGTATTCTAGATTTAGCAACTGTGATTTTTCATTGAGGTGTATTCATTTCCATTGTCATATTGTCTCTACTTAAAGTATTTAATTCAGTCCGAAAAAAATCTGAGGTAGTTAAGAATTGGACTAGACCTTTGTATGATTCATATATATGGAGTTTCTTGGGTTTAACCAGTTATTATAGAAGGGTTACGGAAGAATGTTATCACGACCCAAGGGTACCCCCTAGATGTAACATGGCACGTAGAGCCCAAAAGCACTCAATGTAAGCCACTTAGCATATCATAATATAAGATAACAGAAAAGTACAGAAATTTAAAACATATTTCAATACAATCGATGTCTCATAAAATGAAGCGGAATTCTATAACGCTTTTTCTCAAACCATCTAAACAACTTGAATAAAACTTTGTGACGCAGCCCATACGAAAGCTCTAAACATAAAAATGAAATATAAAGGACATGGTGATCAAGCCCTCGAATTCTATGAGGACTCACCAAACTTTTGTTCTTGATCCACGACGTACCTAGTCACGAGGATGGAAGTCAATATTGCCAAACCCTACATTTGATAAGAATGTAGGAAAAAGTATGTGTTAGTACAATAGTGTACTAAATATGATAGATAGCATATATCATCAACATAAGCATAGAAGAGGCATTAGTCAACATAAGACATACACCTTAATAATAAGAGACAACAACATAAGTTATGAACATAAGAGACATCATAACAATACATAGATTATAAGCATAATAGATAACAACATAATCATAGCCAAAATCCATGCATTTAGTTCAACATGACACAAGAAAATCATTTCATAAGCCACCTCAAGGCAAGCTTGTGCAATGCATGGATAAGATCCCATAATGCCACCCATGCTAAGCAACTCACTTTATGTCCTCATTCAAATTTATTACCTTTTTTTTTTTATCTAATCCTTAGCTTATTTCTTATAGACAAGGGAACATTCACCTTTAGTCAGACATATCAAGGAAAGTAACTTACAACAACAATCCAAGTTAGGCATCCATCATAAACATAAGTCATAAACATATTTGTTACATAGATCATAAGCGAAACATACCATCACTATCCTCATAGCATACATGTGGAATGCATGAATAAGATCCCATAATCCCACCCATACTAAGTAAAACATCTTGAGTAGCCATAGCTCATAATTCATTTTCTTATCATAGTGGGAATAAGCCTTAATCGACATAGACCATGTGAGATTACCATGGAATCCGGTGTTACCCACATTGAAAAGGGATGTCCTACTTTTCTAAGGTAGAACCATACTCTTAGGTTTAGGTGGATCCAATAACTAGGTAACCTACGGGGGTTCGTAGTTTATGGTATAAGGAGATTGCTACTAGAAACCCACCCTTTCTAGTAGGGGAGCTTCAATCTCAAGAGATACTTTCTAGAAACTCTCCCTTTCTAGCAGGGGAGCTTCGATCTCATATTCAATATCCACTCGGTGCTAAGCATAATTCCCACGGAGTACATATTGAGCCTTGACTTAAGTTCATATTCATGGAAGAATACCTTGACACTCAATCCAACATAATTCATAAGATAGCTCATAGATTTAATAGGTGAAAATGGCTTTTCAACCTTAGAATCATCATTATGTGAGAAAACCTTTCATATTATATTCATTATGTGTTCATCAGAATAGCCTTTCAATCAATACAACAACATTATCATAATCATGGACACTTCACTCTTAAAGTGTTCTTAAAGCATATACATAAGCTTCATAAAACATGCATAATATCATATCTTGCCTATTCAAAGGTCAATACTCATATCAAATCAAAACATCTAGAATTACTATATTAGACAAGCATAACATGATTCAAATAACACAATTTCTACATGCATAATTTCATATACACATAATATAGGTCATGTGAGCAAAGTCCTTCCACAACAATACCATATACAATTGAACAAACATAATAGCTTCACTCTTAAAGCCTTAACTTTCCCAGTTCATTCATGTTAGCTTTTATCCTCAATGCCCTTGAAATCACATTCATACTACAAGCCTTACTCTCAAGAAATACTTCACACGATCATCATATATGCCTAAGTCTCAAGACAATCTAATCCCATGCTTCATTCTTAAGAAATTCTAATCAAATATGTTCATATAGACTCAATCTCAACACAACTGTCATGATTCATCATATAAGCCCTAATCTAATCAATTCATGTCTACAAGCTTTACATTTAAGCAATTCACATCTAGGTGTTCTAATCTCAAGCAATTCGTAAAGTAATTCATCAATCTTAGAAGATCACATCGAAGCCCTCAATTTCCTTTTTCATGGCATAAAACCAAATAATATCAAATTCACCTTAGAATCTTACGCTAATCAAGAAGACAAGTATAGTCATACTAAAAATATGTAATTACATCATAAACAATCATACACAACAATCATCCACTCAATTTGATCAACATAAAAAAATACCCACAATATATGAAGATACCCTAACTAATAATGGGTTCATCTTCAAACTTGGGGGAAACATGGGGGTTTCATGGATGAAAGGAGTTCATGAATGAATAAGCCATTCTACCTTGATTACAAAGCCTAGAAATCTTGAAACAATGGAGTCTTGACCTAGCTTGATCCTCTTATTCTTTTTCTTTTTCAAAAATGACTCTACTTAACCCCTAATTAATTATGGAAAGTTCCATTAGTCCTTCACTAAATTGCCTAAGCTTACACACTGCCCCACCCACGAGACCACGCCTATAAGCAGTGGGTGGACCCACAGGGAGTCGTGGTCTTTCGTGGGTGGTGGTCTGCAGATTAACATTTGGTTCCTTGACACACGAGCCCATCAACCAAGGGTAGACCCCCCTACGGGGCATAGGTCCCTTAGTGGGTACACTGCCTTGGGGCAAATTCTAGGGTGGTTTTTTGTAGGGTCCTCTTCAAGGACCCTTATTTGGTCCTTGGGGAATTGTACCTTGACGTTCTAACCCGTAATCCTTCATTCTAAGTACTGGAAACTAAATTCACAACTCTAACCCTCACGTCAAGCTCTAGTTTAGCCTACTAGTTTTTGGGGTCTCACAGAATTTCATCTATTGCTTTGCATTTGATTACATTGACTCAATAGAAGGTGATGTTTCTATTGTCTGAAGCTTGTGAGATGAGTTCCAAAGAGTTGACAGATAGACTTACTTCAGTCCCTATTTTCACATTATTGGAAGCATCATATTTTGCGGTATACTGTGGTGCTTCATGGATTGGTCGAGGGTTTATTTTGGTGCAACATGGGAAAGACATTGCCTATGCTTTGATTTACTGTACAAGCACACCTCATCCAATTCTAGGTTTCAACAATAGTAAATCAGTATAAAACCCAACAATTGAGTTGGGGTCGAATCCCACATGGAGCGGTATGGGTTTGAATTTCAATTAAGAAGTACGAATGTGGTCTAATCACCCATAGGAATAGAAATTACCAAAAAAAACATGAATAAGTTAAAAGGGTGACACGAATGTCATTTGGGGGTTTTAGTTTGCAATTATCAACTACAAAGCAGTCACAAACAATTCGAAACAACAATAAGGAAAAAGATTCTCGGGATGTGATCAATTATAGGAAAATTATGATATATGGGTAATTGAAACTACTAGTAAACAACTAAAAATTATAGAGTAGGCTAAACTATAAGGGAAATAGCTTTCTCTCGAACAACTACCCCGAATTAGGTGATTTATTTCGAACATCAACAAGCATAACAATGAAGAACAACACACACCTTAATTCATCCACTCTTTCGAGCTAGATGGGTAGGATTGGGTTAAGGATTCACTCTATCGATCTAAATCCAGCTCAACCCAATACCCACAAATCATTAATCAATAATATTAACTCCAAAACCTCTCTCTCGAGCAAGCCAAGAAAAAAAAGATATAATTGTATTTGAAACTACAGTTCATAACTTAAACCACAATTAATGATTACACTCACTTTAAAATAGCATTTAAACTAGTAATTAACAATACCCATAATCACATGATCATACCACAAGAACTGGGGTTTTAGCCAAGCATTATAAAAAGGTAAAAATAATTACCGAATAGATTAGCCATCAACTGGTAAGAGAGATTTAGTCTTTACAATGCTTAATTTGCAGAATGTTTGAAACCCACTTCCAAAAGCTCCAAATTGAATCTCTAAGGTTCTTTAAAACCTATGAAAAACTCCAGAGAAAAATGTTCTAAACTAATTTAATCTGAGCTAGCATAGTAAAATAAATGTTCAAAATCTAATTTATAGTCGCCAAAAATAAGCTACGAAGGGCCATTTGGCAAATTATGTCGAGCTTGCCGAACCACTCGGTGAGCCGCCCTTACACCTCTTCCGTCGCCTTTTCGCCTTGGCATTCAGCATCTTTGAGTTCTGTAACTTTGGGCGATCTATCTTTGCTTCGCGAAACAGTTCGGCAAGTCGCTGATCGCTCATTTTGGTCGCTGACTTGGTTTCTTCCCTCAGGGCTGGCACACTGGAATTTTAGGCGGTCAAGCTAGCGACTCGGCGAGTTGCCAAGTGCTCTTTGTGATCACTAGTCTTTCCTTTCTTCAATTCTTATGTTTTTGTTGTTCCTTTTTGCCTGTTTGTGCCCTTGATTTGTTCCTCAATCCATATACCTGAAAATCAAGGATTTAATATTAGTTTATTGCATAAATTAAGCATTTGAGGACACTAAATCCATATAAACAAAGCCCAAAATAAGTCTAAATCTTGAACTCATCAACACCCCCAACTTAAACTTTTGTTTGTCCTCAAGTAAAACTCAAGTTTAGCAGTTCAAAAAGGATGTCTCAAACGGTGCTGCATAAGACTCAACATGAATGCACATAATAAGATTCAACTTACATGCAATGATAAATTGTGCACTTAAAGATTTAACTTGTGACTCACCATTATCAATGATGCTCAAGTTCATAATACTTGCTTAAAATGCAAGCTCAAGTTCAAAAAAAGGTACTTAAATGCCCTCACAACAAAAATGATTCCTTGTTCATACAAATTTCTTCAACAACTTATAGTTCCTAAATCACATACAACTCTCACACTCACAAAGATGAACTCATGCATCACTTCACCCATAGGGTTTCCCTTATTTTCCAATCAACATTAGTTTCAGCTCACTCAAGATCACAAAGGTCTTTACAAGGCTTGTAACGGGGCTGAGTCTAGTGGTGTGGTTACTTAGGCTAAGTGGGTGCTGCCCTCATGAAGTGTGGTCTGAGCATCACTTTCTTCCTTTTCTTCAACATTTTGATCATGCTTATAATTCACCCCATTATTCACTTTCAAATGGACTATTGGATACCCCATTTCTTTTTTAACTTCCACTACTTTATTTCACAACTTTTTTATTCTTTTTCTTTTGCTTTTTTTTATACATGGAGGGGTTCCTTCTTTTTTAAGACCATTGCTCAGAGGCAAGTTATTCACAGTTCTTGATTTACCTTATCTTTTCACCACACCCCCAACTTAGGAATTTGGCCTAAGTTTGCTATTCAAACAAACCACACTTCATGAGAGTTATGGGTGAATGGGTAAAAAGGGGTCACAATTGTTCAAGTTTCTTTCAAGAAAAAGGATAAGGCTCAAGGGAGATCAAGCCCGGTTCACACATCTTACAAGGTTGGCCACAAAAGAGGTATAAAGTCAAATTGTTTCAACTATTCAAAATTGTTGCCTACGATCATTTCAAGCGCTTGCATCACATAGTCAACCGGACCAACGGAGAAAATTCTAGGTGTCACCACACAATGTTCAAAGTTAGCTCATCACATAAGACATTGGCACCAATGTCAAACAGGACTCCACACATTCTAGCTAGTCTACAATGTTCATCGCAAGAGACTCATTCGATAATCGTTTAGTCACAACGAGATACTAAAAGTTCAGACATTGTCTATGCAACTTCATTGGCCTCATCGTAGCCACACATTCATATTGTTCTATTAAGAGCACTATTCAAATTATCGGTATTGATCATAACCGATACTCAACATCGCACAAGAACAATCACAATCACAAACAATAGAGGTGTCACACATATTAAAAATTGGTAAAAACCATTTCATTCTAAAGAAGGAGCCACAAGCTCAAACATCTACAAGATTAAGATTAAAACAAAATTCAAACACATATATAGATCACCAAAAACCAATATTTACAAACAAAAATGCAATCACAAGAGGTAGGTATGGAAATACTTCACCCCACCCACAAAATAAAAGCATTTGTCCTCAAATGCAACTAAAAACACAAAAATAAATAAAAACAACAGAGAGGTAGGCAAAGATATCATCCTGCCAGGCTTAGCCTGGGGTGAAGTCTGCATCGCAGTCACTTCATCTATCGGGGCATCAATACATGTGGTCAGACTTTGGTCTTGGGCATCAGTGCCCGGGGTAACATCAAGACCGGCTCCACTAGTGCTTGCCCTAGAGGTATATGTAAATGAAGTCTGAATGACTGACTATACTATCATCTCCTCTAAATCGGGCAGGTCACCATAAATGGTCGCCTCCTGAACATCGAGCTGCTTCTCATAGATCTCCGCCTCTAACTTAGGAGCAGTCACATCCTTTATCGTCTCATCTATGGTGGTAGCCGGAGGCATATCAGAACTGGCTGGGACCTCTGCACCCAGAACATCAGGAACCTCTGCTAATTCAAATAATGAAGTGAAGTATGTGGACTTTAGATGGTCCACATCCTTCCTCAACTTGGAAACCTCAGCTTTCAAAGTCATAACCTCAGTAGTAGCCCCATGTCCTCACTCACAAATCTCTACTCTTGCAGTGAGAACATCAATGGAAGACCGAAGAGGTGTCAAAAAAGCTAAAATGGCTCGTTCAATCATCAAGGGCACCTGGGCAAATAACCACGAAGCCCGCATATCGGCAAAATAGTCTAGGTGCCTTATCTTGAGGAGCATGGCCTGAGTGATTAGAGTCCTCGAGGAAGTGGTACCTGACGTAGCTCTCAGAGGTTGGGATACAGTAGTTCAACCTAGGGCCTGGGAAGGAGTGGAAGTAGATGTATCTGAAAGATTTGAGGCCGGAGTAGGCAAAGCTACCTCTACATGTATAGAATAAACATGAACCTCTGGGGATGTGTCCACCCGAGCTGCTCTCTTCCTATCCACCTCATCCCGTGTGTACACGGCCTCTATACATCGGATGTCGGTGGAGGATACAGGTGTAACCTAAACATCCCTCTTCTCATCAAGAGGAACTCCAGCCCACCAACACATCTCTATAATAAGCACTGGGAATGGAAGGGATATGTGGAGCTGTTTGGTCCTCATGGCCATCTCCTTCTCAATGATTTGCCTTAATTTGATGTTATTCCTAGCTATGATCGATGCGAGATAGGTCGCCTTTACATGGAAGAGAATAGACTCATTCTGTGATGGCATGATGGAGCTGCTGATGAACCCAACCCAGTAACAGGCTGATATGTTCAAGTCCTTCTTCTCAATAGGGGCTATGGCCTCAATCAACTTCTAGGTGGTGTCAGAAATAAGGGAGCTAGCCATTCCTTGAATTCATCCAGAGTTTGCCTTGTAATCATGCTCAAAATTTGTAGCCTTGTCAAGTATGATAGTAATATAATCGCTCCTGCATCCCACTGTCTTGCCCTGAACAATCACGGCTTGATGGCACTGGCCTTCTTCTTCCCTTGGGGTACTAAGTCTCCATAAGCATTGTAGAACTCTCTAACCCAGGTGGGAATGTATGGTCCAGGAGTCCTGGTAAATTTATCAAACCTTTGGAAATAGAGAGTGTCGTACACATTAGGGTACCTGTCCTCTAGGCTATCAGTGGTCAATCTCTTCTCCTCTAGGATGGTCTTAAATACCTCAGCCTTTAATAGGTTGACTAACTGGGGAGGAGGACCCTGAATTGGTGGTGCTGGAACCATCATCTGTGCCAGAGTTGGCACTGTATCAGTAATAGGGGTGTACACTTTGGGATTCTCAATGGATCTTAATGAGCCATTGCACAGATCTCTGCTCGCCGGGTCTGTAGTGGTTGGTCTTCCTTAGGCTTGGAGAGTGAGGTCGTAGAATCAAAAGATTCCTAATTACTGCTGGAGTTGTGCTTCAATCTCTCAACTACGAGCCCATTGCCCTTGCCTTTGCCTCCCTTTGGAGGTTCTTTCATTCCCTTTTTTGTGGAAACAGTTGCTCCCTCATTGATTAGAATGCCCCCTACTCGTTTGCGGGGCGGTATGCCACTTTCATCCAAATTTGTCCTAGCCATATCTGCAAAATACACCAAAAAAATGTTAGAAATCATTCAAGAAAGATTTAGAATTCAAATTGCAGAAAGACTCGCCGAGCCTGTTGGCGAGTCACTTAGGCGAGCCAGATCGGGCTCGCCGAAAAGACCAGCATGAAATTTTTCCAAAATTTTTGGGGTTTTAGCCAAACATGATACATTTGCAATCAATTCATAACTTAAACCACAATCAACTACAATTCATAACTTAAACCACAATCAATGATTAAATTCATTTTAAAATAGCATTTAAACTAGTAATTAACAGTACCCATAAACTAATTCAACCGATAATCACATGATCACACCCCAAGAATTGGGATTTTAGCCAAACATGACAAAAAGGTATAAATAATTACCGATTCGATTAGCCATCAATTGGGTAAGAGATATT
This sequence comes from Solanum pinnatisectum, assembly GCA_035578085.1. NCBI lineage: Eukaryota > Viridiplantae > Streptophyta > Magnoliopsida > Solanales > Solanaceae > Solanum > Solanum pinnatisectum. The sequence continues at coordinate 11,277,086 of CM069078.1, read as the reverse complement.
TAGTCTTTAAAATGTTTAATTTGCAGAATGTTTGTAACCCACTTCAAAAATATCCAAATTAAATCTCTACAATCTTCAAAAACTATGAAAAACTCAAAAAAAAAATGTTCTAAACTAATTTAGTCTAAGTTAGCATACTAAAATAAATGTTCAAAATCTAATTTATAGTCGACAAAAATAAGCTACGAAGGGCCATTTGGCAAAGTAAGTTAGGCTTGTCGAACCACTTGTCGAGCCGCCCTTTGACCTCTTCCATCACTTTTTCACCATGGCAATCAGCATCCTTGGGTTCTTTAACTTTGGGCTACCTATCTTTGCTTTGCGAAACTCTTTGGTGAGTCACCGACTGCTCGTTTTTGTCACCGACTTGGTTTCTTCCCTCAGGGTTGGCACACTGGAACTTTAGGTGGTCAAGCGAGCCACTCAGCAATTCGCCAAGTGCTCTTGGCGATCACCAGGCTTTCCTTTCTTAAATTCTTCAGTTTGTTTTCTTTCTTTCTACATATTAGTGTCCTTGCTTTGTTCCTCAATACATATATCTAAATATCAAGGATTTCACATTAGTTATGTCATAAATTAAGCATTTGAGGACCTATATAACAAAGCCCCAAATGAGTCCAAATCTCGGTCTCATCATGCTTCAAGGCAATTAAAGGTTCATGAGAAGAATTATCCAACTTTTGATTTGGAGTTAGCGTAGGTAGTGTTTTCCCAAAATATTTGGACACAATACTTATACAATGTTCATGTAGATATGTTTATCGACCAAAAGAAACTGATGTAACTTATTATTATAAGATGTTAACTCAGAAGGATTTGAAATTTCTCCAAAGAATATGGCAATTGCTTAATTTACTACACTTATTATTATAAGATGTGTAATTTCTACACTTTTTGGGATGGGTGACTGGACCCCCAATCTCTATGGGTGTTATTATGGGGTTCGGGTTCATTTAATTTTATTGGTATATTGTATTTTCTATTTTACTGCATTTTATTATTGGTTTGAGCTGTTATCACGTGATTAATTTAGTGATTAAGATGGCCAATTGAATCTTTGCTTAGATCTCAAATCGGTCCTTGAAAGAGACAAATTTGAGTGGGTAATCAGTTCAATGTTTTCAATCTAGCTAAATCTGTTTGTAAAAGTAATTTAATGGGTTGAATTGTTAAACAAATAAATGAGACCAAAGGAAATTTTATGAGCTAATGTTATGAGATAAAAAGAAGATTAACATTATAGAAGATGACCCGGGTCATCTAGGATGGTTTATGTTTATTGAGCATTATAATTTTACCCCTTTATGATATCAAGTTCCAATCATTATGCTCCTACAATCAACTCAATTAGTTTAACCTCCATTTATTTTAAGATTATTGTTAGCTTGTGACCTTTAACTAATTTGATTAAATTTGATGGAAACCGCCACCTGTTAGTCTCGTTTGCTACTTTAACAATTAGTCGCAACTTAATTCACCTATTGGATTCTTAACTTCTGCTTCTTCTTTTGGAATTTATCCCCGACTCTTTGTTTGGTAATCTTTATCAACAACGTACGCTTACTCTTTTGATTTGTTTTAAAGAGTGGTTTGAGCGTTATAAAAAATGATGCCAATGTCGGGCAGTAGTAGATAGGAATTCAATTTGAGAAGTAATTTTTGTACTGATTTTCTTGTAGTTAAACAAACTTAAGCTTGGTTATATTGTTTGTCCTATTGGTAGGTGAAACAATGAATGCAAATAGTGTTGACAAATCTAGATGTCATGTGCAAGATAATGATGTCAAAAAGAGATATAAGGTAAGTTCCTATATCACCAATGAGGTTGAAGAAATTCGGTTACAACCTATGCATAAGGATATCACCTTTGCCGTAACTGAACCTATATTGCATATTTTCAAAATGAGAGGATTATTTAGAGTTTCTGAGCATGAAAATCCTAACAATTACGCCCGCCAGTTTGTGAATGTGTGTAGTCCATTTGATGTTAATGGTATTTCACAATAATCGATGTTATTCCCTTTTTCCTTGAACGGTGAAGCTACTTTATGGTTGGTTAAGTTGACAATTTTTTTATTTTCTCTTGAAAAGATTTATTTTAAGCTTTACTTGAGAGATTATTTCCCATTTCTAAAGTAATGAAATTGAGGAAGGGTATTTAGAATTTTAAAATAGCAAATCACTAACCCGTACACGAAGTGTGGCTGCATTTTAAAAGGGTGCTGCTATAGTTTCCAAGCCATGGTTTTCCTTATTAGTTGTTGCTGGAATACTTCTACTAAAGTCTTGGTTATGTGAATAAATAATTGGCTGATCACGTTCGGTAGGGCGGTATAGTTAAGCAACCATTTGTGGTAGCATAAAGATTTCTTAATGAGATGACTAAAAAAAATCAAGTTTTGTACACTAGTGAAGACCATGTGTCAGTTCCACATTTGGGTATGTTTAATGAACAAGAGGAAAAGAATCAGGAACATGATAAAAGCATTACTAATTATTGAATCAACTTGATAGTTTGTTAGAGCATGTTACGCGAAGGAGTGTAAATTAAGTTAATGTTATGTCCTAGGCGATGTCTGAGGAAAGATTCTATTCGAGCAGTGAAACATTGGATGGTTTTCGGTCAAGCTATCCAAGGCTTGTCGATAATCAAGGTCGGGCTGAAAGTATAAAGGAAGTTTGTGTGGAAATGAATGCGGAGATTACAAGTATGCTTCACTTTATGAATTGTATGACCTAGTGAGAACTCCTACAGAAGATTTGTTAACAAAAATTCTTGATGAAGTGGAAGGGTCTGATTTGATTTTGCAAGAGCTAAAGAGTGACGTTTCAGCATTGTCCACTCCCGTAATCTTAGACTCGTAACCTATTAAGCTATTTTAAAAAAATGGGCCACTTGGATGATCTTGTTAAACAAAAGAGGTTTAAAAAGAAACTAAGTTTGATGTGAAGGAAGGTGATGTTGCTGCCCCAACCACACTACCCCAAATCAAGATAACTCCTCTTTCTCCTCAACGATGGAGGAAAAAAGACGGTAAGACAAAGTTCCAATTTTTTTTTAGGGATAATGAAAGATTTGAAAGTAAATATCCCTTTGGTGGTTGCATTGACGGAAATGCGAATGTATGCAAAATATATTAAATAATTGGTAACATATAAGAGGATGATAGATTGCAAATTGAAATACCACAAACTTATAGTGCCGTTATGATAAAGAATGTGGTCCTCAAGAAAAATGATCTGGGAATTTCAATATTCCATGTACTAGTGGTGCATGCACATTCCCAAAAACCTTCTTTTATATTGGTGTAAGCATAAATCTAATGACGTTGGTGGTTTTTATAAGCTTCAACTTGATTAACCACAATCGACAAGTATGAGACTCTTGGTGGCTGATCATTCAATAAAAAGTCTGATTGGTCTGGTCGATAATGTGTTGGTGAAGTTATATAACTTTTTGTTTCCCGTTGATTTTGAAGGGTTTAATTGCAAAACTGATATTGATTTGCTGGTTATACTTGGTAGACTATTCTTGGTCACGAGCAAAGCTTTGGCGGATGTGGTAGTTAGCTTCAGTATTCATAAGTCAATGAAGTATCCAAGTGACATTCACTTTGAGTCTCACTTGGATTAGATTGATGAAGATGATACAATTATTGGGGAAGCCATATATAGCGGGGAATTGCTAGCGGTTGTGTTATTTAATTATGATCTAGCCAGAAATTTGAAAATGATTAAGTAGTTGTTGCTCTTATGCGTGTACGCTCACATAATTCGTTTCAAAAGAAGTTGGATATTCATTTCATCTATTATTGAGCCACTAAAGCTAGAATTGAAAGAACTTCTTCCTCATCCTAAATATGTTTTCTTGGGGACAACAACACACTACCAGTTATTATCTCAAGTGATCATTATGAATGGAAAGTGGAGTTGTTACTTAGTGTTGAAAAGGCACATTAGAGCCTTGGGGTGGTCCATTATTGACATAGTGAGAATTTCTTCATTTGTGTCCACTCAAAAATTTATCTGAAGGGGGCAAACAAAGATTTGAGCACCAAAAGAGCTTAAATCCTCCAATGAAAAAAGTGGTGAAAAGGAGATCATAAAATTATTAGACGTGTGATTTTTTTTCCAATTGCGGATAGACAGTGGGAGAGACCAGTCCAATATGTTCCTAAAAAGGGTTGTATAATGGTAGTCCTAAATGAAAATTATGAACATGTCATTACTATGCATATAACCAGATGGAGAGTGTTTATGGATTACAAGAAATAGAATTCATGGACCGAGAAGCACAAATTCCCCATGCCCTTTATTAATCAAATGTTTGATAGGCCTGCGTGAAAGAGATGGTATTGCTCTCTTGAAGGGTACTTCGGTACAACCAAATCTCCATAGCACTTGAAGATCAAGAGAAAATGAGTTTTGTATGCCCTTATAGGATTCTTTCCTTTAAGCCAATGCCTTTTGGGCTGTGCAATTAATCGACTACTTTTAGACAGTGTATGTTATCACTATTTGCAGATATGGTGGAGGACTCTATGAAAGACTTCATGTATGATATCTCGGTTGTTGGGGATTCTTTTGAAGGGTTCTTTAAACATTTAGAGATCATAATTCAAAGATGTTTACCAACTTGGTTTTTAATTGGGAGAAATGCCACTTTATGTTTAATGAAGGAATCGTGTTGTGGCACCAAATTTCCAGTAATGATATTTAAGTCGATCAAGAAAAATCCAATTGATCTACAACTTACCTCCACAAATCTCAGTAAAATGAATATGATGCTTTCTTGGTTATGCTAGGGTTTATAGGATTTTCATTAAAGAATTCTCAAAAGTTGATAGTCTACTATGTAGGCTTCTTGAAAAGGAAAGTGCTTTCAAATTTGATGTTGTTTCTTTAAAAGACTTTTGTAAGTTTGAAAAAGAAACCTATTTTACCTTCTATCATAACAACCCCTTATTGGAATCTCCTATTTGAAGTAATGTGCGATGCTAGTGGATTGGTACTTGGTGCTTTTCTTGTTCAGCGGAAAAACAAGTCTTTTCACCCTATCTATTATGCTTGCAAGAACTTAAATTGTGCTCAAAATAATAACACGGTCACAGAGCTAGAGTTTCTAATCATGGTGTATGGTTTCGAAAAGTTTAGAGCATATTTAATGGTTACCAAAGTGGTTATAGATCATGAAACTATACAATACTAGATAGCATATAAAGAAGTTAAACCTGGACTTATACGGTGGGTACTTCTTCTCCAAGAGATTAAATTTTAGGTAAGAGATAGAAAGGGGTGTAAAAACAATGTAGTTGATCACCTATAAAGGCTTGAAGCAGGTGTCCTACCAGCTGAAGGAAGAGACATCGATGATGCGTTACCTCATTAATTGATTATGTTGATTTCTCAAACTTCAATCCCTCCAAACTTCATTGTATGTGCTCTATTTCTGAAGGTTTGAATAGTCATCAAAAGAGAAAATTCGTATTTGGTGTGAAGAGGTATACATGGGATTAACCTTTCCTTTTTAAGAAATGTGTTGATAATATTATTCGACATTTTATTCTTGAAGTGGAGGTACGGGATGCTTGCAACTTGCCATGCTTCACTAGTGGGAGGATATCATAGGGGCATACCTACAACTTTTGAAGTTTTGCAATGTTGTTACTTTTGCCCAAAAATGTTCAAAGACACCCATGCCTTTTGAAAGTATTGTCTACAATGTCAAATGCAAGGAAGCGTTTCAAGGTGACATGAGTTTCCACTGTCACACATTCTCGAGATTGATTTATTTCATATTTGGGGAACTCATTGCGTGGGGCCTTTCCCTAGTTCTTTTGGGAAGAAGTACAGTCTCGTGCTAGTCAATTATGTGTCAAATGGGTAGAGGCTGTAACAACATTGGCAAACAAATATGGATGAAGTGTCACAAAGTTCCTCATCAAAAGTTTTTTCAGAAGGTTTGGGACCCAAGGGCCATCATACGTTATGGAAGCTCTCATTTAAGCAATTGCCAATTTGATGCTCTTCTTTCTAAGTATGTTGTTAAGTATAAAGTCTTCACACCATAGCTACAATCACCAATTTATGCACATTAGGAGGTGTACTGTAAACTTTTTCAATAAACATGGAAACTCTGCGATGCGCCTTTCTAATTTAGGGAATAAACTTGGATCTTACCGAGTTGGAAGGAAATTTTTTATGCGCAACATGCTCGATCGGAAATCCATCTAAGGTTGGCGATCTGCCGACCTGGTCGGTGATCTCAAAGTTTTTGAAGTTCAAAGAAACATTGAATATAAGTTCATTTAACTTGCCACCTTTGTATTGAGGCAAGTGCACTTTTCTTTTGCTGGGGTGTGTGGCACTTTGGATGCCCACCCTATACTAAATATTGTTTGTTGCACTTTTGTCTCTCTATCCTTTACTTCATGGGGTTTCTGTTGACTATTATTTGAGGATTCATTGTGTTCAATATCAATTTCTTATAAAGTACGCATGATGAGCATTATGTTTAGTGTTGAAATTGTAAGAAGATATAGGTGTGGCTTCATTCTTGAATGATCTTTTTGAATCTTGTTTTGATGTGAGCATTTCAATGAACATCACACAAAATCTTTTTAGGCTTTGCTAAATTATAGTGTTTGACATTTCTTTTGTGGTAAGGTCTTACTTGGAAGAATGCTTAGAATTTGCTTTGATAGTCCAATTGTCTAGATGTGGTAAATGTAACAAATGATCTTGAGCAAAAATTTTGGGACATAACCCAAATTTCCATATACTTTTTGTGACTACCTTTTAAGGGTATGCAATTATTTGAAACCATTTCTGCCTAAACAGTTTGTTGACAACCATATTGAAACATCTTGAGCACAATCGCCCCTATCTTTTTACCCAAAATCCAATTTGAAGCATTGGTTTCTTTTAATATACATCATAGGCCTAAAGCCTAAGTTGGGGATTTGGAAAAGAAGGAGGAAGGAAAGCCAAGTTAAAGAAAAAGGACGATGAGATGTGAATCAACATTGATGTGTGTTAGAAAATTAAGGATAAAACCCCTCCTTACTAGAAGGATATATTTGCGATGAACAACATTTGAAAAAAAAAACATTATAAAAAAGAGAGAGTTTAGTGAAATAACAAAGGTTTTACAATAATATGATTGATAGGTCAAAGTTTGTCTTCTCAAATGAAAAAGAATGAAAAGAAACTAAGACGAGGTTAAGATAATTGCAAGAATGCTTTGAAAATGAAGTCACTAAGCCAAATTGACCATACTTTATACCTCATCCCCATTACAAGCATAAAGGACCATTGAGATCTTTCATGAACTAGTTTTTATGATGATTTAAAAAATTTGGCAAACCTATGCGATGAAACTTGCATGTATTTCTGTTTTGGGTGAGTGAGACTTGCATTGATTCCTTAGTTCTTTATTGAGTTGCTTTGTGAGAGCATGTGTAACAACACCACACATTTTAATGATGAAAAAATTGCAGCTTTTCCATGATCGGATGCCAGCACCAACAAACCAACCAGTGGTCCGTGGTCTGGCACACGGTCCATCGAAATGGCCATGGGTGGCAAGATAAAACTTTCTAAAAAAGTCAATGTCCCAGAACTCATCTACGGCTCAGCAGGACGGTCCTTCTTCCAATGCACGAGTCATGGGTATGTCTCCTAGGTGAGTCTCGGACATAGTGAAATTTTAAGATCAAAATTTAGGAACCACAGTTGTGGTGTACGGTATGTCGGTGGTCCCACAGATCGTACATGGGGTCCTGCCATTGGGGATCCAAAATAGTGGTCTCTGAAGCCACCAACGATCAGCTAGAATGGTCCATGGTAAGACCTAAAGACCATAGGTCAGGTCGTTAGTATGGGTCAACAATTTTTTAAAAGGGACTTTTGGGTTTTTACCTAATTATTATAACCTAATACTACGTTGTTTTACCTTCTATTATAGACAGGCACAACCCAGGGGTACCCCCTAGATGTAACATGGCGTATAGGACCTGAGGGACCCCATACAAACCACTTAGCATTCATAACATAAGAAATAAAAAAAAATTAAAAGCAACATTTCAAGTCCAATAGTTTTTTAAAAGAAAAGCGGAAGTCTAAAACATTTTTCTCAAGCCAATAAGTACAATAGAATGAAATTGGGACTAGCCGATACATCATGTACAAAACTGGAAATAAGAAAGAAACTAAGAACAATGAAAATTTGTCCTCGAAGCATGAGGACTCACCAAAGCTCGGGAGCCTCAAAATCAACCACTAGCCACGAAACTGAGAAACCTGACTGTTAGACCCTACATTTTGCGAAATGCAGGCAAGAGTATGTGTTAGTACAAACCAATGTACCAAGTATGATAGCTATGCATAAAACATTTAAATAATTCTAAAAGAGGTCATTTCATGACATGCAATTGAACAAGCTAAAACATGATACAAAAGGGTTAGAAAACGTAAGTCATAAAACATAATCAATGCAAGCTAACATCATTTAAACCTTTGAATACATATGAGATACTATTTGAATTAACATTAGTTCATTATTAATGTGGAAAGTACCGTTAACCGACATAGAGACCGTGTGAGCTATAACATGATCCTGCGGTGTCTCTCACACCAACTAGCGTCGGCCTACTTGACATAGAGAGTTGAAAACTGATATTTTAGCCCTTTTTTCGAATCCGGGGTGTTACAATATCTCCCACTTGGGATCATTCATCCTCGAATGAGATTCAAGCTAGTACGAAAAGTGTAGGACAGGAAATAACAACCCAACCATTAATCCGACTTCATCTAAATGCATATAAACAAGGAGGAACTATCGGCTCCAAGCTAGGACAAAATCAAAACATCATAAAAAGGGTGGAACTAAATCTAACAGCCCATCATGCATGCAATGCACAAATCCAAGGAGGAAACATCCACTCCAAGCTAACATCCAAGAAGGAAACATCAACTCAAAGCTAACAAAATAGTCACAACATCATATCAAGATGTCTATAGGCAATTCATACTCATATGCACATAAACATGTAGGAGTCAATAGAATAAACTCATTTTCTCAAAACATGAACTTTTTATAAATCATGCATAGCAAGGAAATCATGGAAATTTATAAAACACATGACTCCAAAACAAGGAACAAACCATGAGGAACCCATTGCCTCAAGCTAGAGTAGGAGTAAAAGGAAAGAGATGAGGATATTGGGACATCATAGTTGCCTCGGCCTCCCAAGTAGAACCCTCCACTAACTGATTCCTCCACAACTCCTTCACTGAAGCTACTCCTTTATTTCTAAACTTCTTGACTTGCCGGTCTAAAATATCAACCGGATCTTTCTCATAAGAAAGATTCTCTATAACTCCTGACTCTTCTAATGGAACTATGGATGTCAGATCTCCAACACATTTCTTCAACATAGAGACATGGAAAAATGGATGCACCGATGCCAACTCATTTGACAACTCTAATTCATAAGCAACCTTACCAACATGTCTCCAAATTTTATATGGGCCTATATAACGAGGACCAAGATTCCCCTTCTTACCAAACTTCAATACACCCTTCATGGATGAAATTTTATGTAAACCTAATCAATAACATCAAACTCAAGATCTCATTTTCTTAGATCGACATATGACTTTTGTCAACTTTAAGTCATTTCCAACCTTTCTCTAATAAGTGGAACCTTCTCTATGGCCTCATGTACCAACTAGGGACCTATTAGGGAGACTTCACTCACCTCAAACAAACCTATAGGAGATCTACACCTCCTACCATATAATTCTTCAAATGGATCCATATCAATACTCGAGTGATAGCTATTTTTATATGCAAACTCAATCAACAGCTAATAGTCATCCCAATTGCCGTTAAAATCAATCACACATGCTCTTAACATGTCTTCCAAAGTTTGGATAGTGCTCTCCGCTTGCCCATAGATTTAGGGATGAAAGGTCGTACTAAGCTTAACACGAGTACAAGGGCCCTTTTGGAAAGACTTCTAAAACACAGAAGTGATTTGGGTACCACAATCGAAAATAATGGACAAAGGCACTCCATGAAACTTTATCATTTCTCTCCAGTACCACTTGGCATAGTTCTCTGCCAAACAGGAAACCTTGATGGGAAGAAAATGGGTTGATTTCATCATCCGGTCTACTATAACCCAAATCGAGTCATGTTGTGGCCGGGTGTGAGGCAAACCAACAATAAAGTCCATATTCACATCTTCCCACTTACAAGTAGGAATACTAATGTCTAGGGATAAACCTCCCAATTTCTGATGCTCAACTTTCACTTGTTGACAATTAGGGAAATTAGTAATAAAATCCGCAATATCCTTCATCATACCATTCCACCAATAGACTTCTCGTAAATCACGGCACATCTTGGTGGCTCCCAAGTGAATGGAATATCGTGAACTATGGGCTTCTGACAAGATCTGTTCCCTCAAGTCACCAACATTTGGAACACATAACGACCTTGATATCTAAGTACACCATCTCCCTCTTAGAAGAAAGCCTTAACGGATTTCTTAAGCACCGCTTCTTTTAAGTCAACCAAAATTGGATTAAGACCTTGTTTTTCTTTCACATCCTCCACTAAAGACGATTCTGAACCATTGTGGACCATATCACCACCCTTGGTAGAGTCCACTAATCGAACACCCAATCGGGCCAATCTATTAACATCTCGAACTAACGGTTTCTTTTCTTCTTCAATATGAGCAACACTTCCTATGGGTAACCGACTAAGAGCATCTGGCACCATATTTTCCTTTATGGGATGATAGAGGACACTCATGTCATAATCTTTCAACAACTCAAGCCATCTTCTTTCGCGAAGATTTAGATATTTCTAATTAAATACATATTGCAAGCTCTTGAGGTCGGTAAAAACATCTACATGAACACCACAAAAATAATGCCTCCAAATATTTGAGGCAAAAACAACCGCCGCTTGTTCAAGGTCATGGGTAGGATAATTCTTCTCACGAATCTTAAGTTACCTTGAGGCATAGGCAATCACCTTACCATTTTCAATAAGCACACACCCAATCTTAATTCTTGAGGCATCACAACAAACAATAAACCATCTGTCCCTTCCGATAAAGTCAACAACGGAGCGGAAGTAAGTCTATCTTTCAACTCTTGGAAACTCTTCTCACATGTTTCAGACCATATGAACGTAGCTTTCTTTTAAGTCAAAGCCGTCAAAGGAGAGGAAATTGAAGAGAGTCCCTCAACAAACCTTCTATAGTAACTGGCTAAACCCAAGAAACTTCTAATCCTAAGTGGTTAGAGGTCTAGGTCAACTCTTGACCGCATGCGTCTTCTTAGAATTTACCTCACTACCCTTACTTGAAACCATATCGCAAAGGAAAGCTACGGACCTTAGCCAAAACTCACATTTGCTAAACATGGCAAAGAGTTGTTTGTCCTTAATTATTTGCAACACGATCCTCAAATGATCAATATGCATTCTTACTCCTTGAATAAATCAATATATCATCAATGAACACAATCACAAATATGTTTAGGTATTATCTAAAAACCCTATTTATTAAATCCATAAACGCTGCTGGAGCATTAGTCAACCCAAATGACATTACCAAAAACTCATAATGACCCTACCGAGTTTTAAAAGCCATTTTCGGAATATCATCTTCCTTCACCCCCAATTGGTGGTAACCCGACCTAAGGTCAATCTTGGAGACCTCGCTCATTGAAGTTGGTCAAACAAGTCATCTATTTTTAGGTAGAGGATACCTATTCTTAATAGTCAGTTTGGTCAACTGACGATAGTAAATACACATACGAAGAGAACAATCTTTCTATCTAATAAACAAGACTGGATCACCCCATGGAGAGATACTCTGTCAGATGAAACCCTTATCTTACAAATCTTTTAATTATTAATTCAATTCCTTATGATATGTCAGAGCCATACAGTAAAGAGGAATAGAAATAGGTTGCGTATATGGGATGGTCAATACATAAGTCTATTTCCCTTTCGGGAGAAATACCGGGTAAATAATATGGGAACACTTTGGGAAACTCATTAAACACGGGGACCGACACGAGAGTAGGTGTTTTGGAATACACATCCATCACCCTAACTAGATGGTAAATGCAACCCTTATAAATCATCTTTATAGCTTTAAGCCAAGAGTCAAACAGAACCTTAGGCATAGAATTTCCCCCTTCCACTATAGGACAGGCTCATTCGGAAACTGAAATTGACTACATAAGTTCTACAATCAACAGAAGCGTAATATGAGTGCAACCATTCCATACCAAGGAAAAAATCAAAGTCTGGCATATAAAGCTCTACCAAGTCAACAAGAGTAACTCTATGGGACAAGGAAACAAGACACTTTTTATAGACCTTCTTAGCCACAACAGAATCACCAACATGAGTAGAGAGAGGAAAAGGATCTAACAACACATCCGGAAGAACATAAAACCTCATTGCCACATATGGCGTCATAAAAGACAAGGTAGCACCAGGATCAAGTAAAGAATAAACATCAAGTTGGAAAACATTCAACATACTGGTAACGAAATTGGGATATCCTATGTGGGAACCTAGTTAAGGGATAAGAAGATGTTCATTGGAACCCTAGCCTAACATTGGGAGAGTTTCCATCTTACCATATCCACTCGGTGGTTAGCCTCAATTCCCATTGAGTAGTTCATTCACATTAACCTCATTGCACTTGAGAAGGCTACCAACACTAGGTCTACTGACCAAAAGTACATTACTTAAGAAAGGGTCACCAACACTAGGTCTACCGATTCAAAGTACCTTAAGGATAGCTCATTAACTTCCTAAGAAGGGTGCTATCATCATTGGTCTACCGATACAAGGGTCATCATCTCACACATGAAAGGGCTACCATCATTTGGGTCTACCGACTCAAGGTTTATCATTCATTCATTTATGGAACGTTTCCACTAGCCTATCGATCCTAACACACAACATTAGAATAGGTCAAAGACCCATCAAGCAAAGGTTACCAACACTAGGTTTACTGATTCATGTTCATTATGTCAAGACACTTTCATTGGTTGTTTATTGAAAGGAATGCCATAGGCCTATCGATTCATTGTCATCATGTCCATACACACTCATTATACAAGAAAGGATGCCTAAGCCTACCAATACAACATTCAATGTCACATTCATCAACACGAGAAAAGGATGCTTTAAGCCTACCAATTCAATATACATCAATACATAGGAGAACCCTTCATACTTCATCATCAACATTCATATGTGCATAATTGAGAATAGTGTTTCAATAATAGCATAATTACATTCTTATCATGATCATCACATTATTATTGAATTCACATGCATATCTTTCAATTAGTGATCATACATAGATCCTTCATTTATGAAGATACAAGGAATATATCCATCAATTCAATACCACCACATACATAGCAAATAAACACCTCAACCTTTCAATTGGATCAACATGTAATTCCCAATTTTAATTCAACAAGTAATTGATCATAACGCCCTTCAAGGGTCATACTTCCAAAGCACCAACACATAAATAATTTACTACAATTAGGGCATGGGTAATGATATACTTTAACAATCCAAAGCAATTCAACCATATTGAATTCATCTACATTAATCATCAAGAAACCCACTTCATAAAGGCACAATTTACGAATTGAGAGAAGTCATGGTTTCATAGTGTATTTTAATAATAAATCATCAATTAAACTAATACAATCATAATATTACATTAGTAACCATTTGAAATCGTTTGAGGAAAGAACCCATGAGATTGAGTAAAACCCTAGGTTTTTCATGAACTTGAAAACGTTGAAAATCTACTTTGGATTGACTCTAGGGGTGAAAGTTACCCCTAGATGAAGGATCACCACACCTTAATAGATGAATTCCACGAGAATCGACTCAATTATCCTTCCTATTCAAGCCCTAAGTCTTCTTCTTCTCTTGGTCTTCAATGGAGTTCTAGAGAGAAGATATTTGGAGAGGGAGGGGTTTTGATTTGGGGAATTTGAATAATGAAATCTAAAATAGGGTGTTAATGTTTTAATATTCTTAAAATATCCTAATACACTTAAAATAATCGTCCATACACTTAAGACAATTAATAAGCAATTTACCAAAAGACCCCTAGGTTGGCCGAGCCAAAACCAGAAAAACTTGCAGTGAGTCACGCCCTAGACCTACGGACCATGAGTCCAGTGGCCGACCATCCTTTTGGTTTGTGGTCTAGGGATGCTTCTTGCCTCAAGGGGGTCTGACCCATGGAGGCCATCCACGGACAGTGGATGGACTTATGGGGCATGGACCCCTTCCGTGGTTCATCCCATTTTTCCCAAACTTCATAGTTCTTGGGGTTAGACTTAGGGTCCTCCTCAAGGACCCTTATGGTGGTCCTTGGGTAGTTGTACCTTGAAGTTTGACCCTTAAACCCCTCAACCAAAGCTCAAAAAACAATTAACAACTCATAACCCAAAACTAACTCAGAACGACACTCGTCAAGCTCTAGTTCAACCTACTAGATTTTAGGGTCGTTACAATATCCCCCACTTAGGAACATTCGTCCTCGAATGACACTTTAAACACATTAAGAGGTTAACGACTCAAGACTAGAAGACCAACATGCATGCATCATCATAAACAATGCACTTAACTAGGAGGAAACATTAACTCCATATCAACACAAGAAGGTAGGAACTACATCTACAAACTCATTATGCATCAAAACTTCATCATTTCTCATCTCATTGGAGGAACTACCTTCTCCATCTCATCACTTTCTCATTATAACATCAACAGGCAAATTATGCAGTTTCTTCATGAAAGCACATTCAGGCAAGTTCAACAATCAACCTCATGAAGCATATAGGCAACTCATACTAAATACACACTAACATGAGGAACATAATTCATGAAAACTCATTTTCTCATATAAACAAGAATTCAACTAGAACATGCAGAACATAAGGAGACCATGGAAACTCACTTTAACACATGACTCCAAGACATGAAACAAGATACAAGGAACTCTTGGTCTCAAGCTTGAATAAGAATAGAAGGAAAGAGATAAGGACATCAACACTCTCAACAACCTTACTATTCAACATGCCATCCCCCAGTTAGGAGAAAACCCGACTATGGCTAACATGAAAAACAGCATAAGGACCTCATCACAACAAAAAAGAACTATAACTTACCGGCACCTTCATCCGGATTAGATCCTTTGCCCTCTTTGGCTTGATGTGCATAGAAACGGTTCTTCTTTAGAGCATTAGGATCTGGACCAACCAATAGATTGAGCATAAACCATGAGCCTAGAAATGTTCATATCATCATGGAGCATCACCTTACAACACTCTTCCTCAACTGGGTCCGAAACTCCCGTAACAAAATGACTCATCTCATCCCTAGGGTTTGACACCAAATATGGGTCATACTTAGACAATTGGGTAAATATCAAAGATTACTCTTGCACATTCATGTTACCTTGCCTAAGATTGATAAACTCCTCCATCTTAACCTCGTTTTTCTCACTGGGGAAAAACCTACCAATGAATGCTTCCTTAAAAAACTCCATTTCAATGGGACCCGCTCCAACCAACCTATTGGCCTTCCATTGAGTGAACCAAATTTGGGCCATATCCTTCAATTGATGGGCGGTAAGTTTCGGTTTCTCAATAGAAGTCACCCCCATAGCATTAACTACCTTATACACCTCATCAAAAAACTCTTGGGCATCCACTCCCACCTTAGATCCAAGAAATACCGGAGGATTCATCTTCAGAAAGTCTCTCAACCTAGAAGCCATAGTACTCACATTGGGGTTCACATTAGCCTCAATGCCTCTAGTAGTTTGAGCCTTCATGGCTTGAGCTTGAGTAGTTATGGCTTGAACCATCATCAAAAGAGCCGACCTAACTTTCTCATTGGTCATATCCGGGGGATCCACCGGAACTTGATTTCATTGATTGCCTAGAGGAACTTGGTCACCTTGAAGACCTTGAGGATCTTCGGGAGGAACTCCATCATTCACATTCTCTTCTTCCATCCTTCTTGGGTTAGCCCTTGTATTCATATCCTATAAACACAAAAGAAGGGTTAGGAAAAGGACACTTATAGAGCTAAACTCTTAGGCACGACTTCAAGAATAATGAAAGAAGTGTAACTTTCTAACTTCCTATAGCCTCTCGCTCAAAGATGTGTCGCGACTCACACCGATGAACAAGAATCTACTAGACATGGCTTGTGAGACATAAACCTAAAAACAATTTTCAAAACCTTGTTCTCTGATACCATGTTTGTCAGGATCCGAGTCAAGAGCCCCAGATGTGACACGGCGTACTCGACCCCGAACGGGTCTTATACAAGCCTCATAGCTCATTCAAGAAATAATACATAATTTAAAACTTTTTATTTAAAACCATACAATCTAACATTCAAAAACAGTTAAACGCAAGCGGAAGTCTATATCTCACATGACCATCTTAGACACAATCTTGAACAAAAATAGGGACACGACCCTTCACAATTGAAAAGACTAGAATTGTCTATTACATGAAAAAGGAAAGAAACTTCAAAAAGACTTTTGTCCTTGGTCTATGAGGACGTATCACTCTAGCCTTTGAGGAAATCTCAATCCAGGCACTTCAATCTAGCTAGAAGCAATCACTTGTCGGAACCTATACTTGTAGTAAAAACATAGAAGAATGGGATAGCACAGAAAAATGTACTAAGTATGATGACCATGCAAAAACATGCTTTAAAAGGGACATTTTGGTTAGAAACCATGCATTATGCCACTTTTTAGAAATATCATGAACAAAATAGCATAAGAGACATCAAATACAAGTATAATCATCATACAAGTCATAACATCATATTTGAACAGTATCAACATGTAAGCCATTACCTTCACCTTAGACCCCCACCTCAAGTAACCCTCATGCGTTACCTTGTGCAATGTAAGGATAGCATCCCATACCACCATCCACACTAAGGCACCACATTAAGGTCACCAAAAGTGAACTTACCATTCCTTTGTTTTAACCTTTGCACAATATCCACACATAAGAGACATAACGTTTCATAAGATATGAAAAAGGAAAATAACTCATAATATAACCCAAGTATAGCATGCATCATCACATTAAGCATTTAAGAGTCAACATTCTTAAATAACTTCATTCATAGGACTTTCATTATTTAGTCATTAAATCTTAAAGAACTCACTATAGTCTTCTTGAAGCCTACTCGTGCCAGGTATGGATAGCATCCCATACTACTGTCCACACATCATAGAACTTCTCAAGAAACTATAATGCACATCTCGCATGATGGGAATAGGCATTACCCTACATAGACCATGAGATCTAAGTTATGGAATCTGGTGTCATATGACCCCACACTGAAGAAAGGTGTTCTACTTGCCTAAGGTAGAAATAGGTAATATCTTAGCTTTGGTAAGAAAACCACTGGCTAATATATATCCTATGTGGGCACATAGTTAGGAGATAGGAAGATGTTCATTGGAACCCTAGCCTAACATTGGGAGAGTTTCCATGTTACCATATCCACTCGGTGCTTAGTCTCTCTTCCCATAGAGTAGTTTATTTATATTAACATCATTGTACTTGAGAAGGCTACCAGCACTAGGTCTACCGACCCAAAGTACATTACACAAGAAAGCGTCATTATCATTAGGTCTACCGATTCTAGGTACTTTAAGGATAGCTCATTGACTTCCCAAGAAGCGTGTCATCATCATTAGGTCTATCGATACAAGGGGCATCATTTCACACATGAAAGGGCTACCATCATTTAGGTCTACCGATTCAAGGTTTATCATTCATTCATTTATGGAAGGGTGCCACTAGCCTACCGATCCTAACACACAACATTAGAATAGGTCAAAGACTCATCAAGTAAGGGTTACCAACACTAGGTTTACCATTTCATGTACATTAAGTCAATATACATTCATTAGTTTTTTACTGAAAGGAATACCATAGGCCTATCGATACATCATCATCATGTCCATACACACTCATTATACAAGAGAGGATGCCTAACCCTACAACTCATGATACAACATTCAATGTCACATTCATCAACACAAGAAAAGAATGCTTTAAGCCTACCAATTCAATATACATCAATACATAGGAGAACCCTTCATACTTCATCATCAACATTCATAAGTGCATAATTGAGAATAGCCTTTCAATAATAGCACAATTACATTCTAATCATGATCATCTCATTATTATTGAATTCACATGCATATCCTTAAATTGGTGATCATACATAAATCCTTCATACATGAAGATAAAAGTAAGATATCTATCAATTCAAAAACACCACATACATAGAAAATAAACACCTCCACCTTTCGAATGGATCAACATCTAATTCATAATTCTAATTCAACAAGTAATTGATCATAACTTGCCCTTCTAGGGTCATACTTCTAAATCACCAACACATCAATAATTTACTACAATTAGGGCATGGGTAATGTTATACTTTAATAATCCAAAGCAATTCAATCATATTTTATTCATATACATTCATCATCAACCAAACCACTTGATAAAGGCACAATTTAGAAATTGAGAGAAATCATGGGTTCATAGAGTATTTTCATCATAAATCATCAATTAAATAGTAATTCAATCATAATATGATATTAGTAACCACTTGAAATCATTTGAGGATAGATCCCATGAGAATGAGTAAAGCCCTAGGTTTTTCATGAACTTGAAAACTTTGAAAATCTACTTTGGATGGACTCTAGGGGTGAAAGCTACCCCTATATGAAGGATCACCATACCTTAATAGATGAATTCCATGAGAATCCACTCAATTATCCTTCCTCTTCAAGCTCTAAGTCTTCTTCTTCTCTTGGTCTTCAATGGAGTTTCTACAGAGAAGATATTTGGAGAGGGAGGGGTTTTTATTTGGGGAATTTGAATAAAATGAAATCTAAAATAGGGTTTTAATGTTTTCATACTCTTAAACTATCTTAATACACTTAAAATAACTGTCCATACACTTACAACAATTAATAAACAATTTACCAAAAGACCCCTAGGTTGGCTGAGCTAAAACCAGAAAAACTGGCAGTGACTAACGTCCTAGACCTAAGGACCGTGAGTGCAGTGACGGACCGTCCTTTTGGTCCATGGTCTAGGGCTGCAGCTTGCCTCAAGGGGGTCTGACCCACAGAGGCCATCCACAGACAGTGGAAGTATCTATTGGGCGTGGACCCCTTCTGTGGTTCACCCCATTTTGGCCAAACTTCTTGGTTCTTTGGGGTCTTGGGGTTAGACTTAGGGTCCTCTTCAAGGACCATTAGGGTGATCCTTGGGGAGTCTTACCTTGATATTTGACCCTTAAACTCCTCAACCAAAGCTCGGAATAACAATTAACAACTCATAACATAAAACTAACTCAAAACGACACTCGTTAAGCTATAGTTCAACCTACTAAATTTTAAGGTCGTTACACTATTTCCTTGTGATGTATTTAGTATGTTTGATATGGAGTTGAAGTTACTTCATTTGAATTGTGCATTATTTTGATGTAGCATGTATGATGGGCTGCTAGTCTTGAGTCTTTACTTCCGTAAGGTGTCTAGATCATCATTCGAGGACCAATTTTCCCAAGGGGGAGATATTGTAACGTCCCGGAAATTAGTAAGCTAAACAACAACTTAAAGGGTTTTGTGTTAGAACATCAAGGTACGACCCCCAAGTACCAACCATGGGTCCTTGAGGAAGACCCGAGATAGTTGCCTGGACATTGACCAACGGAGGGAATGTACGCCCTGTTGGTCAGTCCATGCTCATGGGTGAGGGGTTGTGGGTTAAGGTCCCAGGAACCAAGTCCCAGAACCAAACCATGGTTCACCAGCAGGGGCCGTGGGTTTAACAACGGTTCGTCAGTTTGGGGAACTAACAGGAAAAAATCCATGCTTGACAACTTGTGGTCGCAAAGGTTAAACATTTCAAGCTGCTTCAAGTAGCAAAGAATATTGAGGTAATAGGAAGATGATGGATGACTGCTACTACATTCTCCACGTCCATGTATTACAAATTTCTTAAGATTGGCAAGATTAGCGACGACTTGTCTTGTACTACTTGCATCATCCATATAGGTTATTGTTTGTAGATTCGTTAAAACCTTATAAATCCCATTTAAGACAGACGTGGGATTAGGTAAAAAAACATCCTTTACCCAAACACGCATGCCTTAAGTGTTCTATCTCCCATACAGTTTCAGCCACCTTCATGGTTTGACTTGTATTCAAAATGAAGGTCTGTAACTTCCACAACCTTGAAATCAATTCAGGGCATTCGAGTTTATAAACTGCTAGACACCTATGCATGAAATGATATTATGTGAATGGTTTTCTCATAATATGATGATTCTAAGGTTTAAAGGCAATTCTCACCTACTTGAATCTAAGATATGTATAAGTAGACATTGATGGTGAAAGGTTATTCTAACGCATGATCTAAGAGCTATCCTAATGAACTAAGTTAGGTTGTTTGTCAAAGATATCCCTTCATCAAACAAGTTATGACTTAATAAGTACTTCGTAGAATTAATGCTTAGCACCGAGTTCTAGTAACAATCTCCTTATCCCATAAATTACGTGCCCCTATAATATATTTGGCTAGTGGATCAACCTAAGCTAAAATACCATTATTCTACCTTAGGCAAGTAGGACAACCCTTTTCAGTGTGGGTAACACCAAATTCCATATTAAGCTCGTATGGTCTATGTCTGTTAAGGTTTATTCCCACACAATGACAATATGTCCAATAATATATGAATGATGGCCTAAGGTAGTTTACTTAGCATGGGTTAGATTTATGGGGTCTTATTCATGCATTGCACAATTGTTCTCAAAGGTTATTTATGAAGTGCTTCTTTTATGATAAGATGACTTATGTATGGATTATGTCTATGACTTATATATTTATGACTTGTGCTCTCTAAACTCTCAAATCATGTTTAAACTTTGAAATAACATCTTTTCAAATGAAATGTCCCTTTAAGCATGTTTTAAGTGTTTTTATGCATGGCTATCATACTTAGTGCATTTTTGTATTAACGCCTACTTTTCCTAAATTTTTTCTAAGTGTTGGGTCCAGTTCTCACGGTGGTCCTCATTGTTGCGAACGCTTGGAATTGATCATTTGTCCTAGCTCGTTGGTGAGTCCTGTTGATTCGAGGATGGATGTTTTCACTTAGTAGTTTCATTTCTCATATTTCATTTCTAGACTATGTTGTTTGGGTTGTGTCCCTTTCTCATTTCGAATATTGTAATAGATGGCTATGTTGAGACTTAGAGTCTAGACTTCCGGTTTTACTTTTATGAAAAATTTCTATTTGGAGTTGAATTGTGTTTTTACCCCTATTGTTCTATTGTTTATGTTATGATATGCTAAGTGGCTTGTATGGAGTCCTTCGGGATTCTATACGTCATGTTACATCTATGGGGTACCCCTGGGTCGTTAAAGCAGACCACTAGGCGATGGAGGGGAGTTTTTGGCTATGTGCTAACCCATCCAGAGAGCCCCAACTTGGCGGATCTCCAAGTCCTCGTGGTGACCTCAGTGTCCCTTGCCAAATGGTCTTTGGAAGGAAGTGTTTTTCTTAGCCAAATCCTAGGTTCCTTAGGATCTTTCCCTCCTCCATGGCTTGTTACCCCTACACACATAGTCCTAGGTTAGCCTACAAGATTTTGGGGTGTTACATTTTCTCCCCCTTAGGGGCATTCATCCTCGAATTACGTTTATAGACACCTTTCGAAAGTAAAGACTCAATACTAGCAGCCCATCATTCCTGCAACTCATCAAAATGCACACAACCAAGGCGGAACTTCATTTCCAAGCAAAACATACTTGATGCACCATAGGGAAGCAGGAACTACATCTAATCAACCCAATATGCATGAAATTTTCATATTTATTATATTCAAGGAGGAACTACCTTCTCCAACTTAAAGCATGCTCAACACAATCTCATGGAGCTCAAATGCAATTCAATCTCAAAAGCATATCTAAAACATTTTCATCAATTCATCTCATGAAGTCTGTATGCAAGTCATACTTAATGCACTTACAACATGAGGAAAATAATTCACATTAGTCATTTCTTCGAGGACTGAAGCTTTTTCATGAACATGCATATAAAGAAATTATGGAAACACATAAAACACACATGACTTCTAAACGTAAGACAAACCAAGAGGAAATTTATTACCTCAAGCTATCATAGGAGTTGAAGGAAAAATATGAGGATATCGGGACTTCATATCGCCTCGGCCTCCCAAGTCGCACCCTCTACTAGGTGGTTTCTCCGCAAAACCATCATGGAAGCTATTTCCTTATTTCTCAATTTCTTAGCCTGCCGGTCCAGCATCTCAACTGAAACTTCTTCATAAGAGAGACTTTCATCAACTTCCAACCCTTCTAGGGGAACTATGGATGTTGGATCTCCACCAGACTTCTTGATCATAGAGACATGGAACACAGGATGCCCTATTGTTAAATCATTTGGCAAATCCAGCTCATAAGCAACCTTAGCAACACGTCTCAAGATTTGGTACAGGCCTACCTACTGGGGACTAAGTTTCGCTTTCTTTCCAAATATCATCACACCCTTCGTGGGTGAGATTTTCAAATAGATTCAATCATTAACTTCAAACTCTAGGTCTCTCCTTCTAACATCGGCATAGGACTTTTGTCGGCTTTGGGTTGTTCTCAACCTTCCTCTAATCAGCTAGAATTTCTCCAGCGCCTCCAATTCTGGTCCAATCAAGGCAACCTCACCCACCTCAAACTATCCTATGGGAGATCTACACCTCCTAGAGATACTAGAATGGTAACTATTATTATAAGCAAACTCTATCAATGACAAGTGATCCTAACTTCCTTTGAAATCGATGATACATGCTCTCAACATATTCTCTAAAGTTTGAATCGTTCGCTTCGCTTGCCCATCGGTTTGTGCGTGAAAAGTCGTGCTAAGCTTCACTTCGGTGCCAAGACCCTTTTGGAATGACTTTTAAAACAGAAAAGTAAACTGAGTACCTCTATTTGATATAATGGACAATGGCACTCCATGAAATCTTAATGTTTCCCTCAAATACAACTTGGCATAGTCCTCCGCCACATAAGAAAGTTTGACGAGAATGAAATGCGCTTATTTCGTCATTCAGTCTACTATAACCCAAATCAAATCATATTGTCGCTGAGTCCGTGGCAACCCCACTATAATGTCCATATTCACATCTTCCCACTTCCAAGTCGGAATGCTAGTATCTTGGGATAAACCTCCTAGTTTCTGATGCTTAACATTTATTTGTTGGCAATTTAGACACTTAGCCACAAATCCCGCAATATCATTCTTCATTCTCATTCCACCATTAGATCTCTTGCAAATCACGGTACATCTTGCTGGCTCAAGGGTGAATAGAATACCGAGAACTATGGGCTTCTGTCAAAATCAGTTCCCTTAGCTCACCAACATTTGGAACACATAATCGACCTTGGTATCTAAACACTCCATCTCCCTTTGAGAGAAAGTCTCAACAGAATTCTTAAGTCCCGCTTCTTTCAATTCCACCAAAATTGGATCTAGACATTGTTTAGCCTTCACATCACTTACAAAAATAATTCGGAACCATTACGGACCATGACACCACCCTTGGCGGAGTCTACCAATTGAACACCTAATCGGGCCAATATATGCACATCTTGTGCCAACTCTTTTCTATCATCATCCACATGAGAAACACTACACATATGCAACCTACTAAGAGCATCCTTTACTACATTATCTTTGTCATGGTGATAAAGAACACTCATTTCATAATCTTTCAATAACTCAAGCCACCTTCTTTGATGAAGATTCAAGTCCTTCTGCTTAAACACATATTGCATGCTCTTGTAATCGGTAAACACATCAACATGCACCCCCATACAAATAATGCCTCCATATCATTAAGGTAAAAAACACCACTGCTAATTCAAGATCGTGGGTCAGATAATTCTTCTCATGAACCTTAAGTTGCCTCTAAGCATAGGCAATAAAGTTTGCATTTTGCATGAGCACACATCCATACCCAATTCTCAAGGCATCACAGTATACCACAAAGACATCCCTTCTGGAGCGGAAGTAAGTCTATCTTTCAACTCGTGAAAACTCATTTCACATAATTCAGACCACATAAAGTTAGCCTTCTTTTGAGTAAAAGCGGTCACTAGAGAGGCAATAGAAGAAACCCCTCAACAAATTGTCGATAATAACCGGCCCAACCCAAGAAACTTCTAATGTTCGAAGGAGATAAAGGTCTAGGCCAACTCTTGACCGCATCCATCTTCTTAGGATCTTACTGTATACCTTTGCTTGAAACTATATGACCAAGGAAAACCACTGATCTTAGCCAAAATTCACATTTGCTAAATTTGCAAAAAGTTGTTGTTCCTTAAGTATTTGCAATATGATCCTCAAATGCTCAATATGCTCATTCTCACTTCTTGAGTAGATCAAAATATCATTGATGAACATAATCACAAACATATCAATGTATTGTCTAAACACTCTGTTCATCAAGTCCATTAACACTGCCGAAGCATTAGTCAAACCAAATGAAATTACTAGAAACTTATAGTGACCATATCGGGTTGCAAAAGCCGTTTTTGGAATATCTTCCTCCTTCACCCTCAATTAGTGATAACCCGATTGGAGATTAATTTTAGGGAAATAGCTTGCCCCTTGAAGTTGGTCAAACAAATCATCAATCCTTGGAAGAGGATACATGTTCTTAATAGTCACCTTGTTAACCTATCGATAATCGATACACATTCTTAGTGAACCATCCTTTTTCTTAAAAAATAACACCGGAGAACTCCATGGTGAGATGCTTGGTCAGATGAAACCTTTATCTAACAGATCTACCAACTGTTCCTTCAACTCCTTAAGTTCCTCTAGAGCCATTCTATAAGGAGGAATAAATATAGGTTGCATATTCGGAAAGAAAATCAATACCGAAATCTATTTCCCTTACGGGAGGAATACCGGGTAGATAATCTAGGATCACTTCCGGATTACAATAGGGATCGACTCGAGAGAGGGGTTTCGGAATCTACATCCCTCACCCTTTCTAGATGGTACAAGCAACCCTTAGAAATAATTTTACTAGCTTTGAGACAAGAAATAACCCAACTCTTAGGCATAAAATTTCCCTCCCCCCTCCCCTTCTACTCTAGGATAGGCTCATTTGGGAATTGGAACTTAAACACCATAGTTCTATAATCAATAGAAGCATAGCATCAATGCAACCAATCTATAACAAGGATGACATCAATGTCTGACATATCTAGTTCTACCAAGTCAACAAGAGTAACTCTATAGAATAAGGAGATGGGACACCTTCTATATGCCCTCTCAGCCATCACATAATCACCTATAGGGGTAGAAATAGAAAAAAAGGCTCTAATAGCCCATCGGGCAGCACATCGAACCTCGTAGCAATATAAGGAGTCAAAAAGGACAAAGTAGTATCGAGATCAAGCAAAGCATACATATCATTTTGAAAAACTTTTAACATGCCGGTCACCACATCGAGGGAACTCTCTTGATCACCTATAGTCTGGAGAGCATAAAATTGATTTTGCTTAGGAGCACTAGCACTCGAACCACTACGACTAGATGAGAGGTTGGGTTGAGCCCTACGACGAGTATCTCCTTTATTCTTAGCAACTGAGGGATGATCCCTTATCTTGTGACCCGTCTTGCCACACCCAAAGCATGCATTGGAGCCCGCTAGACACTCACCCTCATGATTCCTCCCACATTTAGCACAAGTAGGCATTGAGGACATCCTACCATCTCCTTGAAGTTTAGGGTTAGACACCCTTACATTGTTAGGCCTTGCAGGGGAATTTTAAGAACCTTGCCTGGAGAACCTTTGCCAAAACCATGAATGACCTCGTCCACCATAACTAGAATTTGAGAAGCTACCATCATTAGTTCTTGCCCTCTTTGCTTCCCTATATCTTTCCTTAAGCTTTTCTTCCTCAATTTGTTGCGCATGCACCATAAAGTCAGAAATGTCCATATCATGAACAAGCATAACGGTGCGACATTCTTTGACAACCAAGTCGGAAAATCTTGACACAAACTTACTCATCTTAGTCCTACGATCCGCCAAAATAGAAAGAGCATATTTAGATAGTTGAGTGAAACTCAAAGCATACTCCCTCATATGGGACCCGTTCCTTCCGACCTTGCCTTTTTCAACTATTTAAACCAAATCTGAGCAACCCCTTCGAGTTAATAAATGGCTAACTCCACTTTCTCTACTGCTGTTTTCTCATAATAGCAAGTATCTCATAGACCTTATCGATAAATTCTTGAGGGTCTTCCTCAACTTTGGAGCAATAAAATACTAGAGGGTTCATCTTTGTAAAGTCCCTCGCTCTAGTTGCCGCTGTACCCACATTTGGGTTTACGGGAGCTACCACCTCTCTATTGGCTTGGGCCTTCACGGCTTGAGCCAACACTTGGAAAGTTGACCAAAACTCCACATTGGTTACATTCTTAGCCAAAGGATCATCAGAGCTTCAGGAGGAGCCTGGGGAAGAGCTTGGGGAGGAACTTCTTGACCCACATATTCTCCCTCCATCCTTCTAGAATTAGTCCTTCTAGTAGTCATATCCTAAAAGCCATTGGGTAAGGATTAGGAGAAAGACTTTATAGAGTTAAACTCCATGGCATGACTTAGAGATATGAATAAGTGAAGTTTCCTAAACATCTAGTAGCCTCTCATTAATAAATGTGGCATGTTTCACACTTCTGAACAAGACTCTAATTGACGTGGTTTGAGACATCCTATAATAATTATAAACCTTGTGCTCTGATTACCAAGTTCGTCATGACCCAGGGGTACTCCCTTGATGTAACAAAGCGTATAAGACTCCGATACATTTGTCTCAAACCATCTAAACACCCTGAATAAAAATCTTGGGACACAGCCCATACAATAGTCCAACATGAAATGAAAGAACATATAAGAAAGTGGTGATCACATCCTTGAACACTATGAGGGCTCACCAAATCTTCACTTCCTTGATCAATAATGAACCTAGCCATGAGGGTGGGAATCTATGTCAAGCTTAATGCAGCAGCCATATGTAGTAGCAGCCCAGCTTTTAGATAGAATGACAACCATCAACAGAGCATGGTACACTCGTGAGGACAAAGTCTCCCCTCTTAATTTCAAGCTATCCAAGGAGCAGATTGAAAAAGACAATGAGAGAGACCAGAATATGGCCAAAATCTTGATGGAACTTGATATTTATCCAAAAATGTCATGGGAACCGGTGCCCATCGTATCAATGCTGTGGGGGTCGAGGGTGCAAATCCTGAGGAGATAAAGTTTAAAGCCTTGTATAACGAAGAGGTGAATTTCTCAAATTACCCAAGGCAGGGTGGTAACCAAGGTTGGGCTAGAGACGAAGGTTGGAAGGACTTGGATTGTGAATAAAGTGACTATAATCCAAATTATAAGGATGGGGAGAAGGATAGATGCGTGCCTCCCTATGAGAACTACAAGCCAAAGGATTTGGACGGTGGTAGGTCTGAAGATATGCTCTAGCACATCCTCAACAAATTTGAAGGGTCAGACAAAATGCTAAAAGGCATGAAAGAAGATGTGTCTACCCTTAGCCAGACCATTACCTCTCATTCAGTTTCAATCAAGCAGTTAGAGACCCAGATGGGTCATATCTCATCTCACCTAAATCCGAGACAGCTAGGGGCTTTACTGAGTAATACTATGGCTAACCCCAAGAATGAGGTTTAAAGGTGAACTTGCGTCGTGCCACGATGTTAACTAAGGCATTATTTGGGAGGCAACTCAAAACCATTTATTGATTTATTTTTCTTTGATAAAATAATAGTGTGTTGATTGTGCAGATGGAAGTGTGGAGAGTGAACGAAAAGCGCAGATTGGCGAGCAATAGATCCAGTCGGCGAATCACCAAAAGGGTTGATGAATCCAATCTTATTAGCCATTTGACTCAAGACATCGTCAACATTAGAGTCTGTAAAACTCAACGAGCTGTGGAAATTATTGGCGAATTGCCGACCATGTCGGCAATCACATAGAAAACCACCATTTGGACCCCTCCTAAACCAGAGATTTTGTAAATTTTGGCAAAGAAATTAAACAGTCAGCGTTCCACCGAGTGAGTAGGTGAGCTTGACTAATGTCGCCGAGTGGGAGAAAACTTGACAGTTTTTACAAGCCAAGAGTTTAAAAGCTTCAAGTTCATTCACTTTCCCTTACTTTCTCACCTTTCGAAACTCACACCTGCACTCTAGTTTTATATCTCTTGCACTTTTCATTGATTTGCACGCTAATTTGGATTACATTGCCACCTAGCGTCTCGGTAGTATTTCAATCAGTACAAAAGGTTAGCTTCTTAATACCCGTAATTATTTTATTAGCATTGCACTCATTTGCGCTCTCTTTGATATTGTTAAAATCTGCTGAACCTCCCTGATTGGATAGAATTGGTTAAGTGTTGATTGTTATTCGATAATCTTACTTAAACTGTGAAATCTTGTTCTCTCTTGTATCTAGTTGAGTTTATGTGCGATGGATGGTATTCGTATGTTATAGGTCTTGGTTAAATTTGTACTTAAATTGTGTTTTCGGGGGTTGCGGGGCTGATTTTTAGAAGTAGGGTCAAAAGTAGGCACGTTGGGTCATTCGGCAAACTGTAACGAGCTCGCCGAACTATTTTGCGGTTTGCCTAATTATACTATCTCGCCCTTGTTATCATACTTTATTTGTTATGGCATCTGTAACTTTCGGCAATGAGTATTAGGTTGCCAAGAGAACTCGGCGACTCGTCGAAAGTCTTCTTATTCACCCTTTGTCTGCACCCCTTAGCTCTTTCTGCACTGTGACCTTCGGCAGATTGTCTGTGGTTCGCCGAATGTATTCGGTGGCACACCGAATGGAATATCTAATCTTTCTACAGATGAAAGTCTTTGTTTTGGTTGTCAAATATGTTATAGCAATATCTCAAGACTTTGCAGACATGACCAGACCAAAAGTTGCAGGAAGAAACAGGCCACCAAGACACATAAGAGCACAACAATTCAGAAGAACTGAAAAGAGCAAGAGCAAGGAAGCAAGTCCCAGTAGGAGGATTCCCAATGACCCTGCCATCCCTTCATGGGGTTGAGGGTTCGTCAATGCGATACATGCCTTCGGAACATTCCATGATTTTGATAAAATGGTTGAGGCAAACATCACTACAGAAGCTGAAGTGGAGAGAAAAGAAGAGATGAACCTGAAGCATATTAACAACACTCCGGGCACTGATGCCCAGACAGATGAAGAGACTGCGTAAACAGGATCCCCTCTTTACCTCCCTATTTGTTTTTTTTCCTACCTTTCAGATTATGTGTTAATTGCATTTGAGGACAAATTGTTTTTTTTTGTGGTGGGGTGAGGCTCACGTTTTGTGTGTGCTAGTTGTGATTCATGTTGTGTATATATTTGGGTTGTTCTATTTAATTTTTTTTACACTACTTTTTATGGATGTTTGAGCTTATGGCTTCCTATTTGTTATAGTTGAAAAATGATTTTGACCCTTTCGAAAAATTTTAAATTTTTCTGAAAATTTTTGCCACCTCTGTTGTATTGAATGTAGCTATTCTTTTGCAAAATTTAAGTCTCGGTTCCGATCAATACCGATGACTTGAATAGTGCTCTCAATTGAACGAACATGAATATGCGGCTACGACGAGGCCAAATGAAGTTGCATAGACAATATGTGAACTCTTTGCATGTCGTTGTGATTAGCCATTTATCAAATCGAGTCTCTTGTGATGACAATTGCACACTAGCGAAAGTGTGGAGTCTTGTTTGACTTTAGTGTCGATGCCTTGTGTGATGAGCTTACTTTGAACCATGAATGATAGATCCTAGAATTTGCCCCGTTGGTCCGGTCAACTAAGTGATGCTAAATCTTGATATGATTTTAGGCAACTTCTAAGTGTGAGCCAATTTGACATATACCTCTTTTGTGACCTACCCTGTGAGCATGTGATTCTCTTTTGAATACCTCTTGAGCCTTACATTTCTTTGGAAGAAACTTGATGAAACCCTAACCTTTGTTTATCCACTACCTATAATCCTCTAGAATTTTGGTTAGTTGAATAGCCAACTTAGGCTAAAAGCCTAAGTTGGGGGTGTGGTAAAAAGAAAAGGGGAAGTCAAGAAGTGCAAGGAACGTCTCCTCTTACCCATGGTTTTAAGGATAATGGAACCCCTCCATATAAAAAAAAAAAGAGAAAAGAAAGAAAAAGAAAAGGAATGAAAAAAAAAAAGTTGTGGAATAAAAGTACAAAAGAAGTGGGGTTCCCAAACAATCCATGGAAAGTGAATAATAGGATGACTTATGAGCACTAAAGAGAATAATGAAGGAAAAGGAAAGGAAGTGTTGTGAGCACCATATTTCATGAATATGAAATTCACTGAGCCTAAATGACCATACCTTTGCACTCAGCCCCATTACATGCCTTGAAAAAACCTTTTTGATCTTGAGTGAGCTAAAACAAATGTTGATTGGAAAATACGGGCAAACCTATGGGTGAAAGCATGCATTTTGTTCTTCCTTGTTAGAGTGAGCATTGCATCTAATTTTAAAGCTTTAAATTGTGAACCATTGTCTGATTATGGAATCATTCTTTCTGTGAAGGCATTTGAACACTTTAGTTGAGCTTGAACTTGCATTTGAAGCAAGTACAAAAACATGTGGTTCTTTCATATTGGTGAGTCACAACTTGAATATTTGAATGCACATTTGATTTTTGCATAAGTAAATTGAGTCTTTTTGTGTGTATTCATGATTGAGTCTTGTATAACACTATTCGAGACACCCTTTTTGAACGACTGAACTTGCATTTGCTTGAGGACAAGCAAAAGTTTAAGTTGGGGATGTTGATGAGTCCACAAATTTAACTTATTTAGGGCTTTATTTTAATAGAAATTGTATCCTCAAATGCTTATTTTACCTCAATATCTGATGAAAACACGTAAGTTTCAGGTATTTGAAGTTTGAAGGAAAGCGTAGACACTACTTCGCAAAAAGGGACGAAAAGGCTGAAAAGAACGAAGAAAATGAAGGCCTGAGGATCGCCAAGTCAACTTGGTGAGTCGCTGAAGGGTCTGACTTTGCCTTTTGTTCATGTGTGATGAGCCATAAAGGAAAGGATCAAGTTGGCGAAAAAAGAGAGCAGTTGGCGCTTCACCGAGATGTTCCGCGAGGCAGTACTATGTCGCCTAATGACCTAGAGCACGATGAAACTGAAGGATTGTGCAAGACGGCGATGAACTACATCAAAGGGTGAATCGCCGAGTGGATCGGCGATTCTGACTACTTTCGTCGAATGATCCGCTGCAACACAGATCTCTGAAAACTATAAATACTGGTTGAGAGTTTTAGCTTAGTATCAGATTTTTAGTGTGAAAAATTAATCGAATTTTAGTACTTTTTATTTTTGGTCTAAGTTTGAGAGGGTTTTGAAACTTGAAGAAAAAATGGGTTTCATCTCCAAGGATTTGGACTTGGAACTCTTTGGATTCTTCATTCTTGGTCTGTAACAAGACTCAAATCTTCATCCCCATTTGTATACAAGCTCATTTAGGTATAAATTTATATCTCTTGATGTGTGGCTAAAAACCCCAATTCTTGGGGTGTGATTTAGCAAATACGGGTTAAGATTGTTATTGGGTCTTGGTTGCTGATAGATTAGATATAGTTTAATGGTGATTTCGTCTAGTAGTTCTGGTTGAATTTAACAAATTTGTAGTTGCAAATACAAGTTTATTTATGTGATTTTGGCTTACTCGAGAAAGAGGTTGCAAACCCAAGATTACTAAGGAGTGGGTTGACAGGAGGTTCAGCTCGAGAGAGTGAACTAGTCCCATATCCTATCACTCAGCTTGAGAGAGTGAATGGGGTAAGGCGTAGGCTGGTCGTCATGCGAAAAGTGGGTGTCCAAGAGGAACCCATTTGAAACCGCATAAGTTGCTCGAGAGAGAATTTATTTCCATGTATAGCTTAGCCTAGTCACTATTACTCTATAAATTTTCTATCGAAAGCATGTCCCTAATAATTTAAATTAACCCGTATTCTGGTCACATCCCAAGAATCCCTTCTCATTACGTAGATCTCTTTGTTGATTTCGCTATTTTTTTACTCACTAGTGACAAAACCCCATTCTTAATTGACACTCTTGTGTTCCCCTTTAATTTACAATGTTTTTAATCGTTAATGTCTTTAGCTACGTCTAGTTAGAACTAAATTTTATTTTTCTATTAATTCTCGAAACCACTCCCTTGGGACTCGACCCCAACCCTTGGTTGGGTTATTATACTATTGCACTATCATAGACACTTGCATCGGAAGTTGTGTTTTGATTACGCAAACATCAATCGATAACCTTTGTAGGTTCATATTTAGACAATTGTGGGAACTTCAAAGCAGATTCTTTCACCCTTATACTTTCTTCATGAAGGTTGATGAATTCAAGCACCTTTGCCTCCGTCATCTCAAGGGGAAAGAACCTATCAATGAAGGCAACCTTGAACTTTTCCCAATATAGATGACCCACATCTTCCGATCTCTTTTCTTTCATTAGTTGTACCATATTTGAGCAACACCCTTAAATTGATAAGCGATAAACTCTGTCTTTTCCATTGGCGTCACTCCTATGATAATCAACACCTTGTAAACCTCATCAATGTACTATCTAGGATCTTCCTCAACCATAGAATCATGAAACTCTAGAGGATTCATTCTAGTGAAGTCCCACATTCTAGATGTCGTTGTACCCATAGTTGGGTTTACGGGAACCACAACCTCCCTATTCGCTTTGGCCATCATGGTTGCACCAACACTAAAAAAGTAGCTATAAACTCCATTTTAGTCATTTGCTAAGCCAAAGGGTCAACCTGAGCTTGAGAAGCTTGAGGAGGGGCTTCTTGTTCCGTATTCGCCCTCACATACCTTCTCGCATAAGCTCTTCGAGTAGCCATATCTTGAAGAGCATTAAATAAGGATTAGGAGAAAGACTTTATAGAGTTAAACTTTATATCACAACTTTAGATTAATTAAAGAAGTGGAGTTTCCTAAATATCTTGAAGCCTCTCATTCAGAAATGTGGTGCGCTTTACACTCATGAACAAGACTCTACTCAACGTGGCTTATGAGACACCCTATGACCTTTCTAAACTTGTGCTCTGATTGCCAAGTTTGTCACAACGCAAGGTAGCACCTAGGCGTAACATGTGCGTATAGGTCTCCGAGAGGCGCCATACAAGCCACTTAGCATTCATAACATAAGAAATTGAACAAAATGATAAAGAACAACATTTCAAGTCCTTAAAGTTTTATAAAAGTAAAGCAGAAGTCTACACTTGTATCATTAGCCATCTAGTACATAAGAATGAAATTTGGCCTCGCCCATACATAATGTCCAAAAGCTGAAACTGAGAAAGACAACTGAAACAATGAAAATCTGTCCTCGAAGCATGAGGACTCACCAAAGCTCATAATCTTTCAAATCAACCTCTAGCCACGAAATTGAGAACATTGACTATCAAAACCTACATTTGGGAAAATATAGGCAAGAGTATGTGTCAGTAAAAAATATGTATCAAGTATTATAGACATGCATATACATATTTAAATCATACGAAGATAGGATATTTTCATGAGCATGCAATGATCAAGCTAACAAATAAATCTTGAATTTAGGAAACATAATTCATAAATCATGATCAATGTAAGTGAACATCATGTTGAAACATACTTACGATACTTCTTGAAGTAGCCTTGGTTCATCATAGCTTTATTTGTTTGTAAGACCATGTGAGATAGCAACATGGAAACCCGTGTCTCCAATACCGAAAAGAGTTTTCCTACTTTCCACGGTAAGGACCATGAACTTGTAGATATTATGGATTCACTAGCTAATGTTTATCTAGACAATCCTATGTTGTGACATAGTTTATGGGACATAGTTAATTACCTTTTGTCCACTCGGTTCTAAGCTTAAATTCCACAGAATAGTTCTTATTCTTATTCATCATAGCTCTTAAAGGAACATGGATAATTGCCTCTTGTCCTTACATCATGTGACATCGTAATCACTTCTTGTCATTCAATTAGAGAGCATGGGTAATCGCCTCTTCCCTCAACTTTAGCATGACTTCTTAACATATGTTCATTTTTAGGAGAGAAAACCATTCACAATTCATGATTAAATGTGTGTATGAGAAAATCATTTTAACAACACAAAAACATTATTTTTTGATACTTCACTCTGAAATCATCCTTAAAACATTTACATAAACCCCATAAGAACATGCTTAACTTCATAAACTCTTCAGTCATAATCAAAAACCTAGATCATATCATCATATTTGGAAAACATGGGAATTACATGGGTTCATGTGGAATCATCCTAAAACCATAGAATTTCATTAATTCATGCATAAGAGATCATAATTCTATCAATTAAATCAATAATCAAGAGAACCTATAAGATAGAAGAAAAACCCTTACTCAATTGGGGATTTCTATCTTTGAAAATAGTAGAATTTTGGAACTCCATGAGTGGAAGGAATCCATAGATGAAAACTATCATACCTCAATGCCAAAATCTTTCCTTTAATGGTGGAATTTGACACTTGCCTTGAAAAACTAGGTTGAACCCTTCTTCTTCAAGTTTCTAGAGAGAGAAATATTTTGGAGAGGAAGAACTTGATCTTTTTTTGTAAATTTAAGAAAATTACTTGAATAGGTATGTTTTGGTGTTAAAATCACTTATATAAGGATTCTAGGTAAGAGCAAAATGACATAGTATCAAGATAAAATAATTAGGAAAAGACCCAACTGCCCTTAACTTACAGGTGATACAAACCTCCAGATGGAGGCCCACACGAGCCGTCAATGACTTCATGAGTCATGGTGGCAGTAGTGGTCCGTGACTAGTGGACTAGAAAACTTCCCCAAAACCCCACTTACCTCACGACCTTTTCCACGAGCTATCATGGATCTCACATGCATGTAGTAGCTCGTGTGGAGGGCTAGCCCTAAGGTGGCTATGGCCTCCATCTTCACAGGCATCACAACGCGCCGTGGTGCTCACCACGAGCCATCTAGGTGCTCGTGGCAGGGGATCCCTCTTTGTCTTAACACTGTGAACCCTTCATTAGCCACACCACACCTTGTGGTGCCTTCCACGGCTCGTCTAGGCCTTCGTGAAGGGTACCCAGGCTCAGTCATTGCCTTATGACCTCTCACTTGGTCCCTTGCTTAGCCTAGTAGATTTTGAGGTGTTATAGTTTTGATTTGTAGTATGTTGATTTGTATGTATCATTGCCTTCCCTAGGTTATAATTATATTGAATTTTATCTATTATGTTGGGATTTATACTTAAGCATCGAGAAGGCTCAAGAGGTGGAGGCTCAAATAGAATAGACGCTAGAAGCAACTTGCAGTCCCTAACTAGATGCTTGATACGCCAAAATTACTTCTCTCTAAAGAAGTATAAGCGATCATTGTCAAATAAAGAATCTAACAGAGGTGAGGGTTGAACCCACGAGGAACAAGATAAAGAATTAGGCTAATATACTTTTTGATTGTACTTTTAGTCTAATTATCTCCATTAAAAAGAAGGGGTTTTGTAACACGAAATAGTAATTGAATATAGTAACAAGTAACCAAGTAACATGATTTAGTGTTTTGTTACACAAATAAAATATGAAACCAGGGTGTATGTGTTCCCCACAAGTTCATAACACAGAAAACCTTATAATAGTAATTATGATGTGCTATTTGACATACAAAGTCGGTAAGGTAGGTATCTCCAAAACAATTGGTCGTCCAAATAGGGATTTTCACCACACAACTTGGTCTTTCTACAGGTGTATGCTTTAATAATCCTTACTCTTTAACCCAAATTAGCCCTCACATCATTCAATTAGGCTATTAGAAAGTAGATTATTAACGCCAAATCTTTGTTGTTGAATCTATTTTCTCATTCGTTACTTCTTTGGTCGGGAAAGTAGAATTAGGCAGTTCTTAATTTTTTACACCGTTAAAAAGAAATCAAAATGAAGAGATCAAGAATACATTCATAAACACTATTCGAAGATTACTCAATTATTAGGTCTACGTGGTTAATTACCCATGGTTCCCACAACCCTGGTTGTCGATTTTGCTACTAATACTTAGGGGATCACAATTCACTATATGTATGGTAAAATAAATCATAATCTTACCATTAGAGTAATTGAAATCTGGAATCTTGAGTTGACGAACAAAAGCTATATTGGAAGCAAAAATTCAAGAATTAAATGGACAAAAGGTGTTCACAAATTAATTCTCAAAGCCAAAACAAAAGTAGAAAATTATGCAGCAACCTAAAAACAAAAATTACAACTAGTATTTATAGAGAAGAATAATCCTAAATAAAGTAAGAAAAGGAAATCTAGAAAAATTTGGTTTAGGCAGTCATTCTTATGGATCATTCCTACGACTCGTAGGAATCTTTAGAATTGGTAGGAACCGTTGGTCCAACATCCTCTTCAACTTTTCTTCTGTACTTTTCTATGGCTATGTTCTACGACCTGTAGAACTTTGTATGAACCATCCTGTCATCTATCAACCATGTACTGGATCTCAACTTCTCTTAACTTTTCCACAACTCAATTATACAACTCATAGAAATTACTACAGTTCATCATTTGCATCTTTCCTTTTACACTCTTCTCAAAAAATCAACTCTTCAAACCACAACGTACTGCTAGGGCTCGTAGAATATCCTACAACTCGTAGGTTGAGTTGTCGAACATCAAAACTCTATTGCTTCATATTATTTCATTTGACTGCTCAAAAAGCTCTTTTCCTGCAAAAGACCATCAAATCTACTACCAAATGTTTAAGACAAACACAAAACTCCATGTTTAATCTATTAAAAGTACTACAAATGGGTTCCCCCTATGTGGTTACCGATATGTTGAAAGTCTTCCTACTTAATGTTTATGCTTTATTTTATCCCATTTATACCTTGTCATTTGTGATGCTGTATTTGGCTATGAGGTTTGATATTCTTTCGGATGTGTTGGTGGATCCTTTTTATGCTTCTACTCTTGTTGGTGATTCTTTTGTGGCTAAGAGTGTCTATAGAAAGTGCACCGTCTCATTGTCCTATAGAGTCACTCTTGTTGACCTTGCAGAGCTTCATATGCTAGATTTTGATGTTATCCTTGGTATGGATTGGTTGCATTCATTTTGTGCTTCTATTGATTGTAGAACTCATGTAGTCAAGTTTGAGTTTCCAAATGAGACTGTCCTAGAGAAGAAAAGGAGAAATTGTATGCCTTAGGGTCAGTTTTTCTCTGGTTTTAAAGCTAGAAAGATGATTTCTAAAGGTTTCATATATCATCTTTTTAGGGTGAGGGATGTAGATTCCTACACCCCTACTCTTGAGTTGGTCCCTATGATTAATGAGTTTCCAGGAGTGTTCCTAGATGATTTGCCTGATATTCCTCCCAAAAGGGAAATAGACATCGACATTGACCTTCTCCTAGATATGCAACCTATCCCTATTCCTCCTTACCAAATGGCTCCGATAGAACTAAAGGAGGTGAAATAGAAATTTAAAGATTTGTTGAATAAGGATTTCATTTGACCGAGCATCTCTCCATGGGGTGCTCTAATCTTGTTTGTTAGAAAGAAGGATGGTTCTCTTTGTATGTCTATAGACTATCGATAGTTGAACAAGGTTACCGTTAAGAATAAGTATCGTCTCCCAAGGATAGATGACTTGTTTGACCAACTTCAAGGAGCGAGTTACTTTTCTAAGATTGACCATCGGTCGGGTTATCACCAATTGAGGGTGAAAGAAGATGAAATTTCAAAGACGGCTTTTCAGACTCAGTATGGTCATTTTGAGTTTTTAGTAATGTCATTTGGCTTGACTAAATGTCACGACCCAGGGGTACCCCCTAGCATATCATAACATAAGCAATAGAATAATAAGAGTAAAAAATGCATTTCAAGTCTAAAATTTTCATAACATTTAAAAGCAGAAGTCTACACTCTAAGTCTTAACATAGCCATCTATTACAATATTTGAAATGAGAAAGGGACATACCTATACAACATAGTCCGAAAGGAAATACAGGAAAGGAAACTACGTCATGAGGAAAATTCGTCCCGCTCCATGAGAACTCACCAACGAGCTCGGAAGATAGAAAAGTCCAAGCACTAGCCACGAGAATGATCACCTTGGGGAAAATGTAGAAAAAGTTGGCGTTAGTAAAAAATGCATTAAGTATGATAGCCATGCATAAAAACATTGAAAAAATTCAAAAAGGGACATTTCATTTGAAAGCATGCAATTACCAAGCTTAAACATGGTTTGAGATATTAAAGAGCTTAAGTCATAGCAACATAGACAACATAGTCAAGATCATCATAAATATAGTGGAAAAACATAAGTCATAGACATAATCAATACATAGGTCATCATGACATAAGAGAAACATATCATAAATACCCTAAAAGCATACTTGTGCAATGCATTGATACCCCATAAATCTCACCCATGCTAATTAAAGCTTCTTGAGTAACCATAGTTCATAATTCATACTCGACTTCTTATTGTTGTTGTTATGGGAATAAGCCTTAACCAACATAGACCATGTGAGTTTAACATGGAATCCGGTCTTACCCACACCGAAAGATGTTGTCCTACATGCCTAAGGTAGAACCATACTTTTAGCTTAGGTGGATCCAATAGCTAAATAACTTATGGGGGCACATAGTTTATGGGATAAGGAGATTGCTACTAGAAGCCCGGCCTCGACTATTGTGAGGTCATCCATCCAAAGAGATTGCTCGTAGAAACCTGGCCTCAACTAACGTGAGGGCTTCCATCTCATATAAATATATGCTCGGTGCTAAGCATCAATTCCCACAGAATACTTAATAAGGCTTGACTTAAGTTCATATTTATGGAAGAATGTCTTGACACTCAATCCAACATAATTGATAAGATAGCTCATTAGATCATATGTGAGAATAACCTTTCACCGTCCATGTCTACATATAGATTCAATAGGTGAGAATAACCTTTCAACCTTAGAATCATCATATTGTGAGAAAACCTTTCACATCAAATCATATTCATCCACAAGTGTGTATATCTGAATAACCGTTCATCAATACAACAACTAGATCATAATCATAGACACTTCACTCTCAATGTGTTCTTATAGACAAGGAATTCTTGAACATGCATAATATCATAATTTTCCCTTTCAAGGATCAAAGCTCATATCAAATCAACACATCTAGAATTCACTACATTAGACATGGATATTAACATAATTCAAGTAACTCAATCACTACATGCATAATCCCATAACATTCTTGTTTCATCAACAAACCCACATTACAAGATCATAATTAGGAATTTGGCAATGTTATTGGTTCTTAGGGATATCAACATAAAACCACAATAAATCATCAATTCAATCATAATATAAAGTAATGCAAGTAAAATAATCATTTTTTTAAAGGAACCCATGACTTTTGAATCAAACCCTTGCTTTTAGAGATTTTTATCTTCGAAATTGGGGTTTTGGAGAGGCCTCCATGGATACCCATGGATGAAGAGATACCATAACTTAGCAATGAAATCCAATGAATTTGAGTAGAAAACGTTGCTCCTTGAACCCTAGATCCAACCTCCTTCTTCTTCTTCCTTGAAGTTCTAGCGAGAGAATATTTGGAGAAAATGAACTTTTGGGAATTGATTTGGGTTTGGAAAATAATGAGTTTAATGGGTGTATTTTGAGTTAAAATAACTTATATAGGTGTATAAAACAAAGGCAAAATGACTATACTTTGATAAGACTAAAACCGAAATTACCCAAAACACCTCTCACTTAAGTAAGCTGCCCAGGTGCCACGAGGTGCTCCACGAGCTGTGGCCCCCTCTGTGGACTTAAGGCAGTGGCTAGGCAACATGTACCTTTAGCCCATTAACACAAGGTAACTTCACGAGGGGCTCCACGAGCCGTGGTGCTTGCCAAGAGTTGAAGTCCCTCTCGTGGGCCTTGAGGCAATGGCTTGCCACTTCCTTTCCACCATCACACACCCAACTCTCCGCCACGAGCCTTCCCACAAGCCGTGGTCTTCACCACGAGCTATGAAGTGGCTTGTGAAGAGGAAATTATTTTGGGCAATTTAGGGAAGCTCACTGCCTAGCACTCCACGGACCACACAACGTACCGTGGTGGTGGTCGTGGTCACTAGGGTAGCGTCTAGGGGAGAGAGGACTGCCTTAGTCCTCTCCCTTGGCCCTTGCCCACCTTCTTAACTCTAACCATCACGTTTTAGCTCTAGTTTGCCTACTAATTTCTAAGGTGTTACAATATCTCCCCCTTGGGAACATTCATCTTCGAATGATGATCTAGATACTTTACGGAATTAAAGACTCAAGACTAGCAGCCCATTATGCATGAAACATCAATATAATGCACAATTCAAACGCGGAACATGAACTCTATCTTAAACATAATCAATGCACCATAAGGAAGTAGAAATTGGATCTAACAACCCATTATGTCTTAAAACTCAACATTTCTGATATTCATAGGAGGTACTACCTTCTCCAAACTAAAAGCATGCTCAACACAACCTCAAAGAGCACTTATGCAACATACTTTCAAAAAGCACTACTAAGCATGTCCAACAATTCGTCTCATGAAGAATATAGGCAACTCTTACTTAATGCACAACAACATGAGGAAAATCAATCTTAAAATTCACTTTCTTACTTAACATAAATTTCTCAAGAACATGCCTAACATAGTGAAATCATGAAAAAACTCATATAATGAACATGACTTCCAAATAAAGGAAAACTCAAGAGGAACTATTTACCTCAATCTTGAACAGGAGTATAAGGAAAGAGATGAGGACAGCGGGACATCATATCGGCCTCGGCCTCCCAAGTTGTACCCTCAACTAAGAGATCCCTCTACAACACTATTACAGAAGTAGCCTCCTTACCTCTTAACTAAACTTTCATCAACTCTCAACCTTTCTAAGGAAATCATGGATGTTGATCCCTTATCATGGAGACATGGAAACCTAGATGTAACTACGCCAACTCCTAAGGCAATTCTAGCTCATAAGCACCCTTACCAAGACATCTCAAGATTTCACATGGGTTTATAAAACAGGGACTAAACTTTATCAAAATTATCACACCTCTTATGGTGAGAATTTCTAGCCATCCAAATCATAATCTTGAAGAACACTCATCGACTTTGATACCTAAGCACACCATCTACCTCTTGGGAGTAAACCTAGGTGGCCTTTCTAAGAACCATCTCTTTCAATTACAAGGTCAGAACAAGTTATCACTAAGCTTTCACATCCATCACACAAGATGATTCTAAACAATGGTGAATTACACTACTACCCTTTTTGCGGAGTCTACTCATTCAACACTTCTAGACATTACTTAAACACCTATTCATCAAATTTAACAACATACCCCAAGACTCATAATGACTAAGTCGGGTTTTACAATCAATAAGACATAACACCAATGGAGCCCATTCATACTAAGGACAACAACAAAGTCTATCATATTCAGTCTATCAAGTCAGAAAAGACAAGAAACACTAGAATCTAAATAAGCATAAAACACATAACAGGAGCAACATTCGGAGGACACTGTTGTCTAGGTCTAGCTTGGAGAGCATTGGAGTTTGGACCATTAAGAGAATCTGACTTGGTCTCTCTTCCTTTTGCCTTAAGTATTGGGAAAACCCTCATCTTGTGACCACTTTTTCCAAAACAATAACAACCCTCCATTCCAGATAAGCAACTGCCCTCATGTCTTCTTCCACAGCTAGCACAAGTAGGAAATAGGGATCTACCATCCTTTCCTTTAGACTTAGGATTGGAAACCCTCTCTTTGTTAAGCCTTCAGGAGACCTTAGGAGAACTTTGTTCGCAATACCTTTGTCTATACCTCGGACAACTTTGTCCATCCGACCTTTCTTGGGAGGAATTATCATTATCAAGCACATACCTCTTTGTTCTCTAAACTTCTCTTCAAGTTTCTCTTTTTCAATCTGTTGGGCATAAAATACAAGAAGAGGAATATCCATATCATTTCCTAGAATAGCCATACGACATTCTTTTACTAACAAGTTGGACATATCGACACAAACTTTCTCATTCTCGACCTAGGGTCGGCCACTATAGATAGAGCATATCTTGACAACCTAGTAAACCTTTAAGCATACTGCTCAACACTCATCCCACCTTGCCAAAGGTTAATAAATTGAAGTATCTTAGACTCTCATCTCCAAAGAGCAAAACCTATCTAGAAAACCCTTCCTAAACCTTGCCCACTCCATGGGACCTGCTTCTATCGACCTCGCTTTATTCCATTTGTTAAACCAAAGTTGAGCAACATCTTTCAAGTGGTAAGCGACTAATTCTGCCTTCTCTACTGGAGTCACTCCCACAAAGTCCAACACATTAGAGACCTCATCTATAAAATCTTAAGGATCTTCCTCCGTCTTTGACCCATAAAATTCTGGAGTTTCTATCCCGGCTTGAGTCAACAATTGAAAACAAAACCTCATCTTCTCATTGGTACCTTGCTCAGTCAAAGGATCAATTGAAACTTGAGGAGCTTGAAGAGGAGCTCCTTGATCAACATTGTCTCCCTCAATTCCACAAATGTAATATCCTTGAGTAATCATTTCCTACAGACCACCAGGTAAGGATTAGGAAAGAGACTTTATAGAGTTAAACTCTATGGCATGACTTAGAGTAATGAAATAAATGAAATTTCTTAAGCATATTATAGCTTCTTATTCATAAATGTGGCACACTTCACACAGATGAACAAGACTCTACTAGATGTGGCTTATGAGACATCATCCTAAAATCATTCTAAACCTTGTGCTATGATTACCAAGTTTGTCATGACCCAGGGGTACCCCCTAGATATAACATGGTGTATAGAACCCCGAAGGACTCCATACAAGCCACTTAGCATATCATACCATAAGCAGTAGAATAATAAGTGTAAAAATGCATTTCAAGTCTAAAATTTTCATAACATTCAAAAGTGGATGTCTAGACTCTAAGTCTCAACATAGCCATCTATTGCAATATTTGCAATGAGAAATGGACATAGCACATACAACATACTACAAAAGGAAATACAAGAAAGGAAACTACATCATAAGAAAAAGACATCCTCGTACCATGAGGACTCACCTACAAGCTTGGAAGAACGAAAGGTACAAGCACTAGCCACTAGAATGATCACCTCGAGAACTAGACCCTACACTTGGGGAAAATGTAGGAAAAGTAGGCGTTATTACAAAAATGCACTAAGTATGACAGTCATTCATAAAAACATTGGAAACATGCAAAAAGGGACATTTCATTTGAAAGTATCCAAGTACGAAACTTAAACATATTTAAAGAGTTTATAGAGCATAAGTCATAAAACCATAGTCAACATAGTTATAATCATTATAAAGATAGTGGAAAAACATAAGTCATAGACATAATAAATACATAGGTCATCTTAACATAAGAGAAACATATCATAAATACCCTCAAAGCATACTTGTGCAATGCATGAATTAGACCCCATAAATCTCACCCATGCTAAGTAAAGCTTCTTGAGTAAACATAGTTCATAATTCATATTCTAGTTCTTATTGTAGTTGTTGTGGGAATAAGCCTTAACCGACATAGACCATGTGAGCTTAACATGGAATCCAGTGTTACCCACGCCAAAAAATGTTGTCCTACTTGCCTAAGGTAGAACCATACTTTAAGCTTAGGTTGATCCAATAGCTAAATAACCTATAGGGGCACATAGTTTATGGGATAAGGGGATTGCTACTAGAAACCCAGCCTACACTATCGTGAGGGCTTCAATTCCAAGAGATTGCTCCTAGAAACCTGGCCTCAACTAACGTGAGGGCTTCCATCTCATGTCAGCATCCGCCTAGTGCTAAGCATCAATTCCAACATAGTTCTTATTAAGTCTTGACCTATGATCATATTTATGGAATAATGTCTTGACACACAATCCAACATAAGTCATAAGATAGCTCATTACATCATGCGTCTGAATAATGTTTCACCGTCCATGTCTACATATAGATTCAATTGGTGAGAATAACCTTTCCACCTTAGAATCATTATATTGTGAGAAAAACTTTCACAGCAAATCATATTCATGCATAAGCGTATATATGAGAATGACTTTTCATCAACTCTACAACTAGATCATAATCATAGACATTTCACTCTCACAGTATTTTTATGGAGAAGTACTTCAAAAACATGCATAATATCATAATTTTCCCTTTCAAGGATCAAAGCTTATATCAAATCAACACATCTAGAATTCACTACACTATAAATGTATATTAACATAATTCACGTAACCCAATCACTACATGCATAATCCTATAACATTCTTCTTTCATCAACAAACCCATATTATAAGATCATAATTGGGGAAATTGGGGATTTCATGGGTTCTTAGGGATTTCAAAATATAAACCATAATAAATCATCAATTAAATCATAATATAAAGTAATTCAAGTATTAGAATCATTTTTTGAAAGGAACCCATGACTTTTGAATCAAACCCTAGCTTTTAGGGATTTCTATCTTTGAAATTGGGGTTTTGAAATGGGATCCATGGATGAAGGCTACCCATTACTGAAGAGCTACCATACCTTAGAATTGAAACCC
The DNA here is from genome assembly GCA_035578085.1 of Solanum pinnatisectum. NCBI lineage: Eukaryota > Viridiplantae > Streptophyta > Magnoliopsida > Solanales > Solanaceae > Solanum > Solanum pinnatisectum. The sequence goes on along the minus strand of CM069078.1, from coordinate 11,232,100 downwards.
AATGAATTTGAGTAGAAAACCTTGCTCCTTGAACCCTAGCACCAATTTCCTTCTTCTTCTTCCTTGAAGTTCTAGAGAGAGAATATTTGGAGAAGATGAACTTTTGGGAATTTATTTGGGTTTTCAAAAATAATGATGTGAATGGGTGTATTTTGAGTCAAAATGACTTATATAGGTGTATAAAATTAAGGAAAAATGACTTTGGTTTAATAAGACTTAAATCGAAATTACCCAAAACACCCCTCACTTTAAGTGAGCTGCCCAGGTGCCATGAGGGGCTCCTTGAGCCGTGGTCCCCTCTGTGGACTTGAGGCACTGGCTACGAAACATGTGCCTTTAGCAAATAAGCCCAAGGCAACTTCATGATGGGCTCCATGGGCCTTGGTACTTGCCACGAGCTATGGTCCCTCTCGTCGGCCTTGAGGCAAAGGGATGCCACTTCCTTTCCACCCTCAAAAACCCAAATATCCTCCACGAGTCGTGGTCTTCGCCATGAGCCGTGAAGTGGCTCATGAAGAAGAGCTTGTTTTGGGCCATTTTGGGGAGCTCACTGCCTAGCCCACCACAAACCACACCACGTGACGTGGTCCCTACAACAAGCTGTGGAGGTAGTTGTGGTCACTAGCAAAGTGTCTAGGGGATAGTGGACTGCTTTAGTCCTCTCCCTTAGCCCTTTCACACCTCCTTGACTCTAATCCACATGTTTTAGCTCTTGTTTAGCCTACTAATTTTTGGGGTGTTACACTATTTCTCCGGTGGCATTTATGGATTTGATGAATATGGTGTTTAGAAAATACCTTGATATATTTGAGATTGTATTCATTCATGATATATTGATTAATTCGAGAAGTGAGGATGATCACATCAATTATTAAAGGATTGTGTTGCAATTCCTCAAGGACCAACAACTCTTTTCGAAGTTTAGAAAATACTATTTTTTGTTAATACCCGTGACTTTTCTAGGCCATATTATTTCAAGTAAGGGTATTGAGGTAGATCCTAAGAAGATGGATGTGGTTAATAGTTGGCCTAGACTTCTACCCCTTTAGATATTAGAAACTTCTTGGGTTTGGCTGGTTACTACAAAAGGTTTGGTGAGGGATTTTCTTCGATTGTCTCTCCATTAACAGCATTAATTCAAAATAAGGCTAAGTTCCTATGGCCCTAAGCATGTGAAAAGAGTTTTCAGGAATTGAAGGATAGACTTACTTCCGATCCTGTGTTGACTTTACCAGAAGGGACTTATTGATTGGTTGTTTATTGTGATTCCTCAAGAATTGGGTTGGTGTGTACTTATGCAAAATGGGAAAGTAATTGCCTATGCTTCAAGGCAAATTAAGATTCATAGGAAGAATTATCCTATCCACAACCTCGAACTAGCGGCAGTTGTATATGCTCTTAAGATCTGGAGACATTATATGTATGGTGTTCATGGCGATTTCTTTACTGATCACAAGAGTTTGCAATATGTGTTTAACCATACATATTTTAATCTTCGCCAAAGGAGATGGCTTGAATTTTTGAAAGACTATGACTTGAGTGTTCTTTATCACCCCAGTAAGGTGAATGTGGTGGTGGATGTGCTTAGTTTATTGTTGATGGGTAGTGTTACTCAGATTAAATGTGATAAGAAAGAGTTAGTTCAAGATGTTCAAAAATTGGCCTGATTAGGTTTGATTAGTTGACTCTACTAAGGGTGGTGTTGTAGTTCACAATAGTTCTGAGTTGTCTTGTGTGGGGGATGTGAAGGCCAAGTAAGGTCTTGATCCAACTTTGATTGAATTGAAGGAAGCGGTTCTTAGAAAGTCTGTACAGGCTTCCTCCTATGGGAAGATGGAGTACTTAGACCTCAAGGTCACTTGTGTGTTCCTAATGTTCATGACTTGAGAGATCAAATCTTCTTAGAAGCCCATAGTCCTTGATATTCCATTCACCCGAGAGCAACAAAGATGTATCGTGGTTAGTGGGAGATCTATTGGTTGAATGGCATTAAAAAGTATATTGCAGAATTTGTGGCTAAGTGTCCCAATTGTTGACAAGTGAATGCTGAGCATCAGAAACCGAGAGGTTTCTCCCAAAACAATAGCATTCCTACTTGAAAGTGGGAAGATTTGAATATGAGCTTCATTGTTGGGTTGCCTCGCACCCAGTGACAACATGACTTGATTTGGGTTATTATAGATCGAATGATGAAATTAGCTCATTTCATTCCCATCAAGGTTTCTTTTTTGGCGAAGGTCTATACCAAGTTGTATTTGACATAAATGGTGAGGTTATATGGAGTGCCCTTATCCATTATCTCAAAATCGTGGTACCCAATTCAGTTCTCAATTTTGTAAATCTTTCCAAAAGGGTCTTTGTAATCATCTTAAGCTTAGTACGCCCTTTCACCCACAAACTGATGGGCAAACGAAGCTATAAGATCCTGTACTTTTTTTCTATTCTTGCATAATATATGTGGCATAGTATGGCAGGGTTATATGATGTGTATATGACTTTGTATCGTACATTGTAGATTAAGATTGCAAATAGGTGGCAATATCAAGGAAATAAACTAAAGTTATAGGTCAAAGGGACCCCTCAAACAAAGTTCATGATAAAAGAAATGGCTCGGGTAGAACTTCGCCCTTTTGAAATGTTTAAATTGTCTCATATCTTGTGGATAAGCCTATGAGTGTACAACATGCTAAGAATAGAATGTTATGAGGTATTATAATAGCACAAGGGTCGTATGTTAAGTTTTAAGGTCAAGAAAATTAGTGAAACTTAGGTCCGCAAAAGATATCGAAGTTTCTCGAATAATATTTTATTAACTTTGGGTCAAATGTCTTAGATGTTTTCTCCCAATATATAAAAATTTAGAAGTCTTATCACCCATTAAATCGAAGGCCTACGAGCTAAGTTTACAACGCACAAAACCCCGTATCCAACCGACATCGGAGTAAAGAGTTGTGAGGGTTTCACTACGGACTGCTAGGGCAAAATTTGGGTCGTGATCCGGGTCGGGTAAAAAATGTGGTATGTCAGCTTACTCAATGTTTTAAGCCAGGAAAACATTTATTTTCACTTCATAACAAGAAATAAAGCTTGAGAAAGGGTTCCTATGGAGTTCTTGAATGATGGAGGTTAGTTTTTGATGATTTCTACCATTAAAGGTTCCCCCCGTGCCTAGAAACGTGTTCTCTGCACATGACACTCGTTTTCCCCTTCTATTAGCTGTGTTTGGACCAAGTTTTTGAAGATATAAATTTGTAGTTATTGGTGTTTCTTCAAGGTTTACATTTTGTTAACTAAGGTAATCATCTCAGGACTTTTTTATGATTGTTTTTATGAAGTTCTACGGACTTGTCGCCAAGTTGAGGCCATTTGGCACTTCTGTTGATTTAAGATCAATTATGAACTATTTATAGGTGCATACTAGCTGTGTATATATAGTGCTTGCAAAGCTTAGGACATAAGGAACAACTTTCGTGAAGAAACTACGGCCACTCGAGCATTCATTGGAAAGATATGTTAAGGCTAAGGTACATACCTCATTTTAGCACCACTCCTGGGAAATTCCTAAAATGCCGAATGTGATATTTTGCTATTCTATTGCTAGAAAGAACTTCAGTGAAAGGCATTGGGATCTCAGCTAATTATTTTGGTGATTCTATTATTTTTATACTCCACTCGTTCGAATAAATAGAGTAATCGACATCTACATGTCATTTTATCATTTTCCTTGACTATGTTTCTGCATGTATGAATTCTTATTCTTCTTTGGGTGATGTGACTTAAAATATCACGGGAGACCCTTATTACTTGTAACCATCCCTCTTTCCCCACTAAAATTATTATGAACAATCTTTAAAGTGACTCACGATCTTCAAAACTCTCTAATATAACTTAAATGTTTAAACTATTAGAACACTTGGTTTTTGAAATACTTCTTTTATAAATTATCGAGGAACCAAGTTAGGAACTAAGTAAGTCACCTTAAACATGTTATGAATATCAACAAGGTTAGGTTATCTTTCTAAAATTTGATTTACTTTTTCAATCTTATTTGGAAGAACATATGAGGTTCCATGAGATTGTTATATGTTATACGAAAGTTATTTTGGGGTTATGAGAACAAGACTACAAACGGGCCAAGATTGGCAACATGACAATGGTGACATATAGGTGTTATATATCCATGACATGACATACTACGCATTTTACCTCCGAGCTACAATCGGGAGGTATGGGGCCTATTGCCTATATTTATACGTATGAGACACAGTATTATGAGGAAGTATCGGTTGAGATTTTAGATTGGCAAGTAAAAAAATTTGAGAAATAAAGAAGTTGCTTCAGTGAAAGTTCAGTGGAGGAATCAGTTAGTTGATAGTGCTACTTTGGAGGCCGAGGCGATATGATGTCTCGTTATCCTCACCTCTTTCCTTCTACCCCTATTCTTGCTTGAGGTATTCAGTTCCATATTTGAGGTATTCAGTTCCACATGGTTTACTCTTACTATGTCATATATGTTAGATATTCCCATGATTTCCTCATTTATTCATGTTCATGAAAAAGCTTAAGTTTTGAGAAAAAGAGTCGACTCTATCGATTTCTTAATATTTATGGGCATTTGAGTTTAAGTTGCATATAGACTTTGTGATATGATGTTTTGAACATTCTTTAGCTTGGAGTGGATGTTTGCTCCTCGGATATGTGCATTTATGTAATTGCATGCATGTTGGGCTGTTAGGTCTAAGTTTCTACCCTCCTTATGATGTCTTGAATCTCATTCAAGGATGAATGGTCTCAAGGGGGAGATAATGTATCACATCAGATTTGAAAAGGCAGGAAAATTTAGTTTTTTAAGATATGTGGTTCCAGTTCCTACAATGCCATCCATGGCCTGTGGAATGACCCACAGATCGTAGACCAGGTCTATGGTTGGCCAGTCAGTTTTTCCAAATATTTCAAGTTTTTTGTATTTTTCAACGATTCACCAAGATGGACTGTTGTTCAATGCACAAGCCGTAATAGGTTTCGTATGTGTGTCCTAAACCTAGGAAGATTTTGATGTCGAAAGATGAGGATCACAATCGGCACATAGGGCCCAGCGACTAGACCACGGCCTATGGGTGGGTCCCATTGTTGGGTGCCCAAAAACTTTTGTCTCTGATCCAAACAACGCCCCAATAGGACGGTTCGTGGTTTGACCAATGGACCATCGGTTTAGTAGTCGTTTGAGTCAGCAGTTATATTTTAAGAGGCTTTTCCTTTTCCTAATCATTCTAGCCTAATACTATGTTGTTTTACCCTTCCCCAAAACCCCCATCTAAGTGTTTTTAACCGCATAATTCCTCAATTGAAATTATTCTCTCAAATTTACAAAAGTAGAACAAGCCTTCCTAGAAAATATTTCTCTCTAGAAAGCTTGAAGAAGAAGGGTCCAACCTATAGTTTTCATCCATGGAACCCTTTCCTCCACGGAGTTCCCAAATTCTCCAATTTATAAAGATGGATTCCCCAATTGATTTAGGGTTTTCTTCCATGTCATGGGTTACTTTAATTATTGATGTATTTGATTGTTTTATTATCTATCAAGCATTAATTGATATAATTACCTGATTTTATTATGAATTCTAATGTACCCATGTGTAACCCATAATTTCTAGATATTGATGATCGAAAGTGGTTATTTAACCATGAAAGGTGAATTATGGAATTATGTATGTTCTTATGAAATTGATATAAATGTTTTAAGGATGCTTTGAGAGTGAATTATCAATGATGTTGTTGTTGTTGTGTTGTTGAAAGGATTTCTCACATGCACATAAAAACATGATTGTGAAAGGTTTTCTCACATAATAAGGGTTCTTAGGGGTGAAAGGTCTTCTCACCTAAAATGAACCAATGTTAAGGAGCTATTCTTATGTTTAAGGAAGAGGCGATTACCCATAATCTTTATTGAAAGACAAGAGGCAAATAACCATGTCACATGATGTAAGGACATGGGACGATTAACCGTGTTCCTTCACGAGCTAAGATGAATATGATTAAGGTTTATTCCATGAAAGTTAAGCTTAGTACTGAGTGGACAAGTGGCGATTACCCGTGTCCCATAAATAATGTGCCATCATAGGATGTATAGATAGACATTAGCTATTGGATCCACATAAGCTAGAATTGCATTGTCTTTCCTTGGCAAGTAGGACAACTCTTTCCGGGGTGGGAGACACCGGATTCCATGATAATAGCTCTTATGGTCTTATATGTCGGTTAAGTCTACTTCCCACTAGAAAGCTATGATGAACTAAGGTCACTTCAAAGAAGTATCTCATACACGTTTAAGATGATGACTATGTGTATTAAACATGTTTTATAACTCATGTTTTCTAACTATTTATCTCATGTTTTAGCTTGGTACTTGCATGCTCATGAAAATGTTCCCTTTTAAGCATGACTTTCTATGTTTTTATGCATGGATATCATACTTAGTACATATTTTGTACTAATGCATACTCTTGCCTACATTTCCCCAAATATAGGGTCCGACAGTTAGGGTTCCTAGTTTCGTGGCTAGAGTTCCTTGAGGAGATTTCAAGCTTTGGTGAGTCCTCATGCTTCGAGGACTAGACATTTATTGTTTTTAGTCTTCTCTTACTATCAGACTTGGAACATGATGTACGACTTATTCCTATATTCATTTTTAGATACTAAATGGCTTTGAGACGATGTTTAGATTTCAGCTTTTCTATATAAAACTTTGATACATTGAACTATCTTTTTTATCTCTTTATTCTTGTTCTTGCATGATGAAAGCTAAGTTGCTTGTGTGAGGCCACTCAGGGCCTTATACGCAATGTTACGCCTACGGGTTACCTTGGGTTGTGACATTTGGTATCAGTACATCTGGTTTTCTATGTCTCCTTGGTGAAGAAATGTCTTGGTGATCCGACATCTATAGTGTCTTTGTATAAAGGATAATCTTTCTTACGAAGAGTTTTTGGTTGAGATTTTTGACCAACAAGATAAAAAGTTGAGAAATAAGGAAGTTTCTTCTATAAAGGTTCATTGGAAGAATCAGTTAGTTAAGGGTGCTATTTGGGCGGCTGAGGCCAATATGAAGTCTTGTTATCCTCATCTCTTTCCCTCTGACCCCACTCTAACGTGAGGTATTTAGTTTTTCATGGTCCATCCTTGTTGTATCAACCCAAAGCATGCCCTAGGTGTAACTGATTAACGTTTCAAGGATATTTCATCTAATTCTAAGTGTCAACGATCGCTAGTTAGTATATAACCCAACTAAATATGTTGGGGTCAAATCCCACAGGGAGTGGTACTTGTTTAAGATTTAATAGAAAAGTTGGAATATGATCTAGTCAGTCATAGGAATAGACATTTACGAATAATAACATAATTCAAATCACGAGGTGACACGAATGTCAAATAAGGGGGGTTTTTGTTTTAATTATCAACTACAGTAGCATAACAAGAATATGAAAATGACAATAATGAGACAGATTCTTGGGGATATGATTCGACTATAGGCTAATGTAGACATATGGGTAATTGCAGCTGTTAGAAAATAGTTGTAAATTAGTGAATAAGCAAGATTATAGAGGACGTAAACTTTCTATCGAACAATTTACCCCGAATCAAGTCAATTTCTCTCGAAAATCAACAAGCATACAAAATAAGAACAACCTACGCTTTTAGTCCATTCACTCTCTGGAGCTGAATGTGTGGACAAAGGTTTAGGATTCACTCTCTTGAGATGAATCCATGTCAACCCAATACCCACAGACCATCAATCAATAGTCTTGGTTTTGAAAACCTCTCTCTCGCGCAAGCCAAAAACACAAAGGTAGAACTGCATTCGCAACTAAAATTCTTTAAATTAGACCACAATTGCTTATTCAAATCACTTCTAAACAAAATTTAAACTAACAATTAGAAATACCCACAAACTAAATAATCCCATAATCACATCGCAAGAATTGGGGTTTTAGCTAGACATCATAAAAAAATAAAATTCATTACCGAATTGAGTTTCCATCAATTGGGTAAGACTGATTTCATCTTTACAAATGTCCAAATTGAAGAATTAAAGGCCCATTTCCAATTTATCATAAGTGAAAAACTTCAATTCTTCAAAGCTAAGGAAAACTTGTCTCAATACGCATAATTCAATATGTTGAAAGTATGATATTTTCTAATTGACTAAAAGCTTCTAAACTAAATGTTCAAAAACGTATTTATAGTCGCCAAAAATATGTTACGAAGGGCCATTCAACATAGTAAGTCGGGCTAGCCGATCAACTCGGTGATCCGTCCTTCGGTCAATTCCATCGCCTTTTCCCTTGCCCTTTAGTATCCTCCAAGTGTGTAACTTTGGGCGATCTATCTCTACATCGTGCAACCAGTTGGCAATCTGCCGACTACTACTTTCTCTCACCAACTTGATTTTCTCCTTCAGGGCATGGTGCATTGGAACTTAGGCGGTCAAGTGGCCACTCGGTGACTCATCAAATGGACTTGGCGATCACCGGGCTCTCTTTTCTTCCTTTTTTCAGCTCGCTTTGTTTCTTTTCGCAACTTATTGTCCTTGCTTTGCCTCTTTAATACATAATCCTGAAAATCAAGGATTTTGCATCAGTTATTGGAACAAAATGACTATTTGAGAACACTAAATGTATACAAATAAAACCCTAAAATGTTGTGGGTGCATTATGATTAACGTTTCAAAGAAATTTCATCCAATTCTAAGTGTCAACGATCGCTAGTCAGTATATAACCCAACTAAATGAGTGAGGTTCGAATCCCACAGGGAGCTGTACGTGTTTAAGATTCAATAGAAAAGTACGAATATGATCAAGTCATTCATAGGAATAGAAATTTACGAATAAAAACATAATTCAAATCAGGGGGTGACACAAATGTCAAATAAGGGGGGTTTTGGTTTTAAATATCATCTACAGTAGCAGAACAACAATACGAAAATGACAATAATGAGATGGGTTATTGGGATGTGATTCGATTAAAGGCTATTGTAGACAAATGGGTAATTGCAATTGTTAGAAAATAGCTTTAAATTAGTGAATAAGCTAGACTATAGAGGAGGTATACTTTCTCTCAAACAATTTACCCCGAATCAAGTCGATTTCTCTCGAACATCAAAAAGCTTGCAAAATAAGAATAACCTACACTTTAGTCCATTCACTCTCTTTAGCTGAATGTGTGGAAAAGGGTTTAGGATTCACTCTCCCGAGCTGAACCCATGACAACCCAATACCCACAGACCATCAATCAATAATCTTGGTTTTTAAAACCTCTCACTCGAGCAGTCCAAAAACACAGAGGTATAACTGCATTTGCAACTACAATTCTTTAAATTAGACCACAATTACTAATTGAAATCACTTCTAAACATCATTTAACTTAACAATTAGCAATACCCATAAACTAAATCAACCCATAATCACATAATCACACCCCAAGAATTGAGTTTTAGCTAGACATCATAGAAAGATAAAAATCGTTACCAAATTGAGCTACCATCAACTGGGTAAGATTGATTTTGTCTTTACAAAGGTCCAAATTGAAGAATCTCAAAGACCCACTTCTAGTTCCTCAAAAGTGAAAAACTTCAATTCTTCAAAGCTAAGGAAAACTTGTCTCAATACTCAGAATTCAATATCTTGAAAGAAAGATATTTTCTAATTGACTAAAAGCTTCTAAACAAAATGTCCAAAAATGTATTTATATTCACTAAAAATATGTTATGAAGGGCCGTTCGGCACAGTAAGTAGGGCTCGCCAATCAACTCAGCTATCCGCCCTTTGGTCAATTCCTTCGCCTTTTGCCTTGGCCTTCAACATCCTCCAGGTCTATAACATTGGGCAATCTAACTCTGCATCGCGGAACCACTCAGCGATCCACCGACAACAAGCTCTCACCCACTTGATTTTCTCCTTTAGGGCTTGCCACACTGGAACTTTAGGTGGTCAAGTGGTCACTCGGCGACTCGCCAAATAAACTTGGCGATCACCAGGCTCTCTTTTCTTCCTTCTTTCAGCTCGCTTTGTTCCTTTATGCAACTTAGTGTCCTTGCTTTGCTCCTTAATCCATAATCTTGAAAATCAAGGATTTTTTATCAGTTGTTGGCACAAAATGAGCATTTGAGGACACTAAACCTATACAAATAAGGCCCTAAATGAGTCCAAATCTTGGACTCATCAACACCCCGAACTTAACCTTTTGCTTGTCCTCAAGTAAAACTCACGTTCAGCAGTTCAAAAAGGATGTCTCAAACAGTACTACAAAAGACTCAATCATGAATGGACACAACATGACTCAACTTACTCATGCAAGGATCAATTGTGCACTCAAAAATTCAAGTTGTGACTTACCACTATCAAAGATTTTCAAGTTCACAATACTTGCTTCAAATGCAAGTTCAAGCTCAACAAAGGTACTCAAATGCCCTCCCAAAAAGATGATTTGATATTCACACACAATTTTTCAACAATTTATAGCTTCGGAATCACAAAAAACTCTCACACTTACAAAGATGAACACATTGAATGACTCACCCATAGGTTTGCCCTTATTTTCCAATCAACACTTGTTTCAGCTCACTCAAGATCAAAAATGTATTTTCAAGGCTTATAACGGGGCTGAGTGTAACTATATGGTCATTTAGGTTCAGTGACTACTATCATCATGAAATGTGGTATGAACAACATTTTCACCCATGCTCAAAAGTCACCCCATTATTCATTTCTCATGGAATCCCGGACACCCCATTTCTTTTGCAGTTTCACAAATTTATTCCACAACTTTTTTATTCTTTTCTTTTTCATTCTTCTTTTGTTTTTCTATTTTTCTTCTTTTTTTATGGAGGGGTACCATATTCCTCAAAACCATGGGTCAAGGGGGAATTCTTTGCATTTCTTGAGTTACCTTCTCTTTTAACCACACCCCCAACTTAGGCTTTTGGCCTAAGTTGGCTATTCAAACAAACCATACTTCATAAGGATTACAGATGAAGGGATAAAAAGGGGTCTCCATTGCTCAAGTTTCTTCCAGGCAAAAGGGTAAGGCAAAAAGGGTGTTCAAGCAAAGCTCACACACTCACAAGGTAGGCTACAAAAGAGGTATGATTTCAAATTGCTTCACTCTTTAAAATTGTATCCTAAGTTCATTTCAGTAGTTTGCATCACTTAGTCAACCGGACCAACGGGGAAAATTCTACATGTCATCACACATGGTTCACAGTAAGCTCATCACACAAGGCACTAACACCAATATCAAATAAGAATCCACACTTTCTCTAGGGTGCAATGTTCATCAAAAGAGACTCAATTTGATAATCGGCTAGTAACAACGAGATGAAAAAAGTTCACATATTTCCTATGCAACTTTATTTGGAGTCATCAAAGCCGCACATTCATGTTTGTTCGATTAGAAGCACTATTCAAGTCATTGGTATTGATCATAACTGATACTCAAATTTGCACAAGAACAACCACAATTAAATACACAAAAGGTGGAAAAAATTTCAAAAGTTCCAAAAACCATTTGCAAGTAAAACAAGGAGCCACAAGCTCAAATATCCACAACATAGTGCCTAAACACAATAGATAGCACAAAACCCGATATATACAAAAAAATCATCAACACAAGAGGTAGGTATGAAAATATCTCACCCCACCACAAATAAAAAACAGCAATTTGTCCTCAAATGCAATAAAAACATCCATATGTGAATAGAAATGATAGAGAGGGAGGTAAAGAAAAGTCCTGTCTACATAGTCTCTCCATCTATCAGGGCATCAATGCCCGGTGCAACACTCTCTTCTTGGGCATCAGTTCCCGAAGTCACATCAGCCGCAATAGGTCTAGTAGGGTTAGCTATAGGTGTGTCTACCAATGAGATCTGTACAGCTCCATCTACCATGGCCACCTTAACCCCCGTAAGGCCCACATAAGAAGCCTCCATATCAATACCAAGCTGCTTCTTATCGGTCTCAGCCTCGAACTCAGCAACAGTGACTTTCTCAACTAGAACATCATCTCCGGTGGTAGCCAAAGGCACGTCTAGATCAACTGTCACATCAGGGATCTCTACTGTTCCAAAAATAATAGACATGTTGGTGAACTTCAGCTGGTCACATCTCTCCTCAACTCAGCAATAGCGGCCTTTAGAGCTGTCACCTCCTCAGTAGCCCCCTGGACTTGCTCACACACCATTATCCTTTCCGCAAAGGCATCAATAGTAGAGCTCAGAGGTGTCATAGCATCGGCAAGAGCCCTTTCGATCAGGCCAGGAATGGTGGCCTCAAGTCTGGAGGTGTATCTATCAGCAGAATTGGCTAGCTGCCCGATCCATAGTAATGCAGCCTTAGTGAGCGGTGGTCGAGAGGCAGCAACAACAGTCCTACCAGATGTGGGAGGTAAAGGAGCAGTAGAGGTACTAGGAGTAAAATAAGGGACAACACTAGATGTGGCTGAAGGCCTAGGGACCGAAGTAGGCAATACTGCCTGTGCCGGTAGTGTCTGAACATCAATAACCGGGGATGTATTCATCGAGGCTGCCTTCTTCTTCTCGGCCTCATATTTCAAGTACTCCTCCTCAATCCTCCGAATATCGGTAGAAGATGTGGCAATCACTTCCACATCCTTCTTCTCATCTCTAGGAACCCAAGCTTATTTGCATAGCTCGGTAATCAACACCGGGAAAGGTAGAGATGTATGGCGCTGCTCGACCCTCCAAAGCATCTCCTACGCAATGATCATCCCCAAGTTCAACCTTATCCCATCAATGATGCAACCAAGACAGGCTGCTTTGGCGTGGTAGAGAATCGACTAATTCTGGGATGGTATGATTGTACTATTGATGAAGCCAAACTAGAACCTCGCTGCTATATTTAGGTCTTTCTTCTTCTCAATGGGTGCTCCAACGTCGAGCCACTTGGGAGTACCATTTGATATCATAAGAGCCAACCCGTTCTTCATGTTTTCTAACGTCTTTGTCATGATCTTATATTGGCAGTAATCCTCAATTAGTGTTGAAACCTCTATGATTGTAGTAATAGAATCACTATCACATTTCACCTTTTTACCCCCGACGACCACATAGTCAACCGACTTGAATTTGGTTGCTAGTTTCTTCCCTTGTGGCACCAGGGATCCGTAAGCAGTGTAGAAATGCCAAACACAATTTGTAACGTAAGAGCCTCAGGGTCTGGTGAACAGCTGGAACTTGTGGGACCTCAAACAACTCATGATCGTCGAATACCTTTCTATGATGCCATCAGTAGACAACCTCTTCTTCTCTATAATGGTCCTCAGTCCCTCAATCTTCAGTTTGTTGATAGACCGTAGAGGAAGACCCTGTACCAGTGGTGCTAGGACCACAACCTGTGCTAGAGCAGAAGGAGTAGTGGTGGCTGGGGAGTCCTGATCCTAGACGAATCATTCATCCTCTTAGATCACAGCTCCGCCCTTTGGGCTTCTAGGTAGCAGCCTAGGGTGCAAGCAAGGGACTAGGCTAGCAAGTTAGGGTGAAAGAAGCCTTGTCCTTGGAAGGACTGTTTGGCGATGCGGCTGCTAGATCGCCTAAGGGGTTGGCGAGTCTCCCTTATGCCCCTATGATAGCCTAGTGGATTACCCATTTGGCCTAGCTATTCGACCAAAGGGCAAGCTAAAGCGGAGCTTGCCAAGTTGGTTGGCGTGTCGCCCTTCTCACCCTCCACCGCCCAAATGACCAGCCCAATGAGTGAGCCACTGGAACAAAGGGGGAGCCAAAGGTGCACTTGGCGAGTCGCCTAGTGGACTTGGCGGGTCGCCTAGTGCACTTGGCAACCCTAGGTGTCCAAAGGGCGAGCTCAGATGGGCTAAGGGCAGAATTTTAAGTTGCAACTTTATAGGTCCTTAGTTCTTTTCCAAAATAAAGTCCCTATTATTCTATGCATTTCCTAGCAACTATAACACCTTTTTAGACTTCAGTTCTTTCATTTAAGTCATTCCAATAAGATTTAATAAACCCACCTCCTCTCAAATAATTCTCTCTCTACAATCCTCCATTGAAGAAGGTTAAGAACTTGGAACTAGGGTTTGATTGAAGATGGTTTCTTTATCAAATTTCTTGGGGAATCTTAGAAATGGTAGGGTGATCCTTCATCTAGGGTTAGTATTGACCCGTACTATTTTGATTATCTATGCGATGAATGAATGCTATGAGGCTTGTATAAGACCCCTTCAAGGTCGAGTATGCTATGTTACCACTAGGGGGTGCTCTCGGGTCATGACAAACATGGTATCAAAACATAAGGTTTTAGGAATGGTTTGAGGGTTGATGTCTCACAAGCCACGTCTAGTAGAGTCTTATTCATCAGTGTAAGTCGTGACAGATCTTTGAGTGAGAGGCTATAGGACAATTTAAAGTTACACTTGTTTCATATTCTTCAAGTCGTGTCATGGATCTTAACTCCATAAGTTCTCACTCTTATTCCTTATCCGGTGTTCTTGAAGATGTGACTACTTGAAGGGCTAATGTGTCAATGATCAAGGGAGAAAAAGGTGAGTATTGATGTTAATTGTGGCTATGTGACTTGTTGGATTTGAGGTGATAGATGGAGATGTTGCCCTTAGTATGAATGCGTTGCTTTATGGTTATGCTTAGATGTTGGTAGAACTCGACTTAGTCTTGATGAGTATGAAGGTTTGGAGATGTTTTACTCCGACCTTAGAATGGAAAGAAGTGAGGCCAGAAAGAGCTAGTATAAGTTTCCCCTAAGTGGGGAATAATATGCCTATATGGTAAGGTCTTTGAGTGTTCTTGATGTTCATGAGTTAGGTTTGATTGATGTTCTCACCTTAAGTGGGGTGTAGTGAGTTGGAGGAGTTTAGACCCGGTGTGGTAGACTTATATGAGACCATGAGTGATGTGGTAAGGTTGGTTGTGAGTAAGAGTTTCCTAATGAGGACCTTCCTAGTTTAAATGCACCGGTATGTTGATGTTTTCTTATAAGTTGTGAATATCTTAATTGAGGTTCTTTTGGTATGTTCATGTTAGCCTTAGTTGGGTTTTCTCCTAAGTGGGGGATGGTATGTTGAATAGCAAGGTTGTTGAGAGTGTTGATATCCTTATCTCTTTCCTTCTATTCTTACTCAAGCTTGAGACCAAGAGTTCCTAGTAGCTTGTTTCATGTTTTGGAGTCTTGTGTGAGTATGAGTTTTCCATGGTCTCCTTATGTTATGCATGTTCTAGTTGAATTCTTCTTTATATGAGAAAGTGAGTTTTCATGATTTATGTTCCTCATGTTAAATGTGCATCTAGTATGAGTTGTCTATATGCTTCATGAGGATAAATGTTGAACATGCCTAAATATGCTTTATTGAAAATTTGCCTAATTGTGCTTTTGAGAGTAATTCCATAATGAGCTTAATGATATTGTAATGAGCATAATGTTATTGGAGAAGGAAGTTCCTCCAATGAAAATGAGAAAGGGGAAGTTTTGATGCACAATAAGTTTGTGGATGTAGTTCCTACTTGCTTGATTTGTATGAAGTTTGTTTGAGACTCTTGGTGTGGAGTTGTTGTTTCCTCCTATGTTTATGCATTGTTTATGATGATGCATGATTGCTGGGCTAATAGTCTCGAGTCATTTTCCCTTAATGTGTTTAAAGTGTCATTCGAGGATGAATGTTCCTAAGTGGGGGATAATGTAACAACTCGGAAAATGATAGGATGAACTAAAGCCTTGACGTTTGGGTTAGTTTGACCTTAGGTAGATGTTTATGCTATTTTCGAACCTAAATGGAGCTAGGTAGCAACCTAGGGTGCAAGCAAAGGCCTATGCTAGCAAGTTTGGGTGAAAGAAGCATTGTCCTTGGAAGGACTATTGGACGATGGGGCTGCTAGATCACCTGAGGGGTTGGCGAGTCACCCTTATGCCCCTATGATCACCTAGTGGACTGCCCATTTGGCCTAGCTACTGGACCAAAGGGCGAGCTAAAGAGGAGCTCGCCAAGCTGGTTGGTGTGTCGCCCTTCTCCCCCTCCATCGCCCAAAAGACCATACCTCTGAGTGAGCCACTGGAACAAAGGGCGAGCCAAGGGTGCACTTGGCGAGCCCAGGTGTCCAAAGGGTGAGACGGGCTAAGGGCACAATTTTAAGTTACAGCTTTTAGGGTCCTTAGTTCTTTTCATAAAAAAAAAAAGTCCCTATTATTCTATGCCTTTCCTAGCAACTATAAAATCTTTTTAGACTTCAATTCTTTCATTTAAGTCATTCCAATTAGATTTAAAAAGAAAACCACCTCCTATCATATAATTCTCTGTCTACAATCCTCCATTGAAGACGGTCAAGAACTTGGAGCTAGGACTTGGATTGAAGTTGGTTTCTTCATCAAATTTCTTGGGAAATCTTAGCAAAGGTATGGTGATCATTCATATAGGGTTATTCTTCACCCTAGAGTCAATTTCAAATAAGTTTTCAAAGCTTTTGAGTTCATGAAATTTCAAGGGTTTTACTCAATCTCATGGTTCTTTCATTAAACAATTTTAAAAGTTTACTAATGTCCTATTATGGTTGTATTAATGTTAAATTGATGATTTTAAGATGAAAAACTCTATGAACCCATGATTTCTCTAAATTCCTAAGTTTGGCTTATGAAGTGGGTTTTATGATTATGAATGAATGTTGATGGAATTTTGCTTAGATCGAGTTGTATTATTTATTTCTATTATTATCTATGCATATCTATGACAAACTGTTGGAGAATTGAGTAATGGTGATTATGGCTTTGGAGAAGGGTAAGTTGTGACCTAATTCTCATGTAGTAGAATTACTCTTGAATTGTTGATACACTGGAAAGGTGGAGGTGTTTACATTACATTGTATGTTGATCCACTTGAAAGATGGAGGTGTTTACTTACAGGTACATTATGATCGTGGCCTTGAAGGCATTATATGAGGAATTGAAGTACTATCATGTTGTTGTGTATGTGATCGTATAATGTGAAGGACTTACATGTGATTCAATGGTAGAATAATGAACATGTATTTAATGTATTTATGTTAGTATTGAAAGGCTATTTCTCCATTTGCCACTCATGAGTGATATTAATGAATGTGAAGGGTTTCTATAATGTGAAAGTTGAATCTAGAATCGATAGGCTTATGCATCATTTTCTAGAATACTGCATATGTCATGACTTGATGGCTATGAATTGATAGGCTTTAGGCATTCTTTTCATAAGTGACTTAATGTAAATGAATACTCTAGAATTGATAGGCTAGTGGCATTCCTTTCATGAGTATAAGAATGTAATGAGGGACCATGAATCGATAGACTAGCGGTATTCCATTCATGTGGCCCTACAGCTATCCTTGAATGTACAATGGATCGATAGGCTAGTAGCATTCCTTCCTTGGTAATGATGTATCATGGGTCAATAACCTTATGGCATTCCTCCCTAGTGCACTAATGTAATGTGAATGAAATAATCTATGCGAATGTAGGTTAAGTACAGAGTGGATATGTTTGATGGAAACTCTCCCAATGTTAGGCTAGAGTTCCAAGTAACATCTTCATATCCCAGAAACGCTTATTCCCATCATGTGAGATGTGCATTATAGTTTCTTGAGAAGTTCTATGAAGTCTGAGTAGTAGTATCGGATGCTATCCATACATGGCACGAGTAAGCTTCAAGAGGGTTATAATGAGTTCACTAAGTCTTAATGGCTAATGTATGAAAGTCCTCTAAATCATGTAATTGAAGAATGTCAACTTATTGTCTAAATGAAATGATGAATGAGTAACTTATATTGATGAAATGATTTACTTAGCATGTTATGTCGAAATAGAAACGTTCTTATTTATTGTAGCCTCGAGGATCACCTAGGTGTGTATAAAGAGGTAATATGGGCTGCCACTTCATGTCTTACTTAGGTGTATCTTAGGATAACTTTAGATATAGTCCTAAGATGATGAAATGACTTACTTGACTCATGTTCTTATGTGTTGTTTGTTGGTATTAGTGGAGCATGATTACATGTAATATGAAGCATGATTAATGGTGAGTTCACTTTTGTTACCTTAGGGTGATATTTAGGTGTGGATAGTGGTATGGGACGCTATCCATACATTACACAAAGTGTTACTTGAGGGTTGCTTGGGGTGAAGGTGAAAAGGTAAAGGTAATGGGTTTATATGTTGAACATGTCTATAATGTGGATAATGTCTTGTATGTTGGTTGTGAATTGTATTATACCTCTTATAATTGTACTCATGAGGTTTTACCAAAAATGGCATACTAACATGACTTTCAACAAAATGTCCCTTTTAAAGCATGTTTTTGCATGGTCAGCATACTTAGTACATTTTTGTATGCTAACCCATATTCTCTTATTTTTACTACAAGTGTATGTTCTGGCAAGTGATTGTTTCTAGCTAGAAGTTGAAGTGCTTGGATAGAGCTTTCCTCCAAGACTTGGTACGTCCTCATAGATCGAGGACAAAGACATTTTTTGTTGTAGTTCCTTAATGTTTAAGAATTTGTAATAGACATTCTAGTATTTTCGATTGTAAAGGGTCGTGACCCTATCTTGATAAAGTTTGTCTTAGAATGGCCATGTGAGACTTAGTATTTTCGCTGCTTTATGAAAGAGTTTTTAATAGTTTGGTTTTGAATAAGTTTAAATTCCGTACTATTTTGATTACCGATGCGATGAATGAATTCTATGAGGCTTGTATAACATCTCTACGAGGTCGAGTACGCCGTGTTACGACTACGGGGTGCTCTCAAGTCGTGACATTCAATTCTTCAAAGCTAAGGAAAACTTGTCTCAATACCAAGAATTCAATATCTTGAAAGTATGATATTCTCTAAATGACTAAAAGCTTGTAAACTAAATGTTCAAAAACGTGTTTATATTCGCAAAAAAAATGTGCTGTGAAAGGCCGTTCTGCGCAGTAATTCGGGCTCGTTGATCACTTCGGCAATCTGCCCTTTGGTCAATTCCATCGCCTTTTTCCTTTCCCTTCAACGAGGTCTGTAACTTTGGGCGATATAACTTTGAATCACAGAACCACTCGGTGATCTACCAACTGCTCCTTTCTCTCGCCAACTTAATTTTCTTCTTCAGGGCTTGCAACACTAGAACTTTAGGAGGTCTAGTGGCCACTCGGTGACTCGTCAAATGGACTTGGCGATCACTAGGCTCTCTTTTCTTCCTTCTTTCAGCTCGCTTTGTTCCTTTTTGCAACTTAGTGTCCTTGCTTTGCTCCTTAATCCGTAATCCTGAAATTCAAGGATTTTGCGTTAGTTATTGGCACAAAATGAGAATTTAAAGACACTAAACATATACAAATAAAGCCCTAAATAAGTCCAAATGTTGGACTCATCAGTAAGACAGTGTATAGGACCCCGAGAGGCTCTACAAAAGCAATTTAGCATACATCATACAAGATAATAGAAAATTAAGAGAGTTTGAAAAGAGAATTTCAAACATTGAAGTTTATAGAACGTAGCGAAAGTCTAACATAGTCTCAAAGTCTTCTAATACATAAAAAGTGATCTGGACGTAACCCGTACATCACATACAATACTGAAAAGTAAAGACTATAGTAAATAAAAGGCCGGTCCTTGGAAAATGAAGACTCACAAAACTTTAATATTTACTAAGGCAATCACTAGCCACTGGGTTGTAAAATCGGAGTGTCGGGCCCTAAATTTGAATAAGAATGTAGGCAAGAGTATGAGTTAGTACAAAAATGTATCAAGTATGATAACAACACATAAAAGTATTTATTCATGCTAAAAGGACTTTTTTCTGACATTAAATAACCAAGTGAAATCATGAGATAAAAGGTTTAGAAAACATAAATCATAAAACATAGTCAATACAAGTTAACATCTTTAAAACATTTGTGAGATACTTCTATAAGTAACTTTAGTTCATTCTTGTGGGAGATTTACCTTTAACCGACATTAAGACGATGTGAGCTATTAACATGGATTCTAGTGTCTACTCCACACCGAAAAGGGGTGTCCTGCTTGCCAATGTAAGACCATGAACTTCTAGCTTATCTGGAACCACTAGCTAAGTTCTATCTAAAACAATCATCCTATGGGGCCACATAGGTATCAGATAAGGAGATTGGTACTAGAAACCCATGCTCAAGCCACAGGAAAGCATCCATCTCAATATCCTCTCGATGCTACATGTAAATCCCACTAAATATTCAATATCTTATGTTGTCCTATGATTAAGAAGAATGGATAATCATATCTTGCCTTATCATCCACGGAAGGCATATTAAGTAGCCAATCCAAGAAAGTTTACATTAGAATAGCTCCTAAATATTGATTCAAAGTTTAGTTGAGAAACCTTTCAACTCTAAGAATTCTGTATGTGAAAATCTTTTCACAATCATTCTTTCATCTGTATGTGAGAAATGATTCAATACAGATTGCCTCAAGTACTTTCACTCACCTCCAAGCTTCGCAACATCAATGCATTAAAAATCACTCATGAAGCTAGGGGTTCTTAAGCTTTTATTGGGGGCAAGGAGAGGTTCTCGTGCATGGAAGATCGCTTGGGCGAATGAAGGAAGGACAGTTGACAAAACTGCCCTTTGGCAAGTAGGAGGTCAGTTGGTGTGTCACCCAATGACTTGGGTGATGAACACATAGACCACCTAATGTTTCAGTGTGTGCCAGGAGCAAGATCCATTGCCAAACCTTTTGGGCGAGTTGGCGAGTCACTTGGTGAGCCTAACTTGGCTTGCCCATTGGCCACTTCGGGTAACTTTTAGGCCCTTTTATGTAATAAAGTCCTAAAACTATAAATAGGCAGTTTAGGTTCATTTTAGAGTAAACTATTTTGAATATTTAAAACTTCAAAACTCATCTTGAGTGTTGAGAGCTTGGTTAAGCTTGTGTTGACTATTGCTTAGAAATGAGGGTTGCAAGGTGAATTATATTCCCTTGAGGTCTTCGTAAGAGTTAGCTGCTACTGTAGGATAGGTCTTTGGGATTAATATACCATTATATTTCCTTTGATTTCCTCTTTGTGTGTCTATCTAATTATCTTTTATTTTGTGTCTTTCGATTTCTACATTTTATTGTAGTTCCCTTTGGAGAATTACATCATTTGGTATCAGGGCAAGGCTTAGAATTGTTCCTACGAATTCTAAACATAGGTTGTTACAAAAAGAATGAGTTCAAATTTGTTTTTGAAGGAAATTTCGAAATGGGTTTTGTTGATTTGAGTGCTGTTGAATTTTCTAAGGTTGGATTATTGTTTCCTAACCTTATTTGAGTCTAGGTTTGAGATTAGAAGGATTTTGGTTCACTATTGATGAAACCACCATTTGAGGTTGAAGAAGCTTAAAGAAGATACAAGTGAGTTTTGAAATCTGTAGAGTTTTTGCAAGGAATTGAAGGCTAAAAAGCATTGGGGTTTGTTCCCTATATAAACGAAAGCTTGCATCTAAATTTTCATGAAATTTTGAGCTAAAAATATTCAGGGTTAATTTTTGGGACTTCATCTTATTCTTGTACTCTTGAGGAAAATTCAAATCTTCAAGAGAAAGAATCTTAAAAAAAGGAGTTTAATCCTAAAAGGTAGGACGAATAAAGTGGATAAGTGTTTTTACAAGAGGAAATTTACCAAAAAGGGTAAAAAGTAAAGTACAAAAGTGCAGGGGGGACCATAGGAGTACAAATTTGGATGTCTTCAAGAGCTGCTGTTGGACCATTAGGTGAGCTCGACTTTGCTTGCCTAGTCCATTCGGCGCCTCTCCCTTTGGGAAGGTTGGTCACCAACTTGCCTTGCAATTGTTGGGAGCTATTGGAACTTTTGGTGGGATAAGCTTAGCTCGCCAAGTCCACTCGTGTAACACCTCGTAGTCTAGTAGGCCAACTAGGGCTAAGCATGAGGGCAACAAGCCAAGGTAAGAGGCAAGCCAAGGTGAAGGGGCCAAGGCTGCCCAAGCTTCCCCAAGAACTGCCTCACCTTCACGACCACCAGCATAGCCAGTGGTAAGGAGCACGGCTCATGGTGTGGCCCATAGTGGCTAAGGCAGTAGCTACCCTTGGGGCTGGCCAAGATGGCTCAACTTCCTGAGCCACTTCAAGGAAAGTGCTGAAGACCATGGCTCGTGGAAAGGCCCATGAAGATGCCTTCAACTTTTGGAGGCCAAGACTTGGTGGCCTAGACACAGGACCAAGGGACACAGCCAGTGGTGACGACCACGGCTCATGGAGCCTTCCGTGAAGCCTGGCACTAGGCTACCCAATTAAGGGTTTTTTGGGAAATTCCAATTGAAGGGGGCATTAAGTGAGGTTGTTTTGTCTAAGCTTTGTACACCTATCTAAGTGACTTTAATCCTTTAAACTCAACTTTCAAGACATTATTTCCAAGAATCCCAAAGTGTATCCTCTCAAATATTTCTCTCTCTAGAACTTGAAGAAGAAGAAAAAGTTGGAGCTAGGGTCAAGATCAAGTCTCCATTCCTCAAGAATTTGTGGTCTTTGTGATCAAGGTATGATGGCTTATTCATCCATGGAATCCTTTCATTCATGGAGCCCCATGAATTCCCCAATTCTAGTTAGGGTTTCTTCTAATGTTATGGGTATTGATACAATTGAGTGGATTATGATTGTTTATGATTGAATTGATAAAATTACATGTTTTCAAGATGAATTTATGTGAACTCATGCCTAACCCATGTCTAGAAAGATGAAATTGATGTAATTGGATTTTATGCCATGAAAGGGGGGAAATTGAGGATTTAGATGTAATTTCAAGGATGGATGAAATACATTGTAGATCTCTTGAGAATTAAGCATATAGACATGAATTGATAGAGATTAAAGTATGCATGATTAATCATGAATGGTAGACATAGAGATTGGGGGCTATATGATAAAGTATGATTACATTGTATAAGATTGAAGCATATGGATGTGAATTGCTTAAGAGTAAAGCATATAAGTATGAATTGAAATAAATCAAGTATATATGATGAATTATGACTTGTAGGCTTTGATGATTAGAATTGTCCTGAAACTAAGGCATGAATTATGAATGATAATTAGTAGGGATATTAGACTAAAGCTAATATGATGAGTGATTTAACTTTCAAGCACACCTCATCCAATTCTAGGTGTTCAACAATCGTAAATCAGTATAAAACCCAACTAAATGAATTAAGGTTGAATCCCACAGGGAGCGGTACGTGTTTTAAAATTCAATCAGGAAGTGTGAATGTGGTCTAATCATCCATAGGGATAGAAATTATCGATTAAAGACATAATCAAGAAAGGGAGTGACACGAATGTCAAATGGGGGGTTTTGGTTTGAAGTTATCAACTACAAACAACATTCACAAACAATAAGAATTAACAATAATGAGACAGATTCTTGGATATGATCAATAATAGGAAAATATAGACATATAGGTAACTGCAACTATTAGTAAATAGCTAGATATTAGTGAGTAGGCTAGGCTATAAGGGAGGTAATTTTCTCTCAAACAATTATCCAGAATCAAGTGATTTCTCTCAAACATCTAAAATCAAGGATTTTACATCAGTTATTGGCACAAATTAAGCATTTGAGGACACTAAATCTATATAAACAGAGCCCTACATGTGTTTATATCTAGGACTCATGTACACCCCCAACTTAAAATTTTTCTTTTCCTCAAGTAAAACACAAGTTCAGCAGTTTAAAAAGGATGTCTCAAACAGTGCTACAAAAGACTCAATCATGAACGCACACAACAAGACTCAACTTACTCATGCAAGGATCAATTGTGCACTCAAAGATTCAAGTTGTGACTCACCATTATCAAAGATACTGAAATTCACAATACTTGCTTCAAATGCAAGTACACACTCAACAAAGTTATTCAAATGCCCTCACAATAAAGATGATTCCATAATCACACAAAATTCTTCAACAATTTATAGTTCCACAATCGCATATAACTCTCACACTAACAAAGATGAACACATGCATGACTTCATCTGTAGGTTTGCCCTTAGTTTCCAATCAATAGTCATTTCAGCTCACTCAAGATCAAAAAGGTCTTTTAAATGCTTGTAACGGGGCTGAGTGTAAAGGTATGTTCATTTAGGCTCAGTGGTTGCTACCCTCATGAAATGTGGTCTGAACAACACTTTCTTTCTTTTCTTCAACATTTGAATCATGCTCAAAATTCACCCCATTATTTAACTTCCAATAGAATACCGGACACCCCATTTCTTTTACAACTTTCACAACTTTGTTTCAAAAAAATTTCATTATTTTTCCTTTTGCCTTCTTCTTTTCTTTCTTTTATTTTTTATATGGAGGGGTTCCATCTTTTTGAAGACCATTGCTAGAAGGGAATCTTTCACACTTCTTGATTTACCTTCTCTTTTCACTACACCCCCAATTTAGGCTTTTGGCCTAAGTTGGCTATTCAAACTAACCACACTTCATGAGGATTATGGGTGAATGGATAAAGAGGGGTCACAATTGCTCAAGTTTCTTCCAAGAAAAGGATAGGGGCTCAAGTGGGTTCAAGCAAGGTTCACACATCTCACAAGGTTGGCCACAAAAAGAGGTATATGGTCAAATTGATTCACTCCTTAAAATTGTTGCCTAAGATTATTTCAAGAGCTTGCGTAACTTAGTCAACTGGACCAATAGGGAAAATTCTAGGTGTCATCACACAAGGTTCACAGTAAGCTCATCACACAAGGCATTAGCACAAATATCAAACGAGACTCATTTGAGCTAGTGTGCAATGCTCATCACAAGAGACTTAATTCGATAACCGGCTATTCACAACGAGATGCAAAAAGTCCACATATTGTCTATGCAACTTCATTTGGCCTCATCGTAGCCGTGAATTCATTTTTGTTCGATTAAGAGCACTAATCAAGTCATAGGTATTGATCATTATAAATACTCAAATTTGCACAAAAATAACCACATTAAAACACACAAGAGGTGGCAATTTTTTTTTTTAAATTTGGTCAAAAACCATTTCCATTCAAAACAAGGAGCCACAGGAGCAAACATCTATAAGATAGAATCAAAACATAATTTAAAAACAAAAATCAATATATATATACACAAAAATGAAGTCACAAGAGGTAGGTATGAAAATACCTCACCCCACCACGAACAAAAAAATAGTTGACCTCAAATGTAACAAAAATAATCAAAAGTCAATAAAAATGATAGAGAGGGAGGTAAAGAAGAATCTTGTCTATATAGTCGCTCCATTTGTCGGGGCATCAGTGCTCGGTGTCAAACTCTAAACTTGGGCATCAATGCCTGATCCAACATCAACATTGGCTCCACTAGAGCCTGCCATCGAAATCTGTGTTAGTGATGTCTGAATGACGTACTTAACTATCGCCTCCTTTAAATCCGGCAAGTCTCCATAGATGGTCACCACCTAAGCATCAAGATGGTCCTCATCCGTCTCCGCCTCTTACTCATTAGCAGCCACATCATCTATAGGCACATCTCCGGTGGTAGCCGGAGGCATCTCAGAACTGGCTGGGACATCTTGAGCCTCAGCTGACTTAAAGAGAGAAGTGAAGTCTATGGACTTTAGATAGTCCACATCCTTTCTCTAATCTGAAACCTCAACTTTTAAAGCTGTCACATCAAAAGTAACCCCCTGTTGACTCTCACAAGTCTCTACTCTCGCTGTGAGAGCATCAATGGATATTCGGAGGGGTGTCAACGCAGCTAAGATAGCTCGTTAAATCATCCAATGCACCTCGGCCTCGAGCTGCGAAGCCCACACATCAGAAAAATATGCTAAGTGCCCTATCTTGAGTAGCATGGCCTGAGTGATCCTGGTAGGCTGGGGAGCAAAAGAACCTGAGGCTTGAGAAGGAGTGGTAGTGGGTGTACCTGAAGGCCCAGAGGTTGGAGTAGGTAAAGATGCCTTGGTAGGTATGCACTCAACATCAACCTCCGGGGATGCATCCACCGAAGCTGCTCTCCTCATATCTGCCTCATCCCATGTGTACTCAGCCTCTATACGTCGAAAATCTGTGGAGGATGTAGGTGTGACCACAATGTCTCTATTCTCGTCACGAGGAACTCCTGCCCATCGACAAAGCTATTTAATAGGTACGGGGAAAGGAAGGGATGGCTGGCGCTATTTGGCCCTCATGGACATCTCCTTCTCTATGATTAGTCCTGAGTAGAGGCTTTTTCGTTCTATGATTGATCTGAGACAGGCCGCCTTTGGGTGGCGAAGGATGGACTCATTCTTTGAAGGCATGATGGAGCTGCTAATGAACCTGAAACAATACCTAGTGGCGATGTTCAAGTCTTTCTTCTAAATAGGAGCTAATGCCTCAATCCACCTCAGGGTGGTGTCTGAAATGAGAGGAGTAAGCCACCCTTATAAGTCATCCAGGAGTGTCACAGTGGTAGCCAAACTCAGGTACTTAAAAACTGATCCTCTATCAAATACAACATTAATATAATCATCGTTGCATCTCACATCTCTTTCCCGGACCCTAACAGACTCTACTAGTCTGAAGGCACTGGACTTCTTCTTTCCTCTTGGTACCAGGTCACCATACTCCGTGTAAAACTCTCGGACCCATGTAGGAATATAGGGGCCTGGTGAAATGCTCAATCTGTGGAACCGAAGAGTGTCCCACACATTGGGGTACATGTCCACTACACCATCTGTAAACAATCTCTTTTCTTTGAGAATGATCCTGAGTTCCATGGCCTTTAGCCTGTTGAGTAGCCGAGGAGAAGGACCCTGAATTGGTGGTGCTGTAACCACCATCTGTGCTGGAGCTGGCACTGTATCATCAGTAGTAGGGGTATACTCTGGGATCCTAGATGGATTTTGACAAGCTTAGGATCGAATCTCAGCTCTCCAGGTGTTTAGTGGCTGGTCCTCCTCAGGCTCGAAGAATGAGGCCTTAGACTAGAAAGAATCCCCATCACTGCCAGAGTTGTGCTCTGGTCTCTTTACTACGGGTGCCTTGCCCTTTCCTTTGCCTCCCTTTGGAGGTGCTTGTTTTCCTTTTTTAGAATGAGAAGTTGCAACCTCATTAATGACGATGCCCCGTGCTCGTTTGTGGGGTAGCATACCACTCTCGTCCCAGTTGGTCCTAGCAATATCTGCAAAACAGATCGGGAAAAGTTAGAAGTAGTTCAAGAAAAATCTAAAAATGTAGTTGTAGAAAGACTCTCTTAAAAATTTCCCAGAAAAATGATAGGTCGGTGATATACAGTGCCGTTCTGTGAATCGCCGACACCACTTGGCGAGCTCAGACTAGCCCACCGAAAGATACATTGTGTTTTAGGGGTTAGGCACACAGAAAAAGCGATCAAGGGAGACTTTCGGCGAGTAGCCGAGTTAACATAGGGAGCTCAGGCTTCTCGTCTAAAATTACAGACTCTTTTCTAGCCAAAACACGAAATTAAGGGCGATGAAGGGTGACTTTGGCAAACCATCGAGAGTTTCGGTGAGCTCGACTCAGCTCACTGAATTGCCAAACATGCCAAATTTCAAGCACAACTCATCAAATTCTAGGTGTTCAATGATCGTAAATCAGTATAAAATCCAACGAAATTAGTTGGGCTCAAATCCTAGAGGGAGCGGTATGTGTTTTAAAATTCAATCAAGAAGAATGAATGCAGTCTAATCATCCATAGAAATAGAAATTATCGATTAAAGACATAATAAAGAAAAGGGGTGACATGAATGTCAAATGGGGTGTTTTGGTTTGAAATTATCAACTAGAAACAACAGTCACAAACAATAAGACTTAAAATTAATGAGACGGATTCTTGGGATGTGATCGATTAAGGAAAATATAGATATATGGGTAATTGCACCTATTAGTAAATAGCTAGATATTAGTGAGTAGGCTAGGGTATAAGGGAGGTAATTTTCTCTCAAACAATTACCCCGAATCAAGGAATTTCTCTCGAACATTAACAAGCATGCAAATTAATAGTATCCCAAACCTTACTCCATTAACTCGTTTGAGCTAAATGTGTGAGCTTGAGTTTAGGATTTACTCTCTTGAGCTAAACCTAGATCAACCCAATACCCACAAACCATTAACTAAAAACCTTAGTTCTAAAAACCTCTCTCTCGAGCAAGCCAAGACAAAAACATAGAACTGCATTTGCAACTACAAGTCTTAAATTAAACCACAATTAATGATTAAACTCACTTTTAAATATCATTTAAACTAACAATTAGCAATACCCATAAGCTAAATCAGCCCATAATCACATGATCACACCCCAAGAATTGCGATTTTAGCTAGACGTTATAAAAAGGTAAAAACAGTTACCAAATGGATTATCCAACAACTTGGTAAGAGTTATTTCATCCTTAAAATGCTCCAATTTGATGAATATCAAAGACCCACTTCCTATTTCTCCAATCCTTCAAAGCTAAAGAAAACTCTAGAGAAAACTGTCTCTACTAATCAAAAATGTCTAAAAAATGAATAAAGATAAAAGATAGATGATAAAATATACTAAACTAAATGCTCAAAAACGTATTTATAGTCACCAAAAATAAGCTACAAAAGCCCCTTCGGTGAAGTAAGTCAAGCTCGCCCATCCATTCGGCGAGCCGCCCTTTGGTCTCTTCCATCACCCTTTCGCTTTGGCATTCAGCATCCCTAAGGTCTATAACAATGGGTAATCTATCTTGGCTTCACGGAATCACTTAATGATCCACCAACTACTCCCTTATGTCTCCTACTTGGTTCTTTCCTTCAAAGCTTGGCACACTGGAACTTTAGGCAGTCTGATGAGCCACTCGGCGACACGCCGAGTGCTGTTGGCGATCTTAAGGCTCTTCCATCTTCATTTCTTCAACCTGTTTTGTTCCCTTTTTCATGTTAGTGTCCTTGCTTTGTTACTTAATCCATATACCTGAAAATCAAGGATTTTACATCAGTTACTGGCACAAATAAAGCATTTTAGGACACTAAATATATATAAACAAAGCCCTAAAAGAGTCCAAATCCAGGACTCATCAATGAGCTATTAGGATTAGGGCTTTGAGAGTAAAGCTTATATGAATTTAGATAGTAGATAGGGTTGTTGTGGAAGGATTTACCCATATGATCTATATTATGAATGTATGAATGTTGTTATGAATCTTATGTAATTGTATTTTGGACACTTTGTGAGTAAAGTTCAATGCTTATAATGTTGTTATTTTGTTGATTGAAAGGACATTCTCATGAACACATATGAACATTAATGTGAAAGTTTTCTCACATAAAATGATTCTAGGTTGAAAGGGTTTCTCACCTAAAATGAATCAAAGCATGTTTTAACTATGATAGCTTGAAGTAGTTATATGTTATCCCTCCATGAATAGCTTGACTTGGTAAGATAATACCATGTCTGGTAGCTTGAGTTAGGAGGTCTCATGGATAGCCTTCAATTGAGCAATAGTACCATTCCAATGGTTAGCTTGAACTAAGCACAATAGAGTGCTTTGTATTGTAGCTTGACTTGGTGAGGCCCCACCATATCATGATAGATTGAATTGAGCAAAAGTACCCTTCCTTGAGTAGCTTGGACTTGCATAGGTAAGGTGCTTTCCATTATATCTTGGTCTAGCCTAATGTGGTGCTTTTCCTTGGTAGCCTTGAATTGGTAAATCATAATCATTCATGAGTCATGAATTGTCTTGGACTAGTAAAGAGGTAATCTTCTATGAATAACAAAAATAGATAAAGAGGGACTAATCCCTAGTCAAAGTAGCATGTTTATGATGAAACAAGATTACTTCAAGGAAGTATTGTAAGTATGTTCTAATATGAGATGTACTTGTCATGATGTTTGATTAGCTTGGATAGTTGCTTAAGTTGCCTTCCATGACATGCATGACTAGAGGTGATGACCTATGTAATGAGTAAGAACAAGTTGTGGTTACTTGAGAAGTATTCCTCTTATACCATGATGATGTATGTGCATCGAATATGCTTATGACTTATGTTGTTATTTATTATGCTTATAGATTTTGTCTAATGTTGACTAATGCCTATGATATTCTTATGTTGAATATTTATTCTAGCCATCATATTTAGTACGTGATTGTACTAATGCATACTTTTGCCTACATTCTTATCAAATGTAGGGTGAGGTGACATTGACTTCCATCCTCATGGCTAGGTTCATAGTAGAGCAAGAAGAGAAGTTTTGATGAGTCCTCATAGCATTCGAGGGCTTGACCACCATGTCCTTTTCATTTAGTTTATGCCTAGAACTATTGTATGGGGTGTGTCCCAAAGATATTCTTATTTAGATGGTTTAAAACAAGTATAATAGACTTCCGCTTCGTTTTGAAACTTTTATATTATGAAAAATGTTTTAAATTTCCGCTCATTTCTAATATCTTATGTTATTGTAACACTACGAAAACTACTAGGCAAAACTAGAGCTTGACTTTAGGGTTAGAGCATTGAATGTACCTCCCCATACCTTAAAATAAATGTTTTCATGTTAGAACATCAAGGTTCAATCCCAAAGGACCAACCACGGGTCCTTGAGGAAAAACCATAGGAGGCTTCCTCGCAGTGACCCACAGAGGTGAGCCGCGCCTCGTGGGTCAGCCCACACCCCGTGGGTGAGGGGTCGTGGGTTAAGGCTTGCAAAACAAGCTACAAAATCTCAACCTATGGTTCACCAGCACACCACATGGGTCCATCCATGGACTGTGGTCGTGTGGTCGTGGGTGATGCCTAAAACTGCCATTTAGCAGTTACATTTAGGGGCATTATGGGGTTTTTCGATTTTAAATTAATATTAAGTGACATCGTTTTAAACTAAATTAGACTAATTATATAATATTTTAAGACCCCCAAATTAAGTCATTGTAATAACCCGTAAAATGAATAGGTGAAACTAGAGCCTAACGAGTTTGGTTGTGAGTTTGTTTTGGGGTTTCATGGTGTAGAATGTTGTCCCGGGCTTTGGTTAAGGATTTTAGGGGTTAAAAATCAAGGTAAGACCCCTCAAAGACTAACAAATGGTCCTTTAGGGGGGCCCTAAAGACTAACCCCAAAAGCAACCAAGAAACCAAAAACTGCCCAAAATATGGTGACCTACGGACGGGGAACTACGCCCCGTAGGTCTATCCATGCCCCGTGGATGGCGTCTGTAGGTCAAGGCCCCAAATGGTGGGTCCCAACTCCAAACCATGGACCTGTAGGACAGGGAGTGAGGCCACCTATGGTCCGTAGGTCATAGGCGTAGGTTACCACCTGTAAAAGCTATCAAGCTCTGCCAAGGTGAGGGTTATTTGGTAAATTCATTTTATGTTTAGTTAAGTTGGGGGGCGGTTATTATTGGTTCTTTCAAGTATTTTAAGTGTTTTTAAAGTATTAAAACACATTTACAACTCATTATTTCAAACCTCCCATCCCCTCCAAAAGTTCTCTCTCTAGAAACCTCCATTAGAGGTGAATGATTCAATCTCTCAAGGTCAAGATTTCATATTTTTCAAGAAATTTTCGTGGAATTCTTCCCTAAAAGGTATTGTAGTCTTCATCCTTGACTTAGTTTCTTTCAAGGAGCCAATTTCAAAGATGATTTCAAGTCATCCAAAGTTCCCGCAAAACCCTAGTTTTCAATCTATGCATGGGTTCAATTCCAAACATTTTCAAAAGGCATTTAAGTGATGAATCATGGTTTAATTGATGTTTTAATGGTGAATTAAGATGATTTTACCCTATGAAATGATGTCTACCCCAAAACCCTAAGTTGTAAATTGTGATTGGGAATTGATTGATCATGAATGTATGATTGAATTATTTATGTTTATATTGAATTAGTGATTGAATCATGTTAATTCCCTTATCTATAGTAGTATCTTAGATGTTTAGGTTGTGATTGATGTATAGCCTTGGAAGGCAATTTCATGAAGGATCTATGTTATGATTATGATGTTATGAATATGGTTATGACTTCAGTGATAGTATTATGATCTTGATTAGAATGCAATTATGTTATGATTTAAGGTTATGTTCAATTGACACTTATGAATGATGATGATGGAATGTGAAGGGTTTCTTCAATGTAATGTTGTATCTTGAATTGGTAGGCTTAGGCATCTTTTTCTTGTATAAAAGAAAGTAATGTGATTGTAATAATAATGTAATTGTGTGGTTGTTGTTGAAAGGCTATTCTTACACACACACTCATGTATGAATAATGAATGAAGTTTCTATGATTATTTTAATGATGATGTGTTGATTGAAAGGCTATCTTTAATTGTACACTAATGAATGATAATGCCATATTGTGAAAGGACTTTCTCACAATATGGGGATTCTTAGTTGAAAGGTTATTCTCATCTTTGAATCTATGAGCTATTCAATGAATGAATGTTGGGATGAGATGGATGCCTATCTGGGATTTGAGGAAGGGTATCTAGTAGCAATCTCTATATCCTATTTTAATGAATGTTAGGCTCGAGATGGATGCTCATCTGAGAGTTGAGGCGGGGTATCTAGTAACAATCTATTATCCCATAATGATGAATAAAGTAATGAATGTTAAGTAGTCCGTGGGGAATAATGCTAAACACCGAGAGGATATGAATTGAGATGGATGCTCATCCGAGAGTTGAGGTGGGGTATCAAGTAACAATCTCTTTAGATGGATGCTCATCCGTGAGTTGAGGTGGGGTATCTAGTAGCAATCTCCCTATCCCATAACTATGTGCCCACATAGGATATTAGCTAGTGGATCCACCTAAGGTAAAATGTAATGGACCCACCTTAGGAAAGTAGAAATCCCTTATCAGGTGAGGGTGACACCAGGATTCCATGATTCAGCTCTCATGGTCTATGTCGGTTAAGTCTTACCCCACAAAGAATGTTAATGAACTATGGCTTCTCAAGAATGCACTACATAGTATGGGTGGTACTATGGGATTCCACCAATGCATTGGATAAGTAGGCTTTGAGAGTAGTCATGATGTGTTCCTTATGTTATAATGTTAAATAAATGAATGTGCTCTTAATGAAGTAAATGAAGAATGTTGATTTATGTGCTTAATGTATTGATGCATGCCTTACTTGGAATGTATTATGAGTTACTTCCTTGTTATGACTTATGAAATGCTTATGTCTCTTATGCATGAGTATTGGGTAAAGATGGAAAGGATAAATGGTAAGTTCACTTTTGGTGGGCTTGAGGTGGTACTTAGTGTGGATGGTGGTATGGACACTATTCATAAATTGCACAACGTATAGCTTGAGGGTTACTTGAAGTGAAGGCTTAATGTAGATGAAATGGTTTATATGTTGACTATGTTCTAATGTGATGCTTGTATGTTGGTTATGTTTGTATCTTATGCCTATTATGAAAATGTTCATGAAGCTATCTCAAAATTGGCATATGTATGGCTTTCAAAGGAAATGTCCATTTTAAGCAAGGTTTTTGCATGGCTCTCATACTTAGTACATTAAATGTGCTAATCCATATTCTTCTATTTTTCTACAAAGTGTAGGGATTGGCACTCAATTCATTCCCCTCGTGGCTAAAGGCTTGGATTGTGTTTTTCCAAGATTAGTAGTATGTCCTCATGGATTCGAAGACAAGTACTTTTATGTTTCATTTCTTTCATGTAATAGACATTTTTTAGACTTTCGATTGTAAAGGGTCGTGATCCTACTTTTGTTTCAAAGATATTTTTTGGATGCCCATGTGAGACAACAGACTTCCGTTATTTTAAATAAGTATGTTCAATTGCATGGATTTAAAGAGAAGTTTTAATTCCGCACTACTTCAATTATCTAATGTTATGAATGATATGAGGCTTGTATGAGGCTCTTCGTAGTCTTGTACGTTGTGTTACTTCTGGGGTGCAGACTCGGGTCGTAACAAATATGGTATCAGAGCATAAGGTTTTGGGAATGGTTTTTAGGATGATGTCTCACAAGACATGTCTAGTATAGTCTTGTTCATCGGTGTGAGTCGCGACACATCTATGAGTGAGAGGCTATAGGACGTTAGGAAGTTAAACTTCTTTTATTATTCTTGAAGATGTGCCATAGAGTTTGCATCTATAAGTGTCCTTTTCCTAACCCTTCTCTTGTGTTTATAGGATATGAATAAAAGGGCGAATCCAAGAAGGATGGAAGTGGCGAATGTGAATGAGGTAGTTCCTCCAGTCAATCAAGGCATCCAAGTTCCGGTTGAACCTCCAGCCATGACAAATGAAGAAGTTAGGTCGGCTCTTTTGATGATGGCTCAAACCGTAACTACTCAAGCTTAAGCAATGATGGCCCAAGGTACAAGGGGTATTGATGTGAACCCTATTGTGAGCACTATGGATTCTAGGTTGAGGGACTTTGTGAGGATCAATCCACCGGTGATTCTAGGTTCTAAGGTGGGAGAGGATCCCCGAGAGTTTTTGGATGAGGTTTATAAGGTAGTCAATGCTATTGGGGTGACTTCTATAGAAAAAGCCGAACTTGCCTCTTATCAATTGAAGGATGTTGCCCAAGTTTGGTTCACTCAATGGAAGGCCAATAGGCCAGTTGGAGCGGGTCACATAGATTGGGAGGTGTTTAAGGAAGCATTCCTTGGTAGGTTTTTTCCTTGTGAGAAAAGAGAGATTAAGATGGAGGAGTTTATCAACCTTAGGCAAGGTAGCATGGGTGTGCAAGAGTACTCCTTGAAATTTACCCAATTGTCTAAGTATGCCCCATCTTTGGTGTCTAACCCTAGAGATGATATGAGTAGGTTTGTAACAGGTGTGTCCGACCTAGTTGTGGAAGAATGTCGTATGGCGATGCTCCATGGTGATATGAACATTTCTAGGCTTATCGTGTATGCTCAATCTAT
The DNA here is from genome assembly GCA_035578085.1 of Solanum pinnatisectum. NCBI lineage: Eukaryota > Viridiplantae > Streptophyta > Magnoliopsida > Solanales > Solanaceae > Solanum > Solanum pinnatisectum. The sequence goes on along the minus strand of CM069078.1, from coordinate 11,197,224 downwards.
TGAGGAGTCCAACCTTAAGAGAAAGAATAGGGAGTTGAAGAGAACTAGGCCCAATGAGCAAGGTCAACCAAGGTCCAAAAAGAGGTTCTACAACCAAGATTCCCCAATGATCAACAAGGATAGGGTGTCTAACCCTAAGTCTCAAGGAGGAAATGAAGGTGGTTCTTCTTTTGAGAGATCTATATGTGCCAAGTGTGGGAAGCAACATTTGGGTAAGTGCCTTACCGGCACAGATGGTTGCTTTGGGTATGGAAAGAAGGGTCATAAGATGAGATATTGCCTAATACTCTCAGCAAATGGGAGAGAGGACAAACAAGATTCTAAAAATGATACGGTTTCTATCCCTCCAAATTATGGTCGTTTCTATGCAGTTCAAGGTAACAAGGACAAAGGACCTCATCCGGATGAAGTCACCGGTATGTGGCAGTTCCTACTACTTGTGAATGTCTTGTTGAGGTTCCTATGATGTTTTCATGTTAGCTTTAGTTGGGTTTACTCCTAAGTGGGGGATAGTATGTTGAATAGAAAGGTTGTTGAGAGTCCTCTACCCTTATCTCTTTCTTTTTATTCCTATTTAATCTAAAGACCAGTTCCTTGTAGCTTGTTTCATGTTCTGGAGTCATGTGTGATTATGTGTTTCCATGGTCTCCTTATGTTATGCATATTCTTGATGAACTCATGTTTTAATGAGAAAATGAGTTATTTTATGAAATATGCTCCTCATGTTGATGTGCATTTAGTATGAGTTTCCTATATGCTTCATGAGGTGAATTGTTGAACATGCCTAAATGTGCTTTTGAGAGTAAATTGTAAAATGTGCATAATGATGTTGTGATGAGCATGATTTGAGTTGGAGAAGGTAATTCCTCCAATGTAATGAGAAATATTGAAGTTTTCATTCATAATGAGTTTGTAGATGTAGTTCCTACTTTCTTGTGTTGCATTGAACATGTTTGAGATGGAGTTGATGTTTCCTCCTAGTTTTGTGCATTGTTTATAATGTTGCGTGCATGATGGGCTGCTAGTCTTAAATCTTTAATCCCTTAATGTGTTTATAGTGTCATTTGAGGATGAATGTTCTTAAGTGGGGGATAATGTAACGACCTGTAAAATGAATAGGTGAAACTAGAGCCTAATAAGTTTGGTTGTGAGTTTGTTTTGGGGTTTCATGTTGTAGAATGTTGTCCCAAACTTAGGTTGAGGAGTTTAGGGGTTAAACGTCCAGGTATGACCCCTCAAAGACCAACCATGGGTCCTTGAAGGGGGGGCCCTAAAGCCTAACCCCCGAAGCTGCCAAGAAACCAAAACTGCCCAAAATATGGTGACCTACGTATAAGGGCGTACACACCATAAGTCCATCCATGCCCATTGGATGGCCTCCGTAGGTAAAGGCCCCAAATGGTAAGTCCCAGCTCTAGACCACAGACCTGCAGGACGGGGAGTGAGCCCACCAACGGTCTGTAGGTCATGGGCGTAGGTCACCACCTGTAAAAGCTGTCAAGCTCGGCCAAGGTGAGGGTTATTTGGTAAATTTATTTTAAGTTTAGTTAAGTTGGGGGACGGTTATTATTGGTTATTTAAAGTATTTTGTGGATTTTTAATGTATTAAAACGCATTTACAACTCGTTATTTCAAAACCCAGAATACAAACCTCCCCTCCTCTCCAAAAGTTCTCTATGTAGAAACCTCCATTGGAGGTGAAGGATTCAAGCTCTCAAGATCAAGGTTTCTTCTTTTTCAAGGAATTTTCGTGGATTTCTTCCCTAAATGTTATGGTAATCTTCATCCTTGACTTATTTTCTTTCAAGCAGCCAATTTCGAAGAGGATTTGAAGTCTTCCATAGTTCCCCAAAAATCCTAGTTTTCTATCTTTGCATGGGTTCAATTCCAAACGTTTTCAAAAGGCATTCAAGTGATTAATCATGGTTTCATTGATGTTTTAATAGTGAATTAAGATGATTTTACCGTATGAACCCATGTCTACCCCAAAACCCTAAGTTGTGAATTGTAACTGGGAATTGATTGATCATGAATGTATGATTGAATTATTTATGTTTATATTGAATTAGTAATTGAATCACTCTAATTCCCTTATCTACTGTAGTATCTTAGATGCTTGGGTTGTGATTGATGTATAGTCTTGGAAGACAATTTCATGAAGGATCTATATATGATTATGATGTTATGAATATGCTTGTCACTTCAATTATAGTATTATGATCTTGTTTAGAATGCAGTTGTGTTATGATTGAAAGTATGTTCAATTGACACTTATGAATGATGATGATGATGGAATGTGAAGGGTTTCCTCAATGTATTGTTGTATCTTAAATTGGTAGGCTTAGGCATCCTTTTCTTGTATAAAAGAAAGTAATGGGATTGTGATCATAATGTAATGGTGTGGTTGTTCTTGAAAGGCTATTCTCACACACACACTCATGAATGAAGAATGAATGAAGTTTCAATGATTATGTTAATGATAATGTGTTGATTCAAAGGCTATTCTCAATTGTACACAAATGAATGATAATGACATATTGTGAAAGTAGTCTCTCACAATATGGAGATTCTTAGTTGAAAGGCTATTCTCATCTTTGAATCTATGAGCTATCCAATGAATGGGTGTTGGGATGCAATGGATGCCTATTTGGGAGTTGAGGCGGGGTATCTAGTAGCAATCTCTATTTCCTATTTTAATGAATGTTGGGCTTGAGATGGATGCTCATCCGTGAGTTGAGGTGGGGTATCTAGTAACAATCTCTTATCCCATAATGATGACTAAAGTAATGAATGTTAAGTACTATGTGGGGAATAATGCTAAGCACCGAAAGGATATGAATTGAGATGGATGCTCATCCGGGAGTCGAGGTGGGATATCTAGTAACAATCTCTTGAGATGGAAGTTCATCCGTTAGTTGAGACGGGGTATCTAGTAGTAACCTCCCTATCCCATACCTATGTGCTCACATAGGATATTAGTTAGTGGATCCACCTAAGCTAAAAAGTAATGGTCCTACCTTAGGAATGTAGGAATCCCTTATCCGGTGAGGGTGATACCTAGATTCCATGATTCAGCTCTCATGGTCTATGTCGGTTAAGGCTTACCCCTACAAAGAATGTTAATGAACTATGTCTTCTCAAGAATGCACTACTCAGTATGGGTGGTAGTATGGGATGCCACCTATGCATTGCACAAGTAGGCTTTGAGAGTATTCACGGTGTGTTCCTTTGTGTTATAATGTTAAATGAACGAATGTGCTCTTAATGAAGTAAATGAAGAATGTTGATTTATGTACTTAATGTAATTATTCATGCCTTACTTGGATTGTATTATGAGTTACTTCCTTGTTATGACTTATGTAATGCCTATGTCTCTTATGTATAAGTATTGTGTAAAGATGGAAAGGATGAATGTTAAGTTCACTTTTGGTGGCCTTGAGGTGGTACTTAGTGTGGATTGTGGTATGGGACGCTATTCATACAATGCACAACGTATAGCTTGACGATTGCTTGAGGTGAAGGCTTAATGTAGATGAAATGGTTTATATGTTGACTATGTTCTAATGAGATGAAATGACTTGTACGTTGGTTATGTTTGTATCTCATGCCTCTAATTCATACAATGCACAACGTATAGCTTGACGATTACTTGAGGTGAAGGCTTAATGTAGATGAAATGGTTTATATGTTGACTATGTTCTAATGAGATGAAATGACTTGTACGTTGGTTATGTTTGTATCTCATGCCTCTAATGCTTATGTTCATGAAATTTTCTCAAAATTGGCATATGCATGGCTTTAAAATGAAATGTCCATTTTGAGTATGGTTTTTGCATGGCTATCATACTTAGTACATTAAATGTGCTAACCCATATTTTTCTATTTTTCAACTAAGTGTAGGGTTTGGCACTCAATTTCATTCCCCTCGTGGCTAAAGGCTTGGATTGAGTTCTTCCAAGATTAGTGGTATGTCCTCATGGATTTGAGGACAAGTACTTTGATGTTTCATTTCTTTCATGTAATAGACATTTATTAGACTTTCGATTGTAAAGGGTTGTGACCCTACTTTTGTTTCAAAGATATTGTTTAGATGGCCATGTGAGACAATAGACTTCCGTTGCTTTAAATGAGTACTTACGATTGTATGGGTTTAAAGAAAAGTTTTAATTCCACACTATTTCGATTATCTAATGTTATGAATGCTATGAGATTTGTATGAGGCTCTTTAGAGTCTTGTACGTCGTGTCGCTTATGGGTGTAGACTCGGGTCATGACTGTCATGTTCCTCACAATTCCAAAATCCCAAATCAAAACCAACTTTTCCCCAAAATTCTCTCTCTAGAACTTCAAGGAAGAAAAAGAAGAAGAAAGTGGAAGATAAGGTTGAAGGAGCAAGCTTCTCTACTCAAATTTGTTGGGAATTCATAGCTAAGGTATGGTAGTCCTTCATCTATGGATAGTCTTCATCCGTGGAGTACCTCCAAACTCAATTTCAAAACTAGTAATTTCCCAAAAAAAACTAGGGTTTTGCGATAAGTCATTGATTCCTTTCAAAAATGATTATATTGCTTTAATTACAATATATCTTGATTCAATTGATGTTTTGTTATGGTTTATGATGAAATCTCCCAAGAATCCATGAAATCCCCATTTACACACGCATGTATGATTACGATATGATGTGAAATGTTTTATCACAATATGGTGATTCTAAGGTTGAAAGGATATTCTGACCTATTGAATCTAGGAGCTATCTTATAAATTATGTTGGATTGAGTGGCAAGACATTCTTCCATGATTATGAACTTAAGTCATGACTTAATATAAACTCCATACGAATTAATACTTAGCACTAAGTGGATACTGATATGAGATGGAAGCCCTCACGATAGTAGAGGACGGGTTTCTAGGAGCAATCTGTTGGGATGGCAGCCTTTGCATTAATAGAGGTCAGGTTTCTAGTAGCAATTCCCTTATCCCACAAACTATGTGCTATCATAAGTATTTAGCTAGTGGATCCACCTAAGCTAAGAATATGGTTCTACCTTAGGCAAGTAGGACAACCCCTTCTTCGTGTGGAGTAGACACCGGATTCCATGTTAAACTCATCCCCAAACTGATGGGCAAGCGGAGCATACCATCCAAACATTAGAAGATATGTTAGGGGAATGTGTTATAGACTTCAAGGGTAATTGGGATGGCCACTTGCCATTAATAGAATTTTCCTACAACAATAGTTATCACTCAAGTATCGGTATGGCTCCCTTTGAAGCCTTGTATGGTAGGACACGTAGGTCTCTAGTTGGTTGGTTTGAGGTAGGTCAAAATTTCTCTTATTGGTCCCAAATTGGTTTATGAAGCTATTGAGAAAGTTTGGCTTATTAGAGAGAGGTTGATAACAGCTCAAAGTAGACAAAAGTCTTATGCCGATGTGAGAAAAAGTGATCTAGAATTTGAATTTAATGATTGGGTCTATTTTAAAATCTCACCCATGAAGGGTGTGATGAGGTTTGGCAAGAAAGGGAAACATAGTCCCCGGTATGTAAGCCCTTACAAAATTCTAAAAGGTATTGGGAAAGTTGCCTATTAGTTTCATTTGCCAAATGAGTTGGCCCTGTTTCATTCGGTGTTTCATGTTTCTATGCTTAAGAAGTTTATTGGAGATTCGACATCCTTTATTCTTCTATAAGGGTTGGGAGTTGACGAAATCCTTTAATATGAAGAGCTTCTGGTAGATATTTTACACCGGCAAGCCAAGAGATTGAGAAAAAAGGAAATAGCTTCTGTAAAGGTTTTGTGGAGGAGTCGCTTAGTTGAGGGTGCTACTTTGGAGGCCAAGGCCTATATGAAGTCCCGATATCCTCATCTCTTTCTTTCTACTCCTATTCAAGATTGAGGTAAATATCTCCTCATGAGTTTTAGTGTTTTGGGAGTCATGTGTGTTATAAGTGTTTCCCCATGATTTTCTTATGTTATGCATATTCTTGATGAAATTCATGTTTGGTAAGAAAATGAGTTTTTATGATTGATTTCCCTGATGTTGTTATGCATTTAGTATGAGTTATCTAATAGACTTGATGAGGTGAGTTGATGAACAAGCTTTGGTATGCTTTTGAGGGAAATTGCATATTGTCTCCATAATATTGGTTTGAGCATGCTTTAGTTGGAGAAGGTAGTTCCTCCTATCACTAAACCATTTTAGGTCTACAGCAACATTAATTCTAGACTACGTTTGTAAAGTGTTGCCTAAAGTAGTTTTGGGAATGCTTTTAAATGTAGCCAATGTTTTTAACTTTTAGCTACGATAATATTGGCAACACTTCAAAAGTGTACTCTTTAATGGTATAAGCTACACTTTGTAAGTGTTGTTACAATATGATATAATTGGCAACACCTATTTACATATATGGCCACACTTTTAAAGTGGCTTATTTTTATAATTGATAAAACAACACATTATAAGTGTGGCCTTAAAATTTTCACTAAAATATTATATTCCCTCCAATTTTTTTAACTCTCCCTCCCATTTTTATTGGCCAAAAAAAAATAAACATTAATAAATCATAAAACATTAGCTTTCCTCTTTCACTCTTCACTTTCCTCTTTCACGCTTTCCTCTTTCACTGAAAAACTAACCCAAAGAGCTAGCTGAAGAGAGGTGAAGACAGATGAAGAACCAAAGAGCTAGATGAACTGATTCTCTTCTCCGACACTGATTTGTGAGAAAAACACGCCGACGACTTGAAGAGTTGAAGTCATCGAAGAATTGATAGTTGAAGTCGTCTTCTCCGGTAATGATTTCTTCAAGTGTAAGTACGATTCTCTTTTCCGATACCTATTTCGTCAAGTGTAGGTACTAAAACAATCTTCTTGTTAAATGAAGTGGTTGATTTTTTGTTTTGTGTTTAGAAGATGATAATAAGAAGGAATTGATTACTTTGGGGTTGTTGGCAAGATGAACTGAAGCTAATTAGTCTCTCCATCACGATTTTCTCTCAAATTTCTCATTGAAGAACACGATTTCAGATAGATTTTGTTGGAATAGGGTTTATCGGGTAAGAAATTCTATCTTTCAGAACATCACAGTCATCGTTATCTTTTTTATCAGATTTCTCTTGTTGTTTTAGATCTCCAGCATGTTCATGATCTACTAATCTTTGTTGCCTTCTTTTAATAGCATCTCTTTTTTTCTTGTTCTACATGTCTTGAGATTTGTTGTTGGGTTGTTTGGGACTAGTGTCAAGTTTACATATGCAGATGTGGACAAGTATAAATGGGTTGATTTTAATACTCAATCACTTGAAGGAAATGACAAACTCCTGCTGAAAACTTAATAACATGATAACAGTTGTAACAAACACTACACTCATAGAACATTCACCACAAAAGGGAAGGATAAAAAAAAAACCTTTCTCCATGTATCACTGATACAACAGTTCTGAAATTCTCTATGTATTAGTGGTACAAGAGTTTCTATATTTCGTTCTGTATCACTGATACAACAATTCTCTTTGTATCTGTTGTTGTATCAATGATATAGAGAAAATTTAAAAAACCGTTGTGTCACTAATACAGTGTGAAATTTGGAAACTGTTGTATTACTAAGACAACAAATATTAAAAATTATTGTATTACTGTACTTTGTTTTTGTTACTCATTGTCTCCTTTCAGCTTCTATACCTAATTTTTTTTGATATTTTTAGTTGTATGAGTGTTGTATTGTGTTGAAGGAGGACTCTAGTGATTTTGGCTTGTAGTTGTGTACTTTTTTCCACTGTTGTTTTACTGCTTTGATTTGTGATGGTTGTTGTAAGAGATGGTTTTAGTTTTCATTGCTTAAATTGACTCTCATAGTTAAGGCTGTCCCTTTTAGATTTCTTGGAAGGTTAGAGACTTTGTTGTGTTTTTGTGAGTGAGTTCGTTGTCACTTGTGCTAGTTAAGCTCTGTTCTGATGTGGTTTGAGTTGTCATCATGTTGTTGTTGGTTCTTGTTTCTATGAATCTATCTTTCCTATACTTTGGAATGTTGTATCTCTGCCTCTTTTTGTTGTCTACTTTTAATTGTTTCTCTCTTTTTCTTGCTTGGTTTACCTTTTGATTTGTTATTGGAAGGAGTCTAATCATTATCTTTCCCATTCTGCTGACTGTTATCACCTATAGGGCCTGGATGATCCTCTTATTTGTTTTACTGGTAGGAGTAATAAGATCTTGCCTCCCTAAAATATTATCATTGTTGTCCTGAATTTTCTGCACTGGATTGATATTTAATCAGTGTCAAGCTGTAAAATGGAGATGAACAGGAAAATGGAAAGAGAGAGGAAGTATAGTGATCTTACTCATGCTTGATGACAATGTTCGCGAAAAAATTTAGTAGGATTGAGTAGCTGTCAATGAATAAAATAGAACAAGAAAGTTAAATGGTTGAAGGTTTTTAATAACCTCAAAATAAATCAAAGAAATAGGAATATTGTGTTACCTCCAAATACTAAGAGGCTCCTGCAGGTTCCCATGCTGCTAAACCGCCATTTTTACTCTACTATTTTATTTTAAATGGATCTTACTATAACTTTAAGATATAGGTTTCTCTTGAATTTTTTGCAAAAGCAGAAAACAACTTCAGATTAAATGATTTATGACACTGACTTGTAGCATTAACTTGAGACCTGTCTGGAACTTGCTATTTATTCTGAATGTGATGCTGAGGGGGGGTAGTAGGGGCTCTATGGTCTAGACTATGGTTAATGTGAGTGTTTTCATGCCCAACATGCTGTCAGTGGTTGACTTATTATTAATTTGTGTCTCCATTGTATCTTTATATTTTTGAATTCTGATTTTCAGCTCCTTCTTGATTGTTTGGTTGATCCTGCATAGAAAGATCAATGAAATTATTAGAAGTAGGGAGTGCAGAATTGGTAGTCTTACTTGTGTGATGAGTTTGTTGCTGCTGCAATGTTTTCTTAGGAGATTTTGGTCTGTCCATGCTATGTTGAACTGGCCTGTAAGCTTTCCTCTTCTAAGTCTGCCATTCTTCATCAGCTGGCTTGTTGTTATTTCCTTGTTTTTGGTGTTGTTGGTATTGTTAATTGGTTTTTCCATCCTCTCTATTTGTGTATTGCATTTGCAGGTTTCTAGAATCTTGTTTGCCTTGTTCCCCTTTGTTTTTGTTCTTCCTATCAGCCTCTAGCTCTTTTCTTTTTTTAAATTCCTCATCTCTTTGCTTAATATCAAAGTGTGAATGTGAGAGCTAGTCTCTTGAACTCTTTCTTGATTAATGAAATGGGCAGCTCCCAGTTCCTGCCCAATACAGACATGTAACAAGTGTCCTTTGTGTTTACAATACATGCAGTAATCTAGAATTCACGTGCTGATAAATGTTCTATATGATTTGCATATATATATATATATATATATATATATATATTGATTTGGATTGGTTGGTACTCTCCAATTATGCACTTCCACATTTATTTCACTAACTTATAATTTTATTTTGAATATGCAGGAAAATGCCGGTAATTGAATTTGAATTGTATGTGGCCAAAATTTAACTCGATCTATTGTAGTGAACGATGAAGAGTTTTTGTACTATTGTCATATACGTTTGAATGCATTTGGTTTTTTGGAAATTATTGGTAGTAGAGATATTTAAGCAATCACTTTCTAAGTATTGTCTGTACAAGACATGTTTCTCGAAGTTTATTTGAAATATATAGCTTCAATTTAATTATTAGCTAATTTTGTGCTTTAGGTCACTTTTATATTTAATTATGTGATTATATATTGAATATATGCAAATAAAAATTATTATTCTTAAAAATAAAAAATTGTGGCTACAAAATTCTACACAACATTGCCACACTTCAAAAGTGTTGCTGTAGGACGTCCAATGTTATCTTGTTCATAAGAAAAGTTACACTGTATAAGTGTTGCTCTAGATGAGATATAAAAGGCATCACTTTTTAAGTGTGACCAATAACAAAGCAAAGGCAATGCTTTTAAGTTTAGTATAATAAAAAATAGGTGTCGCTAATTCAACACAACAAAGTGTGCCCTTATACCTCTTTGGCTACGCTTTATAAGTGTAGCTAAAGATGGCGACATTTAATAAGTGTAGCCTAATGTCAAAGGTTGCGATTCTTTAGGCCAACCCCCTAAAAAGCATTGCTTAAAGTCCAAAAGTGTAGCCTTTTATCAACGGCCACACTTTTTGCTAGTTTAGGCTACACTTTACTGGGGTGGCCGTAGGCCTAAAATGGTGTAGTGCATAGATATGAGAAATGTTGAGTTTCATGCATAATGGGTTTGTAGATGTAGTTCCTACTTCCTTGTGTTGCATTGATAATGTTTGAGATAGAGTTGAAGTTTCCTCCATTGAATTATGCATTATTTTGATGTTTCATACATGTTGGGCTGCTAGTTTTGAGTCTTTAATTTTGTAAGTTGTCTAGATAATCATTCAAGGACTAATGTTCCCAAGTGGGAGATATTGTAACACTCTGGAAACTAGTAGGCTAAACTAGAGCTTAACATTAGGGTTAGAGCTTGCAATGTACCTCCCCTTACCTTAAAATAATGTTGTTGTGTTAGAACATCAAGGTTCAAACCCCAAGGACCAACCATGGGTCCTTGAGGAAAAACCTTAGGAGGCTGCCTGGTAGTGACCCACGGAGGTGAACCATGCCTTGTGGGTCAGCCCACGCCCCGTGGGTGAGGCGTCGTGGGTCAAGGAATGCAAACAAGCCACAGAACCTCAACCCACGGTTCACCAGCACTCCATATGGGTACATCCACAGACCATGGTCGTGTGGTCGTGGGTGAGGCCTAAAATTGCCATTTGGTAGTAACACTTAGGGGCTTTATGGGATTTTCCAGTTTTAAATTAATATTAAGTGACATCGTTTTACAGTAAATCAGACTAACTATATAATGTTTTAAGACCCCCAAAACAAGTCGTCTTCCTCACAATTCCAAAATCCCAAATCAAAACAAACTTTTCCCCAAATTTCTCTCTCTAGAAATTCAAGAAAGAAGAAAAAGAATGTTGTCACGACCCGAGAGCACCCCCTAGTCCTAACACGGCGTACTTGAACCGAAGGGGTCTTATACAAGCCCTTAGCATACATCATCGCAATAAGATATAGAAATATGCGGAAAAACTAAAACTTTTGCAATCGAAGTCAACTTCTTTCATATAAGGAAAATAGGAAACTAGACTTGTGTCACTCACCATCTATACATATGAGTACAAATAGGGTCTATGCCCTTACATCAATAAAGTCTCCAAAAATAGGAAATGCAACATAGTCCAGAATACAAAAGGTAAACTAGATACTAGAATCAAGAGCAACTTGTCCTTGAACTTGAGGACTGACCAAGCCAGGGGAATAGTCGACCCAAGCTTCACCATGAAGAAAGTGGTAAGTATCGATGACCGGAACCTACACTCATAGAATGTAGAAAATATGGGTTACCACAATTAATTGTACTAAGTATGGATGCCATGCATAAAATCCTTAAAACATGCATAAAAGGGACATTTAGTTGAAATCATGCCTTTATCAAGTTTTAAAACCAATATGCACATTTATGAAGAAACATAAGCCAACCCAAAGCAACATTAGTGCAATGCAAAGGTGAGATCCCATAACCCTACCAAATGCAATGTATCACCTTTAGGCCACCAATAGCATACATAGTTCATCATACCATAGTCATAACAAACATACATAAAAGTGAAGACATTCATATTTATAATCATTCATACATAACATTTCTTACATAATTCATAATATATCATAATCATAAGAGAACCTTACCAAAACCCCTCTTAGAGTCTACTTGTGCAATGTACAAATGAAGTCCCATACCCCCACTCACACTAAGTAGTACCCCTTAAGAAGTCCTAGTTAAAGTCCATGTCCTTACCATAGTTCATTAACCGACATAGACCATGTGAGCTACATGGAATCCGGTGTTCTACTCCCACACCGAAAAGAAGTGTTCTACTTGCCTAAGGTAGAACGTAGATTCTAGCTATTTAGGTGGATCAGCTAGCTAAGACCTATGTGGGCACATATTTATGGGACAAGGAGATTGCTACTAGAAACCCGGACTTGCTAAACGTAAAAGGTTTCCATCTCATGAGATATCATACAATGGGACGCCGGACTTGCTAAACGTAAAATCCCCAATCTCACTTTCATGTCCTCTCGGTGCTACGCATTATTCCCTTTAATAGTCATAATTAGCCTTTACTTAAGTTCATATCAACATTCATTGGGCACACATGCCAACATCTCATCATAATAGCAGATATGTTCCTTAAGTGAGAATGCTCCTTTCACTTTAGAGACACTAGCATGTGAGTAAACCTTTTACATTACAATCGTCTCGTGATCACAAGTATGTCCTTTTGATCAACACAATAAGCTTCTCATAAACATACTTATCCATAACCGAATGTATAGGGTACAGGGATGAAAGATCTTATCATCAACACCACAACAACACAATAGATATAGAATCATTACCATCTAAGAAATTCACAATCTCATACACAATTCCCATAAAGAGACATAACCCTCATACCTTTGCCCTTCAAGGGTCTTGGAATCACAATCAACCCAACTATACACAATTACTACATAACAAAGGAGGAATTCATGATTCAATAGATTAATCATCATAAACATATTCAATTGAAATATTCACAATAATCTCCAACTCACAATATCAACTCAAGATCTAACAACATGGGGAACACATGTGTCTTTGGGAAATTCTCACTATAAACATCAATTCTACATCAATATATTCCTAATTCGTCATAAACAACCATAAACAATCATAATTAAGCAATGAAAACGTTTTGGGAAGAAAGTCCATGTTATAGAATGAAAACCCAAGAAATTAGGAGGATTTTGATATCTTGGAAACATATTTGAAGGGGCTCCTTGGGTGATAGCTACCCAAGGATGAAATGCCACTATACCTTGTCTAACAAACTCCAATAATTTTGGGGAAGAACCTTGAAACGCTAGCTCCAATGTCTTCTTCTTCTTCTTCTAGAATCTAGAGAGAGGATTTTTGAGAGAAGAATGATGTTCCTGGGTTTCTTCTTTTATTAATTGGGAGTAACTAAATTTAAGGAAATTTGACTTTAAAAAATATGTATACTTGTTAGGAAAAGAGTGGAAAAGTAATGGTTCAAGTTTAGGAAAGATTACTTAAAAGACCTTATTTTGTGTGTTTGGCCCGTTTGAGCTCGCCCGTTAGCACCCTTGGCTCACCAAACCACTTAGGCGACTCGCCTTATGAGCCTTAAGCTCACCTATTTTTACCGTAGGACACCAAAGTGGGCAGATCACTTGCGTGATGGGGAGGGCTATTGGGCGAATCGCCAACCCATTGGGCAATCCCCAAGCCATCTCACCCATTTGGACAGTAGCTTAGGCTAGGAGGGACAGCACAATGGGAGACCAAGTGCACTTTGGAGCGTCGCCAAGTGACATGGGCGACCATGCTGCCAATCACCAACCTGCCCAAAGAGAAGCCAAGGTTCTCCTTCACCCTTCCTTGATTAATTAGGTCCTTACCTTTTTTCCTAGATGTTTTCCCTCTTCGCTTTAGCTTTTAGTTAGGTCTTAAACATCTCTGGAAGTTACATAAAGGCACCCATTAATCCTAACTCAACCTAGACACTTATATCACTCCACACGATAAGGGTCTAGTTTAGCCTATTGATAGTCCGGGTTGTTACATTATCGTCCCTCCTTAGGAACATTCATCCCCGAATGACACTTTAAATGTATTAAAGGGGATAAAGACTTAAAACTAGCAGCCCATCATACTAGACATCTCAAATGGTGCAAATCATAGGAGGAAACATCATAGACTCAATGCAACAACCAGATGTAGGAACTACATCCATAACTTCATGATGCACCAAAATTTCCATTTCATACAAACAAGAGAGGAACTACCTTCTCCAACACAAGCAAGCTCAATCACAACAATATTAAGCCAACAAGTCATTTCATCACAACATATCTAAACATGTTCATCAACAAATCTCATGAAATCACATATGTCAACATCATACACAATGCAATTCATCATGGAAAACATGTAATTCATGAAAGCTTAATTTATACTAAACATGAATTTAATCTAGAACATGCCTATACAAGGAAATCATGCAAAACTAAAACATTACACAGGACTCCCAAAAATACTAAGAACTCAAAAGGAATTTCTTACCTCAAGTTTGGATAGGAGTAGAAACAAATAGAAGAGGGTAACGGGACTTCATATCGGCCTCGGCCTCCCATATAGCGCCCTCAACTAGGTGGTTCCTCCAAAGAACCTTAATGGAAGCTTCTTTTTTGCTCCTTAACTTCTTCACTAGCCGGTCCAAAATCTCAACCGGGACCTCTTCATAATCAAGGTTCTCATCAACTCCTAAAACCTCTAAAGGAAGGACGGACAACGGATCACCAATGCATTTCTTAAGCATGGAGACATGAAATACAGGGTGAACCGAGGCCAATATGTTTGGCAACTCTAATTCATATGCCACTTTCCCGACACGTTTCAAGATTTTGTACGGGCCCACATACCGGGGACTTAACATCCGCTTTTTGCCAAATCTCATAACACCTTTCACTGGTAAAATCTTCAAGTAGACCCAATCACCAATTTTAAACACCAATTCCCTCATTCTATTATCGGCATAAGATTTTTGCCAACTATGAGCCGTTTCCAACATTTCCATAATAAGCCGGACCTTTTCAATGGCATCATAAATTAGTTGGGGGCCTATTAGAGCAAACTCACCAACTTTAAACCCACCCACCGGTGAACTACACCTTCTACCATATAGTGCTTCAAAAGGAGCTATGGCAATGCTTGAGTAGTAACTATTGTTGAAGGCAAATTCTATCAAAGGAAGATGATCGTCCCAAATACCCTTGAAATCTATCACACATGCCCTCAACATGTCCTCTAAGGTTTGAATGGTGCATTCCTCTTGACCATCTGTTTGAGGGTGGAATGCGGTACTAAGCTTAAAATTGTTACCGAGCCCCTTTTGGAATGCCTTCCAAAAATATGAAGTAAATTGGGCACCCCGATTCGATATATTGGATAAGGGAACCCCATGCAACTACACAATTTCATTGATGTACAACTTGGCATAGTCTTCCGCTGAAAATGAAGTCTTAACTAGAATAAAGTGGGCTAATTTTGTCAATCTATCAACAATGACCCAAATAGAATCATGTTTCCTTCGAGTACGAGGGAACCCCACCACGAAGTCCATATTAACGTCCTCCCACTTCCAAGTATGAATTTTCTATAGATTGGGACAAACCTCCGGGTTTTTCGTGTTCAGCTTTGACTTGTTGACAATTTGAACATTTGGCTATAAAACCCGCTATATCTCGAACCATGAGCTTCTTCTAATTTTTTCTCCCTTAAGCCATCAACATTCAGAACACATAATCTACCTTGGTACCTAAGCACCCCATCTCCCTCTTGGGAGAAAGCCTCAACGGACTTGTTGAGAAGCGACTCTTTCAACTCCATTAAAATAGGATCAAGATATTGCTTAGACTTCACATCAACAACAAGGGATGATTCGGAACTATGATGAACCATAAACCTACCCTTGGTGGAATCCAGTAGTTGGACACCTAACCTGGCCAACTTATGTACATCACGAACCAATTCCTTCTTTTCATCTTCTATGTGAGCCACACTACCCATGGAGAATCTACTTAGGGCGTCCGCAACCACATTTTCCTTGCCAGGGTGGTAAAAGATACTCATATCGTAATCCTTCAAAAGTTCTAACCACCTCCTTTGTTGGAGATTCAAGTATTTTTGTCTAAACACATATTGAAGACTCTTGTGGTCGGTAAACACGTCTAAATGCACCCCATAGAGATAGTGTCTCCATATTTTCAAGGAAAAAACCACCGCTTCTAGTTCGAGATCATGTGTCGGGTAATTATTTTCATGCATCTTAAGTTGCCTTGAAGCATAAACAATTACTTTACTGTGTTGCATGAGAACACACCCCAACCCTATACTCGAAGCATCACAATATACAACGAATTCGTCAGTACCTTCCTGCAAGGTCCATACTGGAGCGGAGGTGAGTCTATCCTTCAACTCTTGGAAGCTCTTTTCACAAGCCTCCGTCCACTCAAATTTGGACTTCTTTTGGGCTAAAGCCGTTAATGGAGAAGTAATAGATAGCCCTCTACAAATCTTCTATAATACCCGGCCAATCCCAAAAAGCTTCGAATACCGGTGGGACTTAGGCCAACTTTTCACCGCATGCATTTTCTTCAAATCAACCTCTATACCCACACTTGAGACAATGTGACCCAAGAAAGCAATCGACTTAAGCCAAAACTCGCACTTGCTAAATTTAGCATAAAGTTGGTGGTCCTTGAGGACTTACAACACTAACCTCAAATGCTTCATATGATCACCCTCACTCCTTGAATACATCAAAATATTGTCAATAAAGACGATCACAAACAAATCAAGATATTTCCTAAATACCCTATTCATAAGATCCAAGAACGCCACCGGGGCATTTGTTAGACCAAAAGACATAACTAAGAATTTATAATGACAATATTTTGTATGGAAGGCCATTTTAGGAATGTCAACCCCTCTCACCCTATGTTGGTGATAAGTGATAACCCGACATTAAGTCAATCTTCGAAAAGTAACTCGTCCCTTGGAGTTGGTCAAACAAATCTTCAATTCTGGGGAGTGGGTACTTATTCTTTATAGTGACTTTGTTCAATTGGCGGTAATCAATACACATCCAAAGTGAACCATCTTTCTTCTTCACAAACAATACCGGGGCACCCCATGGAGATATGCTTGGTTGAATAAAACCCTTATCTAGTAAATCCTTGAGTTGTTCCTTCAATTCCTTTAATTCGGCAGGAGACATCTAGTAAGGAAGAATTGATATGGGTAGTGTATCCTAAAAAAGATTGATACCGAAGTCTATTTCCCGTTCAGGAGGGATTTCGGGTATGTCATCGGGAAAGACTTCCAGAAATTCCCTTACTACGGGGACCGACCCTAAAGGAGGAGTCTCGGACTCAATGTCGTTGACCCTCACAATGTGATAGATACACCCCTTAGAAATCATTCTTCTATCTTTCAAATATGAGACAAAACGACCTTTAGGAATAGAGTTCCCCCCTTCCATTCTAACACGGGTTCATTTGGAAATTGAAACTTTACTACCCGAGTTCTACGATCAATGGAAGCAAAAAAAGTATGCAACCAATCAATAATATGACATCAAAGTCCAACATATCTAATTCTACTCAATCAACCAAAGTGACTCTATGAGACAAGGAAATAGGAAAATTCCTATAAACCCTTCTAGCAACAACCAAGTCACCTACTAGGGTAGAAAAAAAAAGGCTCCTCTAGTTTTACGAGGAGTACATCAAATTTCATAGCCACTAAAGGGGTAACAAAAGATAAAGTGGCACCGGGGTCTAATAATGCATAAACATTAACGGAAAATACTTGTAACATACTGGTGACAACGTCCAGAGAGCCCTCTTGATCACTTCTAGACTGGAGAGCATAGAAGCGATTTTTCTTGGGAACATCGGAGTTGGAGCCACTAGGAGGGGCTTGCTTGCCCTCTATCCCTTGAACTTTTAGCATAGGACAATCCCTCTTCATACGCCCTCATTTTCCACAATTAAAAACCTCATTCGTGCCCACAAGACACTTGTCCCCATCCTTTTCGCCACAATTTGCACAATTAGGTTTATCAACATATGAACCACCTCCACCACCACCTTGTGGCTTTGGAGTAGGCACCCTCTCTTTGTTGACCTTAGGAGTGCTAGAAGTGCCTTGATTTGAAAACCTCTTCTCAAATCTTGGTGTGCCTTGAACGTCAAATCTACCCTTAGACGAATTACCATCATCCAATCTTGCTCTTTTCACTTCTCTACCCACTTGCTTGAGCTTTTGTTTCTGAATTTGCTCGGCATGAACCATAAGACGTGAAATGTTCATGGAACCATAAGACGTGAGATGTTCATGCATGGAATAAGCATTGCCGACCTACATTCCTTCACCACAAGATCGGATATCCCCATATTAAATTTGTTCATTTTCGCCCTAGTGTCCACCACCAAGGTTGGGGCATATTTGGACAATTGTGTGAACTTGAGGCTATATTCCTTCACACTCATGCCTCCTTGGCGTAGGTTGATGAATTCTTGTGTCTTTCTCTCCCTTAGCTATAGAGGGAAACCTATCAAGGAATGTCGTCTTAAACACTCCCCAATCAATCGGGCACATTCTAATGGACCTCTCTTCCTTCCATTGCTCATGCCACACTTGAGCCACATCCTTGAGTTGGTAGGCGGCTAGTTCCGCCTTCTCTCTTGGAGACACTCCCATTGCTTAAAGCTCC
This sequence comes from Solanum pinnatisectum, assembly GCA_035578085.1. Taxonomy (NCBI): domain Eukaryota; kingdom Viridiplantae; phylum Streptophyta; class Magnoliopsida; order Solanales; family Solanaceae; genus Solanum; species Solanum pinnatisectum. The sequence continues at coordinate 11,178,749 of CM069078.1, read as the reverse complement.
TTAAACACCTCCTCAATAAACCCTTGTGGATCTTCATCCACTTTGGAGCCATAGAATGTAAGGGGACTCATTCTTGTGAAATCCCTTATCCTAGAAGCGGTAGTACTTGCATTGGGGTTCACTTGACCCCTAGCATCTCTAGTGACTTAAGCCGTTATAGCATGAGTTAAGGTTTGGAGAGTCATCCTTATCTCCACATTGGTCATGGCCCCTTCCTCATTAGGAGCCTGAGGAATTTGAGCCCCTTGGTAACGTTGGGGAGGAACTCCCTCATCATTAGCAATCTCTTCATCCACTCTTCTGGCGACTGCTCTTCTTGTATTCATATTTCTATATTCACAAGAAAAGGGTTAGGAAAAGGACTTCATAGTCTAAAAACTCCAAGGCACGACTAATGAGTAATCAAAGAAGTGAAAAGTTCCTATGCATCTTATAGCCTCTCATTCATAAGTGTGGCGCGCTTCACATTTGTGAACAAGACTCTACTAGACGTTGTTCATGAGACATCACCCTAGAAACATTCTAAACCTTATGCTCTGATACCAAGTTTGTCACGAACCGAGAGCACCCCCTAGTCGTAACACGGCGTACTTGACCCCGAAGGGGTCTTATACAAACCCTTAGCATACATCATCGCAATAAGATATAGAAATATACGGAAAAATTAAAACTTTTACAATCGAAGTTAACTTCTTTTAGATAAGGAAAATAGCAAACTACACTTGTGTCAATCACTATCTATACATAAGAGTACAAATAGGGTCTATGCCCTTACATCAATAAAGTCTCCAAAAATAGGAAATGCAACATAGTCTAGAATATAGAAGGCAAACTAGATTCTAGAATCAATAGCAACTTGTCCTCGAACTTGAGGACTCACCAAGCCGGGGGAATAGTCGACCCAAGCTTCACTTTGAAGAAAGTGCTAAGTATCAAAATTGGAACCTACACTCATGGAAAGTAGAAAATATGGGTTCGCACAGTTAATTGTACTAAGTATGGATGCCATGCATAAATCCATAAAACATGTATAAAAGGGACATTTAGTTGAAATCATGCCTTTATCAAGTTTTAAAACCAATATGCACATTTATGAAGAAACATAAGCCAACCCAAGCATATAAGCAACCCAAAGCAACACTAGTGCAATAAAAAGGTGAGATCCCATAACCCTGCCAAATCCAAAGTATCACCTTTAGGCAACCAACAACATACATACTTCATCTTACCATAGTCATGACCAACATACATAAAAATGAATACATTCATATTTATAATCATTCATACATACCATTTCATACATAGTTCATAAGTCATCATAATCAGAAGGGAATCTTGCCAAAACCCCTCTTAGAGTATACTTGTGCAATGTACAAATGAAGTCCCATACCCCCACTCACACTAAGTAGTACCCCTTAAGAAGTCCTAGTTAAAGTCCATGTCCTTACCATAGTTCATTTATGAACCTTTAGGGAAAGATTGCATTAACCGACATAGACCATGTGAGCTACATGGAATCCGGTGTTCTACCTCCACACTGAAAAGAGGTGTTCTACTTGCCTAAGGTAGAACGTAGATTCTAGCTATTTAGGTGGATCCACTAGCTAAGACCTATGTGGGAACATAGTTATGGGACAAGGAGATTGCTACTATAAACCCGGACTTGCTAAGCTTAAAAGGTTTCCATCTCATTAGATATCGTACAATGAGAATCCAGACTTGCTAAACGTAAAAGCCCCCATCTCAATTTCATATCCTCTCGCTGCTACGCATTATTCCCTTTAATAGTCATAATTAGCCTTTACTTAAGTCCATATCAACATTCATTGGGCACTCATGCCAACATCTCATCATAATATCTCATATGTTCCATAAGTGAGAATACTCATTTCACTTTAGAAACACTAGCATGAGAGTAAACCTTTCACATTACAATCGTATTGTATAACCGAGTGTATAGGGTATAGGGATGAAAGATCTTATCATCAACACCAGAACAACACAATAGATATAGAATCATTACCATCTAAGAAATTTACAATCTAATACACAATTCCCATAAAGAGACATAACCCTCATACCTTTGCCGTTCAAGGGTCTTGGAATCACAATCAACCCAATTGTACACAATTACTACATAATATAGGAGGAATTCATGATTCAATAGCTTAATCATCATAAAGATATTCAATTGACATATTCACAATATTCTCCAACCCACAATATCAACTTCAGATCTAACAACATGGGGAACATTAATTCTCCATCAATATATTCTTGATTCGCATAAACAATCATAAATAAGCAATGAAAACGTTTTGGTAAGAAGACCAATTTTATAGAATGAAAACCCTATAAATTTGAAGGATTTTGATATCTTGAAAACATATTTTTGGGAAAAGTAGCCATACCTTGTCTAAGGAACTCCAAGAATTTTGGGGAAGAAACTTGAAATCCTAGCACCAATGTGTTCTTCTTCTTCTTCAGTTTAGAGAGAGGATTTTTGAGAGAAGGATGATGTTCCTGGGTTTCTTCTTTTATTAATTGGGAGTAACTAAATTTAAGGAAATTTTACTTTAAAAAGTATATATACTTGTTAGGAAAAATGTGCAAAAGTATTGGTTCAAGTTTAGGAAAGATTACTTAAAAGCCTTTCCTTAGACTTCTTTTTTGTGTGTTTGGCCCGCTTGAGCTTGACCTTTGGCACCATTGGCTTGCCAAACCACTTAGGCAACTCGCCTAATGAGCCTTAAGCTCGCCCATTTTTATTGTAGGACACCAAAGTGGACAGCTCACTTGGGCGATGAGGAGGGCTGTTGGGCAAATCGCCAACACATTGGGCGATCCCCAAGCTATCTCACCCATTTGTACAGTAGCATAGGCTAGGAGGGACAGCAAAATTGGAGACCAAGTGAACTTTGGCGTGTCGCCAAGTAACTAGGGCGACCATGCTTCCAATTGCCAACCTGCCCAATGTGAAGCCAAGGTTCTCCTTCACCCTTTCTTGATTAATTAGGTCCTTACCTTCTTCCTAGATGTTTTCCCACTTCGTTTTAGCTTTTAGTTAGGTCTTAGACATCTCCAGAAGGTACATAAATGCACCCATTAATCCTAACTCAACCTAGACACTACCTGAAAGTTACATCACACTACACGATAAGGCTCTAGTTTAGCCTATTGGTTTTCCAGGTTGTTACTTTATCCCCCTTTAGGAACATTCAACCCCGAATGACACTTTAAACGCATTAAAGGGGATTCAGACCTAAAACTAGCAGCCCATCATACTAGACATCTCAAAAGGTACAAATCATAGGGGGAAACATCATAGACTTAATGTAACAACCAGATGTAAGAACTACATCCATAACTTCATGATGTACCAAAATTTTCATTTCGTTCAAACAAGCGAGGAACTACCTTCTCCAACACAAGCAAGCTCAATCACAACAATATTAAGCCAACAAGTCATTTCATCACAACATATCTAAATATTTTCATCAACTCATCTCTTGAAGTCACATATATCAACATCATACACAATGCAATTCATCATGGAAAAAATGTAATTCTTGAAAGCTCAATATATACTAAACATGAATTTCATCTAGAACATGCCTATACAAGGAAATCATAGAAAACTAAAACATTACACAAGACTCCCAAAATTACTAAGAACTCAAAAGGAATTTCTTACCTCAAGTTTGGATAGGAGTAGAAACAAAGAGATGAGGGCAACGGGACTTCATATCGGCCTCGGCCTCCCATGTAGCACCCTCAACTAGGTGGTTCCTTTAAAGAACCTTAGCGGAAGCTACTTCTTTGTTCCTTAACTCTTTCACTTGCCAGTCCAAAATCTCTACCAGGACCTCTTCATAAGCAAGGTTCTCATCAACTCCAAAACCCTCTAAAGAAAGGATGGACACCGGATCACCAATGCATTTATTAAGCATGGAGACATGAAACACCGAGTGAACAGGGGTGTTCGTTTGGCAACTCTAATTTATATGCCACTTTCCCGACACGTTTCAAGATTTGGTATGGGCACACAGACTGGGGACTTAACTTCCCCATTTTCCAAACATCATAACACCTTTCATTGGTGAAATCTTCAAGTAGACCCAATCACCTATTTCAAACTCCAATTCCCTCCTATTATCGGCATAAGATTTTTGCTGACTATGAGCCATTTCAAACCTTTCCCTAATAAGCTGGACCTTTTCAATAGCATCATAAATTAGTTTGGGGCCTATTAGAGTAAAGTCACCTACTTCAAACCAACCCACGGGTGACCTACACCTTCTACTATATAGTGCTTTAAAAGGAGCCATGGTAATGGTTGAGTGGTAACTATTGTTGTAGGCAAATTCTATCAAAGGAAGATGATCGTCCCAACTATCCTTGAAATCTATCACACATACCCTCAACATGTCCTCTAAGGTTTGAATGGTGCATTCCGCTTGACCATCCACTTGAGGTTTGAATGTGGTACTAATCTTAACATTGGTATCGAGCCCCCTTTGGTGTTCGGCTTTGACTTGTTGACAATTCTATAATTAGCCTTTACTTAATTTGATATCAACATTCATTGGGCACTCATGCCAACATCTCATCTTAATAGCTCATATGTTCCTTAAGTGAGAATGCTTCTTCCACTTTAGAAACACTAGCATGTGAGTAAACCTTTCACATTACAATCATATTGTCTTCATGACAGTGTCCTTTCAATCAACACAATAAGCTTCTCATAAACATACATACATCATACATAACCGAGAGTATAGGGTATAGGGATGAAAGATCTTATCATCAACACCACAGCAACACAACAGATATAGAATCATTATCATCTAAGAAATTCATAATCTCATACACAATTCCCATAAAGAGACATAACCTTCATACCTTTGCCCTTCAAGGGTCTTGGAATCACAATCAACCCAAATATACACAATTACTACATAATATAGGAGGAATTCATGATTCAATAGCTTAATCATCGTAAACATATTCAATTGAAATATTCACAATATTCTCCAGCCCACAAAATCAATTCAAGATCTAACAACATGGGGAACACATGGGTCTTTGGGGAATTCTCATTATAAACATCAATTCTCCATCAATATATTCTTGATTCGTCATTAACAACTATAAACAATCATAACTAAGCAATGAAAACGTTTTGGGAAGAAGTCCCATGTTATAGAAAGAAAACCCTAGAAATTTCCGGGATTTTGACTTCTTGAAAACATATTTGAACGGGCTCCTTATGTGGTAGCTACCCAAGGATGAAAATCAACCTTACCTTGTCTAAGGAACTCCAAGAATTTTGGGGAAGATCCTTGAAACCCTAGCTCCAATGTCTTCTTCTTCTTCTTCTAGAATCTAGAGAGAGGATTTTTGAGAGAAGAATGATGTTCCTGGGTTTCTTCTTTTATTAATTGGGAGCGACTAAATTTAAGGATAGTTGACTTTAAAAAGTATATATACTTGTTTGGAAAAGAGTGGAAAAGTATTGGTTCAAGTTTAGGAAAGATTACTTAAAAGCCCTTACTTAAACTTCATTTTTGTGTGTTTGGCCCGCTTAAGCTCGCCCTTTGGCACGCTTGGCTTGCCAAACCACTTAGGCAACTCGCCTAATAAACCTTAAGCTCACACATTTTAACAGTAGGACACCAAATTGAGCAGCTCACTTGGGCGATGGGGAGGACTGTTGGGCGAATCGCGAATTCATAGGGCGATCCCCAAGCCATCTCGTCCATTTGGACAGTAGCTTAGGCTAGGAGGGACATCACAATGGGCTACCAAGTGCACTTTGGCGCGTCGCCAAGTGTCTTGGGCGACCATGCTGCCAATCACCAACCTGCTCAAAGTGAAGCCAAGGTTCTCCTTCACCCTTCCTTGATTAATTAGGTCCTTACCTTCTTCCTAGATGTTTTCCTTCTTCGTTTTAGCTTTTAATTAGGTCTTAAACATCCTCGGAAGTTACATAAACGCATCCACTAATCATAACTCAACCTAGACACCACCTTAAAGTTACATCACTCCACACAATGAGGCTCTAGTTTAGCCTATTGATTTTTTGGGTCGTTACATTATCCCCTCCCCCTTAGGAATGACACTTTAAATGCATTAAGGGGGATAAAGACTTAAAACTAGCAGCCCATCATACTAGACATCTAAAAAGATACAAATCATAGGAGGAAACATCATAGACTCAATGCAACAACCAGATGTAGGAACTACATCAATAACTTCAAGATGCACCAAAATTTCCATTTCATACAAACATGAGAGGAACTACCTTCTCCAACACAAGCAAGCTCAATCACAACAATATTAAGCCAACAAGTCATTTCATCACAACATATCTAAACATGTTCATCAACTCATCTCATGAAGTCACATATGTCAACATCATACACAAATGCAATTCATCATGGAAAACATGTAATTCATGAAAGCTCAATTTATACTAAACATGAATTTCATCTAGAACATGCCTATACAAGGAAATCATGCAAAACTAAAACATTACACAAGACTCCCAAAAATACTAAGAACTCAAAAGGAATTTTTTTACCTCAAGTTAGGATAGGAGTAGAAACAAATAGATGAGGGCAACGGGACTTCATATCGGCCTCGACCTCCCATGTAGCACCCTCAACTAGGTGGTTTCTTCAAAGAACCTTAACGGAACCTACTTCTTTTTTCCTTAACTCCTTCACTTGCCGGTCCAAAATCTCAACCGGGACCTCTTCATAAGCAAGGTTCTCATCAACTCCAAAACCCTCTAAAGGAAGGATGGAAACTGGATCACCAATGCATTTATTAAGCATGGAGACATGAAACACCGGGTGAACTGGGGACAATTCGTTTGGTAACTCTAATTCATATGCCACTTTCCCAACACGTTTCAAGATTTGGTACGGGCCCACATACCGGGGACTTAGCTTCCCCTTTTTGCCAAACCTCATAACACCTTTAATTGGTGAAATCTTCAAGTAGAACCAATCACCAATTTCAAACTCCAATTCCCTCCTTTCATTATCGGCATATGATTTTTGCCGACTATGAGTCGTTTCCAACCTTTTCCTAATAAGCCAGACCTTTTCAATGGCCTCATAAATTAGTTCAGGGCCTATTAGAGCAAACTCACCTGCTTCAAACCAACCCACCGGTGATTTATATCTTCTACCATATAGTGCTTTAAAAGGAACCATGGCAATGCTTGAGTGGTATCTATTGTTGTAGGCAAATTCTATCAAAGGAAGATGATCGTCCCAACTACCCTTGAAATCTAGCACACATGCCCTCAACATGTCTTAAGGTTTGAATGGTGCATTCCGCTTGACCATTCGTTTGAGGGTGGAATGCAGTACTAAGCTTAACATTGGTACCGAGTGCCTTTTGGAATGCGTTCCAAAAATGTGAAGTAAATTGGGCACCCTGATCCGATATAATAGATAAGGGAACCCATGCAACTTCACAATATCATTGATATATGGCATAGTCTTCCACCAAAAACGAAGTCTTAACCGAAATAAACTGGGCTGATTTTGTTAACCTATCAACAATGACACAAATAGAATCATGTTCCCTTGGAGTACGAGGCAACCCAACCACAAAGTCCATATTAACATCCTCTCACTTCCAACTAGATATTTCTATATATTGGGACAAACCTCCGAGTTTTTGGTGTTCGGCTTTATCTTGTTGATAATTCGGACATTTGGCTACAAAACCTGCTATATCCTTTTTCAAGCCATTCCACCGATAGACTTCCCGTAGATCACGGTACATCTTGGTGGCTCCCGGATGAATGGAGTTTCGTGAACCATGAGCTTCTTCTAAAATTTTCTACCTTAAGCCATCAACATCCGGAACACATAATATACCTTGGTACCTAAGCACCCCATCTCCCCCTTGGGAGAAAGCCTCAACGGACTTGTTGAGAAGTGACTCTTTCAACTCCATTAAAATAGGATCAAGATATTGCTTAGACTTCACATCAACAAAAAGAGATGATTCGGAACTATGATGAACCATAACCCCCCCCCCTTGGTAGAATCCACTAGTTGGACACCTAATTGGGCCAACCTATGTACATCACAAACCAATTCCTTCTTCTCATCTTCTATGTGAGCCACACTACCTATGGACAATCTACATTAGCGTCCGCAACTACATTTTCCCTTTCAGGATTGTTAAAGGACACTCATATCATAATTCTTCAAAAGTTCTAACCACCTTCTTCGTCGGCGATTCAACTCTTTTTGGCTAAAAACATATTGAAGACTCTTGTGGTCGGTAAACACGTCTACATGCACCCCATAGATATAGTGTCTCCATATTTTCAAGGCAAAAACCACTGCCACTAGTTCGAGATATTGCATCGCGTAATTCTTTTCATGCATCTTAAGTTGCCGTGGAGCATAGGCAATTACTTTACCATGTTGCATGAGAACACACCCCAACCCTATCCTCGAAGCATCACAATATACAATGAATATGTTGGTACATTCCGGCATGGTCAATACTTCAACTCCTGAAAGCTCTTTTCACAAGCCTCCGTCCACTCAAATTTAGACTTTTTTTGGGTCAAGGCCGTTAATGGAGAAGCAATAGATGAGAAGCCCTCTAAAAATCTTTTATAATACCCGGCCATTCCCAAAAAGCTACGAATATCGGTGGGACTTAGGGGTCTAGGATAACTTTTCACTGCATCAGTTTTCTTCGCATCAACCTCTATACCCACACTTGACACAATGTGACCCAAGAAAGCAATCGACCTCAGCAAAAGCTTGCACTTGCTAAATTTAGCATAAAGTTGGTGGTCCTTGAGGACTTGCAACACTAACCTCAAATGCTTCATATGATCACCCTCCCTCCTTGAATAGATCAGAATTTCGTCAATAAAGACGATCACAAACAATTTAACATATTTCCTAAATACCCTATTCATAAGATCCATGAACGCCACCTGGGCATTTGTTAGACCAAAACACATAACTAACAATTCGTAGGGACCATATCTTGTACGGAAGGCCATTTTAGGAATGTCAACCCCTCTCACCCTAAGTTTGTGATAAATCGACCTTAAGTCAATCTTCGAAAAGTAACTCGCCCCTTGGAGTTGGTCAAACAAATCTTCAATTCTAGGGAGTGGGTACTTATTCTTTATAGTGACTTTGTTCAATTGGCGATAATCTATACACACCGAAGTGAACCATCTTTCTTCTTCACAAACAATACCGGGGAAACCCATGGAGATATGCTTGGTTGAATAAAACCCTTATCTAGTAAATCCTTGAGTTGTTCCTTCAATTCCTTTAATTCGGCCAGAGCCATCCAATAAGGAAGAATTGATATGGGTAGTGTATCCGGAAAAAGATCGATGCCGAAGTCTATTTCCCATTCGGGATAGATTCCGGGTATGTCATCGGGAAAGACTTCCGGAAATTCCCTTACTATGGGGACCGACCCTAAAGGAAGAGTATAGGACTCAATGTCGTTGACCCTCACAATGTGATAGATACACCCCTTAGAAATCATTTTTCTAGCTTTCATATATTAGACAAAACGACCTTTAGGAATAGAGTTTCCCCCCTTCCATTCTAACACGGGTTCATTTGGAAATTGAAACTTTACTACCCGAGTTCTACAATCAATTGAGGCAAAACAAGTATGCAACCAATCCATCCCCAATATGACATCAAATTCCAACGTATCTAATTCTACTAAATCAACCAAGGTGACTCTATGAGATAAGGAAATAGGACAATTCCTATAAACCCTTCTAGCAACAACCGAGTCACCTATTGGGGTGGAAACCAAAAAAGGTTCCTCTAGCTTTACGGGGAGTACATCAAATTTCATCTCCACTAAAGGGGTAACAAAAGATAAAGTGGCATCGGGGTCTAACAATGCATAAACATAAATGGAAAATACTTGTAACATACCGATGACAATGTCCGGAGGGCCCTCTTGATCACTTCTAAATTGGAGATCATAGAAGCGATTTTTCTTGGGAGCATCGGAGTTGGAGCCACTAGGAGGGACTTGCTTGCCCTCTCTCCCTTGAACTTTTAGCATAGGACAATCCCTCTTCATGTGCCCACTTTTTCCACAATTAAAACACACATTCGTGCCCACAAGACACATGCCCCCAAGCTTTTTGCCACACTTTGTACAATTAGGTTTATCAACATATGAACCACCTCCATCACCACCTTGTGGCTTTGGAGTAGGCACCCTCTCTTTGTTGACCTTAGGAGTGCTAGAAGTTCCTTGATTTGAGAACCTCTTCTTAAATCTTGGTGTGCCTTGAACCTCAAATCTACCCTTAGACGAATTACCATCATCCACTCTTGCCCTTTTCACTACTCTACCCACTTGCTTAAGCTTTTGTTCCTCAATTTTCTTGGCATGAATCATAACACATGAGATGTTCATGGTTGGAATATGCATCGCTGATCTACATTCATTCACCACAAGATTGGATATCCCCATAATAATTTTTTTCATTTTCGCCCTAGAGTCTGCCACCAAGGTTGGGGCATATTTGGATAATTGTTTGAACTTGAGGCTATATTCCTTCACACTCATGCCTCCTTGGCGGAGGTTGATGAATTCTTGCATCTTTCTCTCCCTTAGCTCTAAGGGGAAAAACCTATCAAGGAATGTCGTCTTAAACACTCCCCCAATCAATTGGTCCCGCTCTAATGCACATCTCTTCCTTCCATTGCTCATGCCACACTTTAGCCACGTCCTTGAGTTGGTAAGCAGCTAGTTCCGCCTTCTCTCTTGAAGACTCTCACATTGCTTCAAGCAACTTAAACACCTCCTCAATAAAACCTTGTGGATCTTCATCAACTTTGGAGCCATAGAATGTAAGGGGATTCATTTTTGTGGAATCCCTTATCCTAGAAGGGGTAGTACTTGCATTAGGGTTCACTTGACCCCTAGCATTTCTTGTGACTTGAGCCGTTAGAGCATCACTTAAAGTTTGGAGAGCCGTCTTTATCTCCATATTGGTCAAGGCCCCCTCCTCATTAGGAGCTTCAGGAACTTGAGCCCCTTGGTGACCTTTGGGAGGAACTCCCTCATCATTAGAAATCTCCTCTTCCACTCTTCTTGCGGCTTCTCTTCTTGTATTCATATTCCTATATGCACAAGAAAAGGGTTAGGAAAAAGACTTCATAGAGTAAAAACTTCAAGGCATGACTAATGTATAATCAAAGAAGTGAAAAGTTCCTAAGCATCTTATAGCCTCTCATTCATAAGTGTGGCGCGCTTCATACATGTGAACAAGACTCTACTAGATGTGGTTCATGAGACATCACCCTAGAATCATTCTAAACCTTATACTCTAATACCAACTTTATCATGACCCGAGAGCACCCCCTAGTCGTAACACGGTGTATTTGACCCCGGAGGGGTCTTATACAAGCCCTTAGCATACATCATCACAATAAGACATAGAAATATATGGAAAAATTAAAACATTTACAATGGAAATCAACTTCTTTCATATAAGCAAAATAGGAAACTAGAATTATCTCAATCACCATCTAGACATAAGAGTATAAATAGGATCTATGCCCTTACATCAATAAAGTCATAAAAAATAGGAAATGCAACATAGTCTAGAATATAGAAGGTAAACTAGATACTAGAATCAATAGCAACTTGTCCTCGAACTTGAGGACTCACCAAGCCGGGGGAATGGTCGACCCAAGCTTCACCTTGATGAAAGTGGTAAGTATCAACGACCGGAACCTACACCTATAGAGAGTAGAAAATATGGGTTTGCACAAATAATTATACTAAGTATGGATGCCATTTATAAAATCCATAAAACATGCATAAAAGGGACATTTAGTTGAAATCATGTCTTTATCAAGTTTTAAAACCAATATCACATTTATGAAGAAACATAAGCAAACCCAAGCGTATAAGCAACCCAATGCAACACTAGTGCAATGCAAAGGTGAGATCCCATAACCCTACCAAATGCAAAGTATCACCTTTAGGCCACCAACAGCATATATACTTCATCTTACCATAGTAATAACCAACATACACAAAAGTGAAGACATTCATATTTATAATCATTCATACATACCATTTCATACATAGTTCATAAGTGATAATAATCATAAGAGAACCTTACCAAAACCCCTCTTAGAGTCTACTTGTGCAATGTACAAGTGAAGTCCCATACCCCCACTCACACTAAGTAGTACCCCTGTAGAAGTCGTAGTTAAAGTCCATGTCCTTACCATAGTTCATTCTTAACCTTTTGGGAAAGATTGCATTAACCGACATAGACCATGTGAGCTACATGGAATCCGGTGTTCTACCCCCACACCAAAAAGAGGTGTTCTACTTGACTAAGGTAGAATGTACATTCTAGTTATTTAGGTGGATCCACTAGCTAAGACCTATGTGGGCACATAGTAATGGGACAAGGAGATTGCTACTATAAACGACTTGCTAAACGTAAAAGGTTTCCATCTCAAGAGATATCGTACAATGGGAAGCCGGACCTGCTAAACGTAAAAGCCTCCATCTCACTTTCATATCCTCTTGGTGCTACACATTATGCCCTTTAATAGTCATAATTAGCCTTTACTTAAGTTCATATCAGCATTCATTGGGCACTCATGCCAACATCTCATCATAATAGCTCATATGTTCCATAAGTGAGAATGCTCCTTTCACTTTAGAAACACTAGCATGTGAGTAAATCTTTCACAATACAATCGTATTGTGATTGTGACAATGTCCTTTCAATCAACACAATAATCTTCTCATAAACATACATACATCATGCATAATCGAGTGTATAGGGTGTAGGGATAAAAGATCTTATCATCAACACCACAACAACACAATAGAAATAGAATCATTACCATCTAAGAAATTCATAATCTCATACACAATTCCCATAAAGAGACATAACCTTCATAACTTTTCCCTTCAAGGGTCTTGGAATCACAATCAACCCAACTATACACAATTACTACATAATATAGGAGGAACTCATGAATCAATAGCTTAATCATCATAAACATATTCAACTGACATATTCACAATATTCTACAACCCACAATATCAACTCAAGTTCTAACAACATAGGGAACACACAAGTCCTTTGGGAATTCTCATTATAAACATCAATTCTCCATCAATATATTCTTGATTCATCATAAACAACCATAAACAATCATAATTAAGCAATGAAAACGTTTAGGGAAGAAGACTTATGTTATAGAATGAAAACCCTAGAAATTTGGGGGATTTTGATATCTTGGAAACATATTTGAAGGGGCTCTTTAGGTGGTAGCTACCCAAGCATGAAAAGCAAACATACCCTTTCTAAGGAACTCCAAGAATTTTGGGGAAGAACACTGAAACCCTAGCTCCAATGTCTTCTTCTTCTTCTCGAGTCTAGAGAGAGGATTTTTGAGAGAAGGATGATGTTCCTGGGTTTCTTATTTTATTAATTGGGAGTAACTAAATTTAAGGAAACTTGACTTCAAAAAGTAAATGCACTTGTTAGGAAAAGAGTGGAAAAGTAATGGTTCAAGTTTAGGAAAGATTACTTAAAAGCCCTTACTTAAACTTCATTTTTGTGCTTTTGGCCCGCTTGAGCTCGCCCTTTGGCACCCTGTTCTCGACAAACCACTTAGGCGACTCGCCCAATGAGCCTTAAGCTCGCCCATTTTTACAGTAGGGCATCAAAGTGGGCAGCTCACTTGGGCGATGGGGAGGGCTGTTCGGCGAATCGCCAACCAATTGGGCGATCCCTAAGCCGTCTCGCCCATTTGTACAGTAGCTAAGGCTAGGATCGACAGCACAGTGGGTGACCAAGTGCACTTTGGCGCGTCACCAAGTGACTTTGGCGACCCTGCTACCAATTGCCAACCTGCCCAAAGAGAAGCCAAGGTTCTCCTTCACCCTTCCTTAATTAATTAGGTCCTTACCTTCTTCCTGGATGATTTTCCTCTTTGTTTTAGCTTTTAGTTAGGTCTTAAACATCTCCAGAAGTTACATAAACGCACCCATTAATCCTAACTCAACCTAGACACCACCTTAATGTTACATCACTCTACATGATCAGGCTCTAGTTTAGCTTATTGATTTTCTGGGTGTTACATTATTCCCCCCCCCCCTTAGGAACATTCATCCCCGAATGGCACTTTAAACGTATTAAGTGGGATAAAGACTTAAAACTAGCAGCCCATCATACTAGACACCTCAAAAGGTACAAATCATAGGAGGAAACATCATAGACTCAATGCAACAACCAGATGTAGGAACTACATCCATAACTTCAAGATGCACCAAAATTTCCATTTCATGCAAACATGAGAGGAACTACCTTCTCCAACACAAGGAAGCTCAATCACAACAGTATTAAGCCAACAAGTCATTTCATCACAAAATATCTAAACATGTTCATCAACTCATCTCATGAAGTTACAAATGTCAACATCATACACAATGCAATTCATCATGGAAAACATGTAATTCATGAAAGCTCAATTTATAGTAAACATGAATTTCATCTAGAACATGACTATACAAGGAAATCATGCAAAACTAAAGCATTACACAAGACTCCCAAAAATACTAAGAACTCAAAAGGAATTTCTTACCTCAAGTTTGGATAGGAGTAGAGACAAATAGATGAGGGTAACGGGACTTCATATCGGCCTCGGCCTCACATGTAGCACCCTCAACTAGGTGGTTCCTTCAAAGAACCTTAACGGAAGATACTTCTTTGTTCCTTAACTCCTTCACTTGTTGGTCCAAAATCTCAACCAGAACCTCTTCATAAGCAAGGTTCTCATCAACTCAAAAACCCTCTAAAAGAAGGATGGACACCGGATCACCAATGCACTTATTAAGCATGGAGACATGAAACACCGGGTGAACCGGGGCCAATTCATTTGGTAAATCTAATTCATATGCCACTTTCCAGACACATTTCAAGATTTGGTACGGGCTCACATACCGGGGACTTAACTTCCCCTTTTTGCCAAACCTCATAACACCTTTCATTGGTGAAATCTTCAAGTAGAACAATCACCAATTTCAAATACCAATTCCCTCCTTCTATTATCTGCATAAGATTTTTGTAGACTATGAGCCGTTTCCAACATTTCCATAATAAGCCGGACCTTTTCAATGGCATCATAAAATAGTTCGGGGCCTACTAAAGCAAACTCACCTACTTCAAACCAACCCACCGGTGACCTACACCTTCTACCATATAGTGCTTCAAAAGGAGCCATGGTAATGCTTGAGTGGTAACTATTGTTGTAGGTAAATTGTATGAAAGGAAGATGATCGTCCCAACTACCCTCGGAATATATCACACATGCCCTCAACATGTCCTCTAACGTTTGAATGGTGCGTTCCACTTGACCATCCGTTTGAGGGTGGAATGCGATACTAAGCTTAACATTTGTACCGAGCCCCTTTTGGAATGCCTTCCAAAAATGTGTAGTAAATTGGGCATCCCGATCCGATATAATAGATAAGGGAACCCCATGCAACTTCACAATTTCATTGATGTACATCTTGGCATAGTCTTCCGCCGAAAACAAAGTCTTAACCGGAATAAAGTGGTTAAGACTCACAATACATGCATAAACACCATTCCATAATTACTTATTTATTAGTTTTTCGCTATTAATTATTCATGGTTTGCACAACCCTTGTTGTGGATTTAGATACTCATGCCTGGGTGATAAAAAATAATTATAGGGTTAATAGAATAAATCATGACTTACTATTAAAGTAGATGAAATTTGGAATCTTGAATTGATCAACAAAAAGCAATCTTATATACCGACACTTCCAGAATCAATTGTAGAAAATGTTTACAAGTAAATTGTCAAAGACAAAAGTATGTATCTCAAAACATCTAACAACCAAAAAAAGAAATAATACAACTAATATTTGTAGAAATCAAATCCTAAACATTGTAGGAAAAGGAAATTAAAGGAAATTCCTCTTGGGTAAAGGTTTCTTGTAACACCTGGGATTCAAAAAGGGTAGAATTGCAGCTTTCTTTAGGATCTGGTAGAATTTGCGATGGAGCCACCCACTGCCCTTGGGCTGACACACGGACCATATGTCACCTCTGTGGTTGTCCAGTCCAAGTGTCACGACCCAAGGTACCCCCTAAGTGTAACATAGCGTATAGGACCCCGAGAGGCCCCATACAAGCCACTTAGAATTCATAACATAAGACATTGAACAAAAGAGATAATAAAATACATTTCAAGTCCAAAAGTTTTTTTTTTTTATTTTATAAAAGTAAAGAGGAAGTCTAAAAACTTTGTCTCAATAGCCATCTAGTACAATAGAATGAAATTTGTCCTAGCCCATACATCATGTCCAAAACAGAAAATAAGAATGAAGACTGAAACAATGAAAATCCGCCCTCTAAGCATGAGGACTCACCAAAGCTTGGAATCTCTCAAGTAAACATCTAGCCACAAAACTGAGAACACTGACTGTCGAACCCTACATTTGGGTAAATGTAGGCAAGAATATGCATTACTACAAAGCAATGTACCAAGTATGATAGTCATGCATATAAAAAAAAATTATCATGCTAAAATAGGACATTTTTATAACATGTAATGATCAAGCTAAAACATGAAACTTGAGAGTTAAAAGCATATGCCATAAAACATGATCAATGCAAGTGAATGTCATCTTGAAACATACTTACGATACTTCTTGAAGTAACCTTCATTCATCATAACTTTACTTGATTGTGGGAAGTAGCCTTAACCGACATATAAGACCATGTGAGCTAGCAACATGGAATCCGGTGTCTACCCCACAACGAAAAGGGGTGCCCTACTTGCCACGGTAAGGACCATGAACTTCTAACTATTATGGATCCACTAGCTAATGTCTATCTAGACAATCTTGTGTTGGGGGACACACATAATCGCTACTTGTCTACTTGGTTCTAAGCTTAACTTCCATGGAATAGTTCTTAATCCTATTCATCTTAACTCATACAGGAACATGGTTAATTGCCTCTTGTCCTTACATCATGTAACATGGGTAATCGCCTCTTGTCATTCAATTAGAGAGCATGGGTAATCACCTCTTGCCTCATCCAAAGCATTGGTTCCCTTTAGGTGAGAAAGCCTTTAAACCCTAAGAACCCTTATCATGTGAGAAAACCTGTAACAATTCATTCTTACATGTGTATACGAGAAATTCTTTAAATCAACACAACAATAGCACATCATTGATACTTCCATCTCAAAGCATCCTTAAAATAATTACATCATTTCATAAGAACATGCATACTTTCATAATTCACCTTTGATTGTTAAAACCCAGTTTCATTCATCAATACATAGAAAACAATGGTTAGACATGGGTTCATAGATATTCATCATAGATTCATATAATCCTATCAATTCATGCTTGATTTCATAAAACTCTTCTTTCATAATCCAAGACCTACATTATATGCTCATAACTTGGAAAACATGAGAATTACACAGGTTCATGGGGGATCACCATAAAAACATGAGATTAAATCAATTTATGCATCATAGATCATAAATCAATCAATTAGATCAACAATTAGGAGAACCCATAACATAGAAGAAAACCCTAACTCAATGGGGGAATTCTTACTTTGAAAATAGGAGAATTTGGGAACTACAAGAATGGAAGGAATCCATGAATGAAAACTATCGTACCTCAAAGCTACTTGCTTAACTTCAATGGAGGAATTGGAGACTTAACTTGCAAACCCTAGCTTGGACCTTTCTTCTTGAAGTTTTCTAGAGAGAGAAATATTTGGGAGGAAGACTTGTTCTTCTTTTATAAATTATAGAGAATGATTTTCAATGGGGAAATGTTAGAGTTAAAACACTTATATAGGGGTTTTTGGGAAGGGTAAAACAACATAGTACTAGTCTAGACTTATTAGAAAAAGACCCAACTGCCCCTAGGACATAACTACCGACCTCAAATGATGCCTTGACCAACAAACCGTGGTTTGATCGATGGTCCGTCCTATTGGTCCGTCATCTGGTGTACGAAAGTGGATTTGAGGCAATGATCCACGGACCATGGACCCAACAACGGTTCGTTAGTCCAGGTCATTATTCTTGATCCTCTATATTCATTTAGGTGGCCAATCAGCGAACGGGACCTATGGTCTGTGTTTCAATTCACGGCCGTGGTTGATCTCTGTCGGATGGCACCAGAAACTTCTGAAAACTTGTTATTTGGCCCTTTTCTCAAATCTGAGGTGTTACATTATCTCCCCCTTGGCATCATTCATCGTTGAATGGGATTTCAATCATCATAAAAAGAAAAGGACTCTAAACTAGCAACCCATCATGCATGCAACCTCATCTAAGTGCATACAACCAAACAAGAACCTCGACTCCAAGCTAGAACATAGTCAAAGCATCATAAGAAAGATAGGAACTAGACCTAGCAGCCCAATATGCATGCAAACACATAACTGTAAATATCTATGGAGGAATCATCAACTTTAAGCTAAAGAATGTTTAATCATCATATCATGATGTCTATATGCAACACATACTAAATGCATATAAACAAGTAGAAATCAACTAAATAAACTCATTTTCTCAAACTTAAGCTTTTCATGAATCATGCATAGTAAGGAAATCATGGAAAACATTTTAAGACACATGACACCCAAGGAATAAACCATGAGGAGCTAATTACATCAAGCTAGAGTAAGGGTAGATGGAAAGAGATGAGTTTATCAGGACATCATATCGGCTTCGGCCTCCCAAGTAGCACCTTCAACTAATTGATTCCTCCATAACACTTTCATGGAAGAAACTTCTTTATTTCTTAACTTCTAGACTTGCTGGTCCAAAATCTCAATCGGAACTTCTTCACAAGATTTCCTTAACCCCTAAACTTTCTAAGGGAACTATAAAGGACGGATCACCAACACATTTCTTCAACATAGAGACATGGGAAACCGGATGCACCAATGCCAATTCGTTAGGCAATTCAAGTTCATAAGCAATCTTACTAACACGCCTTAAAATCTGATATGGGCATACATATCGGGGACTAAGCTTCCCTTTCTTACCAAACCTCATTACACCCTTCATAGGTGAAATTTTCAAGTAAACCCAATCATGAACATCAAAATCAAGGTCTCTTCATCTTACATCGGCATATGACTTTTGTTGACTTTGTGTCATTTTCAACTTTTCTCTAATCAGTCGAACTTTTTTTATAGCCTCATATGCCAACTCAGGACCTATTAAGGAAAATTCACCCACCTCAAACCAACCTATAGGGGATCTACACTTCCTACCATTCAATGCCTCAAATGGAGCCATACTAATAATCGAGTGATATCTATTATTATAAGCAAACTCAATCAAAGGCAAGTGATCATCCTAATCACCCTAGAAATCAATCACACAAGCTCTCAACATATCTTCCAAGGTTTGGATAGTACGCTCCGCTTGCCCATCGGTTTGTGGATGAAAGGTTGTACTATGTTTAACATGAATACCAAGACCCTTTTGAAAAGATCTCAAAAACTGATAAGTGAAATGGGTACCACGATTCGAGATAATGGTACTCCATGCAACTTTACTATTTCTCTCAAGTACAATCTATCATAGTCCTCTGCCAAATAAGAAACCTTGATGAGAATGAAATGAGCCGATTTCGTCATTCAATCTACTATAACCTAAAATTAAATCATGTTGTCGCTGAGTGCAAGGAAAACTAGCAATGAAGTCCACATAAACATCTTCCCACTTCTGGGTAGGAATGTTAATGTCTTTGGATAAAACTCCTGGTTTGTGATGATCAACTATCACTTGTTGACAATTAGGACATTTAGCCACAAATCCCGCAATATCCCTCTTCATCCCATTCCACCAATAGATCTCCCGCAGATCATGGTACATCTTGGTGGCTCCTGGGTAAATAAAATATCAAGAACTATGGGCTTCTAATAAGATTTGTTCCCTCAAGTCTCAGTATTAGGAGCACACAAACGACCTTGATATCTAAGTACACTATCTCCCCCTTGGGAGAAAGCCTATACGGACTCTTTAAGCACCACTTCTTTTAATTGAACCAAAATTGAATCAAGACCTTTCTTGGCTTTCACATCCGCCATAAAAGATGATTTGGAACCATTGTGGACCATAACACCATCCTTGGTAGAGTCTACTAACTGAACACCCAACCAGTCCAATCTATGAACATCCCTAACCAACTCCTTCTTATCTTCTTCAATATGAGCAACACTACCCATAAATAACCGGCTAAGAGCATCTGCCACCACATTCGCTTTGCCGGGGTGATAGAGAACACTCATATCATAATCTTTCAATAACTCAAGTCACCTCCTTTGGCAAAGATTTAAATCCTTTTGATTAAACACATATTTCAAACTCTTGTGGTTGGTAAACACATCTACAAGAACACCATAAAAATAGTGGTTCCAAATCTTTAAGGTAAAAACAAAAGCCGCTAATTCAAGGTCATGGGTAGGATAATTCTTTTCATGAACTTTAATTCTCCTTGAAGAATAGGCAATAACTTTCCCATTTTGCATAAGCAGTCTTTCTAGACCAATTCTCGAGGCATCACAATAAACAACAAAATCATCACTCCCTTCCTATAAATTCAACACCAGAGAGGAAGTAAGTTTATCCTTCAACTCTTGAAAACTTTTCCTACATACTACGGACCATATTAACTTAGCCTTCTTTTGAGTCAATTCTTTAAATTGAGGCAACAATCAAAGAAAACCCCACAACAAATCTTCTACAGTAACCAGCTAAACCCAAGAAACTTTTAATATTTGAAGGATATAGAGGTCAAGGCCAACTCTTGACTGCATCCATCTTCTTAGGATCTACCTCAAAACCCTTACTTGAAACAATATGGCCAAGGAAAGCTACGGACCTTTGCCAAAATTCACATTTTCTAAACTTTGCAAATAGTTATTAGTCCTTGAGAATTTTCAACACAATCCTCAAATGATCCAATATGCTCATCCTCACTTCTCGAATAGATCAATAAATCATCAATTAACACAATCACAAACATGACAAGGTATTGTCTAAGCACCCTATTCATCAAATCTATAAATATCGCTGCAGCATCAGTCAAACCAAACAACATTACCAAAAACTCATAATGACCATACCTAGTTCGAAAATCCGTCTTCAAAATGTCATCTTCCTTCACCCTCAATTGGTGATAACCCAGCCGAAGGTCAATCTTAGAGAAGTAACTCGGTCCTTGAAGTTGGTCTAATATATCATCTATCCGTGAAAGAGGATACTTATTCTTAATGGCTACTTTGTTCAATTAACCATAGTCAACACACATACGAAGAGAACCATCTTTATTCCTAATAAACAAAATAGGAGCACCCCATTGAGATATACTCAGTCAGATAAAACCCTTATCCAACAAATTGTTCAATTGCTCCTTCAATTATTTAAGTTTTGCCGGAGCCATAATGTAGGGAGGAATAGAAATAGGTTGCATATTTGGGAGAAGTTCAAGACCAAAGTCTATTTCCCTTTCGTGAGGAATACTGGGTAAATCATCTTGGAACACTTCCAGAAACTCACTAACAACGGGGACTGACTCAAGAGTAGGAGTTTCAGAGTCCACATCCCTCACCCTAACTAGATGATATATACACCCCTTTGAAATCATCCTCCTAGATTTAAGACAAGAGATAAACTAAACCTTAGGCATTGAATTTCCCCCTATCCATTCTAGGACAGGCTCATTCGGCAACTGAAACATGACTACAAGAGTTCTACAATCATTAGAGGCATAAAAAGAGTGCAGCTAATCCATACAAGGATAACATCAAAATCTAGCATATCAAGCTCTACCAAGTCAACAAGAGTAACTGTATGGGACAAGGAAACAGAACATTTTCTATAGATCCTCTTAGCCTCAATAGAATCACCAACAGGAGTACAGACAGAAAAAGGTGCTAACAACACATCCAGAAGAATATCAAACCTCATTACCACTGTAACACCCCGTATTCTACATGTACTAGTTCTATTTATATGACACTTATAATTTGCTTTGTGGTAAGGTTATAGAATCGATTTCCTATGCGACTAGTTACAATAGAATAGGTTTAAAGTGAAAATTCCGTAGAGTTTGATGCGACCCAATTAAGTTGACGTCGATGAAAGTATTTAAACTTGAGATTATAAGTTGGTATTTAAGTCTAAAGTTAAAAGTGACATAGTGTATATAAGCTTTAAATTAAGTTGAAGGTATTAAGGTCTAGAAATGGAATAAAATATTGAGGTGCTTGCTTGAATTAACTAAACTAGTAGGTGACAAGTACGTGCCTCATCTACTTTGACTTATTGAATAGCCCAAAGGACAAAGTAGGTGCATCACCTACTTTGAGTTATTGACCAGCCCAAAGGACCAAGTAGGTGCATCACCTACTAAGAATCTTTTGACCAAGTTATTGGGCCAAGTATACTACCAACTACTTCCATTAATCTGGCCCAAATTGACTAGAATAGAGGGATAATTGACAGGAAGGCCCAACATGTGTTGAAGTCCTCAAAAGGCCCAAGTTAAAAGACAAGTAGTTGGGTCACCTACCTAACAATATATGGCCCAAAATTGGCCAAGAAAGTCTGCCAATGCACCTCCCTTTTAAAGGGATAAAGATTAGATCTTATGCTTCATTTTTAACTTGCAAAATTTTAGATTAATTAAGTTTCTCTCTTGGTATTTCTTGGATTCAAACAACAGCCCTAAAACACCTTAGGGTTCTTGAATATTTTCCCCTATAGTAAAAGTTTGAAGAAGAGTTTCAGTTCTTGAAGTACAAGTTTAGAGGATAAATTTCCACAAACTAAGGTAAGGCTACTGCCCATTTTTGCCTCTCTTTTAAAATAGGATTTGGGTGGAGAATTTTGTATATATTTGTCAAGAACTAATGATGTTGATAAATCCTTGAGTTCATATTCTCTAATATGTTGAAAGAGTTTTGGGGATTGATTAGTGGTTGCCTTAGGTATATTGTTGTTGGGGGCAGCTTGGGTTATCTTGGCAAAGTATGTATGAAGTTGTATTAATATATAGAAGAAGGGTGTGGTGGTTCACCATTTGTGTAAGGGTTGTATAGGCCAACCTTCACTCAAGTGTTTAGCTACTGTTTTTTGAGGGCTTTAATGTGATTAGCTGCTAACATTAGCTTACTCATGACTTATATTGTTGTCACGACCTAATCCTACACCCCGAACATAACACGGCGTACAAGACTCTAAAGAGCCTCATACCAGCCTTATAGCATTCATAACATAAGACAATATAATATGGTGCAAAAATTTAAAACTTTTTTCTTTTACAATTGCAGTCTTTTATAAATATGAGCGGAAGTCTATTCTTTGTCTCAAACCATCTAAAACCATAATACTAAAACTTTAGGACACATCCCATACAAAAGCTCTAAACATAACAATAAAATGTAAAGGACATGGTGGTCAATCCCTCAGATACTATGAGGACTCACCATAACTTCTCTTCTTGATCTACTATGAACCTATCCACGAGGATGGAAGCCGGTATCACCAAACCCTACACTTTGTAGAAAAATGTAGAAGAAATATGGGTTAGCACAAAAATTCACTACGTAGGATAGCCCTGCAATAATCATGCTAAAAAGTACATTTTGGTTGAAAACCATGCATTTAGCTAGTTTGAGAATCATCATGAACATTAGTGTAAAAACATAAGACATAAGCATATTCAACATATAGATCACCATAGCATAATAAAATATACCATAAGCACCCTCAAAGTCTACTTGTACAATGCATAGATGAAGTCTCATACCCCAATCTATACTAAGTAAAGCTTCTTGAGTAGTCATAATTCATAGTTCATACAATCATAGGCAATACTTATATCATCATATCCAATAGAACCATATCATAAGTAACCCTAAGTTATACTTGTTCAATGCATCAATGGTAGCCCATAATACCACCCATACTAAGTGTTGACACCAAATTTTAGTCTGATATTTTTAAAGTTAATACTTTTAAGTATTTTATTATTTTTCATAGTTCAAAATAAATGTTTTCCCATTTTAATGTAATTTGTTGATAATTATCCTTATTCTCAAAATATTAGGATTTTTATCTATTAATTTTGTTTATATTATTTTGTCACATCCAGTTGAATACGTTTAAATACATGTTTGCTTTTTATTAAATCATTATTTCTGGTAAATTGCATTTTATAACCAGTCTGGGAGAGCCTTTCTCTTTTTCCGCCGCATTGTTTACATAAAAGGCTGAACAGCTCCACGGAGACTTAGAGGGCCGGATAATATTATTTTCTAAAAGAGTATTAATCTCCTTCTTACAAATTTCCATTAAATCATGATTCATCTGAATGAGCCTAGCTTTCGTAGAAATGGTTTTTTCAGTGAATCCATCAATATAAGGGAGATCAACAGTATTGGCTTTTTTGGCCCAAAATGCATTTGGAAATTCAGAGCAAATTTCTTTTTCATAAGTCTTTTGTAAATTGGAAATCTATTATTATTATGGCTATGATACCAACCTCTAAGGCAATCACCTCTGATAATGAAGAACAAGAGCAGGACTCGGACAGCGAAGCAGGTATCCATGCTATTACCAAAATAAGACCCCAGAGTTCTCATATTTTAATTAAATTAGTTGTTAATGACAATTTGACTCTTAACAAGATTGCTTTGTTAGACAGTGGTGCAGATAGAAATTGCATTATCGAAGGATTAATTCCTACTAAGTACCTTACCAAAGGGACTACCAAATTATACAGCGCCACAAGTGAACGTATAATTATTGATTATAAGTTATTTGATGCTCATATTTGCAATAATGGTATATGCCTTAAAAATGATTTTGTCATTACTAAAAATATTAACGAAGAAATTATTTTGGGGATACCATTTATTACTCAAATAAAACCTTATATTTCTGATTTTGATTCTATCAAAACAAAGATTTTAGGAAAAGAACTTTCATTTCCTTTTATTAAAACTCTTTCTCAGGAAGAGAGTAAATTTTTACATAAACAAACTGCCTTTAGAATTAATCTGATTTCTGATCAGATTTGTTTTCTCAAAGAAGATATAAAAATTAAGAAAATTGAGCAAATTTTAAAAACCCCAGAAATGGTAACTAAGATTGCCAATTTACAAAAGACTTTTGAAATAGAAATTTGCTCTGAATTTCCAAATGCATTTTGGGCCAAAAAAGCCCATACTGTTGATCTCCCTTATATTGATGGATTCACTGAAAAAGTCATTTCTAGGAAAGCTAGGCCCATTCAGATGAATCATGATTTAATGGAAATTTGTAAGAAGGAGATTAATACTCTTTTAGAAAATAACATTATCCGGCCCTCTAAGTCTCCGTGGAGTTGTTCAGCCTTTTATGTAAACAATGCGGCGGAAAAAGAGAGAGGCTCTCCCAGACTGGTTATTAATTATAAACCTTTAAACTCTGTTATAAAATGGATTAGATATCCAATTCCTAACAAAAGAGATCTTTTAAAGAGAACTTTTAAAGCAAATATTTATAGCGAATTCGGTATGAAATCAGGATTTTGGCAAATACAGATTTCCGAAAAGGATAAATATAAAACTGCTTTCAATGTCCCTTTTGGACAATATGAATGGAACGTTATGCCTTTTGGGCTTAAAAATGCCCCTTTTGAGTTTCAAAATATTATGAACTCTATTTTTAATCATATCAGCCATATTTTAATTGT
Organism: Solanum pinnatisectum; assembly: GCA_035578085.1. Lineage (NCBI taxonomy): Eukaryota > Viridiplantae > Streptophyta > Magnoliopsida > Solanales > Solanaceae > Solanum > Solanum pinnatisectum. Next base: position 11,152,904 of record CM069078.1, on the reverse strand, counting down.
TTATATTGATGATGTGTTAATCTTTTCTGAGGACATTGATTCTCATTTCAAACATTTAAATATATTCTTTAAAATTGTTAAACATAATGGACTTGTGGTTAGCGCCAAAAAGATTAAACTTTTTCAAACAAAAATAAGATTTCTTGGTCACGACTTATACCAAGGCACTTATAAACCTATTTGCAAAGCCATTGAGTTTTCTGATAAATTCCCTGATGTCATTATTGATAAAATCCAATTACAGAGGTTTTTAGGTAGTCTCAATTATGTTGCAGACTTTATCCCCAAGGTTAGACAGATTTGTAAACCATTGTATGACAGGCTTAAGAAAACACCTGTTCCATGGACTAATGAACAGACCACAGCGGTAGTCAAGATTAAAGAAATGGTTAAGAGTTTAGCTTACTTAGGTATCCCTAATCCAGATTGTTTTATGATTGTTGAGATTGATGCTTCAGATATCGATTATGGAGGAATTCTTAAGCAAAAAAGAACTCCTGAAAGTCATGAGCAATTAGTTCGTTTTACTTTCGAAGTTTGGAATTCCACCCAGAAGAACTATAGTACTGTTAAAAAGGAAGTTCTCGACATTGTCCTTTGCATTACTAAGTTCCAAGATGATTTAATTAATAGAGAATTCTTGCTTAAAGTAGATTGTAAATCTGCAAAAGAAATTCTGCAAAAAGATGTTAAAAATCTTGTTTCCAAACAGATATTTGCTAGATGGCAAGCTTTATTGTCAAGCTTTGATTTCCAAGTTGAATATATCAAAGGAGAAGAAAACTCTCTCCCAGATTTTCTAATAAGAGAATTCTTGCAGGGAAAATCATGAGGCCAGTCATGCGGCCAGGATTTAATACAAATAGCCCTTTCAAAGAAAAGGGAAAAGACACAGACAAGAAGCCATCAGCTTCACCTTTTGCAGTCAGGCCATCATTGAATAGCCCAAACAAGTTTTCAGCTCTCGCAAGCTTACCTCCCATAAATCCTTCTTATGCTATAACCTTTTTTCCATAGCTACCACCTAGATCATCCTTGTCAAACCCTTTGACTCTAATGAAACCATTTTCTAAAGAATCTGAACCATGTTCCTTCTCTGCATCAGGAAAACTCAGATTTTCCTCCCCTCAAACTAAAGATTCTTACACAATGAAAGCTCCTGAGAGCTTTAAAGAAGTTGTTTCTCCTACTCATAATAAACCTAAAGAGCGTGAAGACTTTGATGTTGTAACCTTCCAGGTCAACCATATCCTTGCCCTTGACAAGCAATTTGAGAACTATGAGGTTAAGCATTTGCTTAAACCTTGTTACACCAACAGGAATTATGTTGATACTGAAAATCCATTGAAGACCAGAAAATATTATGAATTTATTCTCATTGACACAAGTTCCATTGAAGTGGAGCATAAACTAAGCCATGATTCAGATCCGGATAGCGTTGCCTATTCTAAATTTACAATTAAAAAGGTTTTATCTCCATTTGAATGGCAGGTCGATCATCTGCATACCTCCATTAACCTCTCCAGGGAGCATAGACCCCAAACTTTTAATTGGTTCGACTATAAAAATGCTTGGTTTAACTTTCTATATTTAAGGTCGACCACTCATACATGGTTTGTCAAATATAGTCCAAAATTTTCCAAATCTATCATGCCCAGATGGTTCTATGAATGGTGAAACTGTTTTGGAGGAAATCAGAAAGTTTTACCAAAACTATTTTTAGATAAATTCAATCAGTTTCAAACTGAACAAGATATTTCTACTCTCCCTAAGCACATTAAATTGTGCAAATATTTTGTCCAAAAAAGAGTTTCTTTTATTATTAGTTGGACATTTTCTATCCATGTATATGATAGGATCAAATATTTATCAAAAGAAATTTGCATTAAAGGATGGTCGCCAACTCCTAAAGAAGCTCAACGTCCTTCTTCAGCCTCGACAAGTGGTAAAAAATCATCTTCCAAAGATGATTTAAAGAAAAGGCTTCAACAGGCATTATCAGATCTAGAGGATGACAAATCCACTAACGAAACAGCCTTACTATTACTAGAAGAGGCATCTTTACAAAGTGATGACAATGGAGATATGTTAAAGCCAAAAGATTTAGCACAGTCTTATCAAGATCCATTTTATGATTGATCTAATTAAATAAATAATCCAGTATAGGATATTAAAATCCAAAATTACTGACCTTCTAAATAGAGACTCAAAGAGTTGGAATTATTTAAGAAGGTAAGAGATGAAACTCAAGGAGTTGGAATATCTCTTGATTAGTTAATTACTCAGACTAATTATTCAATGGAGACCAACGGAATCTCACAACAGTAAAGGATGAAGCAGCCACTACTTCCAAATAGCAGATGGCCGACAACTTTATGAAAGGCAGCCACTACTTTCCAAAAGAAAAGCAGATGGCCGACAACTTTAATAAAGAAGAAACCCACTCAAGATAAAGCAGATTCCTTTCAGAGCCAATCAGCAGAAGGCTCTAATCCTTTTTTATGTCTATGTAAGACACTTTGTTTCTGATTGTAAGGCATCCAAAAATTTCACACTAGAATTTTCTTTTAGCCTTTGGTATTCCTTTGAAATGTTTTCTCGTGGATGTTTGCTTCCGTTGCAGTTTGAATAAAATAAGTAAGTTCTTGTATAACTCTCTCTCTTGTCTATACTTTATTTACGTATTATTACCATTAAATGCTACGATAGTTTTGAATGGTATCAGACCCATGTTAGGCATGTTAGGCATGTTAATAGTAATACTAGAATCATTAATTGTAGCCATGGAAGGCTAATCCCTTATGCCTGGACTGTGCTGATGAAAATTTAATTAGTCACTTAGCAATTTAGTAAAGTTATCATCTTGTTATACAATATGAATTTTCAATTCTTTAACTGTAAAGTTGGAGTTTATGTATGGTGATTAAGGAAAGGTGTTGAGAATATTTCAAGTAGTTGCGATGCCGACAGGCGGTTGTTAAGCCGAAAGGACAGGCGTGTAGACTGCAAGGTACTTTACTTGAAAATCTCTTGTAAAATCCATAATCCTTAATGTAATATCCGAGCATGAATCCATAGTTACATTATAAGAATTTGAAATCTAATGTTGTATAACTAGTTGATATCTTTACTAGAATGCTTAGTTACTTTTTATCGTATCATTAGTATAGTCAAAGGCATTCTCTCTTCATGGAAAATAGACAGCATATTGTTAATTCTGTTAATATATCTATTTCTAAAATGGAAAATGATTTGCAAAATTGGTCTAAAGAACCTTTTGAAAAGATTTACCAGTTAGGTAATTTTTCTATGTTTAAAAAATATAATATTAAAACTTGTGAATCTACTATAGCTATTAATAATTCTCTTGAAACTATCAAGTTGCTATTATCTGCTGATATAGATAGATATAGGAAGGAATTTGAATTTCTTCATATTGGACTTGTGCAAGTTGCTGTTAAACCTCTTTTCCGTAAAGGTTTGAATATTCCTATTTTTCTGCTTCTTAGAGATGATAGACTTTTAAATTTTGATGATTCTCTGTTAGGAGTGTTAGAAAGTAATCTTGCTTATGGACCAGTTTACTTTAACTGTTATCCTAATTTTACTGTTGATATTCATGATCCAAATATTATTGATACTTTGACACTTAATGTCAAGACTAAGAACATGAATAGTAAAATAGATACTGGAGAAATAGCTGTAATATATCGGGTATATTATAAGCTTATGAAGACCACTATAGCCCTAAAGGCTATAGCATCTAGTGTTAAAGGAGTTACTATGCTTATGGAAGCTAACCAAGAGCATAGTACTACTTTTGTCCCTAGACTTCTTAAGTGGAATGATATTTTAGCTGATGAAGAATGGAAATTCGATTCCATTACTAACCCTTTACCCCTTCAACCTGAGACTTCGCAGTTGGACCGGGTTATCCAATTCCCTGATGGATCTATTAACCTTAAGTTTTTAAGATCCAGCTCCTTTAGCCAAGCTTCTCAAGTAGAAGAATGTCTTCGGCCAGACCTTCTTCTTTTCAAACCCGGGAGGAGGATGAAGATAGTATTAGCCAGCCTGACCATAGAAAACTTCATGGTGTAGATTTATCCCAGATTGTTCCTAAGGTTTACTATGAAGAGACTTTGGGAAGTCCTACTGCCAGTGATATGAAACCTGTTCATCAAAGAAAAGATTCCATCGGAGTGCTTACTTCTGATGAGGAAGACTTTGTCCCTAGTAAAAGAAAATTACACTCTTGGTGGAAATCTCCTAAACATAAGCAAAAGGTAGATTGGTATAAGGCTAACTATACTTTGGAACAACGAACCTCTTTTAGAGATAAGTGGTTCAAAGATATGAAAAGATTCAAAACTAAAATTGAGTTTTTTAAATGGTTTGAATCTTCTGGACAAATTGATGATAAACAGTCATCCCTTCAGGTCCTTATCAACAGGTGGTACACCAAAGAACAGGTGGTTGAAAGTATTACTCCTCCTCTTGAAGGACTTAACATCCCTTACAGGAAGGAGATCCTTAAGGTGGCACCTTTCAAAAAACCCATAGAAAAAGAATCAGCCTTGATAACAGCTGGAGACCTTAATAAAGTTTTGGAACAGAACAATTATACCAACCAGGTTCTCCATGTGATATCCCAACAAATTGAGGAACATAAAGGGGATAATTTCAAAGGAATTAGTCAGATAGCTGATAAACCTAGCTCTTCCAAAGTTAGCCCTCAGATTGAGACTAAGCCTATTTTTAAAATTCCTGAATTCTCCAAGGTGAACTTTCCTTAAGCTATCCAAAGAGTTTAGCCATTCCAATGAACTGCTTGACAGGATAAATGATCAATTGTCTAGGCTCAACATTACCCAAGGAAATAAGCTTAGAACTTTGTTAGAAAGGCACCCTAACAAAAGGAATTATTATCCTAGATCTTCTTTCCCTGATGTTCAGTTTGAAGAAAACGTTCTCCATCCAGCGTTTGCTGCAGACGGATCAAGCCTGACTGAATGGAATATAGATGGCATGGCCGAAGGTCAGATTTATTCTAAGCTTTAAGAAATGGGGATGAACATCACCGCATACAAAATGAAAAGTCCCGGGGATAAAGAAGCTGCCAATATGATTATTGCAGGTTTTACAGGTACCCTGATAAATTGGTGGGATAATTATCTTACTTATAAAAATAGGGCAGAAATTCTTGGTGCTGTAACAACGGAAGTAGTTGTTAAAACTGAAGAAGGAACAAGTATCGCTTCAGAAGTAGTTTATGAAGATGCTACTGCCACTCTGCTTTATAGCATAGCCAAACATTTCATGGGAGAACCACGTCTTTTCCAAGATAGAAGTCTCGAAATCCTTAATAATCTATACTGCAAGAAATTGACAGATTTCAGATGGTACAAAGACGTGTTTCTAAATAAGGTCATGATAAGATCTGATTGTAATAATGATTATTGGAAAGAACGCTTCATCAGCAGATTACCTACTCATTTCACTAAAAAAGTCAGATCTAAAATAAGAGATAGATGTGAAGGAAAAATCCCGTATTCTCAATTAGCATACGGAGATCTTATCAGCATCATTAATGTTGTTGCAATGGAACTTTGCACTGATCTTAAGTTGAAGGAATAGCTTAAAAAGGATCAGAAGACTTCATATGCAGAACTTGGAAGTTTTTGCCAAGATTTTGGATTTCCTTTGTTAAAACCTCCTTCTGCTAGGAAAGCAGGGAAAAAGGAAAGAACTACTGAGCAGTATAAGAAAAGATCTTCAAAGAAAAGAAGAGATTTCAAAGAGAAATCTAAAAAGAAAAGGAAGCATACTTCCAAAGAATCTTCTTCAGAAGACACATGCTGGACATGTGGCAAAAAGGGTCACAGATCTAAGAAGTGTCCTAGAAATAAGAAAAAGAAGAAGAAAGTCAATCTTCTAGAAGTTGATGAAGAAATGAAACAAAAGCTCTTTTCTATCATTGAGGAAGAAAAATCTGAAACAAAATACTCTTCATCCGAAGAAGAAAGCGAAGATAAATTTATCAATGTCGCTCAAAATTCAGAATCTAAAGAGGAAGAGTCAGAATGTAATTGCAATGGTGCATTTTGCCTCTGTGATAGTAAAACCATTAGTGTTATCTCTAAAAAGACTGCAGAAACACTCTTTTCTACTATCGAGCATATTCAAGATGAGGAAGCTAGAAGAAACTATCTCCTTGAATTGCAGAAATTTGTCATTAGGCAAAAGGAAGAAAAGCCTAAAGCAATTCCTTTCAGCATGAAACAAACTATGAACAAGTTCGACTCCAAAAAGGAAGAACCTTTCGGTTGAGGAACTTAGAATAGAAGTTAATTCTCTTAAAGAAGAAATGAAAGGAATTAAGTCTAGACTCCATAAAATTGAAGTTGAAGCTATTATAGAAAAACTTCTTAAGGAAGTCAGAAATAAAGAAGGAACCTCTAAGGCAATCGCCTCTAATAATCAAGAACAAGAGTAGGACTCAGACAGCGAAGCAGGTATCCATGCTATTACCTAAATAAGACCTCAGAGTTCTCATATTATAATTAAATTAGTTGTTAATGACAATTTGACTCTTAACAAGATTGCTTTGTTAGACAGTGGTGCAGATAGAAATTGCATTATCGAAGGATTAATTCCTACTAAGTACCTTCCCAAAAGGACTACCAAATTATACAGCGCCACAGGTGAACGTATAATTATTGATTATAAGTTATTTGATGCTCATATTTGCAATAATGGTATATGCCTTAAAAATGATTTTGTCATTACTAAAAATATTAACAAAGAAATTATTTCGGGGATACCATTTATTATTCAAATAAAACCTTATATTTCTAATTTTGATTCTATCAAAACAAAGATTTTAGGAATATCAATTTCATTTCCTTTTATTAAAACTCTTTCTCAGGAAGAAAGTAAATATTTACATAAACAAACTGCCTTTAGAATTAATCTGATTTCTAATCAGATTTGTTTTCTCAAAGAAGATATAAAAATTAAGAAAATTGAGCAAATTTTAAAAACCCTGGAAATGGTAACTAAGATTGCCAATTTACAAAAGACTTTTGAAAAAGAAATTTGCTCTGAATTTCCAAATGCATTTTGGGCCAGAAAAGCCCATACTGTTTATCTCCCTTATATTGATGGATTCACTGAAAAAGTCATTTCTACGAAAGATAGGCCCATTCAGATGAATCATGATTTAATGGAAATTTGTAAAAAGGTGATTAATACTCTTTTAGAAAATAACATTATCCGGCCCTCTAAGTCTCCGTGGAGTTGTTCAACCTTTTATGTAAACAATGCGGCGGAAAAAGAGAGAGGCTCTCCCAGACTGGTTATTAATTATAAACCTTTAAACTCTGTTTTAAAATGGATTAGATATCCAATTCCTAACAAAAGAGATCTCTTAAAAGAGAACTTTTAAAACAAATATTTATAGCAAATTCGATATGAAATCAGGATTTTGGCAAATACAGATTTTCAAAAAAGATAAATATAAAACTGCTTTCAATGTCCCTTTTTGACAATATGAATGGAACGTTATGCCTTTTGGGCTTAAAAATGCCCCTTTTAAGTTTCAAAATATTATGAACTCTATTTTTAATCATATCAGTCATATTTCAATTGTTTATATTGATGATGTGTTAATCTTTTCTGAGGACATTGATTCTCATTTCCAACATTTAAATATATTCTTTAAAATTGTTAAACATAATGGTCTTGTGGTTAGCGCCAAAAAGATTAAACTTTTCCAAACAAAAATAAGATTTCTTGGTCACGACTTATACCAAGCCACTTATAAACCTATTTGCAGAGCCATTGAGTTTTCTGATAAATTCCCTGATGTCATTATTGATAAAACCCAATTATAGAGGTTTTTAGGTAGTCTCAATTATGTTGCAGACTTTATCCCCAAGGTTAGACAGGTTTGTTAACCATTGTATGACAGGCTTAAGAAAACACCTATTCCATGGACTAATGAACAGACCACAGCGGTAGTCAGGATTAAAGAAATGGTTAAGAGTTTTCCTTGCTTAGGTATCCCTAATCCAGATTCTTTTATGATTGTTGACTCTGATGCTTCAGATATCGGTTATGGAGGAATTCTTAAGCAAAAAAGAACTCCTGAAAGTCATGAGCAATTAGTTCATTTTACTTTCGGAGTTTGGAATTCCGCCCAGAAGAACTATAGTACTGTTAAAAAGGAAGTTCTCGCCATTATCCTTTGCATTACTCAGTTCCAAGTTGATTTAATTAATAGAGAATTCTTGCTTAAAGTAGATTGTAAATCTGCAAAAGAAATTCTGCAAAAAGATGTTAAAAAATCTTGTTTCCAAACAGATATTTGGTAGATGGCAAGCTTTATTGTCAAGCTTTGATTTCCAAGTTGAATATATCAAAGGAGAAGAAAACTCTCTCCCAGATTTTCTAATAAGAGAATTCTTGCAGGGAAAAACATGAGGCCAGTCATGCGGCCAGGATTTAATACAAATAGCCCTTTCAAAGAAAAGGGAAAAGACACAGACAAGAAGTCATCCGCTTCACCTTCTGCAGTCAGGCCATCATTGAATAGCCCAAACAAGTTTTCAGCTCTCGCAAGCTTACCTCCCATAAATCCTTCTTATGCTATAACCCCTTTTCCACAGCTGCCACCTAGATTATCCTCGTCAAACCCTTTGATTCTAAGGAAACCATTTTCTAAAGAATCTGAACCACGTTCCTTCTCTCCATCAGGAAAACCCAGATTTTCCTCCCCTCAAACTAAAGATTCTTACACAATGAAAGCTCCTGAGAGCTTTAAAGAAGTTGTTTCTCCTACACATAATAAACCTAAAGAGCGTGAAGTCTTTGATGTTGTAACCTTGCAGGTCAACCCTATCCTTGCCCTTGACAAGGAATTTGAGAACTACGAGGTTAAGCATTTGCTTAAACCTTGTTACACCAATAGGAATTATGTGGATACTGAAAATCCATTGAAGACCAGAAAATATTATGAATTTATTCTCATTGACACAGGTTCCATTGAAGTGGAGCATAAACTAAGCCATGATTCAGATCCGAATAGCATTGCCTATTCTAAATTTACAATTAAAAAGGTTTTATCTCCATTTGAATGGCAGGTCGATCATCTGCAGACCCCTATTAACCTCTCCAGGGAGCATAGACCCCAAACTTTTAATTGGTTCGACTATAAAAATGCTTGGTTTAACTTTCTATATTTAAGGCCGACCACTCATACATGGTTTGTCAAATATAGTCCAGAATTTTCCGAATCTATCATCCCCAGATGGTTCTATGAATGGTGGAACTGTTTTGGAGGAAATCAGAAAGTTTTACCAAAACTATTTTTAGATAAATTCTATCAGTTTCAAACTGAACAAGATATTTCTACTCTCCCTGAGCACATTAAATTGTGCAAATATTTTGTCCAAAAAAGAGTTTCTTTTATTATTAGTTGGACATTTTCTATCCATGTATTTGACAGGATCAAATATTTATTATAAGAAATTTGCATTAAAGGATGGTCGCCAGCTCCTAAAGAAGCTCAACGTCCTTCTCCAGCCTCGACAAGTGGTAAAAAATCATCTTCCAAAGATGATTTAAAGAAAAGGCTTCAACAGGCATTATCAGATCTAGAGGATGACAAATCCACTGACGAAACAGCCTTACTATTACTAGAAGAGGCATCTTCACAAAGTGATGACAATGGAGATATGTTAAAGCCAAAAGCTTTTGCACTGTATTATGAAGATCCATTTTATGATTGATCTAATTAAATAAATAATCCAGTAGAGGATATTAAAATTCGGAATTACTGACATTCTAAATAGAGACTCAAAGAGTTGGAATTATTTAAGAAGGTAAGAGATGAAACTCAAAGAGTTGGAATATCTGTTGATTAGTTATTTACTCAGACTAATTATTCAATGGAGACCAACGGAATCTCACAACAGTAAAGGATAAAGCAGCCACTACTTCCAAATAGCAGATGGCCGATAACTTTATGAAAGGCAGCCACTACTTTCCAAAAGAAAAACAGATGGCCGACAACTTTAATAAAGAAGAAACCCACTCAAGATAAAGCAGATTCCTTTCAGAGCCAATCAGGAGAAGGCTCTAATCCTTTTTTATGACTATATAAGACACTTCGTTTCTGATTGTAAGGCATCCGAAAATTTGGCACTAGAATTTTCTTTTAGCCTTTGGTATTCCTTTGTAATGTTTTCTCGTGGATGTTTGCTTCCATTGCAGTTTGAATAAAATAAGTAAGTTCTTGTATAACTCTCTCTCTTGTCTATACTTTATTTACGTATTATTACCATTAAATGCTACGATCGTTTTGATTAACGACCACCTGTCGGCATCGCAACTACTTGAAATATTCTCAACACCTTTCCTTGATCACCATACATAAACTCCAACTTTACAGTAAAAGAATTGAAAATTCATATTGTATAACAAGATGATAACTTTACTAAATTGCTAAGTGACTAATTAAAGTTTCATCAGCACAGTCCACGCATAAGGGATTAGCCATTAGGTAGTCTCAATTATGTTGCAGACTTTATCCCCAAGGTTAGACAGGTTTGTAAACCATTGTATGACAGGTTTAAGAAAACACCTGTTCCACGGACTAATGAATAGACCACAGCGGTAGATCATCATTAGTGTAAAAACATAAGACATAAGCATATTCAACATATAGATCATCATAGCATAATAAAATATACCATAAGCACCCTCAAAGTCTACTTGTACAATGGATAGATGAAGTCTCATACCCCCATCTATACTAAGTAAAGCTTCTTGAGTAGTCATAATTCATAGTTCATACAATCATAGGCAATACTTATATCATCATATCCAATAGAACCATATCATAAGTAACCCTAACTTATACTTGTTCAATGCATCAATGGCAGCCCATAATACCACCCATACTAAGTGTTGACACCAAATTTTTGGTCTGATATTTTTAAAGTTAATACTTTTAAGTATTTTATTATTTTTCATAGTTCAAAATACATGTTTTCCCATTTTAATGTAATTTGTTGATAATTATCCTTATTCTCAGAATATTAGGATTTTTATCTATTAATTTTGTTTATATTATTTTGTCACAACCGGTTGAATACATTTAAATACATGTTTGCTTTTTATTAAATCATTATTTCTGGTAAATTGCATTTTTTTCATGCCATTGGTTACTTTCATTACATTTTTTTTATTCATTTTATCTGTTACATTTGTTCATATTCATTTTGATATTTTGCACAGTCCAGAAATTCATTCTGATATGGATAATATTTCATACACAAATATTGTAACATCTCGCAAATTTGAAATAACTAGGAAGAAGCCTATAATTGGAAATAGTCATTTTCGGAAAGAATGAAAAATCTGGAAATTTTGTTAAGTTAAGGAAAGTGAGTTTTGGACAACTTTAAACTGCCATAACTTCTAGTTCGGGATGAGTTAGAGGTACTTCCAAATATGGTTGGAAATCTCTTGGAATGATCTTTTCAACGCCGCTGAGTTTGCACAATTTCCAGTTCGAATGAGTGAGTTATGCCCTTTGGAAGTTAGGCTGTTGGAATAAGGAAAGTCCAATCCGGATTTTGGAAGGGTAATTTAGTCTTTCTTTACCTAATTATTCTAATTCATTTTTAGGAGTTTAATTGGGGTAAAATAAGATTTTAGTCAATTTAGAAAAGTGAATTTTATGCTAGGGCTTGGAGAAGAGGAGAAAAAAGGAGAAAGGAGGAGAACGTTCAAGATTCGTCGATTTCGTCCAGGTTAGCTTGTGGATTTCATCGAGGGTGATCCCTTCAAGGTATGTGAGTTCACATAGCATTGGTTTAGTTCACCCATGTACCAACCATGATTCAATTCAGCTAATCTTTGAAAGTTTAGAAATTGAGTTCTTGATGAACATTGTTGAAGTTTCGTTTGAATTTCTTGTGGGTTGTGTTGTTGATGGTTCTTGCAATTTAATTCATGTTTTTGTGTTTAATTTTGGTTTGAATCTATCATATATTGAGGGTATAAATGATTCTAAGAGTTTGGGGAAAGAACCATTGAAGTTTAGAGGGTTTAGAGGTGAAAAACGAGCAAGAAAAGTCGTCAAACACCTGGGGATGGGGGTGGGGCGTCGCGCCAGCCAGCGTGCCCCAACAGGGTCTCTGAATTTTACTCCTTGGTGTGATGCACCAGCCAATGCACCCCAACATGTTCTCTGATGTTTGAGGGCTGGAGCCCCGCACCTGTCAGAGCGCCAGGGACGCCAATTCTCCCCATTCGTTCCCCACTTTTTAGTACTTGTTCATTAGCAATGTACCTATGCTTTCTAGTTGATTCCAATAGTCTAAGGTACATCTAAACATTATGAAATCATCCATAAACATGAGATCATGAACATTGAATCCATAATCCAATTCAAGGAAAGTTAAGATCAAAGTTAAGAGAAGTAAGAGTCAAGTTAAGAGAAGTTCTTAGAGTTTTCCAAATGTTTTAACTTTGTTTTAAGACTTAAAGTTCAAGTTGAGTAAAGATTAAAGATTAAAGTTTGAAGTTCATTTCTTCAAAAGTATATGGGGACTATGTATTCCCAAAGGGTTTAAAATGTTTTCACATTTATATAAGAAAGGAAACCTTGATTTCCAAAGAGCCTTCATGCTAGTTTTCAGAAAAGAGTAATCGCTTTCTAAATGAAGCAAGAGCGGAAACTTTGATTTCCAAGATAGCCTTTGAGCTAAGTTTTTGAGCACTAATCTCAAATCACAGAAAGAAGTATGTTTTTAAACAAAAGAGCAAATATTATATAATATTTTTGGGAGTAGTATTGAGCACCAATATGGGGGAGAGTTCAGACAACTCATAGCCCACCATAAACCATGTAGCCATCATGGGTAGAAAAGGGTCATACTTTTTAGATGATTCTTTTAGTGCTTTTTAGCATAGACTAGTGGATCCACTTAGTAGTTTAGGCTCTATACCTCCAGCAAGGTATAGGATGGCCCTGGCAGCGTGAGGTGAGGCAAAATGTTGTATCATCATAATAACTCTTACGTGATGGTTGTCAGTTAGAGAAACTCCCATAGAAGTAATTGTATTCTTATATACACAGTTTATTGTATGTTTACATATATTTCAGAGTTATGATATAGACACATGTAAATAGGATCAGCATCCAGCGCATTATTGATCCAGTGAGCACTCCAGAGTCAGGTGGTGAGCCTCCTTACATTTCGGAGGACGTCTTTTATTGATTTTAGTTACTTTGTTAGTTCATTAGGATATCGTGGGGTTTGTCCTGATATCCATCTCAGTTGTTTTAGAGGCTTCATAGACAGTCATATATTAGTTTTTTACTCTTTTCATTGTCATTATCTTATGTTAAGACTTAAGTTTGCCATAATGGCCAGTTGAATGTTTCCTTTATAACATTCCAGTTTATTTCATAGATGTATCTGTGTTGAGTTAAGTCTTTCGCTGAGTAAGTAAGCCATACCGAGGGTTTTCTTGGGGCCAGCAATGGTTCTCGAGTGCCAGGCATGTCTAGGGTGTAGGCTCGGGGCGTGACAAACTTGGTATCAGAGAACAAAGTTCAAGAGTCCTAGGGCGTGCGTGAAGGCGTGTCTATAGAGTCCTAGTTATCAGTCTGAAGCGTGCCACATCTATAATTAGGGGGCTGCAATATTTAGGAAAATTTCTCACTTCTTTCACACTCATTTCGTGCGTTAGAGTTTGATCTCTAAAAAGTTTTCTTCTAATTCGTCCTTGCGCATGTTTTCAGATAATCATGCCTCCATGAAGAGCTGTCAGAGGTCGTCCTGCTAGACGTAATGTTGAGGAACAGAGTTACCAAATGTACCTGAAGTGCAACCTCAAGGAGAAATTACCAATGCTAAATTCAGGGAACCAATCAGGATGCTAAGTCAAGCTATGACTAATCAGGTTGGGCAACAGAGAGGAGCTACACAAGAAGTGGCTGATACTTCTATGATCTGAGAGTTCTTGAAGATGAATCCTCCAAGTTTCACGGGTTCAAGCACTACTGAGGATCCAAAGAATTTTATTGAGGAACCGAAGAAGTTATTTGAGGTCATGCATGTTGCTGATACCGAGCGAGTTGAATTAGCTGCATATCAACTAAAGAATGTTGCTAGGACTTGGTTTGATCAGCGGAGGATGCAACACCTGCAAGTTGGGCTTGTTTTGAGGAGGCTTTCTTGGGGTGTTTTTTTCCCCCAGAACTGAAAGAGGCTAAGGTATGAGAGTTCCTCACACTTAAGCAAGATTCTATGAGTATTCATGACTATAGGTTGAAGGTCACCCAACTGTCCTATTATGCTCCGGAAATGGTAGCAGACATGATGAATAAAATGAGCTTGTTTGTTACTGGGTTGGCTCGTCTGTCGAGTAAGAAAGGTAGAGCTACAATGCATATAAGTGACATGGATATCTCAAGGTTATTGGTATATGTACAGCAGGTTGAGAAAGAGAAGCTAAGGGATAGAGAAGATTTTAAAAACAAGAGAGCTAAGACATGGAACGAGTCTGAACAGGAGAAGAGTAATGCCAATTGATCATCCTTCCAATAGAAACAGAAGGAACCTGCTACATCATCTGCTAGTGCACCTGCACCTAAGAACAAAGGTGAGTATAATAGTCAAAATTTCAGAGCTAAACCTACTTATTCTTAGGGTAGCATGGAACAAGGGGGAAGTAACCCTCCTGCATGCGCCAAGTATGGTAGGAACCACTCAGGTACTTGTCGTGAGTTCTCCACTGGTTGTTTCAAGTGTGGTCAGAATGGTCATTTCATGCGAGAATGTCCAAAGAACATGAAGGGAAATAGTAATAGGGGCAATAGAGCCCAGTCTGCTTCAGTTTCTCCACCAGACAAAGCTACACCTAGAGGGGCCACTTCCGGTACTGGCGGAGGAAAAAACCGCTTGTATGCTATCAATAGTCACCAAGAGCAAGAGGATTTCCACATGTTGTCACTGGTATGATGCAAGTCTTTGACTTTACTGTTTATGCTTTGCTAGACCCAGGAGCGAGTTAATCTTTTGTGACTCCATATGTTGCTATGAATTTTGATGTTGTTCCTGAGCAACATAGTGAACCATTCGGTGTTTCTACAACTGTTGGTAAGTCTATTCTAATAGAGAGAGTCTATCGTGATTGTACCATTTCCGTCAATCACAAGAGTACCATGGCTAATCTAGTTGAGTTAGACATGGTAGATTTTGATGTCATTCTTGGTATGGATTGGCTTCATGCCTGTTATGCCTCAGTTGATTGTAGAACTCTAGTTGTCAAGTTCCAGTTTCCAAATTAGCCAGTCTTAGAGTGGAAAAGTAGTTCAGAAGTGCCTAAGGGTCATTTCATTTTGTACCTTAAGGCAAGGAAGTTAGTTTCGAAGGGGTGTACCTATCACTTAGTCCGAGTTAATAACTCTAGTGTTGAGATACCTCCCATTTAGTCAGTTCCTATAGTTAAAGAGTTTCCAAAAGTCTTTCCAGATGATCTACCCAGAGTTCCTCCTGAGAGAGAGATAGACTTCGATATAGATGTTCTTCCAAATACCCATCCTATCTCTATTCCGCCGTATAGGACGGCACCATCAGAGTTGAAAGAGTTAAAAGAGCAGTTGAAAGATCTTTTAGAGAAAGGGTTTATTCGACCAAGTGTCTCTCCTTGGGGCGCTCCGGTCTTATTTGTGAGGAAGAAAGATTACCTCCAATTGAACAAGGTTACCATCAAGAACAAGTAACCTCCTCCGAGAATTGATGATTTTTTAGTTCAGCTTCAGGGTGCTTCTTGTTTTTCAAAAATAGACCTCAGATCTAGCTACCATCAGTTGAAAGTAAGGGAATGTGTCATTCCCAAGATAGCATTCAGGACCTGTTATGGTCATTATAAGTCTCTGGTCATGTCGTTCGGTTTAACTAATGCACCAGCGTTCATGGACCTTATGAATAGAGTCATCAAACCTTATTTAGATATATTTGTTATTGTCTTCATTAATGACATACTAATCTATTCAAGGAATGAAGAAGATCATGATAGCCATCTAAGTATAGTTCTTTAGACTTTGAAAGATAAAGAGTTATATGCAAAGTTCTTTAAATATGAGTTTTGGCTTGAGTCTGTGGTATTCTTAGGTCACATAGTTTCCGGTGATGGAATTAGAGTTGATACCTAGAAGATAGAGGCAGTGTAGAGTTGTCCTTGACCCACATCTCAAACTGATATTAGGAGTTTTTTGAGTTTGGCTGGCTATTACAGAAGGTTTGTAGAGGGGTTCACATCTATTTTGTCTCCTTTGACCAAGTTGACTCAGAAAACAGTAAAGTTTCAATGGTCTGAAGCTTGTGAGAAAAGCTTTGAGGAATTGAAAAAGAGGTTGACTACTACCCCAATTTTGACCTTACCAGAAGGTACGCAAGGATTTGTTGTCTATTGTGATGCGTCTAGAGTTGGTTTAGGTTGCATGTTAATGCAAAATGGCAAAGTTAAAGCTTATGCCTCCAGACAGTTGAAAGTTCATGAGAAGAATTACCCAACCCATGACTTAGAGTTGGCTGCCGTAGTATTTGCTTTGAAGATATGGCGTCATTATTTGTATGGTGTTCATGTTGATGTATTCACTGATCATAAGAGTCTTCAATATGTGTTCACTCAGAAAGAGCTTAATCTCAGACAAAAGAGGTAGTTAGAATTATTTAAGGATTATGACATGAGTATTCTTTACCACCCAGGTAAGGCTAATGTTGTTGTTGATGCTTTAAGCAGGTTGTCTATGGGTAGTACTTCCCATGTTGAGGAGGAAAAGAGAGAGTTAGATAAAGATGTGCATAGACTTGCACGCTTAGGAGTCCGACCAATGTATTCCATAGAAGAAGGAATAGTGGTGATGAATGGGGTTGAATCTTCATTAGTGTCAGAAGTGAAAGAAAAGCAAGACCCATATCCCATTTTGCTTGAATTGAAGGAAAATGTTCATAAGCAAAAAGTATTAGCTTTTGAACAAGGGGGAGATGGTGTACTGACATATCAAGGTAGATTATGTGTACCAATGGTGGATGGACTCCAAGATAGGATCAAGGAGGAGGCTTATAGCTCTAGATATTCTATTCATCCGAGTTCCACAAAGATGTATTGTGATTTGAGAGAGGACTATTGGTGGAATAGTATGAAGAAAGGCATTGCGCAATTTGTTGTTATGTGCCCAAATTGCCAACAAGTTAAAGTAAAGCACCAAAGGCCAAGTGGTTTGGCTCAAAATATAGAACTTCTGAAATGAAAGTGGGAGATGATTAATATGGATCATAGGTTTACCAAGGTCTCGAAGGCAGCATGATTCTATTTGGGTGATTGTCGATAGAATGACCAAATCAGCCCATTTTGCAGGTAAAGACTACCCATTCAACAGAAGATTATGCTAACTTGTATCTTCAAGAGGTCATAAGACTTCATGGGGTTCCAGTCCCCATTATTTCAGACAAAGGTGCGCAATTTACTGCACAGTTTTAGAAGTCATTCCAAAAAGGCTTGGGTTCAAAGGTGAACTTAAGTACTACCTTTAATCCTCAAACAGATGGGCAAGCTGAGCGCACTATTCGGACCTTAGAGGATATGTTGAGGGCTTTTGTGATTTATTTCAAAGGGAATTGGGATGATCACCTACCTCTCATTGAGTTTGCTTATAACAATAGTTACCACTCGAGCATCCAAATGGCTCCTTATGAAGCTCTTTATGGGAGAAGATGCAAATCTCCTATTAGATGGTTTGAACTTGGTGAAGCAGGGTTGATAGGACCAGATTTGGTTCATCAAGCTATGGAGAAGGTGAAAGTGATTCAAGAGAGGTTGAAAACGGTGTAGAGTCGTCAGAAATCCTACATTGATGTTAGGAGAAGGGAGTTAGAGTTTGAAGTAGATGATTGCGTATATCTTAAAGTTTCACCCATGAAGGGTTTTATGAGATTTGGTAAGAAGGGGAAATTTAGTCCCCGGTATATTGGAACTTATCGAATATCCAAGAGGATTGGCAATGTAGCTTATGAGTTGGAGCTACTCTAAGAGTTAGTAGCGGTTCATCCGGTGTTTCACATCTCCATGTTGAAGAAGTGCATGGGCGATCCTTAATTCATCATACCAAATGAAAATATTGGGATCAAGGATAGCTTATCTTATGAGGAGATTCATGTTCAGATTCTAGATCGCCAAGTTCACAAGTTGAGAACAAAAGAGGTAGCATCAGTCAAAGTCCATTGGAGGAACTAATTTGTTGAGGAAGCTACTTGGGAATCTTAGGAGGATATGAAGAGCAGATATCCACATCTCTTCGGATCCAGAGAAGTTCCAAATAAAGGTTCTAATCCTTTCTTGGTATTTATTTTTTAGTTGGTATGTTGTTTTGCATTTGCTTTTGGGTGCTTGAACTGAATGTTGCATGCTACACCCATAGCCTAATAAGATTAATCTCATTCGAGGATGAATGTTTCCAATGGAGAGATATTGTAACATCTCGCAATTTGAAAGAACTAGGAAGAAGTTTATAATTGGAAATAGTCATTTCTGGAAAGAATGAAAAATCTTAAAATTTTGTTTAAGTTAGGAAAAGTGAGTTTTGGCAAACTTCAAACGGCCATATCTTCTAGCTCGGGATGATTTAGAGGTACTTCCACATATGGTGGGAAATCTCTTGGAATGATATTTCCAACGCCGCTGAGTTTGTACAATTCCGAGTTCATATGAGTGAGTTAGACCCTTTCGAAGTTGCGCTTTTGGAATAAGGAAAGTCCAATCCGTATTTTGGAAGGGTAATTTAGTCTTTTCCTTATCTAATTAATCTAATTTGTTTTTAGGAGTTTAATTGGGGTAAAATCAGATTTTAGTCAGTTTAGAAAAGTGAATTTTACTCTATGGCTTGGAGAAGAAGAGAAAAGAGGAGAAAGGAGGAGAACGTTCAAGATTTGTCGATTTCGTCGAGGTTAGCTTGTGGATTTCATCGGGGTGATCCCTACAAGGTATGTGAGATCACATAGCATTGGGTTAGTTCAGCTACGTACTAACCATGATTCAATTCAGCGAATTTAAGTCTTCGAAAGTTTAGAAATTGAGTTCTTGCTAAACATTGTTGAAGTTTAGTTTGAATTTCTTGTGGGTTGTGTTGTTGATGGTTCTTGCTATTTGATTCATGTTTCCGTGTGTAATTTCAGTTTGAATCTATGATGTATTGAGGGTATAAATGATTCTAAGTGTTTGGGGAAAGAACCATTGAAGTTTAGAGGGTTTAGAGGTGAAAAACGAGCAAGAAAAGTCATCAAACACGTGGGGAAGGGGGTGGGGCGTCGCGCCAGCCAGCGCGCCCCAAAAGGGTCTCTAAAGTTTACCCCTTGGGGCAACGCGCCAGGCAGTGTGCCCCATCATGTTCTCTGAAGTTTGAGGGATGGCGCCCCGCGCCTCTCAGAGCACCAAGGACTCCAGTTTTCCCTATTTGTTCCCCACATTTTAGTACTTGTTCCTTAGCAATGTACGTTTTCTAGTTGATTCCAATACTCTAAGGTACATCTAAACATCATGAAATCATCCATAAACATGAGATCATGAACTTTGAATCCATAATCCAATTCAAGGAAAGTTAAGATCAAAGTCAAGAGAAGTAAGAGTCAAGTCAAGAGAAGTTCTTAGAGTTTTCCAAAAGTCATTTCCAAATGTTTTAACTTTGTTTTACGACTTAAAGTTCAAGTTGAGTAAAGATTAAAGATTAAAGTTTGAAGTTCATTTCTTCAAAAGTATATGGAACTATGTATTCCCAAAGGGTTTAAAATGTTTTCACATTTAAACAAGAAAGGAAACCTCGATTTCCACAGAGCCTTCAGACTACTTTTCAGAAAAGACTAATCACTTCTAAATGAAGCAAGAGAGGAAACTTTGATTTTGAAAATAGCCTTTGAGCTAATGTTTTTGAGCACTAATCTTAAATCACAGAAAGAAGAATGTTTTCAAACAGAAGAGCTAATATGATATAATATTTTTGGGAGTAGTATTGAGCACCGATATCGGGGAGAGTTCAGACAACTCACAACCCATATAAACCATATAGCCATCATGAGTAGAAAAGGGTCATACTTTATAAAAGATTCCTTTAGTACTTTTAAGCATAGACTAGTGGATCCACTTAGTAGTTCAGGTTCTATACCCCTGGCAAGGTATAGGACGGCCCTGGCAGCGTGAGGAAAAATGTTGTATCATCACAATAGCTCTTATGTGATGGTTGTCGGTTAAAGAAACTCCCATAGAAGTAATTGTATTCTGTTATACACATTTTATTGTATTTTTACATACATTTCAGCGTTATATGTATCTTTGCATACACAGAGAGTTGACGTCATGTTTTAAACAGCTTTTCTTTATATTGCACTTATTTTAAACTACTTTATATTGAAATGAGTTCAGTTATGTTGAGCTGAGTTGAGCCAGGTAAGTTCTTCAAATTCCTTTCCAGCCTATGTTGTGTTTAGCATTCCAACTTGCATACTCATACATTCAATGTACTGATGCTAGTTGGCTTGCATCTTATTATGATACAGACACTGGTAACTAGGATCGGCATCCAGCGCATCGTTGATCCAATTAGCACTCCAGAGTCAGTTGGTGAGCCTCCTTTCATTCCAGAGGACTCCTTTTATTGCTTTCAGTTACTTTGTTAGTTCATTAAGATATCGTGGGGTTTGTCCCGATAAGCATCTCAGTTGTTTTAGAGGATTCATAGACAGTCAGATGTTAGTTCTTTAGTCTTTTCATTGTAATTATCTTACGTTGAGACTTAAGTTTGCCTTAATGGCCAGTTGAATGATTACTTTATAACATTCCAGTTTATTTCATAGATGTATCTCTATTGAGTTAAGTCTTCCACTGAGTAAGTAAGCCAGGCCAAGGGTTCGATTGGGGCCAGCAATGGTTCTCGAGTGCCAACCACGTCCAGGGTATAGACTCAGGGCGTGAAAAATATTTTGTTAGCAGGTGGTTTTTACCCACTGTTTTAAGACAGAGGTATAGTACTGTTGGTGGTTTTTAATTCCCTATTTAAAGAATAGTTTGCTAATTATGTTAAGGGTGGTGGATAAGAATTTAGGGGTAATTTTCAAATTTTTTATTCTTTTATTGTTCATTATTTTCCGGTGACAGGTTCACCAAAGTTTCGTCGGAATTCACCAAGTCCACCACCAAAAACCCCTTTTGTTTTCCCCTTTTTCGGGTCGAAACTACCATTTTTTCCACCAACAACCATTAGTTTTGGCAATAAGCTGATCCATTTTCCATCTCAAACAACAAGACCCACAGCCTCTCCTTTCTCGTTCATTTTTTCCCTTTTCCAGCAGCAAACAACAAGGCCATTCTTCCTCTTTCATCTTCTCGAAACAGTCGATCCAAACCAGCCACCGCCGAACCTCCACCAGGAGCTCATACAACCAGAACAATAGCTCACAAACAACCTCCAAACTAGACCCAAACAACCCCCATTTCTCTCCATTTTTCTGACCCCCAAACAGACCCTATTTTCTCTTTCTTCTCTGACCCAAACCCACCAGCAAACCGTCACCCTAAATCTCCCGGAACCAGTCCCGAAACAACCAAACTTCTCTATGTTTCGTTGCCATTTCAGGCGACAACCAAAACCACTGCGAACACAATAGCGAACCAGCCCACCACTGTTTCATTTCTCCTCTTCCTCGCTCCGGCGAGCCACCGAAAGCAACCCAAAAGACCCCTTTTCCAGCTCCACCCAGATTCAACTCAAACAGCTCCACTGGGAAACACCAATAACAACAGCTTCAAGCTCTAGTGAGCCTAAGCTTTGATGAGCTATGACAAATTGAAAGCCCCAATCACTAGTCAACTTCAAATCTGGCCTGATTCATGGTTCTACGGTAAATTTTTTCATTTGTTTTGTTTGGTTCATATCTGCTTAATATTTTAGTTAATACTTCCTCTTATTATGTTATTAATTGATCTCTATTTTTTTCCCCTCTTTAGGATTGATTGTAGATTATTTTTTTATGGCTTCTCTATTTTGATTTGCTCGTTGCTTAGTTTGAAATTGATCTTGTTACATTTAATTAGTGGTGTTTAATTTTGCACTGATGTTGACCATTTTGTTATCATTTACATTGAGTTTAAAGTTGTGTTCCATTTTGTTTTGACTTGTTATTTTTGAATATTTTAAATCTGTTATAAGTTTGATTCAACTGTGTGTTTATTTATTTTCCTAACTATCGTTACATTTCATTTTTTAGTTGATATTCTCTATTATAAAATTATCCATGGGAATTATTGAATTTTCTCAAGTTATTTTTATGCTTAAAGTTGAATTGTTACATCATTTACTCACTGTTTTTATTACTCCTAATATTGTTGCTTTGGTATTTGTTAATAATTCCATTTGTTATACTAATCAGGATAGTATTGAATTATTTTTCCATAAGTTGTTTAGTTGCTCTCACTATAACATTTTATGTCTACAACCACCCTAGAAAAGTGTGGCCTAAACTATGAAAAATTGTGGCCTTTGATAAAAGGCCACACTTTTTGACTTTAAGCCACGCTTTTCCAGGGGTGTCCGAAAGAAGCATAACTTTAGAATTTAGGCGACACTTTTCAAGTGTTTCCTTATTAGCTACGCTTAAAAGCATAGCCTAAAAGGCAAATAGGCCACGCTTTGCAGTACCTCATATAGCAACATTTCTATCTCATACAATTACACTTTCAAGCATGGCATTTGCTTCCTTATTGCCCACGATTTTAAAGTGTTGCCTTTTCTATCTAATGTATGACAACACTTTGAAGTGTAGTCCTTGCCCATGTGCATACCACAATTTACAGTCCTATGGCTACACTTAAGTGTGGTAATATTATTTTGGCTATAGAATATTTATATGCAACAATTTCTAATTAAAAAACACCCATATTGTTTTGCAATAAATAATCTCAAGCATTAAATTAGCTAATAAGTAATTCAAATATATAGATTTGCAATAAACTTCAAAAGATAGTATGTCTTGTATACATACACATACTTATAAAGCAATATGCTAAATGTGTACACAATATTTCAAAAAGTACTCTTACAATCGTTCAATATATTCTAGCAATGACTATATTTCACAAAATCAAATATAATGTATTCAAACTTTTACATAGTTCAAAAACTTTACATCATCCACTTCAATGAGATCAAATTGACTTGTGGCGACCCTTCAAATTTGATCACCTCCATTTCGCTACACATTTAAAATGAAATTAAAAATCAAAACAAACCATGTACAACAAATCAGATTACAGCAGTTACAGAAGAGGCAAGAAGTTCCAGATTGCATAGTGCAACAGTTTTAGATTGCAGATTACAGACTGCAGATTTTTTGAGTTCATGCAGCACTGTATTATATCAGATTGCAGCAGCTATATAACAGGGGCAGCAGAAGAAATATCCAAAGACATTGTAATGCAGACATGTAAATCAGGATAGCAGTTGCACCAAACAAAGCATGGAAAAAGAGGAAGCTCAACTCCAACAACACCAAGACACTCTACTGCAGACAGGTAAGTCTCATAACTATGCTCCTATTCAAGTTGGTAATATGTTTCCACACCTTGATTCCACAACAATTTTATTTCATCGATCAAAGGTTGCATGTATATGTCAATCAATTTTTTCGATTGTGTGGACCTAGAATAATGTAATTTAGGAACAAATATGGACTTGTCATATATAACTCAGGTGGGAAGATTATATGGCGTAACAAATACTGACCAACATGAATATGGTGTCGAAGAGGCTGCAAATAGAGTGAATACATCAAAACATAATCCCAACCTTATGTTTCCAGGTTCACTAGCAAAGTCAGGAAACACTCTATCAAAATGCTTCCATGCTTCTCCATCTAATGGATGACATAGAACACTAGGTGGCTTTCTATGTTCATAGTGCCATCTCATATGAGGAGCTGAGCTCATTGATGCATATAACCTCTTTAACCTAGGTATAATGGGTAAGTAATGCATTTCCTTCACTGGAACCTTGTTCCTTTTGTTTGACTTCCTTATAATGATCTTGATTACAAATTTTGTCATTTTCTAAAGCTGCATCATCTTTATAAAATAACATGCAACCTTTTTTCAGAACAGTCAATCCTTTTTTATGAAAGTCCTAACTTAGAAACCATCTTCTCTGCCATGTAGAAATCTTTAGGTAAGTCCAATTTTACTCGAATTAAGCTCATTCATAAGCCCAATGATAGAATCCATCCCAGCTTGAGAAATTAAATAATCTTACTTTATACTTAGCAATCTAACAGCAACAGACAATTTAGAATGCATTGAACCTTCATATAATGGTCAACTAGCTTCAGTTAATTGTTCATAGAAGTGTTTAACCTCATCATTTGGTTCTTATTGAACACCTGGGAACATCCCAAAAGCATCCCTCAACATTTCATTTAATCAAGAATTTTCAACATTATTATTCTCTATAGGACTATCCATACCATCAAACGCATTCTGAAAATCAACATTAGCTACGTTGACATCATTTTCTTCATGAACTATCCATACATAATAATTATCCATAAATTCCTTCTTCAAAATATGAAATTCAACTTTATCTAGTTTTAATAACTTCATACACTTGTATTTGGCACAAGGACACCTAATTGTGCCTTCTATAAGAAAATCATTTCTAGTTTTCACCTTTGCAATTAACTCTTTAACCCCATTTTTAAATTCCACCCTCAATCTTGCACGATTAGGATGAGTTCTATCATACATCCATTTACGATTTGCAAATTCAATCTATATAAATAAAAAAGTTAAGAATTTATCTAAACAAACTAGAAATAGTTCAGCTACATATGTTCATATTTGGCATAAACTTGTTTAAGAAAATACGAGAAACCACATATTATAGCCCTTTTCAAGACATAATCTTGATAGTTAAGTAATGAAAGGGGACAAGACGACAAAATATAGACTATGTATCAGCATAATCAGTACTTCATAAATGAAAATAGAAAAGCTTAAGGTTTGAACTCACCGGTTGTGAAAAGAGATATATAATCGAGATTATAGAGGAGACGCCTGCAGAGTGGTCGAGAAAATTGAGTAACAATCTAGTTCTGTAGAGAAAATTAAGCATACATTAACTCTAATTTGTTGATTTAAGAAAAAGCAAATAGAATGAGAAAAATGAAAAAGTGGAAAAAGGAAATGGAACTTGCTAAAGTTCAATCCAGTTATTTATTGGTTTGATTAGGCAAGACATGATTTAGCAATTTCATGAGCAAATAGTTTTCAACAACTACTTCTGGAAGTTGCTGAATTCCATTTTCAAAGCTCAACCCATTTACCGAAACATATATTTTATAGTCAACAAAGTAAAAATGCAATGAAGATTTACACTTAACAACTTTATGTATAAATATAGTACGTATGTCATAACAAAGGAGTGGTGGAGCTGATACCTACAAACAAATTAACCCAAACTTTCTCTATCTTTTGCTTCTGGTCTGCCATAATCTGTCAATATTGTATTCCTCCTGCTAATTCACTATTAGCTACTCTCCTCCCCACTATTCACTATCTCTTATATACCACTCTCATCACAACATATATACATTCTCTGCTTCTAGAGTATTCTCTTACCTCAATTGTTCTCACAAGTTTTGCACTTCTCAAATCCAAACCAATGTTAAAAAACAAACATGACAAATTATTTTGTTTCGCTTTGATAACTTCATTGACTACTCATTTTCTTCCAAAGTAGTAAAAAATAACCATATGAAATGGCAGAGAAAAATATAAGGTAATGAGGTGGTGCTACACGATTAAATAGTAATGAAAGCAGGAACAACTATTAGAAAAAATAGTAATGACAAGCAGTAAAGCTTCTAGACTGACATCTATCTTCTTCCACTTGTGGTTATATTTTTGAACCTGTTAAGTCATATAGTAATACTTACAAGCTATTTCTCGTATCAACAGATTTCTCTTTGTTGTTCAAATTCATTATTGTTAGCACTTGGAGAGTCACATGAGTTCTTGCCTTATTTTTCTTATACTTATTTCCTCTTCTTCCCTCAAGTCAAAATTCAAAAGCTCCTCCGCCTTCTGTTTGTAAATATCACAAATTTTAGTGGGTATAATCAAATAGACAGTAATTTCCATATTGTCAAAATTAAAATGCTCACAGTACTACTTCATCACTATTGAGATGAATCTTTCTCAACATTGCTAGCTACAAGGATTTGGACGGCAAAATTTTTACAGAATTCATATTCAAAGCTTTCTCAATATTTTTAGCTATTCCTGCTCACTTTCCACAAAATATATAAGGCATTTGAGCGAGCAATACAACCATTTTGATACTAATATAAGAAATCTAACTACAAATAAACTATATAGGAATTTAAAATTGCCATGATAAAATACTAATCGGTTGAAGATTATCAATTAAAAAGAGATGAGAAAGAGCCAAGATGGTAACAACAGCCGCCATGATCACACAACTTGAACAGTAATATGTAGAACCAAAAAACACATGAACGCTTTAAAAATAATACGAAAGGGGAGGAGTCAATAAGAGAAGTTTCAAATCTCCCAGTGATCCGTGTTAGTAAAGATGAGGAGGAGAATATATGAGTTTTTTTTCCTTCCCACCAGTGATGCTAAGGAGGAGTTCTTTTTATCGTAGAGAAAGTCAATGCTCTACCTTGTTATGATTAAATACTATATTAAACTTTCTACATTTTTGAAGCATTTTTCTAGTGTTTCCACAAAAAATGATCTAAATATTGTGTATCCCAATTACATTGCACTATCAAATACCACCCCTGAGCTGCCACCCTTAAGTGTTAGAATTAGGATAGGCCCATGCTAGGTATTTTCACCCCTGAGCTGCCACCCATAATTATATAGATTCATTTTACCTTGTCTCTTTAATCTTTGAGATTGTTCTTTTGATGTTCACAACTCTTTTGTGATTGTCATTTTGGTGGTCATAGTGTCATTCAGCTTTGTGACAATAAAACATAGTAGGAGACATATGAATATGGACTTAAGATAATAACAGTGACATGGGAAGCTATTGGGACACCAAATTAATACTTAAGAGCTTATATGACTCAATAAGCATTTTGACATCTCAAATTGAATCACATAAGTGAAGACACTTAACATTCAGCCAAGAGATATGAACTCTATATGACAGCTAAATACCTACTAACAACTATAAAATACAAGGTATATGTGAACGTACAACCAAGGAAGCACGTGGGCAGATTCAACTTAGGGACGAACACATATTCCAAGTAAGTAAATATAAAATGTACAATAGAGCAAGTAGGGATCTTCTGAGGTAACATTATAGTCTAACACAATGGGAGTGATTAACAATAAAGGGAACATATCAACACGTGAAAAGATAACCTATATGATGGAGTAGACAATTGAAGCAAGTTGGCAAGATATGAACAGATTGTATATCCAACATATAAACATACATACCATATGTAATCTAGGATCATTTTGATTTATATAAGAGGAATAAGTGCCAAGGGTTGAAATAAGTTTAAACCTTGCATGTTGATACTTGGTAGAGTAAGCACGTACATCTTGTAATAAACTCATATTAGAGTACTCACTTTAACTCTCTAAGGAGTAGGAATGTGATAATTAACTATATTGGTGATCTTATACTGCCACTATGGATCAGTCCCTACCAAGGGCACTTAGAAAGCTTACTTTGTAATACAAGTGTTGGATTCATGCCAAAGAAATAGGAAATCAAATAGCCTTACATACCTTGCTGCACATCTTTGGATATTACAATGAGTTAACCTTCTTCCTTTCAGATTAGTTATCTACAATGGAGTAAATAATGAAACTAGCATTAGTACTTGATAAACAAGTTTGGGCTACTTGATCAGACCAACACAGTAATTGGCAGTAAATCTATAATTGATCCCATCAGGGGTGTTCTTCCCACCCATTCTCCACTAATTTTTTTCATGTACTATACAGCCTTCTTATAAGGTCCTTCGAAACTCCTCAGGCTTTCATAACATTTGGAAAATAGTATACAAAGGGATGGCAAGAAGTAAGCTCATGCAACACTCAATTAAGCGGTATATCACTACACTTTCAATGTTTTATCCTCTACCAGTTCCCATGACTTCTCTGCACATATCCAGCCACACCCCCTTATTTTACAATACACAAAACAGTCCCTAAGCATCACAATGTGGAAATAGCAATATGAACTCACGGCTTCCGATCAACATCCCATGAGTTCCAACTAACAATACATTTAAGATGCTCAAAATGAGCTCACAATCAAAATTTATGGGGACTCCACTCCATGGTTTCCCCAAACAGCACATCCTTCCTGAACATTTACCAAGCTCACACCATATAGAGACAACACTCCTTAGTTCATTAATACATAAAATATTTCACTAACAATGCAAGAATGGCAGAGGGATGAAAATTTCCATTGCTTACCTTTCTAGACAGACACCTCACTTGCTAAGACTTGGATTCTTCAATGTTTAGGTTGTCCTCTCCCCTTACCTTGATGTTAAATTAGATTATTCACTTGAATTCCTTAATATGGGAGATGTTCTACCAAATTGTACTTTAAAAACAAAGGTTTTGCTTAAGATTTTAATGGTGAAGTTGTAGACTAGAATTCTTGGAGCTTCTATGGCTTTCCTTGAGAGTAATTTTCTAGAGAATGAGTGATGAAGGTAATGTGATAAGCTTGAGTACTTTAGAGGTCCCTTCTAGACGTTTTCACTTAATATATTGGAGAAATAATATGGTCCTTTACTTTAAGAAAGCAGGTGCATCACCTCCTTAATTTCTGCCACAAGTTTGTAAGTAGGTGGATCACCTACTTGCCCTTTTCACTTAAAATGTAGTCCACTAATTCTAAATAGGTGCAAGCCTTGAATTTATAAGTGTGATTGAGGCCTGTGGGCTGATTGATCTTGGTTACACAGGTCTCCCTTACACTTGGTGTAATCAAAGGAATGCACAGGCTAGAGTTTGGAAGAGGTTAGATAGGTCCATGGTTAATGATAAATGGCTCGAAACTATGCCTCAAACCACTATTGAGCATCTTTCTTTTGTTGGATCTGATCACAGTCCTCTGCTACTGGAAATGGTAAGGAAAAATGAAGATCATATCAAATATTTCAAGTTCTTACATTGCTGGGTCGACAATGAAAGCTTTATGGAGACTGTCCAAAATTGTTGGGAGAGGGAGGTCACAGGTAATCCTATATGGAAACTACATCAGAAAATGAAAAGGTTAACTTCCACCCTTAGCAACTGGTCAAAGAGAGAGTATGGAGATATTTATGCTAAAGTGAAAGAATTTGAAGAGAATATCAAGAAAGCTGAGGAAGAGCTGCTTATTAATAACACAGAAGCTCTCAGACAGAAGTTACATCTCATGAATGCCATCTATATTAGGTACTTGAAGCTGGAGGAATCTATACTTAAACAGAAGACTCAACTTCAATGGTTTAAGGAGGGAGATACCAACACCAAGTACTTTCATGCCTTAATGAGGGGAAGAAGAAGAAGACTTTTCCTACACAAAATTTGTACAAACAATGATGTGTGGATACAAGGGGATGACCAGATTGCTCAAGCAGCATGTGAGTACTTTCAAGAGATGTTTACTGGTTAGAACTGTAGAATTGATGAGAGGATTCTTCAACATTTACCTCCTCTAGTTACTCTTGAACAAAATCTGAAGCTACGAATCGCCACACTTTGGAAGAACTAAAGGGTGTAGTGTTTGCTATGAACCCTAATTCAGCACCAGGTCCAGATGGTATAGGGGCAAATTCTACCAAGCTTGCTGGCACATCATTAAAGAAGATCTCCTAGCAGTTGTGCAATATTTCTTTTGTGGAAACACTATGCCTAAGTTTATGTCACATGCATGCCTTGTTCTACTTCCTAAAAATGAGCAGCCTAGCAAATTCAGTAACCTCAGGCCTATCAGTCTCAGCAACTTCTCAAATAAGATTATCTCCAAACTTATAAGCATGAGACTAGCAGATGTTATTCCTCTACTTATTTCAGATAACCAAGCAGGGTTTGTCAGAGGAAGGAGCATTACAGAAAGCATCATGTTGGACATGACCAAGGCATATGACAGAGTGTCCTGGTCATTCCCTTTTTTGGTGTTGAGAAGATTTGGATTTGGGGAAGCTTTCATTGACATGATATGGAGAATTATGAGCAACAATTGGTATTTAATTATTATTAATGGTCGCATACATGGTTTCTTTCATTCAACTAGAGGTCTCAAACAAGGCGATCCTCTATCTCTGGCCCTATTTATTTTAGGTGCAGAGGTCCTTTCAAGAATGCTTAACCTTATTCATCAAAATCCTATGTATAGAGGTTTTAGAATGAAGCAAAAGGGTCCCCAGATCAATCATTTAAGTTTTGCTGATGATGTGATTATTTTTACTTCAACGATAGACATTCTATGAAGATCATCATGAATACTTTGAAGGAATATGAACATACATCAGACCAACTCATCAACAAGGAGAAGAGCCACTTTATGATTCCTAGTAACACTTCTCAGAACATCATTGATAGCATTCAGGAGGTCACTGGTTTCTCCAAAAAGGACAGTCCAATTACGTATCTAGGATGTCCTCTTTACATTTGTAGACAAAGGATTATCTATTATTCTCACTTAGTTGAGAAAGTATCAAAAAAGATATGTGGCTGGCAGGGAAAAATTCTCAGTTTTGGAGGCAAAATCACATTGATAAAACATGCTTTACAGTCTATGCCTATCCATACAATGTCTGCAATTTCACCTCCTAACATTACTATCAAATACATAGAGTCTATCATTGCTGATTTCTTCTGGGGAAGAGACCAGGACAAGAGAAAGTACCATTGGGCCTCTATGAAAACCATGAGCCTGCCTTATGCAGAAGGAGGTTTGGGGTTCAGAAGACTCACTGATATTTGTACTGCTATTCAATATAAATAGTGGTGGAATTTCAGGGCTAGAACATCACTGTGGGGCCAGTTCCTCAAAGCTAAATATTGCCAGAGAGCCAATCCTGTTGCAAAGAAAATTGATACATGTCAATCTTTAATGTGGAGGTATATGATGAAGAACAAGAGTATAGTGGAGGAAAATATCACCTGGAAGATTAATTCTGGAAATTGCTCCTTTTGGTGGGATGATTGGCTAGGAAAAGGTGCCCTTGCTGACTATACATCTAATATCTCCAGCTTGAACAATGCCACCATTGCACACTTTCTTATTAATGGGAATTGGAATGAGAGGAAGCTGAGACAGCAGGTTCCACCACTGCTCATTCCACACATACTGAGCACCAAATTCCAGTACCAACAGGGAGTGAAAGATACAACTATCTGGAAGCTTACTGAGACTGGAAAATTCTCCTATGCTTCAGCCTGGGAAGTCTGCAGACACAGGAAAAATATCGAAGGGATCAGCAGCCAGCTTTGGGCTAAGAACATACCTTTCAAGATGTCTTTTCTCTTATGGTGGGTCTTAAGAAATAAACTACCAACCAATGAAAACCTTGCAAATTTTGGAGTGGATCCTGTGAAGTGTTTCTGCTAGGGTGGGATGATGCTGATCACATCTTCAATGGAGGACATTTTCCAGCACATATCTGGAATTACTTTACAGGTGCTATGGGAGTTAACTTCTAGCAGCCTTCCTTAACCAGCAGATTACTAAATTTGGGGGAGATATAAGGAAAAAATGAAGCTCACAAGACTCTTATCCAAGCAGTTCCCATAGTAATCTGTTGGAACTTATGGAAGAACAGATGCTCAGCAAAATATGGGGATAAGAAATCCAACATCAGCAGAGTCAAGTACATGGTCCTCAAGGACATCCTTTATCTTCTCAACTCAGTTTTCCCTTACATCTAGTGGCCTATAAATTGGACAGAAGTGATTGATATGATTGAAAAATGTAAACATGAGGTTAAAGTCACTTCAATAATTTGGAAAAATCCCCCCACTAATAAGTATAAGCTCAACATTGATGGTAGTGCATTGCACAATCCAGGGAAGAGGGGGGGCATCCTAAGAAATGAGGTGGGAGATATAATATTTGCCTTTGTGATACCTCTTGGAGAAGGGACTAACAACTAGGCAGAAATCCAAGCTGCCAGTTTCGGTTTAAACTGGTGCATACAACATGGTTACAAGAACATCATACTTGAAGTGGATTCAGAGCTTTTAATCTGGTGGTTATTGAAGACTTCTATTCCTCCTTGGAAGCTGCAGAATTTTGTACAAGAGATACATATGCTCGTGAATCAATGTGAATTCTTCCAATGTACCCATACGTACAGAGAAGCCAACAACACAGCAGATTTTCTTTCCAAATAGAGCCACAGACTTGATATCATCCAACAATACTATACTTACAACCAACTGCCAAATGCAATTCGGGGTAGCTATATTCTAGAGAAAATGGGAGTCCAAAGTTTTAGAAGGAAGAGAATGAATAGAATTAAAAAACCTCCTTGAAATTATCTTAGGTACCCTTGGCTATATCCTAGTCATTGATACCTTACCATAGATAGGTTTTGTAATTTTGACTAGGTTCCTTTATCTAGTCTTTCCTTGTAAGGGGAGAGTCTCCCTTATTTATGTTTTCCTAGTATCTCTATATCGAGAGGAGTCCTCTCCTTAGGTGCTTAGCTCTAGGTTTCTTCTTTGTTTAGTATGGGAAAGACTTGACTAGCCACTGTTGGTCAGTCGACCTCGGAACCACCTAGGCTTGGAGGTAAGGTTTATGTCCCCCTCCTTGTACTTTTTTGATTTCTATTTATGCTAAGGCCTGGGGGTGTTGCTAAGCCCCTGACCCCCTCAAGGGTCGTTCAAATAAAAAAAAATAAAAAAACTCTAAATCCTAAATGCTAAACTCTAAACCCTAAACCCTAAACTTGCAACCCTACACACTATACACTAAACCGTTAACCTTAACCCTAAAATTTAAACCCAAAATTCTAAACCTTAGATCCTAAACTCTAAACTCTAAACCCTAAACCCTAAACCGCTTAACCATAAACCATAAACCCTAAACACTATACCTCAAACCCTAAACCATAAAACCTAAACCTCAAACTATAAACCCTAACCCTAAACAATTAATCCTAAACCCTAAACCCCAAATCCCAAACTCTAAACCTTAAACCCTAAACCCTAAATAATAAACCCTAACCCCTAAACCCTATACTCTAATCCCTAAACCCTATACCTTAAACCACGATCCTTCAACTCCAAACC
Source organism: Solanum pinnatisectum (assembly GCA_035578085.1). Classification (NCBI taxonomy): domain Eukaryota; kingdom Viridiplantae; phylum Streptophyta; class Magnoliopsida; order Solanales; family Solanaceae; genus Solanum; species Solanum pinnatisectum. The sequence goes on along the minus strand of CM069078.1, from coordinate 11,119,487 downwards.
CTAAACCCTACACCATAAACATTATATGCTAAACCCTAAACTCTAATCATTAAACCCTAAACCCTAAACCCTAATTCCTAAACTCTAAACACTAAAACAAAACCCTAAAACCTTAACCCTAAATCCTAAACTTAAAACCGTATATACTAAACTCTAAACCCTAAACCATAAATTCTAAACCCTAAACACTAAACCCTAAACCCTAAAGTTGAAACCGTATATACAAAGCCCTAAACCCTAAACTTGGAACCCTAAACCCTAACCCTAAACCAAATCCCTAAACCTTAAACCCAAAACCCTAAATCCTAAACCCTAAATGCTAATCCCTAAACCCTAAACCCTAAATCCTAAACTCTTAAACCCTAAACCCTAACCCTAAACCCAAAACACAAAACCCTAAACCATGAACCTAAACTATTAATCCTAAATCCTAAATTCTAAAACCTAAACCCTAAACCCTAAACCCTAAATTCATAACTCAAAACCCTAAACCCTAACCCTAAACTGTAAACCCTAAACCCTACACCCTAAACCCTAAACTCCAACCCTAAACCTGAAGCCCAAAATCCTAACCCTTTACCCCTAAAACCAAATCCCTAAACCCTAAACCCTACACCTTAAACAATAAACCTTAAACTCCAAACCCAAAACCTAAAATGCTAAACCCTAAACACTAATCCCTAAACCTTAATCCCTAAACCCTAAACCCTAAACATTAAACTTGGAACCCTACACCTTAAACTCTAAACCCTAACCCTAAATAATAAACCCTAAATACAAATTCTATACCCTAAATTCTAAACCCCAAATTCTAATCTTAAACCTAAACCCTAAGCCCTAGATCCTAAACCCTAAACCCAAAACCCTAAACCCTAAACCTTAAATGCTAAACCCAAACCTTTAACGCTAAACCTAAACCCTAATTCCTAAAATCTAACTGCCAAACCCTAACCCTAACCCTAAACCCTAAGCCCTAAACCCAAAACCCTAACCTTAAACCCTAAACCCTTAATCCTAAATCACATATCCTAAACCCTAAACCCAAAACCCTAAACCATAAAGCCTAAATCCTAACCCTAAACACCAAATCCAAAACCCTAAATCCAAAACCCTAAATCCAAAACCTTGAATCCTAAACCCTAAACCTACACTCGAAACCATAAAGCCTAAACCTCAAACCTCTTAATCCTAAACTCTAAACCCAAAACCATAACCCTAAACCCTAAACACTAATTTGTAAACTAGAAACTCTAAACCCTAACCCTAAACCCTAAACCTAAAACCTAAAACCTATACCCTAAACACTAAACCTACAACCTAAAACCCTACACCCTAAACCCTACACCCTAAACCCTAAATACTTACTCTAAACCCTAAACCCTAAACCCTAAACCAAAAAACGTATTCCCTAAACCCTAGACCTAAACCCTAAACCCTAAACCATAAACCCTAAACCCTAAACACAAAATTTGAAAACCTAAACCCTAAACTTGGAACCCTAAACCTTAAACCCTAAACACTGAAACGAAAATTCTAAACCCTTGACTCTAAGTCCTAAATTCTAAACCCTAAACCCCAAACTGCTTAACCATAAACTATACTCCCTAAACCTTAAACCCTAATCTTTGAACCGTAAACCATAAACCCTAAACACTTAACCCCTAACCCTAAACCATTAATCCTAAACCCTACTCCTAAACCCTAAACCTAAACACTAAACACTAAACCCTAAACCCTAAATCCAAAACTCTAAACCTTAAACCCAATAAACCATAAACCATAAACCATAAATTCGAAACCCTAAACTTTAAACCATAAACCATAAAACCTAAACCCTAAGGCCTAATCCCTAAACACTAAACACTAAACCTACAACCCTAAACCCTAAATCCTAAATCGACAACCCAAAACTCTAAACCCTAAAAGTAAAACCCTTAACACTAAACCCTATACCCTAATCCATGAACCCTAAACTCCAAACCCTAAACCATAAACCCTATATGCTAAACCCTAAACCCTAATCCATAAATCTAAACCCTAAACCCTAAACCTTAAACCCTAAACTCTAAACCTACACCCTAAATCCTTAACCATAAATCCTAAACTCTAAACCCTAAACCCTAAACCCTAAACCGTAAACCCTAAAAGCTAAGCCCAAGACTTGGAACCCTATACACTATACACTAAACCCATAACCCTAAACCCTAAACCTTAAACCCTAAACACTAAACCCAAAACCCTAAATCCTAAACCTTAAACTTAATCCCTAAACCCTAAACTGTAAACCCTAAATCCTAAACTTTAAACCCTAAAAGCTAACTCAAAGCTCGAAACCCAAAACCATAAACCCTAAACTCTAAACCCTAAACCTAAAACCTAATCCGTAACACTAAATCCTAAACCCTAAAATAGAAATCCTAAACCCTAACTGCTAAACCTTAAACCCTAAACCCTTAACCGACAACCCAAAACACTAAACCCTAAAACCAAAACCTTCAACCCTAAACCTTATAGACTAAACCCTTAACCCTAAATCCTACACCTTAAACCCTAAACTATAAACCCTAAACACTAAACCCTAAACCTAATCCCTAAACCCTAAAACCTAAATCCTAAACTCTAAACCCTAAACCCTAACTCGAAGCTCAAAACTCGAAACCCTAAAACCTAAACTCTAAACCCTAACCCTAAAACCTGTTAGTCCGACTTCCCAAATGAAAACTTTAACGTCAGTTAGTCTGGCTTTCTAAATAGGTTCCTTATACGTCAATTAGTCCGGGTTCCCAAAATGATTATCTCATAAGATGGAAACCTTATACCTCAGTTAGTCTGAGTTTCTAGAAGCAATCTCTCCATCCCGTAACTATGTGCCCACATAGGTCTTTAGCCATTGATCCACCTAAGCTAATAAACTTCAGTCCTACCTTAGGCAAGTAGGACACCCCTTTTCGGTGTGGGGCAGTACATTGGATTTCATGTAGCTCACATGGTGTATGTCGGTTAAGGCTATTTCCCTCCATGAACAAGAACATGAACTATGAACAAGAATATGAGTTATGTACTATTCTTCCTCAAGAGGTTCTACTTAGCGTGAGTAGGGTTATGGGACTTTATTCATGCATTGCACAAGTAGGCTTTGATAGTGGTCATGGTATGTTTTTTTTATGCTATGATGATATATGAATTAATGCATGCTTTATATGGGATGCCATTCATACATTGCACAAGTATAACTTAGGGTTACTTAGGTGATAGTTCTATTATGATGAGATGATCTTGGTATTTGTCTATGTATGTAAACTATGTATTGAGATGATTGATGTTTGCATTATGTCTATGATTGGAGACTATGTTATGACTATGTTGTTGTCCTTATGCTATGATGAACTATATATGAGTTGTCTTATAAGTATGTTCTCCAACTATTTTCAAAGATGATGTTCAAATTGGCATATAGTATGGTTTCAACTAAAATGTCCCTTTTAGCATGGTTTAAAGGTTTTTATGCATGGCTATCATACTTAGTGCATTCTTGTACTAACCCATATTTTCTAGTACAAGTGTAGGGTTCGGTTCTTAAGGTGATCTTCTATTGGTTCAAAGCTTGGAATAGATCTTTCTCCTTGCTAATTTGTGAGGCCTTCAGATTCGAGGACGAGTATCTTCATTTAGTAGTTTCATTCTAGTATTTCATTTGAGAACTATTGTAAAGGTTGTGTCCCTATTTGGTATTTGATTGTATTAAATGGCTAAATGAGACAATGTCTACACTTCCATTTGCTTTTATAAAAGACTTCGATTGCAAAGAAAATTTTTAATTCCGCATCATTTCTATGACTTTATGTTTACGATATGCTAAGGGCTTGTATGCGACCCCTTCAGGATCAAGTATGTCGTGTTACGTCTAGGGGTACCCCTGGGTCGTGACAAACTTGGTAATCAGAGCACAAGGTTTACAATGATTCTAGGATGATGTCTTATAAGCCACTTCTAGTAGAGTCTTGTTCATAGTATGAATTGCACCACATTTATGAATGAGAGGCTAAAAGATGCTTAAGAAATTGCACTTCTTCATTACTCTTTAGTCGTGCAATAGAGTTTAACCTTATGTTGTATAGGATATGACTACTCAAGGAGCTTTCACCAGTGGATTTGAAGGAGACAATGTTGATCAAGGAGCTCCTCCTCAAGCTCCTCAAGTTCCGATTGACTTAATGTCTAATGAGAAGATTAGGTATGGTTTTCAATTGTTGACTCAAGTTGGGATAGAAATTCTGGAATTCTATGGGTCAAAGATAGAGGAAGATCCTCAGGAGTTGATAGATGAGATCTCTAAGGTGTTGAATTTTGTGGGAGTGACGTCAGTAGAAAAGGCGGAATTAGCTGCTTATCAATTGAAGGATGTTGCTCAACTTTGGTTTAATCAATGGAAAGAAGCAAGGCCGGTAGAAGCAGGTCCTATGGAATGGGAAAGATTTAAGAATGGGTTTCTTGATAGGTTTTTCCCTTTAGAGATGAGAGAGGCTAAGATACTTGAGTTTATTAACCTTTGCCAAGGTAGGATGAGTGTTGAGGAGTATGCTCGGGTGTTCACTAGGTTGTCAAGATATGCTCCATCCATAGTGGCCGACCCTAGGATGAAGATGAGTAAGTTTATGTCGGGTTTATCCGACTTGATAGCAAAAGAATGTAGTATGGTTATGCTTGAGAATGATATGAATATTGATTGTCTTGTGATTCATGCTCAACGGTTTGAAAAGGAGAAACTTGAAGAGAGGTCTAGAGGAAAAAAAGAGGTTTAGGCTTGATGATGATAATTCCTCTCAACAAAGGTTCTATGGACAAAGCTCTTCTAAGGTTCCCCCAATGTTTGACCAAGATAGGGTGTATAACCCTAAGTCCCAAGACAAGGATAGTAGACTCCCATTTCCTACTTGTGCTAGTTGTGTAAAAAGGCATGATGGTAAGTGTCTAGCCGGCACGAAGGATTGCTATGGTTGTGGTGGAAATGGCCACAAAATGAGATATTACCCGATACTGATGGCTATTGGAAGAAAGAGGAAGCAAGCTCCTCCAAGTGGTTTGGGTACTAGTACTCCAAGGCAAGGTAAGTTCTATGCACTCCGGTCTAGAAGTAACTAAGAAGGATCTCCAGATGTAAGCACCGTTATGTTGATAGCTTCTCATAAATGTAAATATTTTACTAGATTCCGATGCTACTTATTAAACTATGATGTTGTCCTTGGAAGGGATTGCTTGCAATTGTTAGATCTCTAGTGATTAGGAGATCCAGTGAGGTTATTATGAGTTTTGGTGATGCTTTGGGATTGTTTGAAAGGAGTAGTACTTGAGTTCTTAGTAAAGGGCTTACTCCCAAGAGGGATACGGTATGCTTAGATAGCAATATTGATTTAGAGTCCTGATGTCCTCATCTCTTTCTTCTATTCCAAGCTTGAGACCAAGAGTTCCTTTTGGGGGCTTGTTTTATGTTTTGAGAGTCATGTGTGTTTTAGAAATTTTCATGATCTCCTTATGTTATGCATGTTCTTGAGAATTCATGTTTAGTATTAAATGAGTTTTCATGATTTATATGTTCCTCATTTTGTTGTGAAATTTAGTATGATGATGGTATATTTGACTTCATGAGATGATTTGATGAACATGCTTTGTTATGCTTTTGGATGAAATGGCATATTGGCTCCATAATGTTATGTTGAGCTTGCTTATATTTGGAGAAGGCAGTTCCTCCTATGATTATCTGATAGATGATGTTTAGAAGAGTTTGTATAGGCTTACTCCCAAGGGGGAGATGGTGTGCCTAGCTAGCAAGGTTATTGTGTGTTTATGTGTTGCCATGATTTCTTCTATAATGCATATTCATGAAAAATTGTGTTTTGAAATAAAATGAGTTTATGTGAATTGTTCTCCTCATGTTGTAATGCATTGAGTATGAGTGCCTATTGTACTTCATGAGAAGAATATATGAGCATGCTTTAGTTAGGAGTTGAGAGATTCATTCTTGAATAAATGCTTTTTGAGAGTAAATTGCATATGAGCTCCATGAGAGTATGTTGAGCATGTTATGACTAGGAGATGGTAGTTCCTCCTTGAGCATGACTAGTTACGAGAATTTCATAAATTAATGGGTTGTTAGATATATCCTATTTCCTTGTGTTGTATTGATTATGTCTTGAGATGGAGTTGATGTTTCCTCCTTCAAATTGTGCATTATTTTGATGTTGCATGCATGATGGGCTTCTAAGTCTTGAGTCTTAAATACCGTAATGTATCTAGATCGTTATTCGAGGATGAATGTTCCCAAGTGGGAGATAATGTAACACTCCGAAAAACTAGTAGACTAAAGTAGAGCCTTAAGCTAGGGTTCTAGAGTTTGATATTGAGGTTTAGAGTCATAAATAAGACTTCACGTGCTTAGAATAAGGGGTTTAGTGGTTAAACTCCAAGGTACGTGTTAGACCCTGTAGTTCAGAAGACCATCTAAGGTTTGGTTGAGGGTCACAAGGGCAAGTGCCAAGGCAAAAGGGGCAAGCCTAAGTCAAAGGCCAAGTTTGCCTCAAGACCACAACCATCTTCACGACAAGTGGTCTTGACCACAGTTCATGAAGGGACTCGTGAAGATCCCTTAGGCTTGTGGAAGGCAAGGCCTTGAGGCCAAGCTACTGCCTAGGGACAACGACCATCACCACGACCAGTGGTCTTGACCACGAATCGTGGGAGGTCTCGTGATCATGCCTTCAAATTGTGTAGGTCAAGGCACAAAAGCTTAGCGTAGCCCAAGGACCACGGGCAGGACCACGACTCGTGGTCTTGACCATGGCTCGTGAGCCCTGCTGTGCTGCTAGGAGTGGGCTGCCTAAGGAGGGTCTTTTTGGTAAATTCCTTTTTAGTTGGTTTCAAATGGGGGTCGTTTTATATGAACTTTATACACATATATAAACTATTTTAAGTCATAAACCACCACATTTACTTCATTAACCCCCAAGACCCAAATCAAATCAAAAAGCCTTCTTCCTTACAATATTTCTCTCTCTAAAACTCCAAGAAGAAGAAGAGTAGAATTAGAGCTAGGGTTTGAAGAATTCAAGGCTTCTTCCTCAAATTCTTTGAAGATACATTATCAAGGTATGGTGGCTTTTCATCTATGGGTAGCCTTCACCCATAGAGCCCTTCAAAAACAAGATTTCAAAGCATTCAAATTCCCAAAAGTTGGGTTTTCACTATAAGCCATGGATTCCTTTTCAAAAACGATTTCTATGACTTAATTTATGTATATTATGATAACATTGATGAATTACTACTGATTTAATGATGAATTACCCAAGAATCCATGGATTCCCCTTTCTCCCAATTTGGATCTCAAGTATGGGTATTGGTTGATACTAGTAGAAGGTGATACGGTTATGTATGTGGTAATTATTCCAATTGAGTGGATGTGGCTTGATTATTATGAAGTTGCATGATTTTAGTATGAATATACATGTATTCTATATTAACCTAAGATTCTAGGGTGAAAGTGATGATATGGTCAAGTGTTATGCCATGAAAGAGGCAAATTGAGGGATTAGATGTAACCTTCTAAGATTGATGAACTTCTTTATGAATTGCCTTAGATTAGATTATCTAGATATGAATTTCTTATAAGTAAATCTTGTAGACATGAATGAATTAGATTAGGTATTATATGATGGATTATGGTTGATTAGTATTCAGATTGAGTTTACTTGATGTTATATGACTATAATTGGTTAAGTATGAAGCATGTGGTTAGTTTATTTTGAGAGTTAGGTTTACATGATGACCATGTGAGGTATTGCTTGAGAGTAAGGCTTGAAATATGAACATGACTCCTAAGGCTTAAAGGGTAAAATCTAAAATAAATGAGTTACGAATGTTTAGGTTTTAAGAGGGAAGCTATTATGCATGTTGAATTGTATATGGTATCATTGTGGAAAGACTTTACCCACATGACCTACAAAATGAGTACATGAGTTTGTGCATGCAATGAATGAACTACTTGAAATATGATTATGTCTATGTCTAATATAATGAATGTTAGATGTGTTTGATTTCAGGTGATCTATGATCCTTGTATACAAGCTATGAGAATTATGCATTGTTGTGATACTATGTGCATGCTTGATGAACACTTTGAGAGTGAAGTAACTATGTTATTGTTGTTGTATCATTGAAAGGATAATCACACACACACTCCATGCATGAACATGACTATGATGTAACTAATGTGTTGCTGAAAGGCTATTTCTCATATGCACCCTTACATATGACTATTGTAACGACCCTAAAAATGAACTAGTGAAACTAGAGCCTAATGTGTGTGCGTTTGAGTTTGGTGTGAGGGTTGATGGTGCTTTAAGTTGTTCCGAGTCATGGTTGAGCGGTTTAGGGGTTAAACATCAAGGCACAACTCCTAGGGGTCCTTGAGGAGGACCCTAAGCCATTTGATGAAAGTTAGCCAAAGTTGGGTGACCTACGAAAGGGGTCCACGCCCAGTAGGTCCATCCACGCCCAGTAGGTCCATCCACGCCCCGTGGATGGCCTCCGTTGGTCAAGGGGCCCCAAACCAAGACACATCCCCAATTGACGGATGACCATTACAGTCCGTCAACCCATCCACGGTCTGTGGATAGGGTTCCGTCAATGGGACCTGGTTTGCTCTCAAGTGATACGGCCAAGTTAGGGGTGAATTTACCAATTCACCCCAAGTCCCAATTAGTATGTGGAAGGTTATTTAAAGTGTTTTAAGGTATTTTAAGAGTATTAAAACACTCATTTAGATTTCATCTCTCAAATCAAAACCCTCTCTCTCAAAATATCTTCTCTCTAGAACTCCATTGGAGATCAAGGTCAAGTTCAAGCTAGGGTTGGGGATTTCAAGGTGTTTCTTCTTCAAATTTCATGGGAAATCAATAGCAAGGTATGGTGATCCTTTGTCTAGGATTAGCTTTCACCCTAGAGTCAATTTCAAAAGAGTTTTCAAAGTTTTCAAGTTTCTCAAAAACCCTAGGTTTTACTCAATCTCATGGGTTCTTGCATCAAACGTTTTCAAATGATAAATTATGATTATATTGATTTTTAATTGATGATTTAAGATGATTTTACTCTATGAACCCATGATTTCTCTCAATTTCTAAATTGCGACTTATGAAGCGAGTCTATTGATTATGAAAGAATAATGGTGGATTTATGCTTAGATTGATTTAGATTATTAAATTATACCATTATTTATGCCTAATTATGGTGAATTCTTGGTGAATTAAGGATTTGTGATCATAGCCTTGAAAGGGCAAGTTTGACCTAATTACTTGATGTATTAGAATTGTGATTGAATTGCTGATCCACTTGAAAGGTGGAGGTGTTTACTTCCTATGTATATTGTGATCATGGCCTTGAAGGCATAGTGTGAGGAATTTAAGTATTTTCATGATGTTGTATATATGAATGTGATATGATGCATGTGCGTGTTCTAAATTAATGAGTGATAATCATGTCTAGAAGCTAATTGTGTTAGAATTGAATGTTATCTCTCTATTAACACTTGTGAATGAAGATGATTATGTGAAAGGCTATTCTCACATACACACACACTCTTGAATGAATAATGAACGAGGTTCAATGATAATGTTAATGATGAAGTACTTATTGAAAAGCTATTCTCAATTGTACTCTAATGAATGCTAATGATGTGTTGATTGAAAGGATATTCTTGATCTTACACTAATGAATGATAATGGGATTCTTAGATGAAAGGTTATTCTCATCTTTGAATCTATGAGCTATCCAATGAATGAATATTGGGTTGAGATGGATTCTCTCACGTGAGTTAAGGCGGGGCGTCTAGTAACAATCTCTTATCCCTTAATGAGATGAATGGTAAAATACTCTATAGGAATGTAGGCTAAGTACCGAGAGGATATTGAATGAGATGGAAGCTCTCACGTGAGTCGAGGTGGGGTTTCTAGTAGCAATCTCTTGAGATGGATGCCCTCACGTGAGTTGAGGCAGGGTATCTAGTAGCAATCTTTGTGTCCCTTAACTATGTGCCCACATAGGATAGCTAGTGGATCCACTTAAGCTAAATACCAGTTTACCTTAGGCAAGTAGACCAACCCTTTCGATGTGGGATAGTACATCAGATTCCATGATCTAGCTCTCATGGTCTATGTCAGTTAAACGCTTATTCCCATCATGTGAGATGTGCATTATAGTTTCTTGAAGAGTTCTATGAAGTGTGGGTAGTGGTAGTAGTGTGGGATGCTATCCATACATGGCACGAGTAGGCTTTAAGAGGGCCATAGTGAGTTCTCTAAGTCTTAATGACTATTGTATAAAAGCCATTTAAATGAAGTTATTGAAGAATGTTGACTCTTAAATGCTTAATGTAATGATGCATGCTATAATTGGATAATATTATGAGTTACTTCCTTGTTATGACTTATTGTATTTGAATGTGCCTTGCCTATGGTGACTTCAAATGAGTACTTAGTGTGAGTAGTATTATGGGATGTTACTTGCACATTGCACAAGTATGACTTAGGGGTTGTCTTAGGTGATGGTCCTTACATGATAAAATAACTTGTTAATGGTTTAGGTCTCTTGTGTATGAGTATTATTGGAAATGGAAAGGTTGAATGGTAAGTTCACTTTTGGTGACTTTAATGTTGTACCTTAGTGTGGATGGTAGTATGGGACGCTATCCATACATTGCACAAGGTATAGCATGAGGGTTACTAAAGGTGAAGGCTATATGTGAAGGTGAAGAGTTACATGTTGATATTGTTCAAATGTGATGTTATGGCTTGTGTGATGATTATATTTGTCTTTGATGTCTCTTATGCTGTTGTTCATGATATTTCTAAAAAGTGGCATAATGCATGGTTTCCAACCAAAATGTCCCTTTTAAAGAATGTTTTTGCATGGTCATCATACTTAGTACAGTTTTGTGTGCTAACCCATATTTCTCATTTTACTACATGTGTAGGTTTCGGCAAGTGAATGATTCTAGCTAGGATTGAAGTGCTTGGAATAGAGTTTCCTCCAAGACTTGGTATGTCCTCATAGATCAAGGACAAGGACTTTTATTGTTTCTAGTTCTTTCTTGTTTTGAGACTATTGTTAAGACTTCGATTATAATGGGCCGTGACCCTATCTTGTTAAAGTTTTGTCTAAGATGGCCATGTGAGACTTAGACTTCCGCTGTGTCTTTTGAAAGATTTATATGAGTATTTGAATGTTTTGAATCGTATGGTTTTAAATGAAAAGTTTTAATTCCGTACTATTTCTATTACCTATGTGATAAATGAATGCTATGAGGCATGTATAAGACCCCTTCGGGGTCGAGTATGCTGTGTTACGACTAGGGGGTGCTCTTGGGTCGTGACAAGTATGTATGAAATGTCTATGTCTATGATGATCTTGTTGTGTTGATTGAAACTCTATTCTCATGAATACACAATGAATATAATGTGAAAGGTTTACTCACATAATAAATGATTCTAAGGTTGAAAGGCTACTATCACCTAATGAATCTATGAGCTATCACAATACCATGTTATTGAGTTGGATTGAGTGTTAAGGATTTCCCATAAACATGAACGTAAGTAAAGACTTAACATGAACTTAATGAGAATTATGCCTAGCACCGAGTAGATATGAATATGAGATTGAAGCTTTTACGCCAGTTAGTCCGGCTTCCCAAATGAAAGCTTTTATGTCAGTTAGTCCGGCTTTCTAAATGGGTTCCTTATACGTCAATTAGTCCGGGTTCCCAAAATGATTATCTCATGAGATGGAAACCTTATACCTCAGTTAGTCTGGGTTTCTAGAAGCAATTTCCCTATCCCGTAACTATGTGCCCACATAGGTCTTTAGCTATTGGATCCACCTTAAGCTAATAAACTTTAGTCCTACCATAGGCAATTAGGATACCTCTTTTCGGTGTGGGGCAGTACACCAGATTCCATGTAGCTCACATGGTCTATGTCGGTTAAGGATATTTCCCTCCATGAACAAGAACATGAACTATGAAGAAGAACATGAGTTATGTACTATGGTTCCTCAAGAGGTTCTACATAGTGTGAGTGGGGGTATGGGACTTCATTCATGCATTGCACAAGTAGGCTTTGAGAGTGCTCTGGTATGTTGCTTTTATGCTATGATGATTTATGAATTAATGCATGATTTATATGGATTGTTGATATGAGTGGCTTTCCTTGATATGAGTTATTGAACATTATGGTTTCCTTGGCTATGAATATTAACCATGGATGAGACCAAGGTATGACAAGCATGAGCATTCTGGCCTAAAAGTGGTACATAGCATGAGTGGTATTATGGGATGCCATTCATACATTGCACAAGTATAACTTAGGGTTACTTAGGTGATGGTTCTATTATGATGAGATGATCTTGGTATTTGTCTATGTATGTAAACTATGTATTGAGATGATTGATGTTTGCATTATGTCTATGATTGGAGACTATGTTATGACTATGTTGTTGTCCTTATGCTATGATGAACTATCTATGAGTTGTCTTATAAGTATGTTCTCCAACTATTTTCAAAGATGATGTTCAAATTGGCATATAGCATGGTTTCAACTAAAATGTCCCTTTTAGCATGGTTTAAAGGTTTTTATGCATGACTATCATACTTAGTGCATTCTTGTACTAACCCATATTTTCTAGTACAAGTGTAGGGTTCGGTTCTTAAGGTGATCTTCTATTGGTTCAAAGCTTGGAATAGATCATTCTCCTTTCTAATTGGTGAGTCCTCAAGATTCGAGGACGAGTATCTTCATTTAGTAGTTTCATTCTAGTATTTCATTTGAGAACTATTGTAAGGGTTGTGTCCCTATTTGGTATTCTATTATATTAGATAGCTAAATGAGACAATGTCTAGACTTCCGTTTGCTTTTATAAAAGACTTCGATTGCAAAGAAAAATTTTAATTATGCATCATTTCTATGACTTTATGTTTATAATATGCTAAGGGATTGTATGCGACCCCTTCGGGGTCAAGTACACCGTGTTACGTCTAGGGGGTATCCCTAGGTCATGACACGTTCTTAGCAGATTAAGGATTGAGTCATTATAGCATTTGTGGATTTGGCCACCATTTATGTCTTTCATTTCATGTTAGGACTATTATATGGGATATGTCCCAAGATTTATTTATGTTGGTTAGATGGTTTGAGACAATTGTATTAGACTTTCGCTCATTTTATAAAGACTTTGATTGTCTTGAAAATGTTTTAAATTTTTGCATCATTTCTATTACTTTATGTTATGATATGTTAAGTGGCTTATATGAGGCCTCTCGGGGTCTTATACGCATTTTTACATCTAGGGAGTACCCCTGGATCGTGAAAAACTTGGTAATCAGAGCATAAGGTTTAGAATGATTCTAGGATGTCTCAAACCACGTCAAGTAGAGTCTTGTTCATAAGTGTGAAGCACTCCATATTTATGAATGAGAGTCTACTAGATGTTTAGGAAACTTCACTTCTTCATTTCTCTAAGTCGTGCCATGGAGTTTAACTCTATAAAGTCTTTCTCCCAATCCTTACCCGATTCTTTTCAGGATATGACTACTAGAAGGGCTAATTCTAGAAGGATTGAGGGAGACAATGTGGGTCAGGAAGTTCCTCCCCAAGCTCCTCCTCAAGCTCTGATTGATCCTTTGGCGGATAATGTAACCAATGTGGAGTTTTGGTCGGCTTTCCAAGTGTTGGCTCAAGCCATGACGACCCAAGCCAATAGAGAGGTGGTAACCCCTGTGAACCCAAATGTGGGTACGGCGGTGGCAAGAGTGAGGGACTTTACAAGGATTAACCCTCTGGAATTTTATGGTTCTGAAATTGAGAGAGATCATCAAGAGTTTATCGAGGAGGTCTATAAGACACTTGCTATTATGGGAGTGACTCCAGTAGAGCAGGCGGAATTGGCCGCTTATCAACTCAAAGGGGTTGCTTAGATTTGGTTCAATCAATGGAAGGAGGCAAGGCCGGAAGAAGTGGGTCCCATAGAGTGGGAAAAGTTCAAAAGTGCTTTTCTTGATAGATTCTTCCCTCTTGAGATGAGAGAGGCCAAGGTTCTTGAGTTCATTAACCTTTATCAAGGAAATATGAATGTGAGGGAATATGCGTTGAAGTTCACTCAAATATCCAAATATGCTCCTTCTATTGTGGCGGATGGTAGGGCAAAGATGAGTAAGTTTGTATCGGCAGTGTGTCTGACATGGTATTCAAAGAATGTCGCACCGCTATGTTTGTCCATGACATGGACATTTCTCGCCTTATGGTGCATGCCTAACAAATTGAAGAGGAAAAGCTCAAGGAAAGATCTAGGGAAGCAAAAAGGGCAAGAACAGATGATAGTAACTTTTCACATTCTAGGTCGGTGGACGGGGTCATTCAAGGTTTCTGCAAAAGTTCTCCGATCAAGGTTCTTCAAATGTTCCTCCAAGGTCTAATAATGAAAGGATTTCCAACCCTAAACCTCAAGGATATGGTAGTAGGTCCTTGATGCCTACTTGTGTTAAATGTGGGAGAAATCATGAGGGTAAGTGTCTAGCAGGCTCTAATGCTTGCTTTGGGTGTGGTAAGACGGATCACAAGATAAGGAATTGTCCTTCGATTGCTAAGAATTAGGGAGATACTCGTCGTGGGGCTCAACCCTACCCTTCATCCGGTCCAAGTGATTCGGGTGTAAATGCTCCTAAGTAAAACAAATTCTATGCACTCTAGACTAGAGGTGATCAAGAGAGTTCGCCTGATGTGGTTACCGATATGTTAAAAGTTTTCCAAATAGATGTATATGCCTTTCATGATCTTAGTGCTACTTTGTCATTTGTGACTCCTTATGTGGACATGAGGTTTGATGTGCTCCCCGATGTGTTATTAGAGCCTTTTTCTGTCTCTACCCCTGTTGGTGATTCTGTTGTGGCTAAGAGGGTCTATAGAAAATTTCATGTTTCCTTATCCCATAGAGTTACTCTTATTGACTTGGTAGAGCTTGATATGTTAGACTTTGATGTCATCCTTGGTATGGATTTGTTGCATTCATGTTATACTTCTCTTGATTGTAGAACTTGGGTAGTGAAACTTCAGCTCCCAAATGAGCCTATCCTAGAGTGGAAGATGGGAAATTCCATGCCTAAGAGTCGGTTTGTCTTTTGTCTAAAAGCTAGAAAGATGATCTCTAAGGGTTGCATCTATCATATCTTTAGGGTGAGGGATGTGGATTATGAAATCCCTAATCTTGAGTCGGTCCCCGTTGTGAATGAATTTTCGAAAGTGTTTCCCAATGATTTATCCAGTATTCTCCCGAAAGGGAAATAGACTTTGGTATTGACCTTCTCCCAGATACGCAACCTATTTCTATTCCTCCTTATAAATTGGCTCTGGTTGAACTTAAGGAGTTGAAAGAACAGTTAAGAGATTTGTTAGATAAGGGTTTCATCCGACCAAGTATCTCTCCATGGGGTGCTCCAGTTTTGTTCGTTAGAAAGAAAGATGGGTCCCTTCGTATATGTATCAATTATCAACAATTGAACAAGGTGACCATTAAGAACAAGTATCCTCTCCCAAGGATTGACGACTTGTTTGACCAACTTCAAGGGGCAAGCTATTTCTCTAAGATTGATCTCCGACCGGGTTATCACCAGTTGAGGGTGAAAGAAGAAGATATTCTGAAAACGGCTTTTAGAACCCGATATGGTCATTATGAGTTTCTAGTAATGTCATTTGGTTTGACTAACGCTCCGCCGATGTTTATGGACTTGATGAATAGAGTGTTTAGACAATATCTTGACATGTTTGTGATTGTGTTCATTGATGATATTTTTATCTACTTAAGGAGTGAGGATGAGCATATTGATCATTTGAGGATTGTGTTGCAAATCCTTAAGGAACAACAACTCTTTGCAAAGTTTAGCAAGTCCGAGTTTTGGCTAAGGTCTGTAGCTTTCCTTAGTCATAGTGTGTCAATCAAGGGTATTGAGGTAGATCCTAAGAAGACGAATGCGGTCAAGAGTTGGCCTAGACCTCTAACTCCTTCGGACATTAGAAGTTTCTTAGGTTTGGTCATTTACTATTGAAGGATTGTTGAGGGGTTCTCTACAATTGCCTCTCTATTGACGGCTTTGACTCAAAAGAAGGCTAAGTTTGTATGGTCCAAATTATGTGAGAAAAGTTTGCAAGAGTTGAAGGATAGACTTACTTCCGCTTCGGTTTTTACTTAATCGGAAGGGACGGATGGTTTTGTGGTATATTATGATGCCTCGAGAATTGGGTTGGGATGTGTGCTTATGCAAAATGGAAAGGTTATTGCCTATGCTTCAAGGCAACTTAAGGTTCCTGAGAAGAATTATCCGACCCACGATCTTGAATTAGCGGTGGTGGTTTTTGCCTTAAAGATATATAGGCAGTATTTGTATGGTGTTCATGTAGATGTGTTCACCGACCACAAAAGCCTACAATATGTGTTTACTCAAAAGATTTGAATATTCGCCAAAGAAGGTGGCTTGAGTTATTGAAGTATTACGACATGAGAGTCCTTTATCACCGAAAGGTAACTGTAGTAGAGGATGCTCTTAGTAGGTTGTCTATGGGTAGTGTTGCTCACATTGATGATGATAAGAAGGAATTGGTACGAGATATACATAGATTGGCCTGATTGGGTGTTCAATTAGTAGACACAGCCAAGGGTGGTGTTATGGTTCATAATGGTTCCGAATCGTTCTTTGTAAGTGATGTGAATGCTAAGCAATGTCTTGATCCGACTTTAGTAGAATTGAAAGAAGCGGTGCTCAAGATGTCCGTTAAGGCTTTCTCCCAAAAGGGAGATGGAGTACTTAGATACCAAGGTCGTTTATGCGTTCCAAATATAGATGACTTGAGCGAACAAACTTTGGCAGAAGCTTATGGTTCTCAGTATTCCATTCACCCAGGAGCCACCAAGATGTACTGTGACTTTTTGGAGGTCTATTGGTGGAATGGGATGAAGAAGGATATTGCGGGATTTATGGTTAAGTGTCCAAATTGCCAACAAGTGAAAGTTGAGCATCAGAAACTAGGAGGTTTATCCTAAGATATTAACATTCCTAACTTTGAAGTGGAAGATTTGAATAAGGACTTTATAGTAGGGTTGCCACGTACTCGGCACCAATATGATTCGATTTGGGTTATAGTAGACCGAATGACGAAATCGGCCCATTTCATTCCTGTCAAGATTTCTTATACGGCAGAAGACTATGTTAAGTTATATTTGAGGCAAATGGTAAGATTGCATGGTGTGCCCTTGTCCATTATCTCCAATAGAGGTACTCAGTTTTGGAAGTCATTCCAAAATGGTCTTGGCATAAAAGCAAAGCTTAGCACGGCTTTTCACCCACAAACTGATGGGCAAGCGGAGCGAATGATCCAAACTTTAGAGGATATGCTGAGAGCATGTGTCATCGATTTCAAGGGAGGTTGGGATGATTACTTTCCATTAATAGACTTCACTTATAAGAATAGCTACCATTCTAGTAGTGGTATGGTCCCCTTTGAAGCCATTTATGGTATAAGGTGTAGATCTCCTATAGGGTTGTTTGAAGTGGGTGAAGTTTCCTTGATCAGACCCGAATTAGTTCATGAGGCTATGGAGAAGGTCCGACTTATTAGAGAGAGGTTGAGAACAGCCTAAAGCCGACAAAAGTCCTATGCCGATGTGAGAAGAAGGGATCTAGAGTTTGAAGTTAATGATTGGGTTTACTTGAAAATCTCACCCATGAAGGGGGTGATGTGGTTTGGAAAGAAGGGGAAACTTAGTCCCCGATATGTAGCCCATATAAGATTTTGAAACGTGTAGGTAGGGTTGCTTATGAGTTAGATTTGCCAAATGAGTTTGCAACTGTGTATCTCGTTTTCCATGCTCTATGCTTAAGAAGTGTGTTGGAGATCCGACATCCATAGTTTCCCTTGAAGGGTTGGGAGTTGATGAGAGCCTTTCATATGAGGAAGTTTCAGTTGAGATTTTGGACTGGCAAGTTAATAAATTGAGAAACAAGGAAATAGCTTCCGTGAAGGTTTTGTGGAGGAATCAACTAGTTGAGGGTGCTACTTGGGAGGCCGAGGCCGATATGAAGTCCCGATATCCTCATCTTTTTCCTTCTACTCCTATTCTTGCTTGAGGTAACGAATTTCCTCTTGGTTTTTTTTATGATTAGGATTCATGTGTGTTTTATGTGTTTCCATGATTTCCTTGATATGCATGTTCATGAAAAAACTTATGTTTTGAACGAAATGACTTATGTGATTTATTTTCCTCATGATTGTCGTGCATTGAGTATGAGTTGCCTATAGACTTCATGAGATGAATTGTTGAACATACCTTGACTTGGAATGGAGATTTCCTCCTTGAATATGTGCTTTGAGTATAGATTGCATAGAGGCTCCATGAGATTGTGTTGAGCATGCTTTTTAGTTTGGAGATGATAGTTCATCCTTTAATATCAGAAATCTGAAAATTTCATGCATATTGGGTTGTTAGATGTAGTTCCTACCCCCTTATGGAGCATGAGTATGTTTGGCTTGGAGTTGATGTTTCCTCCTTAGTTGTGTGCATTTTGATGAGTTGCATACATGATGGGCTGCCAGTCTTGAGTCTTTTCATTGGAAAACATGCTTAGAATCTCATTCGGGGATGAATGATCCCAAGGGGGAGAAAATGTAAGACCCGGATTTGAAAGAGGGAACATAGCAATTGTTAAACAAGTTCTAGGTGCCATCCACGGTGGCCAACCACGGTTCGTGGGTTGGACCACAGACCGTAGGTGGGTCCATGGAGAGGGCCACCCAAAATCCTCCAGGCCAGGTCTACGACTGGACCCACTGACCATAGATGGGTCCACGGTCCATGGTTCAAGGATTTGTAGGTCGGGGACAAACTCTCTGACCAGACTACGATAGTGTAGGACGGACGGTGGGTCCATTCACGGTCCGTCGATAGTGGGGTGTCGTTGGTTACCTAGCGGTTATTTTTAGGGGCAGTTGGGTCTTTTCCTAATTAATTAGTTCCTATACTATGTCGTTTTGCCTAAGTCTAGAACATCTATATAAGTAATTTTAACCCCTAAATTCACTCATTCAAGTCATTCTCTCAAATCCCGAAAGAAAACTCCAAACTCCTCTCAAATATTCTCTCTCTAGAAGTTGGAAGAAGAAGGAAGAAATTGAAGCTAGGGTCAAGTCAAGTCTCCAATCTTCAAGCTTCTTGTGGGCTTTGTGACTAAGGTATGATGGCTTTTCATACATGGATTCCTTCCATCCATGGAGTCCCCTAGAATATCCCCAATTTGATGAAGGATTCCCCAATTCTAGTTAGGATTTCTTCCAATGTTGTGGGTTATGATGAATGTTGATCCAATTGAGTGGATTGTGGTTTTTTATGATTGATTTGACAGAATTGCATGTTTATAGGATGAAATTACATGTACTCATTCCTATTCCATGATTCTAACCTAGAATTGATATAGTTGGGTAGATGCCATGAAGGGAAACTTTGTGGGTTTAGGCTTATCCTTATAGGATTGATGATTTATGATGTAAATTGCTTGAGAATAAAGCATAGATGATGATCATGAGATGTAGTTCTTTGAGAGTAAAGCTTATGATATAAAGTGTTGGTAATTAATGTTATTGTTGTGGAAGGGATACTTCCCCCATGAATTACTTAAGTATGAATGTATGAATGTGAAAGGTTTTCTCACATGAATGATTCTAGGTTGAAAGGATTGCTCACCTAAAATGAATCTAGACTAAAAGACTATATAATTGATGAGGTTAGAGGCGACTACCCTTGACCTCCATATGAGAAGAATATGAGGTGATTTCCCATACTCCCTAGAATTGAACAAGAGGTGAGTCCCCACGTTCCTATTATGATGAATGGACATGGAGGCGAGTACCCACGATCCTTATGAAATGATGTGGAGGCGAGTACCCATGTCATATGATGTGATTGTGGAGGCAAGTATCCATGATCTTAGAGTAAGTAAGGCAAGAGGCGAATACCCATTAGCCTTTGTAAGTTAGGCAAGGACGCAAATCCCCATGTCTTTAAAAGTAAGTATGAATAATATGAACTATGTTATGAAGAATGAATAGCTTGGATTGTTGCTTGAGATGCCTTACATGAGGTAAGCTTGACTAGAGGCGGATGGCTCAAGTCTTGACTAAGGACAAGTAAGGTCGCTTGAGAAGTGTTCCTTTCTTATTATGATGATTATTTATGTGCATTGATTATGCTTATGGTTTATATTGACTAACCATTGTGTTTTATGTTGTTTATGCTAGCTATCATATTTAGTACATGTTTGTACTAACACATACTCTTGCCTTCATTCTTATCAAATGTAGGGACCGGCAATATTGATTCTCACACTCGTGGCTAGGTTCATAGTAGATCAAGGATTGAAGATTTGGTGAGTCCTTATAGCATTCGAGGATTTGGCCACCATTTTACTTTATGTCTTTCATTTCATGTTGGGGCCATTGTATGGGCTATGTCCCAAGATTTATTCATGTTGGTTAGATGGTTTTTGAGACAATTGTATTAGATTTCCGCTCGTTTTATAAAGACTTTGATTGTATTGAAAATGTTTTAAATTTTTGCATCATTTCTATTACTTTATGTTATGATATGCTAAGTGGCTTGTATGAGCCCCCTTCGGGTCTTATACACCTTGTTACATCTAGGGGGTACCCTTGGGTCATGACATATTTTGTTTTTTATTTTCTTGATTTTTAAATTCTTCGAACATTTGCTATATATATATATATATATATATATATATATATATATATATATATATATATATATAAGTCATTGGTGCAAGCCAAATATATTTTTGAGGTATTTTTATTTTTCCTACATTTTTTCGTTATTTTTATATTTTTCGAACATTTGCAAAAAAATTCAGATTTTTTTGGACATATATAAATTTTGATTTTTTTAAAAATATCATTTTTTGATATTTTAAAGTCGTTGGTGTAGGTTGGATATTTTTTAGAGGTGTCGTTATATATTTTTTGTATATTATTTTTCTTGATTCTCATATTTTTCGGACATTTGCAAAAAAAAAAAAATTGATTATCTAAAAAACTATAAATTTCAATATTTTAAAACCATTTGAGCAAGCTGAATATTTTTTTGAGGTATTTTTATATTTTTTTTTTTCTTGATTATTATATTTTCAGACATTTGCGAAAAAATCAGAATTTTTCGGACATATATCACACATCAACAAAAATAAAATTTGAAAAATTATTATTTTTGATATTTTAAATTCGTTGGTGCAAACCAGATATTTTTTTGAGGTGTGTTAATATATTTTTTATATATTAGTCTTGATTTTTATATTTTTCAGACATTTGCGAAATAAATGAATTTTTATTTTTTCTTAAAATTATTATTTTTCTATATGTTAAAGTCATTGGTGCGAGCTAAATATTTTTTAAGGTGTTTTTATAAAAAAATTTTTGATTTAATATTTTTGAATTATTGTGGAAAAAAAACATCGGAATTTTTCAGACATATATCAAATTTTGGTGTTCTTTTCAAAAACTATTATTTTCAATATTTTTAAGTCATTGGCGCAAGACGAATATTTTTTTGAAGTTCTTTTAAATGTATTTTTTATATATTTTTATTGATTTTTACATTTTTCGGACATTTGCGAAAAAAATGTTTTGATTTTTTTAAAACTATTATTTACAAAATTTTAAAGTCATTGGTGCAAGCTGGTATTTTTTTATGTTTTATATTATTTTCTTAATTTTAATATATATTAAGACATTTGCCAAAAAAAAATTAAATAATTGAAATTTTTCGAACATATATAATTTTTTTATTTTTTTAAATAATTATTTTCAATATTTTAATGACATTTGTGCAAGATGAATATACTTTTGAGGTGTTTTATATGTTTTTATATATTTTTCTTGATTTTAATATTTTTTTTGACATGTGAAAAAAATAAAATTTTGATTTTCTTTGTGAAAACTATAAATTTTGATGTGTTAAAGTCATTGGTGCAACTCAAATATTTTTTTGAGATATTTTTATATTTTTTTTAATATATTTTCTTGATTTTAAAATTTTTCAAACATTTGCGAAAAAATAATTCAAAACTTTCGGACATATATAATATAAAAACTTCATTTTGATATTTTAATGTGGTTCATTCAAGAAAAATATTTTTTTAAACGTTTTTATATTTTTTTTTATTTATAATTTTCTTGATTTTTATTTCTTTTGGAGATTTGCAAAAAAAAAATTAAATTTTTAAAAAAAACTATAATATTTTAAAACCAAGCCGATTATTTTTTAAAGTGTTTTTCTATTATTATTTTTTCTTGATTTTTTATATTTTTCTGTTATTAAGGGGAAAAATATAATTTTTCAGACATATATAAAATTTTGCTTCTTTTTATTGAAAGGTATCATTTTTGATATTATAAAATCATAGGTGAAAGACCAATATTTTTTTGAGGTGTATTTATATATTTCCTTGATTTTTATATTTTTTTTGACATTTATGGGGAAAAAAAAACTCAGATTTTTTCTAAAACTATTATTTTTAGATATTTTAATGTCATTGGTGTAAATCAAATATTTTTTTTAGGTATTTTTATATTTTTCATAATTTTTATAGTTTTTGAACTTTTGTGAAAAATATTTTTTATTACTTTTTTTGAAACTATCATTTTTGATATTTTAAAGTCATTGGTTCAAAAACATATTTTTATGCTGTTTTAGTGTTTTTAAATATTTTTTCTTGATTTTCGTATTTTTTCGCAAATTTCTAAGAAATTTAAAAATCAAGAAAATAATATATAAAATAATACAAAAACACCTCAAAATAATATTCAGCTTGCACCACTGACTTTAAAATATTGAAAAAATAGTTTTCAAAAGAAACTCAAAATTTTACATATGCCCGAAAGGTTTAGAATTTTTTAATTTTTTTTCAAATGTCCGAAAAATATAAAAATCAAGAAAAAAACATAAAAAACCTCAAAAAAATTAATAGAGATGATAACAGTTTTTCAAGACTTGAAAGTTTAGTTTTTTTTTGCAAATATCTATAAAATATAAATATCAAGAAAATTATTTAAAAAATAACAAAATACCTCAAAAAAATATTCGTCTTTCACCAATGACTTTTAAATATGTAAAATAATAGTTTTTTTTTAAAAAAAAAAAAGCAAAATTTTATATATGTCCAAATAATTCCATGTTTTATAAATGTTTGAAACATATAAAAATCAAGGAAAAACACTATAAAAATACCTCAAAAATATTTGCCTTCCACTAACGACTTTTAAATGTTAAAAATAGAAGTTTTTTAAAAAATCAATTTTTTTTTACAAATATTCGGAAAAAATCAAAATCAAGAAAAAAATATGAAAAACCTAAAAAAATAGAGATGATAACAGTTTTTAAACACTTGAAAGTTTAGTTTTTTTTTTGCAAATATTTGTAAAATATAAATATCAAGAAAATTATTTAAAAAATAAAAAAATACCTCAAAAAATATTCAACTTGTACTAATGAATTTAAAATATCGAAAATAAGAGTTTTCAATTAAAATAAAAATTTTATATATGTCCGAAAAATACCAATTTTTTAATTTTTCTAAAAATCTCTGAAAAATATAAAAATTAATAAAAAAAATTAAAAATATATATTAAGCTGCCTCAAAAAATATTTGGCTTGCAGCACTAACTTTAAATTATCGAAATAATAGTTTTTAGGATAATCAAAATTTTATTTGATTTCCTAAATGTCTGATAAATATAAAAATCAAGAAAAATAAAAATAAAGTATAAAAACACCTCAAAAAATATTCAGCATGAACAAATGAATTTTAAATATAAAAAATAATAGTTTTAAAAAATAATCAAAAATTTATATATGTCCGAAAAATTCTAATTTGCTTTTTAGTTTTTCACAAATATCCGAAAAATTTTAAATTAAGAAAAAATATAAAATAAAATATAAAAAAAACTTCAAAAAAATATTCAGCGTGCACCAATGACTTTAAAATATAGACATTCATAGTTTTTACTATAATCAAAAATTTGTTGTTTTTTGCAAACGTCCGAAAAATATAAAAACACCTCAAAAAATATTTATATTGAACTAATGACTTTAAAATATCAAAAATAATAGTTTCCAGAAAAGATCCAAATTTTATATAAATAAAATATAAAAATACATCAAAACAATACTCGGCTTACAACAGTGACTCTAAATTTTAAAAATATTTTTTAAATAATTCTAATTTTTTTTCACAAATGTCTGATAAAGAGAAAAATCAAGAAAAATATAAGAACATCTCAAGAAGATATTTGGCTTGCACCAATGAATTTAAAACATTGAAAATAATAATTCAAAAAAATAAATTTTTTGTATAAGTTCAAAAAATTTTGAATTTTTTTCACAAATTTCTGAAAAATATATTAAAAAAAAATATAACACACCTAAAAATATATTTGTCTTGCACCAATAAAATTTAAAATATCAAAATATGTTTATGAAACTATACAATAAGAAGAAGAAGAAAGTAGGGAGAAGAGAGTAAACTTATTATTTCTCTTGAGGGATGACTTTACTATGAAGAGAACCCTCTATTTATAGGGCAAATTTGACTTGGTCCCAAAGTTAGGGTTCCTCAATTTTCTCTAACTGATAACACTCCCCTTTAAATGTCTAATTCATAAATGATGTGCCTCGTTAAAAACCTTACTAAAAAAATTTTATAAAAAGAAAAACTCTAGTGATGGAAAAGTGTACACATATCTAATAATACTCATCTAGGTTGCCTTATTAAATATCTTACAAGGAAAACCCAGTGAGACAAAACCTCGTAAGGGAAAAAGAGTACATCGTGTACTAACTTCCCCTAATGAGAACATCAAATCCAGCAAACTTTAATCATCGCATTCCAAGCTTGTGCACGATCTTCTTGAAAGTTGCAATTGGTAGAAACTTGGTGAATAGGTCAACCACATTGTCACTTGAAAGAATATGTTGCACATTTATATCACCATTCTTTTTTAGTTAGTATGTATAGAAAATATTTGGTGAAATATGTTTTGTTCTATCTCTTCTTATGAATCCTCATTTAGTTGTGTTTTGCATGCTGCATTATCTTCATATAAAGTGGTGGGTACTTTATCACAATCCAAACCACATTTTTCTTGAATGAGATGTATCATGGACCTCAACCACACACATCCTCTACTTGCTTCATATGAATAGTTATTATCTCAACATGATTTGAGGACATGGTTACGATAGACTGCTTTGTAATCTCCAAGATATGGCAGTACCCCCACATATAAATACATAGCCTATTTGAGATCGAGCTTTGGTGGATCAGATAAATATCCCGCATCAGCATAACCAACAAGATTAGGACTGCAATTGTTAGAAAAAAATAAGTGTTGACACCCAATTTTGGACCTCCACAATATAGATTAACCATCGAGCTTCTTCCATTTTAAACAATTTAAAAATAATTAGTTTTAGGAAATTTTAAAAAATAATAAAATAATATTTTCAAGTTATTTTTATGTAATTTTTGTCTTTATAATTTTTAAAATAATAAATATGTTTTTATAGTTCTGTATATAATTACTCCATCTGTCCCAATGTATGTGACTTACTTTCCTTTTTAGTCAGTCCCAAAAAGAATGATACGTTTCTATATTAAGTAACAATTTGACTATAAAATGTGTATTTTACCCTTAATAAAATGATTTACAGCCACACAAATTTATATCATTCATTTTAGACCACAAGTTTTAAAACTCTTCCTTTCTTTCTTAAACTCTGTGTCAAGTCAAACTACTTCGCATAAAATGGGACAGAGGGAGTAGTATATTTTTTAAATATTTGAAAACCATCACAAACAATTTTACTTTGTACTTAAATATTCTGTTAATCTAGTTTGGTTTAAATTATGGTTATAATTTTAAATTGTTTAGTCTATACTTAAGTTAATTATATTATTTTGTTAAAAATTAAGATGCTAGTTAATTAATTTATATAAGTTCGTCTTATTAACTTTTGGCCGAATTCAACAATAAATGTCAAATCGGCTAAGTTTTTTTTTTTTTTTACTTCAATTGGTTATAATTGTAATTCTTTGTAATTACAATTGTAGCCACTTCCTTTCACCCCACCTTTAACCCTTTTGAGACCAAGTGTTGGGCCTTATTACTCAAGAAATCAGCAGCAACCCAACACCTTTTACAACTCCTTCAGCCCACTCCAACAATAAAACCGGCCTAATCCCAAGCGTAAAAGACCCTTTCCTTTTCCAATTTTCAGCGACCCAGTCCAGCAATACATACAACGCTAAAATCGACCCGACCCTTCTCATCCTTCTTCCTCGACCCAGCGTACAACAACAGCAGCAGTACATGACCCATACGTCGAACCGGATTTGGCTACCCTCCATTACCCCTTTCATCCATTTTGTCAAATGCACATCTAGATGAGAGATATGTGTCCTATTTAAATTTTAAAGGTCAAGATTACATTACATTAACAAATATTATAACAATAGTTAAGTCAACTAATTTTGGAAAACTACTCCCTAAATGTGGTAAGAACAAGATATTTTCTATAAATTTTGATGTTCATTAATTTCATTTTATATTTTTGTATTTTAATATTAAATTGTATGATTTTTAAGATGAGAATTAACTAAACAATTTTTTGTGATAATAAACGTTGTTCTTAAAATATTCTATATGCTGAGAAACGAAAAAAAGGAGGTGAATTATTATCAATGTAGACAAAAACCGTAAAATAAAAGAATGGGAAATAAAAAAAATAAAATAAAAACGAGAAAATATTACAATTACAAATGTGAAATATCAAAATTACCATACTTTAGTAAGAGGAGAAAGTGTGGCTACGTACTGTGTTTGAAGGGGGAAAAGAAGTATGTTTTAAAATTTGCTTGTTGGGAATAAAAGAAAATTTTAATATTTGAATATAAAAATATAAGATGAAGTTAATGAATATCAAAATTTATAGAAAATATCTTGTTCTTACCACATTTAGGGGGTAGTTTTCCAAAATTGGTTGACTTAACTATGATTATAATATTTGTTAATGTAGTATAATCTTGACCTTTAAAATTTAAATAAGACACATGTCTCTCATTTAGATGTGCACTTGACGAAATGGAGGGAAGGGGTAATGGAGGGGAGCCTGATCCATCACGAACCCAGAAAATCCTGGCAAACCCGGACCTTGAGCCCAGCGCGTCCCCCTCTCTCCTTATCTCCTCGTACAAAGGGCCATTGGAGAATCCAGGTGTCTCAATCTCATATTTTCTCCGTCCTTCCTCCAAGATCGGACGACCATCCTTTCCAAGCCGTTGAGAGTTGGTACATTTTTTGGCTAGTCTCGCTTCTCGGAGAAAGGTAATGCTCTTCCCTTTACGATACTCTTTTCGTCTCCGCTATTTTTACATGGCGTTATTCGATGAAGTTATGTTTCTGTCGTTCGAGCTCTTGGTATCTTAATACTGTTTCTCTTTTTAAAGGATATAAGATTCAAAATGACCTTTGTCTACTTAGTTTCTCTTTCACCTCTGTTTGTATGTCCAAGCTTGCTTGCTTTTGTTATTCTTCATCTTTGAATAAATATATGAATGTTGTGAGTGTGCTGCTTTTGATGTTAGTCTAGTCGAGTCAGTTTGGTTCAAGTTGAGGGTTGATTTTCTGATTGAAAAAAATGTTGTTTCTCTTGTTTTCTTGGCCTTTGCGGATGTGCCGTGTTAATTCTCGAGTTACTTTATGTTCGAATTACAATAAAGTGGTGTGTTCTTTCAAGTCATATGAGATGCATCTTAATTTGTGAAAGAAAATCAACATGACCTGATTGTTTGATTCCTACAATAAGCTCTGTAAATATTGAAATACCTTCTCTTTTTATCGACTTAGAGCATTGCGCAATTTTACATTATGAGCATAATATTTGTTTTCTCTCCAAATTGGGTTCTATTTGAGAGACATTGGCTTAAGCTTCTTTCTTTTCCTATTTTGTTGCTCATGACTGAAATAGTTTATATATAGTGATAGTATTTTTCATTGTTTGGTTGAAATGGTATCTCACTGGACATATGTTGTTGGTTTAAGTTTGTTTTAACACCAGTAGTGGTCACTAGTCTTACTGTTGGCATTTATCACTTCATGTTAGTGAAATTAATTTTAATTGTTAGTATTCATGTTTCCTTTAGAATTACTAGTTGCTTAATTATTAAGAATACATGTGTGTATCATGTTGTGTTTGGTCTATTATTATAAATAATTTGGGCGTGTTGATTCATTATCACAATGGGAAGATTGTTGCTGCATCCAAATAAATTGTTTAATATTTTTGTAAAGTCTTATCATGATCAGTTATTAACTTTTATCTCCTTTTGTGCATGAATTTCCTCGTCCGAGTTCACTTTGAACTCCGTTCGAGTCCATTTTGGACTCCCTCTTTGCATATCCTCGAGTTTAAGTTTGAGTCTGCCTCGTTGATCCAATAAAGCTGAAAGGGAAGCTAAAATACATGGTAAATGGAAGCAAAAAATGCAGGAAAAAGGCTGATATACACTGGTATACAGATATTGTATACATGATATATTGTCAAAACGCAACAAATAACAAATGCAAAGCTAAAAATTGAAACAGGTGTTTGGAAGTTGAATTAGGTTGTATACATTTGTTATACAGTCTGATATACAAAAAAAATGGGCTGTATTCATCCGATATACACTGATATACAACAAGTGTATACAAAAACAGGAATTGAGCCAAAAGACAAATCAGCAGCGAGTTTGGCCCAAAAAAGGGTCCCAAATTCATCTTTTCTATTTGTTTTAATTATTTAATTTTGTTTTGATCAACTATAACATTATTTGTTTGGTTTGAATTCAATTAAATCTCCTAATGATCCACTTTTGATAATGATAATTTATTTATATAATTTTATTTAATTAGCTTCTTTACTTGGTCATTTTTGAAAAAGTTTACTTTTCTTTCTAAAGCATTTCAAAGTGTTTAAGATAAATTGTTTTTCAAATAAATATTATTTCCTTTAAGTAATTATTTTCAAAGTTAGTCGGTATTTTAGTTAAATTGTAGGTCAACCGCGCGTTAGTGGGCACTTCGAATGTTTCAACCCTTCTCGAAGTGTAAATCGAACCCTCGAACCCTCTTTTGGTATTTTCAAATCATTTTTTTTTTCTATTTATGTTATTTGAAAACTATAAGTTTTCTTGATTTCTTTAAAAAATTAAGTGGCGACTCTTTTCTAAGTATTTTTCCTAAAACGCTTTATACTTGAAACATTTCAAAAAATGATTTTTCTAAAAATAGTAAAATTACGGCATAACAATAAGCTCATATCAGTTGTCCCTTTATACTATCACAATATGTGTTTGATCCTATTGCACTATCTCCTAGTAGGAGTAGAACTATACCTTGCTAACAAATTAGCAGAAAAGGCTATACCAGGCCTTGTAGTATTAACAAGATATATTAGTACACCAATTGCACTAAGATATGGTACTTCAGAAACAAGAATTTCCTCATTATTTTCTTGAGGTCGGCATGAATCCTTATTCACATGAAGTGAACGAACAACCATCGGAGTACTTAATGGATGCGCTTCATCCATACAAAAATTTTCAACACATTTGCTGTGTAGGCTGATTGATAAACAAAAAAATATCATTTGTCAAATGCTCAATTTTCAGAACAAGACATAATTTTGTCCTTCCAAGATCTTTTATCACAAATTCATTCTTTAAATAATCAATTGACTTTTGAAGTTTTATTCGAGTTCCAATAAGATTTATATCATCAACATAAATAGCATGTACAAAAAATTCTATGTTATTTTCTTTGTAAAAATACACGTACAAATTGCATCATTTGTATAATCTTTCTTAAAATTAATACTCACTAAGACGGTTATATCACATGCGTGCAGATTGCTTCAAACCATACAATGATCTTTGAAATTTAATTGAATACATTTCCTGAGATTTTGAACTACTTGCTTTAGGCATTGTAAATCCTTCAGGAATTTTCATGTATATCTAAGCGTGGCCACGGAATCGGGAGGTGCCGGTTCCAGTTCTGGTCCGTCTGGTTCCGTCTCGGTTTCAGCTTGTACTGGTTAGTAGCGGGTCCGGGAGGGGTAATGGGATGGAAACAGAGATTTACCGGTTAGTCCCGGTTCCGGTCCCGATCCGTCCCGGTCCGGTCCGGTTAGGCTTTAAATTTTTTTTTAAATCTTATTAGCCATTGAGAGACATTGGGCAACGGGTTTTGGGCCCCACCAACGGCTCTTTCACCCCCATTTACTCCCCTTTACACCTCCCTACCCCCCAAACTCTTTTTAATACCCCAACCTTCTAAAAACTACATTTTCATCCTTTTTTTTAAACTATAAATACTCCCAATCTTTCATTCTTTTCACTCACAAAAATAATATCTTCTACTCTCTCTACTCTCTAATCTCTTCTTCTCGTTAAAATTACGAATTTGGTCTTTGGAAATTGGAGCTTCAAAATTCAACTTTCAATTTTCGGCTTTTGGTCATACATATCTACTTTTTTAAGTAGACGCTTGGTACATTCGTTGCAACTCACTTTTCATTTAGTTATTTATTTGTTTGCATTTAATTATTTATTTTGTGAGTAATTAGTCTCTGGTCTCTACTTATTTAGTTATTTATTTGTTTAAAACTTTGCATTACATTTTCGTATTATATATAATTTACTACTTTTTATATTTGAATATGGATTTCGGTAAAAACAATGTTGAAAAGGGTTAAACAACCATAGTTGATTTGATCACTAATTTATGGAGCTCAAAATCCAAGAAAAATTAAAAAATCGGTAGTACTTATAAATCGAAAACTAAAAAAACTTCTCAATTAAGAATAAATACGGATGATTATACGCATGTTGATGAAACTGCTTTTAATATTGATAGTAATAGTGGATTAGATCCTTATCATGAACATTTACAAAGAAGGTTTGGTAATTTTGATGAGGAATTACCTGAAGATGATGAACATGATGATATAAATGATTATATTGATAGTTTTGATAATAATGTTGATGAATATGATGATGATGAAACTCAGTAAGCAACGGCTACTCCCACTCCCAATTCCTCTTCCCCTCCCGCTTCCTTTTGTTGTCCTGCTCCCGTTCCCCCCGTGCATCCTAGGACTAAGGTAGAACGCGCTAAAAAATCAGTTGTGTGGCAATTTATGACTCAGAATGAAGATAAAACATAAGCTATTTATAATAAATGTAAACATAGAATGAATCATAAAACTGTAGGAAAACAGGGTGGGACAGGACATTTGAGTAATCATTTAATGTCATGTTGTAAAAATAAATTTTTGCATGTTAAAGCTGTAGCCGAAGCTAAATACAATGGTACCACCCTTCCTGAAAATGTAGGAGTAGAGGGCTCTAATATGGTCCAAACACAATTAAATCCTTCTAATGTTTCTGAACTCATGGCTGGAAAAAATCCTTATGGTTTGTTTTGATATCCGGTAGGAATAAAAAAAAAAGTCCAGGTTGGTTGGTTACAACTGTCATATAGTAGAGAAAAAAATCTTGAAGAATTAGCTAAAATGATTGTTGTTATGGGTTGGCCATTTAGTTTTGCTGAAAATCCCGGTTTTATTCATTATATTCAAATTGTCTATAATTCACATTTTAAAGGTTTTACTAGAAATACAATTAAAAAGGCTATCTTTGATTATCAAGCTCAACATTTTCAATATCTTCGTTTTTTATTTTATTATAATAATTTTAAAATAGCTATTACTTCTGATATGGGCCGTAGTGTAAATGGTAATGATTATTTCACTATTACTGCACATTGGATTGATGAAAATTGGACATTGCAAAAAAGAATTTTAGGTTATAAATGTTGTGAAATGCATAAAACTGGTAGTTATATAGCTCAAACAATTATAGATGTTTTACAAAACTATGAAATTTGTGATAAAATAAGTAGTGTCACCTTAGATAATGCTTCTAATAATAGAACTGCTGTTGAAATACTAAAGTTGTCTCTTTGCCCTATTTATATTGATGGTTTTCATATTAGGTGTGCTACACACATATATAATTTGATTGTTAGAGATGGTATAGCAATGTATAATGATGGTTGCATAAAAGTTGAAACTGCGTGTCATTTTATTTTTAAATGTCAAGTTAAGTCTAGACGCAGAGATTTTGAAAATCGTTGTCGTGAATTTAATCTTCCACATAGAAAAATTCCAAAATCAGTGTGTACTAGATGGAATTCTTTATATGAAATGCTTGAAGTCTCTTATGAATATAGGAAACCTTTATAAATGGTTTGGAATGCTAATAATTCAAATATGACATATAGACTTGATGATAATGATTGGAATGACATAAAAGAATTTATAGAATTCTTAAAAGTTTTTATTTAACTACAAAAAAAAAATATTTGCACTTTATTATCCAACTATTTGCTCTGTTTTACCTAATATTTGTGCTATTTCTAGTAAGTTTTATAAATTAAAAAATAAACCAAGATTTGAAGAATCTGTTAACAAAATGATTGAAAAATTTTAAAAATATTTTATTCCTATTCCTCAATTTTATTTAACCGCTTGTTTGTTAAACCCACATTACAAAGATGAAGGTGCATCACGAATGGTTGATAAAATATATTTTAATTTGGGTATTGATAGTGAAGATGATGAAACACCTAGTTGTCAAGATGTTAAAGATAGTATAAAAATTGAAACTAGAAAATTATATGACTTGTATAATTCTAATATAATGAATGCAGTACGTAATGAAGAGCCTCAAAGTTCTAGGAGTAGATATAATAATGAAGATGATATTGATGATATCATAGATTGTTATCTTGAACTTTCTCATAATGATAGAAATGATTTTGATGCATATATATATCAAAATACATAACCTATTACTATTGATCTTCTAGAATGGTGGAGCAATCCCGGCCAGGGATTTCCAAAACTTCAACCGGTTGCTCGAGATATGTCAGCTATTCAAGCATCTTCAGTAGCTTCGGAAGGCGCTTTTAGTGCAGCAAGATTTCAAATTGGAGAGCATAGATATTCATTAGCAGCATATAGCTTGGAGATATTGATACTATTTAGAGATTGGATTAATGGCGAGAGAAGGAGTTATGGTCGTCCACCTTTACCGACCAAATTTGAAAATGACGTTGATGAAATAATGCAAGATTTTAGTGACGACGGCATTGATGCAATGGAGGAACTAGCTAATCAACCAATTCCAGAGCATGTTACTAGAGAAATGTTAAATGATTTAAAAAAAGATTTCCTTGGTAGCATGAACTATTAAATTTAAATGTCTATTAGTATGAGTATAATAATTCGAGGTCTAATTCAAACAGAACCCTTCCTAGAAGGTGGCTGTGTAGATTAGATTTTTTAATACTCTACTAATATTTTGTAACTCAACTTGTACTACTTAATTAATATTAATAAAATTATAGGCTATTCGCCTTAATTTTCTTTTATTATTGTCTTGAATTTAAATTTTTTCAAACTTTTAAAGTGTGAAATTTAAACTTTTATAGTTTTATAGTTTTAAAGTTTGAATTTAAATTTTCAAACTTTTAAAGGGTGAAATTTAAACTTTTATAGTTTTAAAGTTTGAATTTAAATTTTCAAAATTTTAAAGGGTGAAATTTAAACTTTTATAGTTTTATAGTTTTAAAGTTTGAATTTAAATTTTCAAACTTTTAAAGGGTGAAATTTAAACTTTTGTAGTTTTAAAGTTTGAATTTAAATTTTCAAACTTTAAAAGAGTGAAATTTAAACGTTTATAGTTTTAAAGTTTGAATTTAAATTTTCAAACTTTTAAAGGGTGAAGTTTAAACTTTTATAGTTTTAAAGTTTGAATTTAAATTTTCAAACTTTTAAAGTGTGAAATTTAAACTTTTATACTTTTAAAGTTTGAAAGTTTGTATTTAAAACTTTAAAAGTTTAAAAGTATGAATTTTTAACTTTAAAAATTATAAAAGTTTTAATATTATTTAAGTAATGTTCCTAATTTTTTAATTTTAATAATTTTTTTTAAAAAAAGAATATAGATGTTGGGACTCGGTTTCCAGTTCGGTCCGGTCTGGGACGGGTATACATATAAATTTCCGGAATTACCGGTTCCAGTTCGTCCCCGGTTTCAGTACGGTTTCGGTCCGTGGTGCCCGGTTCCGTTTCGGTTCCGATCTGGTAGTGCTAGTTCCGGTCCCGTTGCCAGACATATGTATATCTCATTATCAAGTGATCCATAACGATAGGTTGTAACCACATCCATCAAATGCATTTCAAGTCTCTCATGGACTGTGAAACTAATGAGATAGTGCAATGTTATTGCATCTATAATGGGTGAGTATGTCTCTTAATAATTGACACCAGACCTTTGTGAAAATTCTTGTGCCCCAAGGCAAAACTTCACGCTTGACAAGTGATTGAATTGCTTCTCACCATTTTGGCCAATCATTTCTTTGTTGACATTCTACAATAAATTGAGGTTCAAGATCCTCACTATCTTGCATGTTTTTTTGTTGCAACTTTATCTGCAAAGATATAATTAACCACTATTTCTGATCTATTCAAATTAGTTTCAACATCTCTTAAATTTATGAATAGTTCATTATTTCCTTGATTTTCAAGCTCATAAATTACTTCATGGATATCAGAATTATTCAAATTTGGAACTTGCATATGAGATTCTTTCATAGTGTAAGCTGGGCATTTATTTTTCTTTATCTAGGATTTTGATCTTTAGAACCCAATGGTCTACCACGCTTTAGGCATGTTTTTGACTCATTAGCTATGACATTAGTGGACAGTCCTGTAGGAACATAAATTCGAATTGGGACATTCTCAGTAGGAATATGTGATTTAGTAATCCTTTTCAAATTTGTAAATACGTCTGGCATTTGATTTGCAATATTTTATAGATGAATAATCTTTTGTACTTTTTGCTCACAAATTGAAGAACATGGGTAAAAATGAGAGAATGATAAATTTTTCCATAAAATTTCTCTTTTTATTTTAGTATTTTCTCCCCTTAATTTTGGGAAAACTATCTCATCAAACCAACAATCTGCAAATCGAGCAATAAACATATCTCCAGTTAATGGTTCAAGATAGCGAATAATGGAGGGTGATTCAAACTCAACATACATTTCTAACCTTCTTTGAGGGTCCATCTTCGTGAGGTTTGGTAGTGCCACATGCATATGTACAACGCATCCTAAAATGCTTGGATGGGATAAATTAAGTTCTTGACCCATAACACATTGCAATGGAGAAAACTTATGACAATTTATCGGTCTGAGACAAAAAGTGTTGCAGCATGCAAAATTGCATGACCCCACACAAAAGTGAGCAACCTAGTTTTAATAAGCAATGGTCTTGCTATTAACTGCAAACGTTTAATTAATGACTTAGCGAGACTATTCTGAGTAAGAACATGAGCAACAGGGTGTTCAACTCTTATCCCAATTGATTGACAATAAACATAAAAAAAATTGGGGTGAAAACTCTGCAGCATTATCAAAGCGAATAGACTTAATCTAATTATTAGAAAATTGTGCCCTTAATCTTATTATTTGTGCTAACGATTTTGCAAATGTCAAGTTGCAAGATGACAATAGGCACACATGAGACCATATAGAAGAAACATCTATTAGGACCATAAAGTATCTAAACAACCCACTAGTTGGGTGAATAGGTCCAAAAATATCCCCATGTATACGTTCCAAGAATGCAGGGGAATCAATCTCAACTTTAGTTGGTGATGATTTCACAATTAACTTGCCTTGATAACAAGTCGTACAAGAAAATTCACAATCTAAAAGAATTCTCATGTCCTATAATGGATGTCCATTTGAATTTTCTATAATTCATCTCATCATTATAGACCTAGGATGTCCCAGACGATTATGCCAAAGTACAAAAGTATTGGAATCAGTAGATTTCTTATTTACTATAGAATGGGCTTCAAATGCACTAATTCTTGTCCAATACAAGCCAAAAGATAAAGCAGGAAACTTTTGTATAACACATCTCTTCCTAGAGACAATCTTGGTGATACCAAGCTATTCAATATTTATATCATCCATTTATTGGATATGATAATGATTTTTATGGATATCTTTAAAACTCAACAAGTTTCTCCGAGAGTTAGGAGAAAACATAGAATTATTTATGATGAGTTTAGTTCCCTTAAGCAAAATTACAATGGCTCTTCAAAAGCCCTCAATCATATTAGTACTATCAAAAATTGTAGTAACATTTATTTTATCCATACTTAAATGAGAAAAATATTTCTCATTTTTAAATGTTGTATGTGTTGTATCAATCAAGCAAATGTCTTCATAATTAGATAACATGCTTTGAGAATTGTCCATATCTTCAAATAAAATGAAATAAATATATATTAAGCCCTTATTATAAAGTAAAAGTAAGATAAGATAATAAATTATTAACTATCTTCTACTGTGTAATTAATAAAGTAATGAACATATGCACATAGTATACCAATGTATTTTTTTCGTGCTTACACAAATAAGTTATTTTACGTTACTTGAAATTTTTGCAAGCAAAAAGAAAACACATTAACTAGTGTACAATAATTTAGTAGATATTCAATAACTTTTCAAGTACACTATTTTTGATTTACTTAATACACTCAAAAAATTCAACTATCATTCTTAGAAGAAAAATAAAAATATACAAAACCTAGTATAATACAAATTAATAGTAATTGTATTATTTATTAACTAGAACAATTTAAGTCCTAGTTTAATATAAACACATAATAGGGTTTAGAATACAAAACTTATTAGAATACAAACTAATAGCAATTGTATTATTTATTCATTAGACCAATTTAAGTCCTAGTTTTATATAAACACATAATAAGGTTTAGTGCTTGACTAAAAAACATTCCTCCATAACTTTTTCAAATATAAAAATAAGCTCAAATATCGGAGATTAAAATACAAGTAAAATGTACATGTAATCAATGACATTAATAAGATGCAACTTTTTTTTTTCTTTTCAGCAAGCAAATAAAATATAAAATATATTATTTAACTAAGACAAAATCAGTTCAAATTCAATTCAATAATGAATTACAAAACTAATTAATACTAACTATGAAAAAGAAAAACTAGTACTCATGTAAACAACTATCTTTACATATTTTATTTAATAACTACTAAAAAAAGGGTCACTCGTCCATGGCCACGGAATCATCACCAATCAAGTGATCTATCTTTCCTTGAGGATGTGCAAAGAAATCTGCTACATCCAAGTGTATGATGTCAAATTTTAAGAAACAAATTCGCTTCAATTTTTCTCTTTCTTCTTTAGCGATTCATTATAAAGCTCAATCAAGTGTTTGGGAACATGACAATCACGTGCATAGTGACCTCTTCCACCACATCGAAAACAACATATCCTAACTGTTTAACGCTTCTAATCTTTTCTTTTTTCCTTTTGATGGTAATTTTTATTTGATGAATGATAACACAAGGAAAATCCTATTTGGACAAGGAAATGGGAAGCCCTAGGATGTCTATGAATCTATATAGGGATGTGATATTATGAATATTGAATAACAGAAAAGAAAATGGAAATTTCTCCCAAAAATCGTTTCTTGTTCTTTGTTTTTGCACTTCTATTTTAACGTAATCCTAATCCCTTGAAACTATAGTTTCATGTGATCTTTGTACTGTCGCTTATAATTATGTCTACTCTTAACACAAATGGCTATGATTTTTAATAATTAATTTTACTGCTTAGTAGTAGCTATATTTATCAAATGTCCCCACAGTAACACAAATAATTACAATATTATTACTCTCTCTTTAAAAAAGAATGACATAATTTCCTTTTTAATCTATTTAAAAAAAAATGACCTTTTTTCTTTTGTGACAATATTTAATTTCAACTTTCCACGTGACATGTTTAAGGCCACATCAACTTTCCACGTGACATGTTTAAGGCCACAGGATTAAATGATATTTTTGTACATTTGTCATAACTTTAATTTAGAACCACAAGATTAAATAATCTTTTTTCTTTTCTTAAACTCCGTTATAAGTTAAAATTAGGTTATTCTTTTTTAAATGGAGAGATCTTTAATTGTTAGATGGTCTATCACCATCACACGTCTAGTAAAAACATATAAATAGTGATAGAGATCAATAAATCCATACACATAATAGCAAAAGGGTGAGAATAGAAATAACACTGCTCATTTTTGGATCAATGACTTGTCATTAAGTTTGATACTGAAGTACACTAGTAAATTGATTTCTCTTTCCTCCAAAAAGTGGATTCTTTTTCTTGGTTAAACTTTTGAGCCAAAAGCAGCTTTAGTGTAATAATCAACTGTTACTTGATATCATTTTTAGTCTGATTAAAGTGGACACAAAAACAAACATGGCAGCAGAAGAATATCCTTTCTTATTCATTTATGAGTATTATAGTGGTTGCTATATATAGCACTTAGAGTAGCCACGTGTCTTAACATGAGAGGAGAATCCAAATACAATGACAGCTGTATAGTATAATGGATAAGAACAAACAAAACTATGTCGTTTCATGAAATAGAAACAACTACTAATCTACTATCTCTAGTATTCTCCCTGCTCGTCTAATGTTGAAGATTTATGTTTTGTTTCATCTTCGATGTTGTGAATACGAGGAGATAGCTTCTACGGAAGCACTCCTAATCGATTTCGGAACAAGATGAACTTGTCTCCTGTTAGGGGCTTAGTGAATCCATCAGCAATTTGTTGGGAAGCAGGCACAAAATTCACATTGACCTGACCAGCAACAACCTTCTAGAGTAGCCACGTGTCTTTAACATGAGAGGAGAATGCAAATACAATGACAGCTGTATAGTATAATGGATAAGAACAAACAAAACCATGTCGTTTTATGAAATAGAAACAACTACTAATCTACCATCTCTAATAATCATTTCTTCCTCCTGCTCCATGTGTTTGATAATGAGTGTTTAAGGCTCACTTATAGTTACAAAACATCTCTACGTTCATTGAGACTTAATTTATGTGATATTTTTTCACTTTATTTATAAATTCAAATATCGAAATATTTATTAAAAAATAATGATTTTTTAATAATTTGTTAGTGTAATATTTAATTATTCTTTTATCTGAATTATAATATTTATTGCGTTTACATATTAAAAAAATTATATATACATATAATTCAAATGTTTAAAAACAAACACTCGTAATAACTCAGTGTTCAAATCTACAAAGAATATCTTAATCATTCAGATGTGAATTTAGATGCAAACGTCTTAATCTTAATGAAAACAATGAGGCCTTGTCTGTCTAAACTAGAATGTTATATTTCCGTAGTTAAAAGTAATTTAACTTTAAAATTCTTCTTTTGCCCATAATAAAATGATCATTTATAGCCACCCCCCCCCCTCCCCCGCCCGGATTAATTTTATCTTAAACTAAGTATTTTTTACTCGCATAATTTTCACCCCGATTTGCCTATTATGACACCTAGAGTCGTCAATATAAATTTAGGCATGGTGAGCAGCTAACAGTGATTTGATAGAATTTGATTTCGATTTTGCTCATTTAAGAAAAGAGCTTTATAGCGGCTTGAATAAGCGTCGATTTGTGAGCAGAAATATGGATAGAGAAGTGACGTGTGGTAGAATAAAAATTAATTAAAAAATAAAATAGAATAGAATATTAATAATAACAAGAGTCTAAACTCAAAATTTGTTTAAAGTTTGAAACATTACAATTTAAATACTAATTATGTTTATAAATATGTACTATATAAAGTAAAAATTCATTAAAATTTCTAGGGGATCACTACATAGGTCGTAGATGAAATATTGTCATAGTTTTCATGTTTTATAATGGTCATTGAAAAATAATTAGGTTAATATTTCTATTTAGCTATTGATGCATTTACTTGAAATCAAACTTAATAAATATTATAAAGATAATTTTATTTATAGATTTGGTTAACATGTAGTAACACTAACACCATGTAATATTGTCGGTCGATATTTATGATAATAGTTTTAAATTATAATTTAATTTAAAAAACTATAAAGAAAATATACTTTTAAGAAATAGAGTGACCAGCAAATGTAGCCCACATCTTGTGAAATTTGAATAACAATTCTGTCACAATGATAATAAATTTCGCCTACTTGCCGTCAGCTTATTTGTATGGGTGGTAGTGTGTGCATTCTAATGATCCCTTCTCATAAAGTAGTCCATAAGTAGTCGAGTTCCGGAATCAAAGAGATGTCTCTCTCTTTTTTTTTTTTTTTTAACAAAAGAGCCCAATTTGTTTTTATTTATTTTTTTTGTAAAGAAAAAAATTTGTTCTTGGTATAGCTTAGCTCATGAAAATTGAAATTCATGCTCTAAGGGTTAAAACTAACCAAACGTCCATTAGCATGTCTCTCTCTCTTTTTTTTTTGAAAAGACATTATTTTGGATCTTTTCATTTTGATTCGGAACTCATAAATAGTGATTATTTTGCAATAAATTCTAATGTATGGAAAATAAACATCAATTACAAATAATATATTTAAAAATATGATTATTTTATTGATAAATAGTGTG
This sequence comes from Solanum pinnatisectum, assembly GCA_035578085.1. Taxonomy (NCBI): domain Eukaryota; kingdom Viridiplantae; phylum Streptophyta; class Magnoliopsida; order Solanales; family Solanaceae; genus Solanum; species Solanum pinnatisectum. The sequence continues at coordinate 11,078,667 of CM069078.1, read as the reverse complement.
GTATAATTTTATTTCACCCTTGATTTTTCTCTGGAGGGTTGTTAGTTGAGTAAATCTTGGACGTAGGATGATTTGGAGCCCTTTGCAATTTATTTGATCTCCCAGTAATAAATATTTTATGGATTTCTATGCTAATTATAAATAAAAATATCCCAACGAATATTCGAAATGGGAAATATATTATGTTTCATATATGTATAAAAAAGATAAAATGAATTGAAATAGGAGTTGTTTACAAAATTTGGTTGTGTCCTGATTCTAGTGACCTATTTCATCCATCCATTTCTCCTCGTCTAACGCAAAAGAAAGTTGGGACAATTCATTTTGATATGCCCAAAATGAGTTTCTAACTCTCTAAGTTCACTGAAAAGAGTTGATTTATTTATGACCACTCATTTCCATTGTTGCTAGTGATAAGGTCTTTTCTGTTTTGTTCATTTCCCATCTTTTCCTTCACAGGAAAGGGAAACCCACCAATTATGTTGCAGAGAGAGAAAGAATGTATTCAAGGAAGGAAAAAAGAATGACAGATAATTAGCTGCTCATGTTTCTTCTTCTTAAGCTTGTTCTTTCTCTCTCCCTAAAATTTCTTCATCAATCCCAAACTCTAATTCTCTTTTGTTTTAACCCACACATTGTCTTCTTGTTCACATTCTTGTTGTCTCCTCAATTATGATAAACCTGTTACCTTTGTTTTTGTAAGCCAATCCATTAATGCAGATTTTTTTTCCACAGAACAGAAGCCTTCTATTTCTTCTTTGTGATATTTTTCATTATAAAAATATCCTCGTAATCTGAATTCCCAATTTGATCCGCAATTCATTTTGTTTCAACAATCAATCAATATGGGTTGTGCAACTTCAAAGCCAAAAGTATGTCAAAATTGTCACACGCCATATTCCCCTGTACACAGAAGTTACTCAATGTACATACCCAAAAAGAAAGGCATTAATGATGAAAGTGAACAACAACATAGGGTGAGTCTCACATCCTCCACATTAGGATCATTGAAACTTGACTCAATGAACCTGAGTCAAAGTCTCAGAATGATCACTTTGCATTCGAAATCGATGACTACAATGCCGAAAAGGATGAGTTGTTGATTCAGGCAAGAACATGGTCACAAATGATCAACCACAAAATCCCTAAAGTTGTTGTAGTTCCTATGACACAAGTTAGGACACCACCAGGTGAGCCAGAAACTATTAATGCTTGGGAATTAATGGAAGGTCTTGAAGATATTACTCCTCTTACACCTTCTGACCATCATCATCAACATACTTTCTCTTTCCCCGTTTCTCTTAATGAAAACTCGCCAAATATGGCTGATAATGAATCTAGTTTACATTCGAATGGCACATCAATAGTGTCTGATTTTGACCCTGAAGTGATTAATACATTCAGAAAAGCACATGAAGAGCTTCCACCATCTAACCCTTTTTACCTAAAGCCATTAGTCAACCAAGACACCCAGGGATCAGTTGATGAGTCTGAGTTAGTAACAACAGAGTATAGATTGGTGCATCATGACAAGGACAAATTGGTTATTTACTTTACAAGTCTAAGAGGGGTGAGGAAAACATATGAGGATTGTTGTCACGTTCGTGTGATTCTGAAGGGACTGGACGTTAAGGTTGACGAGAGAGATGTTTCAATGCATTCAGGATTCAAGGAGGAATTGAAAGAATTATTAGGAAAGAAATATGCTGGAGGGGGATTACCAAGGGTATTCTTGGGGAAAAAGTACACTGGTGGGGCTGATGAAATACAGAGAATGAACGAGGATGGGAAGCTTGAGAAGTTAGTAGAAAATTGTGAACGACGAGAGGATGGTGGTAGTAGTGTTGCTGGAAATGGAGTTTGTGAGGCCTGTGGAGATATTAGATTTGTGACATGTGAGACATGCTCGGGGAGTTGTAAAATCTACTGTGAAGCAGAATACGACGAATTGGAACTTGAGGAAAATGAATATGGCTTCCAAAGATGTCCGGATTGTAATGAGAACGGACTTATTTGATGTCCAATTTGTTGTGATTAAGGTTCATCAAAATTTTCTTGTTTCTTTCCTCTCTTTTATTGTTAATTGGTGTATAGTAAGGAGTTTTTGTTTGTGCTAGGAAGATAATGTAGTTGCAGTATTATAATCGAGGAACCTCTTTTTATGCTCTAGATCCTGTAATACAATCTTCTCTTTACAGGAGAAATTTAACACTTCTACTAATAGTGATCCTACAACATACTTTGTGTTTCAGGTAGGCAACAATGTATAGTTTTTTCTGTTTATTGTTTGATTGCTCTATTATTAGTTATATTGATTCAATCATCACATTTCCAAGAATCATCGAAACCATTAGTTTTTATAGTTGAACCTATTGTACGTTTGAGTTAAACAGGCTGCATCCGCCTCTGATAAAGGAAGGAGTCAATGTAGAAACAAAGCACATTGTTTTGTAATATTACTAGCACTGGCTTTGAATGTTGTGAAGTGCCAAAAAGTGACACAGGCAGTGTAATTCTTATGATTGCTTTATCGACATTACACTTTTTTGATCTGGTCCCTTCAAGGATTAAAGAATATAGTTATAAGTGTTAGGTTCAAAAGTGATTAGGACGTCATGCGGAAACTTACAATTACAAATCATATGATGATAAATTAGACGACACATAAAATATACTAAAGTGAAGGAATTTTGATGGCAAAATAACAACAACATGTGTACCTTAATACTTGTAGCAGAATTATTTGTTGTTGATTTTGTTGTCGAAACGAATTGCTCCAAATCTCTCTTTGAATCACAAGGAAACGAAGATTATTCTTTTTCATAAACTAAGTGTATGTGTATGTGTCTATTGAATATTGGCATAAACATGACTTTTGATTTTCTCTGTTTTTCTTTTCACTGAGTTTCAACGTTCTCCCGTTTCTGTATTTTTTTCACATATCTCTTAAAGTTACTCCCACTAGGAGCATTATAAGGGGATGCTGAACTGTTAAACTGTAATCGTTCCCTCCTATCCTTTTAAAAGGATTATCCAATTTAATTAATTAATTAATTAAAACTGGGTCGGGTCGGTCCACATGGGCGACCCACGACCCAAAACTTACATCTCCCACTTCGCACATGGTGGACAAGACCCAAGCCAACACAATATCAATCATACACACAATTCATACGACAAATAGTTTGTGCGATCTGTGAGCATTAAGAGCTTACCTTTAAGGTTTTACAAGCCCTTCATACGAATCCAATCACATATGGAAATAATTCACTTCAATTTTAAGGACAATATTACTCACAATACCCCAGACTTCATTCACTACTTCAGTAGTTACTTATTTGATCAATCATCCTCTTAAATAGGTTAACTCGAGTTCTTGTTTAACTTTATACACACAATTACACTCAATACCAATATGGTTAGTGCAATAACCGGCTCGTATATATAAGTTTATTATTCAATTAATCATCTTTCCTTTATACTCGAATCTATTTGTTCCTATTCAACTACTTTACTAGACATGCACTGCATTGTCAAATCGTTCATGGCTATTAGTAACATGCTAAAGTAGCAACATCGATTGAAAATTTAAGAAACAGCAAAAGGTCAAAGGGTATTTCATTAAAAAATCATTTTAACTTTTCGGGGTCCCACACAATGAAGGAGGGAACATTCTTTCATTGACCCATTGATCACTTGACACATGTGGTATGAAACACGTGTTACGATGTTTTCACCTTATACTGGTGTATGTGTCTCATTCTTCCGATTATCTAACATTGTATAGACTTTGGTCTAAACACCTCCAAGTGTTTCACCCTAGTTTCTCTCTATTCAGTGATCCTTAAATTCATTTTCTTAGAGAAACTTTTGTCTGGCTCATAAAACAAGTCATAATAGGGTGATGAAACACATCTCTTCATGTTCCCTGACGTAAGAGGCGATTGCTTATGTGAGAGAGTCAATCTCGCGACTTGTTCGACACACTTTATTTCTTACAAATTATCACATGCATATTATATTAGAATATAAATCTAATAGTATTACAGAAAAGAGAATATTATAACAATTAAGTTATTTCACAATACCGAAATATGATCAAATCCTACGCAAACCTAGAGCCTTATCATGTTTTTCAAATAATTCTCTAGAGATGGCCTTTGTAAAAGGATCAGCTATCATTTAACGTGTAGGAATATACTACAAAGTTATTTCTCCACTTGCCACAACATCTCTTACAAAGTTATACTTGATGTCAATATGTTTGGTCTTGCTGTGATACTTAGGATCCTTCGTGTATGCGATAACCACTTGACTATCACAATATAGAATCATGGGACCTTTTCTTTGCAATGTTCAAATGCTCAAAGAATCTCTTTAACCAAACAACTTCTTGTACTACAGACACACAAGCCACAAATTCAGATTCCATGATTGAAAGAGCTGTGCAAGTTTGCTTCTTACTTTTTCATGAAATAGCACCACTATTTAATAAGAAAGCATAATCGGATGTTGATTTTCTATTATTCTGGTCACCAACCCAATCAACATATGTATATAACTTCTTATGACTAAATCAGATCCATTATAGCATAATGTATGATCCGTAGTTCCCTTCAGATATTAGAATATTCTTTTTATTGCTTTCCAATGATCTCTTCCAGGATTGAATTGATACCTGCTGACTAGACTCACGACATAACAAATGTCTGGGCGAGTACACATCATAACATACATCAAACTCCCGACAACACTACAATAAGGAACTTGAGAATGTGTTCCTTTTCTTTTTTTAGTCTTTGGGCACATTTCAAGGCTTAAAGTTTCATCCCTTGCTACAGGAGTATCCATGAATTTGCAACTATTCATTCGAAAACTTTCTAATATTTTCTTTACATAAGTTTCTTGAGATAACTTAAAAATTTCTTCGAACGATCTCTTTGGATCTTAACACCCAATATATAGTCTGTTTCACCCATATCTTTCATATCAAATGATTTTGAAAGCCATGACTTCACAGTTTTCACATACTCCAAATTATTTCTAGCTAGTAAAATATTATCTATGTAGAGAGAAAGAATTACAAAATTTTCATTGGACTTTTTCACATAGATGCAATGGTCTTCATTGATCATGGTGAAATAAAATGACATGTAACACCCCGTAAGCTAGTAAGCTAAACTAGAGGGTTCTAGAGCTTTACGTGAGGGTTAGAATCGTAAAATGACTTCCCAAACTTAGAATGAAGGTTTTAGGGTTAGGGCGTCAAGGTACGACCCCCCAAGGACCAACCAAGGGTCCTTGAGGGGGACCTAAAATAGTCCCTAGAATCTTCCCAAAAAGGGCCCACCTACGGTTGGGACTCATGCCCCGTAGGTGGACCCACACCCCGTGGGAAGGGGTCGTGGGTCAAGACCCCTAAAGTAGACCCCAAGTACCGCATCCAAGAAGGACCAGTACAGTCCATACACCCACCCACGGTCCGTGGGTTGGGGTCTCGTGGGAGGGGCAGTTTTGAAGTCTAATTGTTTTAAGTTGGGGACTTAGGGGTTAATTGATTATTAGTTAGGGGTTAAGTGGTGTCGTTTTATTAGTAATTAGACCACCTATATAAACCTAATAGACCCTTAATTAGATGATTCCAAATCAACATTTTAGATTCACAAAAGAGACCCAATTCTCTCCCAAAAATCCTCTCTCTTGAAAGTGAAGAAGAAGAAGAAGAAAAGAGGAAAGCTAGGTCAAATTCATCCATTGTTGCAAGATTTTGTGAGGGCTTTGAATCAAGGTATGTTAGGCTATTCATATATGGATTCTTCCATCCATAGAGTCTCCTAGATTTCCCCCGATTGTGAAGAAAAACCCTATATTGTGGGTAGTACTAAGTATGATTCCAATTGAGTGGATAATACTTTTTTATGATTGATTTAGCATTGACTTATGATATTATGATGAATTTTTATGTTTTCATGGCTAACCCTAGTTTAATTGAAGAATGTGGGTTTATACCTTGTGAAGTGAAATTGAAGATTAAAAGGTGATCTTCTAGAATTGATGACATGTATAGTAATTGTTCAAGAATAGAAGTATGTGAACATGAATTGAATTAAAGCAATGTGCATATGATGGATCTTGAATAGTAATGAATGAGGTAGAGCCTTTATGATGAATTATGACTAGAATTGCTTACAGAAGAAGCTTATGACTAGTATGTCTTGTGATCTAGACTTGTATGATGATTGTAAGTAGTAAAGATTTGAGAGTAGGGCTTGAACTCATGAATGTTGATCACTAGGGCTTTTAGAGTAAGTCTAATATGATGAGATAACTTGCATAGAAATTGGCATACAAATAGATAGAGTTGTTGTGGAAGGCTTTTTACCCACATGACCTACCTTGAACTATGTGAATGCATGTATGTAGAATAGGAAAGGGTATTATGATGAGTCCACAAATTGGACTCATTCAGGACTATATTTTAATAGAAATTGTGTCCTCAAATGCTTATTTTGTCTCAATATCTGATAAAAACCCTTAAGTTTTAGGTATTTGAAGTTAAAGAGAGCATGGACACTACGTCGCAAAAAGGAATGAAAAGGGTTGAAAAGAACAAAAAAAATGAAGGCTGAGGATTGCCGAGTCCACTTGGCGAGTCACCGAAGGGTGTTACATCGCCTTTTGTTCCAGTGTGCTGAACCCTAAAGAAATGGATCAAGTCGGTGGAGAAAGGGAGTAGTCGGCACATCGCCGAGCAGTACCATGCCACCTAATAACCCAGAGCACGACGATGCTGAAGGCTGGTACAAGAAGACGATGAATTGCACCAAAGGGCAAATCACCGAGTTGATCGGTGATTCCGACTAATGACGCCGAACGATCCGCTGCAGCACAAATCTGTGATAACTATAAATACTAGTTAGAGTTTTAGTTTTTTGGTGTGGAACATTTTTATTATAATTTTTCACTTAGAATAGTACTTTGGATATTTTTTCTCTAAGTTTGAGAGGGTTTTGAAGACTTGAAGAAAAAAGGGTTTCATCTCCAAGGATTTGGACTTGGGTCTCTTGGATTCTTCATTCTCGGCTTATAACAAGACTTAAATATTCATACCCATTTGAATGCAAACTCATTTAGGTATAAATTTCTATCTCTTGATGTGTGGCTAAAACCCCCAATTCTTGGGGTGTGATTTAGCGAATATGGGTTAAGATAATTGTTGGGTCTTGCTTGCTGATAGTCTATTCGTAGTTTATATGTGATTTTTTTTAGTGGTTGTGGATGAATTTAATGAATTTTTAGTTGCAAATACAAGTTTATTTATGTGTTTTCGGCTTGTTCGAGAGAGAGGTCGTAAAACTAAAACCACTAAATTGATGGCCAGTATGAATGGGTCGACATGAGGTTCAGCTCAAGAGAGTGAACCCTAGTCCCATATCCACACACTCAGCTTGAGAGAGTGAGTAGGTTAAGGTGTAGGTTGGTCTTCATGCGGCAAGTGGGTGTCCAAGAGGAACACATTTGAAACGGGGTAAGTTGCTCGAAAGGGCTTATCCCCTTTAAAGTCTAGCCTTGTCACAATTACTCTATGAATCTTCTATTGAAAACATGTACCTAATACTCTAGATTAACCCGTATTCCTGTCACATCCCAAGGATTCCCTCTCATTATTTAGAAACCCTTGTTATTTTGCTTTTTTTACTTACTCGTGACAAAAACCCCCCATTGTTAATTGACACTCTTGTGTCCTCCTTTTAATTTACAATGTTTTTACTCGTTAATGTCTTTAGCTACGACTAGTTAAAACGAAATTTTATTTTTCTATAAATTCTCAAAACCACTCTCTTGGGATGATCCCAACCCTTGGTTGGGTTATTATACTATTGCATGATCGTAGACACTTGCACTGGAAGTTGTGTCCTTGATTACGCAAACATCATATTCTCACATAGAATGATTCTAGATTGAAAGGTTAATCACCTAAAATGATTCAAAGCATTGTAGACTAGGATAACTTGAAGTTGTGACATATGATCCCTTCATGTATAGCTTGACTTGGTAAGACAAGACCAAGATTGGTAGCTTGAGTTAGGAGTTTTCATGTAGCTTAGGATGGAGGAACCATACTCTCCTATGGGTAGCTTGAGTTAGCATTGTAGGATGCTTTCATAGTAGCTTGAATTAGTGGTAGTCATGGTAGCCTAGGATTGAGGACACAAACTCTCCTAAGGGTAGCTTGAACTAGCATTTTAGAATTCCTTCATGATAGAATGACTTGGTTAGGCCAAGACAATTTCATGGTAGCTTAGGATTGAGAAATCATACTCTCCTAAGGGTAGCTTAGGATTGAGAAATCATATTCTCCAAAGGGTAGCTTAGGATTGAGAAATCATGCTCTCATAAGGGTAGCTTAGGTTGAGAAATCATACTCTCCTAAGGGTAGCTTAGGATTGAGAAATCATACTCTCCAAAGGGTAGCTTAGGATTGAGAAATCATACTCTCCTAAGGGTAGCTTAGGATTGAGAAATCATACTCTCCTAAGGGTAGATTAGTATGCCTTCCATGGTAGTTAGTTTAGCATAATGTAGTTATGTTATCAAGATGACTAGCTTGGTCTAGCCTATTAGGGTGCTATTCCTTGGTAGCCTTGAATTGAAAAATAGAATTCATTCATGTGTTGTGACTTGCCTTGTACTAAGTAGAGAAGTACCTTAAATGACTAATGGCAAATTGAAAGGAGGGACTTGTCCCCCAACTAGTGAGTATGTATAATAGCCTAAGGTGGTACTTAGTATGAATGGTATTATGGGATGCCTTTCATACATTGCACAAGTATGACTTGAAGCTACTTATGAAGTGTTCTCTTATATGATGTATGCTTATCTTGGAGTGTTGCTATAGTTTGCTTCCATGATATGATTAACTAAAGGTGATAGTTCCCTTGTCTATATGAAGTAAGCTAGGAATGAGACCAAATGAATGGTAAGTATGAATATGGTGACTTTAAGGTTATGCTTATTGTGAATGGTATTATGGGATGTAATTCATGCATTGTACAAGTGTGTTTTGAGGTTAGTTAGAAGTATAGTACTCTTATGATATGAAGGTCTAAGGTATAGACTATGACATGAACATGATGTAGCTCCTATGTACAAGATGTATGCCTTATGTTGACTTATGACTATATGATGCCTATGTTGGAGATTATGCTTATGAAATAATCTATTATGATTATGGATTATGTCTCATGTTGACTAACCCTCATGTTATGCTCATATGATGTTATGCTAGCTAACATATTTAGTACATTTTGTACTAACACATACTCTTGCCTACATTCTTATCAAATGTAGGGTTTGGCGATACTGTGTTCCATTTTGGAGGCTAGGTTTCTAAGAAGCCCCCTTTAATTAATTATTTTCGGAAATAGTTTGACTAAATGAATATAATCGTGAGTTAAGTTTAAGTGTGAACCATATTCCTCATGGGATCGACCCCAACCTACAAGTTGGGTTCTTTATTTGACAACAATCGCTTATACTTCTTTAGGGAGCTGCAATTTGAGCGTATCATGCCCTTAACCATGAAACGTGGTACCACCAACGGTCTGTTGGTCCGGTCGTGGTTCTAGGTCCCCTGACCCCTTTTTGAGTAGCCAATCCATGGACCACACCTACGGTCCGTGGTCCCATCCACGGGCCGTGGGTGGCCTCCGTCGAATGGCACCTACAGATTCTGAAAATTGTTTTCTTGCCCCTTCTCAAATACGGGGTGATACAATATCTCCCCCTTGGGACCATTCTTCCTCGAATGAGATTCAAGATATTATTAAAAGGGTCGAAACTAAGTCTAACAACCCATCATGCATGCAACTTTTTTCATGGACTCTAATTATTCTTTCATTGATTTTAATCATTCATCCCTTTTAGGGCTTGATAAGGCCTCAGTTACAGAATTAGGTTCATCCAATTCTGTAGGAGATACCAAGAAAACATAATCCTCAATCCCATAAGATCATTTAGGTACACCTTTTCTTGTACTCTTACATATTTAAAGTTTAGATTCCTTTATAGAATTTTGGAATTCATAACTCCCACTTGGACCATGAATCATTTCTTGATCCTTTGAATTATCAAGTATGTCTGTCAACATTACCTGATCATCTGAATTCAATATTTCATAGAGAGGCTCAACTTCATCTATTTCACCCTTTTTGGGAAAATCATTTTCCAAAAATTTGACATCCCGTGACATAATTTCAGTAATACATCCATCCTCCAGTTCATCAATGAACAAATTCCCTTTGGAAAGTTCAAAGTACCTAATAAAGATACATTTCTTTCCTTTTGGACTTAGTTTACCAAACTCAACAGAATGATCTTTAATATATACTGCACAACCCCATGGTCGTAGATCATTCAGGTTTGTTTTATGAACGGTCGAAAGTTTATAAGTAGTGGAAGACACTAATTTAGAAGGCACTTTGTTCAATATGTAAGCCGCAGTCAATAATGCATCTCCCCAGAAAGAGAGAGACAAATTAGCCTGTGCTATCATTGATCTTGTCATGTCCAATAATGTTTTATTCCTTCTTTTAGCTACACCATTTTGTTGTGGTATAAAAGGAGTAGTTAACTGTTTGATAATACCCTTTTAAATAAATAATTCTTCAAATTGTTTTGACAAATATTCATGTCCCCGATCAGTTCTTAAAGCCTTTATGCTTTTATTCATTCATATATCTTTTAAAGCACTCAAGTGCTTTAGATTTATGAGAAATCAAATAGACATAACCAAAGCGCGTGAAATCATCAATAAATGAAGTATGTAGCACCGTACCTTGCCCTCACATTCACTGGACCAAAAATATCAGAATGAATTAATTAAAGTGGGAACTCGACTCTTTTAGCCTTCCTAAATGGTTTATGCGTAATCTTTCCAGTAAGAAAATTTTCACAAGTTGGCATATCAATTTTGGTGAAAGAACATAAATGTCCTTTTGCCATCCTATTCATTTAATCTTTCCCTATGTGACCTAATCTTGCATGTCATGTAACAACATCAATATCATTGTTACTTGAAAAACATGCAATTACACAACGGTCAACATAATAGTCAGAAGTTGAAGGATTACAATCTAATACGATAAAACGGTCATAACAAAGTCCAAAACAATATGAAACATTATCTAGAGTTATTCTAACACCATTACGACTAAAAAACAAATCAAAACCAATGTCTAAAAGAACAGATACAAATAGTAAGTTCCGTCGAATCTCTGGTGCATAGAGAACGTCATGCAACATCAAAGAACGGCCACCACAAGTGTCTACTCTACAAGTTCCTATCCCTTTGACTTCTAGTTTCGCATTATTTCCCACGTAAATCCACCTTGATATAGATGAAACTCGACCAAACTCCACAAATGCTTCTCGATCTCGACTCACGTGGTCGGTGGATCCTGAGTCTACTATCCACATATGATTAGATTCAGTTAGTAAATAAGTGCTAGAAATATATGTAGCACTTAGAGATGCGTTAAGGAATGCTACCTTTTTCGGCTTAGTACATTCACGAACAAAATGCCCCAACACTTGACAATTGTAGAACTTCATTTTTCTCTTGTCTCTCTTCTTGAAAAATCGTTTTTCTTTCTCGGAATTTGGATTCTTCTTTTTATTAAAGGGCCCTTCTCCAATCTATTTGTCTTTCGCATTTCTTTTCCAATTTTTCTTGCGCTTGAAGCCTGAAGATTTTGTACTACTTGACTCTGCCACAAACACATTAGAAGCAGCTTTAGCAGCACCAAGGCACTCATTTTCAAGTTCAACATGGCGTGCAACATAAGAAAAACTTTTGATGCTGTCATTATAGGTCAAGTTAACCTTCAAATGTTCCTAATTATTGGGAAGTGACCGAATCACTGCCTGAACTTGTTGTTCATCTGAAAGTACATGACTACCACTCTTGAGTTGAGGTATCATGTTTGACATCACCCTAAGGTGTTGTTTGATATTCTGAGCATGTCGCTTTTTGTAAGTGTCAAAGTTGATAGTCAACTGTAGGAAGCTGGTTACAGACGTACCCCCATACGTTCCTCGCAGATGTGCCCACATAGCATGAGTAGTAGGAAATTCCTCACATGCATGTATGAGGTCATCAACTACAAAACTAACTATTATTCCACGTGCAGTGAAATTAGTTTTTTTCCAACCTTTGTAAGCTTTTAGATCCCTTTTGTGTTGTGCAGAATTACCCTCTTCTAGTTGATTCAAAACATGATTTATACCTCCAGAGCATTTTTTTCTTCCAGTACATACCATATTTTATGACTCCAGATGTCGTAACTTTCACCGTTAAGTTTTTCACCTTTGTTTAAGTGAGCAATGATACTTTTTGATTCCATGTCTGTTATTGAGATATAGTAAGACAAGATTTTTTTTGTCAATTATGCTTGTGACATGCACATTCAAAGCAAATCAATTCTCATAAAGATTTCATATTTAATGTAAAATAGAAAAAGTCACGTAAGCATCCAATCATCATCTATGAATTAAATATTTAACCAAAATTTGAAACTAACTTCTTGATGTGTACACTAATATATTGAAGACTTTCATAACAAGGATTTTAAGTCTAATAACACAGATTGAGAAAAAAAAACTACATAATTCATATCTTTAAAAAACAAATAAGCAATAACAAATTACAAGTAATTCAAAGACTATAATCCTCCCAAAAGTCTTCAAGACAACAAATATACACCCTAAAAGGCTGACTGAGCCAAATGTCATGATAAATATCAGTCAATCTACTACCCAAGGTTCACAGAGAGCGTCTATTAAATACTCTAAGGCTCTCCAATCTAAAATTTCCTTATAATCAGCAAGTTCAACCCATTTTATTTAAAAAAGGTGAATAAAATCACGTGTTGAAATATTATGGGACATCTTCAAAGACTTAAATTCTTATAAATTTTTTCTCTTTTTCCCTTCGAATGGCCCTTTGATTCCTTGACAAATTTTGTGTCGCCCTTGAGACACCAATCTGTATTATTTCACGCCCTCGAAAATATGTCTTACGGCGACCTGCTCTTCTACGTAGTGCCTTTGCTCGACTTTGTGAACTCCCACTTGGAGTAATTCAAGTTTGTTCCTGTTCAGCCATGTCTAAAATTGAAACAAGGAAACAATAAGAATGGTTGAACCATTCAATGTGACAACATATCTCACTTTCATTTGTAGAAGACAGAAAAAACTATTAAAGAAACATAAGGACTAAATGAATTAACAAGACCGATATTTGAAAAAAAACATAATATATATAGACACATATATTATAAAAAAATATATCCTAAAAGGACACAAATTCCTTTTCCAAAAAGAGTAACCCCAAAAGGACACAAAACTATTCCCAAGAATAAATAATCATAAAAAAAATGTTTTTGTTTTTTTTTTCCAGCCCAATTTCAAAAATTCATATCTCACTCGTTCTAAATCTGTTTCTATTATAATATATTTCCAGAAAGCTACAAGCGAGTAGATCATAAAAAATTAAGTTTCGACCTAATATATTATATCATCAATTTCCAGATCGCAACCAACAGAAGCAATTTTTCTAAAAAAATAGTAAAAAAGAATAGCATACTTTCAAAAATTCATATCTCACTCGTTTTAAATCCATTTTTTTTCTTATAATATATTTTCGAAAAGCTATGAACAAGCAAATCATGAAAAATAAGTTTCGATCTAAAATATTGTATAATCAATTTCCCGATCGCAACCAATAGAAGCAGTTTTTCAGGAAAAAAAAACAGTCACAAACAATCAACTTTCAAAAATTCATATAGCACTCGTTTAAATCCGTTCTTTTATTATAATATATATTTGGAAAGCTATGAACGAGTAGATCATGAAAAAATAAGTTTGATCTAAAATATTGTATAGTCAATTTCCAGATCGCAACCAACAAAAGCAATTTTTATGGAAAAAACAGTCAGAAATAGCCAACTTTCAAAAATTCATATCTCACTCATTTTAAATCCGATTTTTTATTATAATATATTTTTGACCTAAAATATTGTACAATAAATTTCCAAATTGCTACAAGCAGAAGCAGTTTTGCAAAAAAAAAAATGACAGTTCTTTTTTTTGTAAGACAAAGAATTCTATCTACAATATGAGTCATAATTAAATAGGATTTTGAATCCTATTTACCATATAATTAATCCACATTCAAATAGGCCTTAAAAACCCTAACTCCATTCAACTTTTTTCTTTTCACTAATTTTCAAGTAAAAATTAGTCACATTTTATTTCTTTTCAACAATACAGTTAATGCACATGGAAACATAAAATAATGAGATCAATAAACAATAGCTCTGATACCAATGAAGAAATTTTAATGGCAAAACAACAACAAGATGTGTACCTTAATACTTGCAGCAGAATTATTTGTTCTTCATTTTGCAGTCGAAACGAATTGCTCTAGATCTCTCTTTGAATCACAAGGAATCGGAGATTTTTCTTGTTCACAAAGTAAGTTTCTGTGTATGTGTCGATTGAATATTGGCAAAAATATGACTTTTAGTTTTCTCTGTTTTTCTTTTCACTGAGTTTCAATATCCTCCCGTTTCTGTCTTTTTTCCCCTATATCTCTTAAAGTTACTCCCACTAGGAGCATTATAAGGGAATGTTGAACTGTTAATCTGTAACTATTCTCTCCTATTCTTTTAAAATGATTATTCAATTTATTTATTTATTTAATTAATTAAATTGGATTGGGTTGGGTTGGTCCATCTGGGCGACCCACGACGCAAATATGAAAGAAAATTATATTTTCCTTTCAGAAAAAGTTCAAACATTTATAGTTATACTTTGACTTTTATTTTAAGGAAAAAATAAACTTCAAATAAGGTAAGACAATTAGTGCAAAACCCTAACAAATCTCCCACTTTGTTTGGATTTTCTTGACAAAACTTGATCCGTCTTCTTCACATGCATGATAATATTCATTCTTCACATAATTTTCATCACTGCTTCTTGACATGGTTAAAAATAAAGTTTAAAATATATGGACTAAAAATGAATTAAAAATATTTTATTTTTATTTTAATAAATGCAGCAACATAAATGTTGAAAATACGGTGTTAATCTCTTTTCCACATGTAGCTGGACAAAAATCTTCAGTATCATCATATTTGTTGCAAATTAATTTGAAACTGCGCCGAACATGTCTTCAACCTCGTTCCATTGGATCATTGAACCCTGGGCTCTAGTACCACTTGGTTGGTTCGAAAGTGATTAGGGCGTCATGTGGATTCTTACAATTGCAAATCATATGATGATAAATTAGACGACACATAAAATATACTAAAAGAAACATATATTATTAGATGATATGATCATTGGCCTACATATTTAAAAACTAATAAAGAATCATAAAAATTGTTGAGAGAAAATCTCTCCATAAACAAAAGTCTCTAAACGGCTATATTGCATATTCTATTGTTTTCATAGTGTGAGAAAAGGGGTCTTCTATTTACAGGATTCTATACGTTTCCTCTAAGGTAACAATGAACCAAAGGTGAAAGAGAATTATATTTTTCTTTCAGAAAAAATTCAAGCATTTATGGTAATACTTTGACTTTTCTTTTAAGGAAAAAATAAATTTCAAATAAGGTAAGAAAATCAGGGCAAAATCCTAACTATAAGTATAATTATTTTGACACACATATTTCGAAAGTAAACAATGAAGACAGTCTGGAAAGCAGTGAAACATCAAATCTGGGTTGCTCACAATACAATGTATGTTTTTAATGTTAAGTGCTATAGTCGAGTATTTCAGCTTCACTGGATTGTCTCCCCAATTTAATACGACCACTCTAACATGAGCTATATCTTTTGCTTAACTCTCATGAAATTGAGCTATGGCATAATAATGGATAATAGTAAATAATTTCCACACATTGCTAAATGATTGAACGAGTTTCCACGATAATGAAGCGGCTGATAATCCTGTGAGTTAAGGTTTGATGAAATATTTGAAACACGTCCAAGATGGCATGGACACTATTGTAATTAGTATGTTGCTGGATATGGGAACTGCTTTGTGGCTCCACAGGCTTAACTTTGCCTGTTGAGTGTGAGAGGAGATCTGCTGATGTCACAATCTAAAATTTGAGACCGTTATGACACCTATCTCAATCCCACCGAGAGGTACAACAACCCTTTATTAACTGATTAATTTGATAGAAAATTCAAAATCAAATAATTTAAAAATGAAAGTAAGTCTTGAATAGATTATTTCATAAAACAAGTATGAAATCTGGAAAAAGGTAATAGCAACTTTCCAAAACCTGGTGACACAACTACAAGTCTCTAAGCACTTAGAACATGAAACAAGAGCTACATTGTCTACGAATAAAGAAATATAGGGACAAAACCATAAAAATAGGAAGTCTATACACTGCGGAAGAAGAAACCAGCTTCCTCCAAGACTTTGAAAACTCAAAATAGGCGTTAGGATCACCTACCTCTTGTACTAGGTTAGAACCTGCATAAAAAGGTACAAAAAAGCAAGGGTGAGTACAATGATTATTGTCAGTGACGGAGTCAGAAATTTCACGAAGGGTGTCCAGGTGCTAAAGCGAGTCTGCTCTTCTTAAATAGTGAAAGAAGGGAGTCCAGGTGCTAAAGTGAGCCTACTCTTCTTAAAAAGTGAAAAAAGAGCTGCTACAAGTGATATTCAAAGACACAAACACTTGAAGTTTATGTGTCTTTAATCTTCCAAGGCACCTTAAACCATTGAGCTACATCAAATTGTTGTGTCAAGGGTGTACAAAAT
The DNA here is from genome assembly GCA_035578085.1 of Solanum pinnatisectum. NCBI lineage: Eukaryota > Viridiplantae > Streptophyta > Magnoliopsida > Solanales > Solanaceae > Solanum > Solanum pinnatisectum. Next base: position 11,061,824 of record CM069078.1, on the reverse strand, counting down.
ATGTTATTTAACAACTTTGTTTATCATTTTACTTGTATATACAATATAATTTTTTCTGACAAAGTTTGTCCAATTGGACACCCTGAAATGAGTGTAGCTACGCCCCTGAATACTGTACTCAACAACATCATCGACTAATCCTAACCAATGGCGTATGAATAGTTTTTTAAGTGGTGTCGATGTTAATAATAAATAAATAAATAAACAATTGATATAATACCACTATATTAATAAAATCCTATTTAAAGCGTACTAATAAAATATAGATCTAGTAAACTACTACAATTCTCCACACCAAACCAACAAGCCAAAGAAGCACATCTATTTAAGGGGTGCCATTTATATCATATTTAGCAATATTTTTTTTAGATTATATATATATATATATATATATATATATATATATATATATATATATACACATACATACTAAATACAACATTAAGTATGTATACTGCCCTGTTCAGTACTAAATCACGAATATGCAAGAATTTACATAAAATAATCAGACGTACAACTAAATACAAGAATAGTGTATTCAACATTATATTCGACTCTCAGGTAATGTCAGATATCTCAAATCAAGTACACTAAAAGCTAAATACAACATTTTATCAAGATCAAGTCCAGGAAATACTACTTGTTAGTATGAACATTTTAATATTATTTTAGTATTAAATGTTTCGTACTTTTATTAGGCTTAATTGCCTATTCTTCCTGCTGTTCCACCTTTAGCAGAATAATGTCGAGAGTAATGGCAATCGTTTGCTGCCCGTTGGTGGACTTTTCAGGTGCATCAATTGCTTTGTGACATTAGACATTGTGGCAAATTACTCCATCTTGAAAGTATTTTGCTTACTGATCGGAGGTGGTGAGTCATGACCAGTATTTCACCATTCAATCTCTCCATTATTTCACTCTTTATTCCTTCATCATATCTTGTAACTTATATAATTTCTGGGCATTTATCTTCTCAATTTACTTCTCCATTATCTTCCTATTCATGTCAAGGATATAATATCTTACTTATAAATGGTGATGGTATTCCTTTGTTTTGAGTACAAAAGAATAGAGAGTGCATAAAAGTTAGTCAAAAAGAGAGTTCTTATTAGTTTAAGGGAGATGCTCTCCTCTTTTTGTGGAGCTTTGAACTCAATTCTTGCCCAGAATTTGTTGAGTTATATATACTTTGTGCATTTGACTGTTGTATCTTGGAGGGGATAAGTCAAGAGGACTATTATTTTACCGGTAAAAAGTTTTAACAACAATATTAATGAGATTCAATGGTTACGATTTAAAAATCCACAGATGTCAAGATAGGAGTTTTAATAAGCCATTTCGGTTCAACGGTAACCATTTCAAGAGATGGAAGTCCACTTAAATCTTCTCAATCTTTCTTATATGTTAATTGAGAAATTTCCTAATAAAATTGACGACACCTCCATGAATGACGATGAACTTATTTTTCATCAAGAGAAAGTAGAAAAGTATGATGGTGGTTCCTATAAGTGTCGGTATTATATTTTTTTTGACTATCTGATAGTTTTTATGATTATTATAGTAGAACTTACTCTGGTGCAAAGAAAATTTAAAAAGCATTATAGAGTAAGTGTGATATCGATGAAGTTGGAGTGAAAAAATATGTTGCTAGACGATTTTTACATTTTCAAATGGTGGACAAAAAATCATTGGTTGGCCTAGCTTAAGGCTCTATGATGATCGTTGGAGAGCTCAAATCTAAGGAGATGAAAATTGGAGATAATCTTATTGTTTATGACATCGTATATAAACTTCCACCTTTGTGGAAGGAATTTCAAAAACTATGCGTCACAAACAAAAGGAAACCTCTTACGAGAAATTGATAATGAAAAATCGCATAGAAGAGGAGGAGAGGGTCCAAGATGACCTTTTATAATTAGAAGAGAGTAACATTACAATGAAAGTAAACTTAATTAATTCAAATAATGATACACTTGATTCTCAGAAAACTACTTCTATGAAGCCTAAGAAGAAAAATTTCAAGACAAATATTGATAGACCTTCCAAGAAAAATAATGGTGGAAATAACAAAGAACAAAATCAACAAGTTTAAGATAACTGACCATGCTTTGTTTGTGGCAAGAGTGGGCATATTGATCTATTTTGCGAATTGCCAAAATGTTATCCTACACCTCAGGCAAACGTTATCGAATAGCTTTTTTTATAGCAGTGATTACAAACATATATATGGTGAGGAGCCCAAAACCATCATGCTTGGTTATTTTCGCAACATTCAAGTGATTCGAACGGGAGATATAGAATTGTGTTTTACCTATGGAAGGGTACTAACTTTTAAAGATGTACTTTATACTTCCATCACGAGAAATTATTTGATATCTAGTTTTCTTCTTAATAAAGATGAATTCAAATAGATTATTTAATCTGATCAATATGTAATTGTGAAAAAATGTATTATTGTGGAGAATGGGTATGCTTGTGATGAGATGTTCAAGTTGAATGTTAAATGAATAAAGCTCCTACTTATGTTTCCATGTTCTCTTCTACTAATTTTTGGCATGCTCAATTGTGTCATATTAATTGTCACAAGTCCAAAAATGGATATGATGAGACTTGTCTTATCCCACAAAGACAAGTTATCCTAAAATCCAACCATTAAATGCGGAATATGAGTATTACTTAAATGTATTACTTAGAATCAAAAGAAAATATGCAAGTCCCAAATGATGTTATCTCTAAAGTAGAACAAAATCACAAATATGAGTAAGAGGGTCTGCTGAGATTACAAGTATCTACCTCACATATCTCCACAAGAAGCCTAAGACAAAAAGAGAAGAGAGAGTATCTCAAAGATCCTGACTCGTAACCTGAACAAATGTAGAAGAAATGAGAGAGTATCAAACAACAGGGTACTCAACAAGATAACTCCTAAACACAAATCTAAGGATATATAATACGAGTACTCCTTACACCCCAATCAAACCTCCACAACTACAACCTGCATGAAAACTAGCACAACCTAATAGTTCATAATTTACATTGCACATAGTTCAACCACATCACTTCAATAATTATAGATCAACAATACACATGATGAAGTTCAGCAATCACAAGTTCTGCAGAAAATTACTCGTAAGATGAAAAGTTATAAAGAAGTGCAGTGCAATGAAATACAATGTCAAGTATAGTGATGCATGTCTTACCTAACAATACACACCCACTGTCTCTCAGTCCGGGACCCATGGGTGACTTATTAGTCTATGCATCGATCACATCATGGCACACGACCCTCTATAAATATAATATGGCATGGGATACAATATGTCTCTCAAATCATAATATCTGTCGCGACATGCGAAACTTCCCTCGGTATGGTACATCCTCTTTATATACTTACTCTTCCTCAATTCGCATAACACTCCTCATAACTATGTCTCAGAACCAATGCAAATGACATGTTCACACAATTAATGAGGAGATGACCATTTTCATATCAATGCACAATCACAACAACATAATCGTGATACAACATTAAAAATGAAGCAATAAATCTTTCCAATCATTCTCAACACATCACACATAATTATATAAATGAATTGCCTTTTATTACTCTTTTTCCTCATTATAAATATTATTCAATATGAACAATTCAACCCATCACTGCACACCTGAGGCAACTCCCTTGACGTAACACGGGACCTAGGATCACAAGTGACCCCCAAGCTAACCTTGTGTCTGGCATATATAAAGCATACTAAGAATAACTGAATAAAACATGTACTATGCAGACGCTAAAACAATGGATAACTGAAAGTGGGGAATACCCAACTAGTATGAATGTATAAAACATACTAAGAGTTTAATAACAACTGAAAGAAGAACTTATCAATTCAAGATGATTATATTACTATGTTTAAAAAGTCTCTAACTGAGTTGAGTTGTTGTGACATGCCCCCAGCTAACTCTAATAAAACTGAAAACTAAAAGTAAAGACTAAAATTAAAGCATGTCTATTTTCCTCGGAATATGAGGACTCACCACTAAAGATGCTGAATGCGGACCGAAAATCACTTTAAGCGTGATTTGAATGCTGAGTACCTAAACCTACATCATGAAAGGATGTAACGTAGAGTATCAGTACTTGGAATGTACTGAGCATGCAGGATATAGATACTAAGCTGAACAAATAAGCTGAACCAAGCATAACTGAGCAATGAAATAAACTGAGTAGGAATGTAAATACTGAAACATAATTGAAAAGCTAAGCTGAATGCAATGACCAAGTACTAATCATGAAAATAACATGCTGAACTGAATGCTGAAGTATATACTGAAAACCTAGTCAAACGCACTAAGAGTCTGACAGTGGGAGTTATTATTAACCTGCATAAACCATCTGAGCTAAACATAGAGTCCGATGTATACACCCCATCGAGAGGACCTAATATACCTTGCCAGGGGTATAAAGGCATGACTGCCGTGATCACTAAATCTGATGCCCAACAGAGGAGACTTATACTCTTACAGGGGCACGTAGTTCCAAGACTATAAGGGTATGCTTAACCCTATTCCAACTCGGTGCTAAGTCTACTCCCAACTGAATATATATATGACACAGCTGTAACTGAAATGCTGAATTACTGAATAGCTCAAAATATTAACATGCAATATGAGAATGCAACATTTATATACTGATAATGTGACATTCAAAAATGTGGAGAGTGATTATCTGTTTAAATAAACTAGCAAGTATAATTCATAAACTAAGAGAATATATACAACTAGGGTTCTAAGTTTCATACAAGGAACTAAGCAAACTTTCCAAGAAACAAACTATTTAGATTTAGGATACTACAATAGCTAAATCACAGTAAATATCCAAGGTTTTAGAAACCCTAGGTTTAAAAAAGATATAAATAATCAAGGAACTGACTAAATTCTTGGGACCTAGTGGATGAAAGGAACCCACTAGTGACATCCCACATACCTGGTGACAAAATCTATGGAGAAATCCTTCAATTTTGGGGCTGAAACTTGAAGAAAACCTTCTAACTGTTCTTGGGAAAATTGCGCTCTTCCTTCTCTTTTTGCTATAGGTTTGAATGATTTTTGGTGAATAAAGGTTTTGGGTAGGTTCTGATTAGATTATTAGGCTTAAACTGAGTAAAACGATGTAGTTCCCCCCATCTGTCCACTTCACGAATCGTGTGAAGGACCACGGACCGTAAAGGCCACCGTTGTTCTTCACTTGGGGCTAAGTGTCTGCTGGCTCTAAACGACGGACCCATGTATGGCCCGTCATCAAGACCACAACCTGTGGTGGGCTCCGTTGTTCAATGTTTGAGCCTTGGTTACTTTGCCTCGCTCTACGAGCTATCATACGGCTCGTGTGGGGATCCATGGCCCGTGGTCCTCCACAATTTTCTCGTTCGACCCATTTTCCTGCTTAAGCGCTTAAGGTAGGTTCTGAGGTGTTACAATATCCCCCTCTTGGCAACATTCATCTTTGAATAAAGTCTAATGAAGCTGAGTATGGAGGGAAGAAGCTACAATCCTTACCACAAAGTACTAGAAACAGATATCCAACTGAACTGAGTTCCAAGAACATGAAAATATGCTGAAATGCAAGAACAACTAAAGGAACAAGATGCTGAGATTGAATTTATGCAAAAGTGAACTAAGAGACTGGAGAGGAACTATTACCTCAAGCTGATACGGGGTCGGAAGGAAAGAGGTGAGGATACTTGGCCATCATGGCTGCTTCTGCATCCCAAATAGCTCACTCTACAGACTGACTCATCCACAAAACCTTCACCGAAGCGACTTCTTTATTTCTCAACCTATGAACCTGATGGTCAAGAATGGTCAAGAATCTCAACTGGCACCTCTTCATAAGTAAGACTATCTTTCACAGCCACACTCTCTAATGGTACTGTTGATGTAAGATCACCCACACACTTCTTCAACAAGGAAATGTGGAAGACTGGATAAACCACTGCTAATTCTGTTGGCAACTCTAACTCATAAGCCACATTACCAACCCTTTTCAGAATTTTGTAAGGACCTACATATCTAGACTGAGCTTCCCTTTCTTGCCAAATCTCATCACCCCATTCATAGGTGTCACCTTAAGGAAAACCCAATCACTGATTTCAAACTCTAAGTCCCTTCTCCTCACATCTGCATAGGACTTTTGATGACTCTGGGCTATCTTTAGTCTTTCTCTAATGAGCTGAACTTTACCATAGCCTCATGAACCGAATTAGGCCCAATTAATGCTTGTTCACCTACTTCAAACCAACAAATCGAGGACCTGCATCTATGCTCATATAGTGCCTCATACGGGGCCATCTAGATACTGGAATGGAAGCTACTATTATAAGCGAACTCTATGAGAGGTAGGTTATCATCCCAAGTCACAGGAGTTCATCTGCACTCCTGTTCTCTTTCGACTGAGTGAATCAGATATGAGCCACATCCTTAAGTTGGTAGGATGCTAACTCAACACTCTCAGTTCCAGTCACTTGCATTACTCCAAGAATTTTATTAACCCCATCAATAAAGTTCTGTGGCTCCTTACCAACCTTCGACCCTAGAAACTCAGACGAATTCATCCGAACAAAGTCTTGAACCCTAACTTCAATTGATCCACCATTTATGTTAGTAGAAACTGGGACATACTGATTATTTTGATGGACCACACTCTGAGCCAAGAGATGGATCACATTTCGAAATTCTGCATTCGTAACCTCATGGTTCGGGACTGGAGGAACTGCGTTAGCTCTACGAGGAGACATGATCTAAAATGCATAACGACAGATTAGAAAGGAGAAGTTGGATCATACCAGATATACTATGAATTTACAGTATTTTCGATACGTTTTACTTAGAGTTTGTGTGTGTCTTGGACTATTTTTTGTTAGAATTAATGTTTGGTGTCTAATAAATGTAGGAAGTAAGCTTGGAATATAGTTGATGGAGATGAGAGCTGAAATTATGCAGAAGGAGCCATCCACGGAATGATCCATGGACCGTAGGTCCTTTGATGGACCATCGCTGGGCAGGCGTAGATGGAGCATCAGGGAATCGTGACTAAGTATGGAACTACGAAGCAACTGACGGACCGTAGGTCAACCCACGGGCCGTCCTGCACATCCGTCGATGGATTCAGAGAGTTGAAGTTCCAGTACTTGATGAAAAATCCTAAGTGTGGAGCCATGGAAGCGGACCTACAGACCTACGGTCGACCCACGATCCGTAGGTCGAGTCATCAATTGAAGCCGCATTCTAGACAACTTATTTCCTTATTTTGTTTCCTTTTTATTTAGGACTTGTTTTCTATAAATAGGAGTTATAAACCTCATTTTTGGGGGTTAGACATTATTGTATTCTTCTAAGTTTGTGTTTTTGGGAATTAATTTGCAAACTCTTAGCAATTAATTTTTTCGATTTCGTTTTATAAGATTTTGACTTTGAATTAAAATTGAAGATTTCGTGTTTCATCAATTCTTCTTGTAAGTTCATGAATTATTTTTACCCAATTATGAATTGTGTTCTTCCAAGCTTGAGTAGCTAAATCCATAACTAGGGTTGTGGGAACCATGAGCAATTAACAAAGTATGAATAATAATTAAGTAATTCTTGAATAGTGTTTATGCATTTATTGTTAATTCTTTCGCTTAGAAGTCTTTTAAACGGTGCGCAATGTTGGAACTCGCCTCGTTGCTACTTGCAGGACCAAGGAGGTAGTTAATGAAGAAAGAATTAACAACATAGATTTAGTGGATGCTATCTAATAGTCTAATCTCAATTGGTGTGAGGGTGAAAACTAAGCCATACATTGATGTGATGCCTAATCTGAGGTAAAGGTAAGGGTTAGTAAAGTATACACTTATAGACAGACCAAGGTGTGTAGTGAAATTCCCTATTTGGAGGACCAATCACTTAGGGATACCTAACTTACCAACTTTTCATGTAAAACACTAGGAAATGATAAATATTATTAGGATTACTATATTAAGAGCTTGTGGGGAACACATATACCCTAGTTTCTCTCTCATATTGATAACTCAAAGTTTAAATCTGCTTACTTGTTACTTAATCAACAATCTGTTACTTGCTTACAACCCCCCCCCCCCCCACCTTATTTACTTGTCTCAAAAATAGTTTGTCTAAACAGATATAATACTGAGTTAAGTTTAAGTCTGAACCATATTCCTCATGGGATCTACCCCAACCTACAAGTTGGGTTCTTTATTTGACAACGATCGCTTATACTTCTTTAAGGAGGTGTAATTTGAGTGTATCAATACCCACATATGATAAGAATAGCAAATAAAGTGAAGTTTTTCTTAAAACACTTCGTAGCCTCCCTCTCATAGATGTGGTGCACTTCACACCTATGAAATAGACTCTACATAGTGCAACTGTCAGATATCCTAGGACTCTTGAACCTAAAGCTTTGATAAGAAGTTTTACATGCCCCGAGGCTACTCCCTTGACGTAACACGGGACCTAGAATCACGAGTGACCCAAAGCTAACCCTTTGTCTGGCATATATCAAGCATACTGAGAATAACTAAATAAAATATGTACTATGTGGAAGCTAACACAATGGATAATTGAAAGTGGGGAATACCCAACTAGATTGAATGTATAAAATATACTAAGAGTTTAATAACAAATGAAAGAAGAACTTATCAATTCAAGCCGATTCTATTACTATGTGTGAAAAACCTCTAACTGAGTTGAGTTTCTCGGACATGGCCCCCAGCTAACTCTAATAAAGCTGAAAACTAAAAGTAAAGGCTAAAATGAAAGCATATCTATTGCCCTCGAAATATAAGGACTCACCACTGAAGCTGCTGAATGCGGATCGATAATTGGTCTAAGCGTGATCTGGATGCTGAGTACCTGAACCTACATCATGAAAGGATGTAGAGCAGAGTATGCATCAGTACTTGGAATGGACTGAGTATGCAGGATATAGATATGTAGTTGAATAAGTATATATAATCTGAACAAACCATAACTAAGCAATGACATAAATTGAGCAAGAATATAAATACGGAAACATAACTGAAAAGCTAAGGTGAATGCAATGGCCAAGTACTAATCATGAAAATAACATGCTGAGTTGAATGTTGAAGTATATACTGAAAACCTGGTCAAATGTACTAAGAGTCTGATTGTGGGAGCTACTATTAACCGACATACACCACGTGAGCTAGACGTGGATTTCGATGTATATGCCCTTTCGAGATGACCCAATATACCTTACCAGGGGTATAAAGGTATGATTGGCGTGATCCCTAAATTTGATGCCCAACAGAGGGGACTTATACTCCTATAGGGGCACATAGTTCTAGGACTATGAGGGTACTCTGAACCCTAGACCAACTCGGTGCTAGGTCTACTCCCAACTGAATATGTATATGACACAAATGTAACTGAATTGCTGAATTACTGAATAGCTCGAAATACTGACATGCAATATGAGAATGCAACATTTATATATAGATAAAGTGACATTCAAAATCTGGAGAATGATTATATATCTAAATAACCTAGAAAGTATAATTCGTAAACTAAAAGAATATATACAACTAGGGTTTTGAGCTTCATACAAAGAATTAGGCAGACTTTCCAAGAAACAAGCTATTTTGATTTAGGATACTACAACAGCTAAATCATAGTAAATATCCAAGGTTGTAGAAACCCTAGGTCTAAACAAGATATGGAGAGTTAAGGAACTGACTGAATTCTAGGGACCTAGTGGATGAAAGGAACCCACTAGTGAAATCCCACTTACCTCGTGACAAAATTTATGGAGAAATCCTTCTATTTCGGAGCTGAAACTTGAAGCAAACCTTCTGACTGGTCTTGGGAAACTAGCGCCTCTTCCTTCTCTTTTTCCTCTAAGTTTGGATGATTTTTGGCGAATAAAGGTTTTGGGTAGGTTCTGACTAGATTATTAGGCTTATACTGAGTAAAATGACATAGTTTAGGTATTACACGACATAGTTTAGATGACCAATGCATAGGGGAAAAGACCAAAACGACCTTGACTTCAAAGATAAAGAGGGCCGACCATGGAGCCACTGACAGACCGTCAAAGGGACCACAGCCCGTCAAGTGGGTCGTGGTTGCTGTCCAGTGTCTACTGGTTCCTGGCACCCCCCATCTACTATCCACTTCATGAACCGTAAAGGCCACTATGGTTCTTCACTTAGGGCTAGGGGTCTGTTGGCTCCAAACGACGGACCCATCCCCAGCCTGTCATCGATACCACGGCCTGTGGTGGGCTCCGTGGTTCAATTTCTAAGCCTTTGTGGCTTTGCCTCACTCTACGAGCCATCTCACGACTTGTGTAGGGATCCACGACATGTGGAGGGGCCCGTGGTCCCCCAAAATTTTCTGGTTTGACCCTTTTTCCTGCTTATGCGCTTAAGGTCGGTTCTGAGGTGTTACAATCACTAAGTCTCATTCCTCTCCAACACATGCCATAAGAAAATACACTATTCTATAACTTAACAAGGATCGAGTAATTCACTTGCCTCAATTAGTCAAACACTCACTCCGCAATTGGAGCTTTCCCCTTTCGTTGGGCTTCCAAATCAATGGTGTTCATATAATACATTCACATAATATTTAATTATATATTTCAATACATCAAAGATTGAGAACTAAATCAGCACACCCATAAAAAGATTTCCAAGATGAAACTTAATCCACAAACATAGTTGCAGCTAGGCAGAAATTACACCTAAGCACAATTTTATCTCCGTATTTTAACAATCATTAGCCTCAATCATATTTTAACAATCATTAGCCTCAATTGTGGTCCTATGGTTACCACTAAATAACCATTGATGCCTTAACATTACTTCACTGAAGACTTTGGCATACTGCCGAAGGTAAAAAATAAAAAAAAAAACTTCAAAAAAAATATTAAATTTGTGCTATCCATAGTTATTATGCAGTCGTCACTTTATTATCACTCCTGCAATTTGTCCTCCTAACTTTGGTTTCCCACAAATAAATTTGGAGCTATATCAATTATTTTCCAACTCAATTGCATCTACCCTATAATGTAATACTCCCTCTGTCCTTAATTACTTGTTGATTTTTGAATTGACACACTTATTAAGAAAACAATGATTGACATAGTGAGTTTACTATTTTACCCCTATTAATTATGAAGTGGATGAATTAAAAATTTAATATTTTTAAGAAGGTCTACCTTTTTCAAAATTAATTAATTGAGGGTATAATAGGTAAAAATATATTTCCTTTCTTGATTTGTCAAAATGGACAAGTAAAATGGGAAAATTGGATAAGTAATTAGGGACAAAGGGAGTATTTCATATCCTCTAAGTAAGAATGCTATTTATTCAATGAAATATTGAAGGTACAACTGCCTCGTGTTGCCGCCACAAGTAGTGTCGCTCAACCTTTTATTTTCTCCCAAACTTATATACCAAAAAGTGACTAACCCCACTAACTTATTTTAATATATATGGACCAAATGATATATGGTCTTAAATAAATTTCAACCTGGCCCATTATTATTAACTAAATTATTTAATAGAATACTCATCAATTAAATAATTGTGTTAAATAAATAGTTCAAAATTCTCAAATCAACTTCACCAACCGATCATAAATGACTCGAGGCAACTATTAGAAGGGGTAAAATGGTAGTTTTATCAAAATTTCCAAAAATGACCATTCATGTTATTACATTATCCACCACTAAAAATCATGTTCATCCTCAAACATAAAGTAAGAGAAAGTTCCTAAAGCTTTGAAAAGCCGAGGATATCTAGCAAGTATGTCAGGCTCCATCTCCAAGTTTCCTCTCCAAGTGAATGGTGTTTCTCCTTGGTCCTAATCTTTAGAACTTGCCTATCCAATATAGCTATAGGGTCCTCCTCAAATTTCAAGTATGAACCTAGCTCCAGTGAATCAAGTGAAAGCACAAAAGACTCATTCGAAATATACTTCAGAAGCACGGAGACATGGAAAACGGGATGTACAACTTTAAAACTAGGTGGCAAGGAAACTTATAGGTCACCTCTCCAACTCGTCCCAAAATCTCAAATGGACCAATAAATCGAGGGTTAAGCTTTCCCTTCTTTTTGAATCACATCACACTCTACATTGGTGACACTTTGAGCAAAACACGAGATCGCCCTCCATAAACTCTAAGGCTCGAACTCTCCGGTCTGGATAACTCTTCTATCGACTTTGGGTTGTTAACAATCAATCCTGAAATCATAAGGACCTGCCCTATAGCATCTCTAAGAAAATCTCTACCCAAAGAGTCCATCTCCACTAAATTAAACAAACCAATCAGAGATCTACACCATTTACCATACAACGCCTCAAATGGGGCCATCTAAATACTAGAGTGATAATTGTTATTGTAGGTAAACTCTGCAAAGGGCAAATGTGGATCCCATCTTGCACCTAAATCGATCACACAAACTCGGAACATATCCTCCAACACCTGAATTGTACGCTTGGATGGACCATCTATCTAAGGGTGAAATGTTCTACTCATATCTAACTAAGTACCTAAATAATGTTGTAATGCCTTCCAAAAATGGAAGTGATGGCCCGTCTTAGCCCACAGACATAAGTCACCCTAAAATCAAACCATTACAATAAAATGCGGAAATAAGATAAAACTAAAAGTTAAATAACAATTACTAATGCGGATAACATGTAAAGTTAACTAAATCCCCAAAACCTGGTTTTCAAGTGCACAAGCCTTTAATGTATTACAATAGAATTGGAAGAAAATATGTAAGTTTCAATGATGTTGTCTCTAAAGTAGAACAAAATCATAAATAAGAGTAAGATGGTCCGCTGAGATGACAAACAACTAGCTCAAAAATTTCCACAGGAAGTCTCAAACAAGAAGAGAAGAGAGAATATCACGAAGATCCGGGCTCGTAACCTACACAAATGTAGAAGCAATGAGTGAGTACCAAACCACACGATACTCAACAAGAAAACTCCTAAACACAAAGCTAATAGTAGAGAATACGAGTACTCCTTTTACCCCAACCGAACCTCCAGACCTACAACCTGCATAATAACAAGCCCAAACTAATAGTTTATTATTTACATACAACATAGTTCAACCACATCACTTCAACAATTACATATCAACAACACACATGATCAAGTTAACCAATCGAAAGCTCCATAGTAAAGTACTCATAAGTTCCTAAATGATAAAGATGCACAATGCAATGAAATACATTGTCAAATATAGTAATGCATTTATGACCTAATGATACAAACTCGTTGTCTCTAAGTCTGGGACCCATGAGGGACATATCAAACAATTCATTTGTTAGTGAGTGCAACATGACCCTTGATAATAGAATCCATCGCAGTATATGACACATCCCTTGAATTATAATATTCATTGTAGTGTGCGATACACCCATCGATATGGTACATCCTCTCAAATTCCTTACTGTTCCTTAATTCAAATAACACATGTTATAACCATGTATTAGAACCAATGCAAATGACATATTAACATGATTAATTAGTAGATGACCATTTCCATATCAATGCACAATTCACAACAATACAATCATGATACAACATCAACAATGAATCAGTAAATGTTTCGAATCATTCTCAATACATCACACATCTATATATAATCAAATTACCTTTTATTACTCTTTTCCCTCATTATTAATATTATTCAATATGAACAAGTCAACCCATAATCAAGTCCCATTACCCCTCACCCCCCAACAAATACGAAAATGAAATAGAAGATCCTATACACTTAACAAGGGTTGAGAAATCTACCTGCCTCAATTAATCGAACAATCACTCTGGGAGTTTAGCCTTCCCCTTTCGTTGAGCTTCCAAATCAATGCATTCTATTCACATAAATAATCAGAGTAAGGTTTTAAAACTAACAACACCCATTTTACTATATGATTAGCCTAGACTTAAAACTCAGCAAAATCTATAATCAAGTTCCTAATCTTGATGCCAATTAACATGTCAACTCTCATATTTTTAAGTTTCAAGCCTAGTATTAAGTTTTAATTCCTCCAAATATGATAAATCTCTCAGTTCATATAATACATTTACCCAATATTTATTTATCTATCTCAATATATGAAAGATCGAGAACTGAATCATCAAACCCATAAAAAGATTTCCCAGATGAAATTTAACCCACGAAAACAGTAGCAACTAGGAAGAAATTACACATATGCACCATTTTTATCACTTTATTTTGATAATCATTAGCTACAATGATGGCCTATGGTTACCAGTAAATGGCCATTGGTGCCTAAATGTTACCCCACTGGAGATTTTGGCATACTGCAAAGGTGAAAAATAAAAAACAACTTTAAAAAAAATAACTATATCAATGCAATAACCCATAGTTATTATGTAATCATCACCTAATCACTACTCTTGCAATTTGTCCTGCAAACTTTTGTTTCCCACCAATTAATTTGCAGCCATATCAATTATTTTCCAATTCAATTACATCTACCCTATGATATAATATTTAATATCCTCTAAGTAAAAATGTTATATAGTCAATGAAATATGGAAATTATGAAGCTTATACCCAGTGATTAAATAGAACTTTGGAAAGTGTGAGACTTGTAGTAAAATCAAAAATCACTAAAAGGCCTCATTTTCAAGTTGAAAGAAAAACTGATTTATTAGAATTAGTTCACACTGATATTAGAAAGCTTGGAGGAATTTTAAATATTTTTTATTTTTCATTGATGATTTTTCTACGTTTATTTTTTGAAAATTTAAAATTTATCTCTATGAGGTTGAAAATCATTTTGGAAGAAAAATAAAAATAATTAGAAGTAAAAGAGGTCGTTAATATGAGTCAAATGAGTTTAACTATTTTGTTATATCCTTGAGAATAATTCATGAAAATAATCCTCCTTATAATTCTTCTTCATAAAATAGTGTAGTAGAAAAGAAAAATAGAAATTTGGAAATTAACTAATGTATCAAATGCATCTTTAAATCTATGGGTGAAACTATTTTGACTGCTTATTATATGTTGAATTGTGTGCCTCATAAAAAGTCCAAATTGACACACGTTGAGTTGTGGAAAGTTCACAATTGAAGTTTACGATATCTAAGAGTTTGAAGTTGTCTAGACTTTGTGTAGGTGTTTATGCATTTTACTAATAAAATAAAAATATTAAGTGCATATGTTAGTGGGTATAAGTTGACAAGAATATGGTTATTATTGTGATGTAACTCTTGTAACCACACTATTGTCATGATCTACCACTAATTCCGCCTATTATTCTACCTCATAATACCTTGTAACTTATGTAACATTTGAGCTACTCATTTACCCAATTTACTACTCATTATCTTCCTATTCATTTCAAGGAAGAATTCATCACCTATAAATAGTGGTCTTCCTTTGTGTTGTAAAGAATAAGAGATATACAAGAAAATATAAAGTGAAAAATATGAGTAGTATTGTATTGTATTTATATTGAGATTAGTGTAGTGAAAGAGAGAGTTGAGACATAGAAAAATGTTCTAAGACTTCAACTATATTCACTATACAAGAGAGAATATTTATATTTGAAGGAAGGTGTTCTTTTGTGGTGCTTTGACTCTTCAACTAAATTTGGAGTTGCTTGAGTTGTAGGATGTTGTATCCTAGAAGGGACAAGTCAAGAGGTATGCTGTTGGATCTGTGTAGATTATAATGTAGTGAGCTTGAATCTCTTTAAAGAGAGTGATATATCCACACCTTAGCCTTAAGATTTGTTTATTTATTTATTGGCATTTTATTGTATTAGTGGTATATTACACCAACAATTTTAAGGAGATTCATATTTTTGTTATAGTTTGAAGAAGTGCGCATATCAAGTGTAATACCTCGGAAACTAGTAGACTAAACCAGGACCTTATGTGAGGGTTCTAGAGCTTTACATGGGGGTTAAAGTTGTAGAATTTACTTCCCATACATAGAATGAGGGGTGTAGGGGTTAAACGTCAAGGTACAACTCCCCAAGGACCAACCAAAGTGGTCCTTGAGGAGGACCCCAAAACAGTCCCTAAATCTGCCTAGGCAGTACCCACGAGGGGGACCTACACCCCATAGGGGGATCCACACCCCGTGGATGGGTCTCGTAGGTCAAAGCCTGCAAAAACAAGCAATAGAACACATCCACGCTTGAACAATACGGGCCGTGGGTGGACCCACGATCCGTGGACGTGGTCTTGTGGGTGGGGCAGTGGAGAACTTGAGTTGGGGGTTAAGGGAATATTCCGAAATTAGTTAGTAATTAAGTAAGGTCAGTTTATTAGTAATTAGGCCACCTATATAAACCTAATAGAACCTTAATTATATGATCTTAAAATCATTATTTTAAATTCATAAAAGAGACCCAATTCCCTCCCAAAAATTCACTCTCAGTCCTCTATTATTGCAACATTTTGTGAGGACTTTGAATCAAGGTATGTTAGCTTATTCATCTATGGATTCTTCTGTCCATAGAGCCCCCTAGATTTCCCTCAATTGTAAAGAAAAACCCCAATTCTAGCTAGGGTTTCTTCCTATGTTGTGGGTAGTGTTGAGTATGATTCCAATTGAGTGGATAATACTTGTTTATGATTGATTTAGCATTGAATTATGTTATTATTAAGATATTATATGTTTTCCATGGTTAACCCTAGTTTAATTGATGAAATTGAAGAATGTGGGTTTATGCCTTATGAGGGGAAATTGATTATTCATAGCTGATCTTCTAGAATTGATGTTATGTATAGCAATTGTTCAAGAATAGAAGCATGTAAACATGAATTTAACTAGAATAAAGTATATATGATTGCTCATGATTAGTAAAGCTTGAGATTGAACCTATATGATGAATTATGACTAGAATCACTTGGTAATGCAGCATGTGATTAGAATACCTTGAAAGCTAGATAACAATGATGATTGTAAGAAGTAAACCTTCGAGAGTGAAGTGTCTATAATCATGATAGGTTGTTGTGTTGTTGAATGAATATTCTCATATGCACACTTAGGCATGAATATGCTAGAAGAAGAAAGGTCTTCTCATATAGAATGATTCTAGGTTGAAAGGCATACTCACCTAAAATGAAACATGAATGTTAGACTAGAATAGCTTCAAGTTGATACGTAGTATTCCTTCATGAATAGCTTGACTTGGTAAGACATGACCATGCTTGGTAGCTTGAGCTAGGAGTTTTCATGGTAGGTTAGGATTGAGGAACCATACTTTTCTAAGGGTAGTTTGAATTAGCATGGTGTGATGCTTTCATGGCAGCTTGAGTTAGTGGTAGTTATGGTAGCCTAGGATTGAGGACTCATACTCTCCTAAGGGTAACTTAAACTAGCATTTTAGAATGCCTTCATGGTAGCATGACTGGGCCAAAACCATTTTATGGTAGCTTAGGATTGAGAAATCATACTCTCCTAAGGGTAGGTTAGGATTGAGAAATCATACTCTCCTAAGGGTAGCTTAGGATTGAGAAATAATACCCTCTTAAGGATAGCTTGTGATTGAGAAATCATACTCTCCTAAGCGTAGCTTAGGATTAAGAAATCATACTCTCCTAAGGGTAGCTTAGGATTGGGAAATCATACTCTCCTAAGGGTAGCTTAGGATTGAGAAATCATACTCTCCTAAGGGTAGCTTAGTATTCCTTCCATGGTAGTTAGTTTAGCATAATGTAGTTATGTTAGCAGGATGACTAGCTTGTCTAGCCTATTCGGGTGCTATTCCTTGGTAACCTTGAATTGAAAAATAGAATTCATTCATGTGTTGTGACTTGCCTTGTAGTAAGTAGAAAAGTACCTTGAATGAATTATGGCAAATAGAAAAGAGGGACTTGTCCCCCCCCCCCCCCAAACTAGTGAGTATGTATGATATCCTAAGGTGGTACTTAGCATGACTGGTATTATGGGATACCATTCATGCATTGCACAAGCATGAAATGAAGCTACTTATGAAGCATTCTCTTATATTATGTATGCTTAGCTTGAAGTGTTGCTATAGTTGCCTTCCATGATAGGATTGACTAAAGGTTATAGTTCCCTTGTCGATGTAAGCTAAGAATGAGACCAAAATAATGGTAAGTATGAATATGGTGACTTCAAGGTTATGATTAGTCTGAATGGTATTATTGGATGTCATTCATGCATTGAACAACTTGAGGTTATTTAAGAGTATAGTGCTCTTATGATATGAAAGCCTAAGACTTGACTATGGATATAAAATATGGTTATGATGACCAAAAAGGGATACTTAGCTTAGATTGGATTGTGGGGTCTTATTCATGCATTTCACAAGTATTCTTTGAGGTTCTTGAGAAGTAGTTCTCTTATGATATGAAAGACAAAGAGTTGAATAATGCTTATATGATGCCTATGTTGGAGATTATGCTTATGACCATGTTATTATCTATTATGATTATGGATTATGTCTCGTGTTGACTAACCCTTATGTTATGCTCTTATGATGTTATGCTAGCTATCATATTTAGTACCTTTGTACTAATGCATACTCTTGCCAACATTCTAATAAAATGTAGGGTTCAGTGATTTGAGTTCTATTTTTGAGGATAGGTTTCTAAGGAGCAAGGAATTGAAGACTTGGTGAGTCCTTATAGTATCAAGGATAAAGCCACAATTTCCTTTATGTCTTTCCTTTATGTTTGAGACTATTGTATGGGCTGTGTCCCAAGAGTTTATTCAAAGTTGTATTAGATGGTTGAGACAAAGTGTAATAAGTCTTCCGTTTACTTTTACGAAAGACTTCGATTGTATGTATAAAGTTTTTAAAATTTCTGTAATTTTCTATTATCTTATGTTATGATATGCTAAGGTCTTGTATGAGAGCCCTTTGAGGTCAAGTAAGCCATGTTACATCTAGGGTGTACCCCTGGGTCGTGACAAATTTGGTAATCAGAGCACAAGGTTTAGAATTGTTCTATGATTGTCTCAAACCACATCTAGTAGAGTCTTGTTCATAAGTCTGAAGCGTGCCACATTTATGAATAGGAGGCTATTTGATGTTTAGGAAACTTAATTTCTTCATTCTGTAAGTCGTGCCATAGAGTTTAACTCTATAAGGTATTTCCCCTTATCCGATGGTCTTCATGATATGACTACTCGAAGGGCTCACACTACAAGGAGCGAGGGAGAAAAGGTTGGTTTTGATGCCAATTATGGCTATGTGACTAGATAGACTTTGATGTTGTCTTTAGTATGAATGGGTTGTATTATGGTTATGTGCATTTGATGGTAGAACCCGACTTAGTCATGATGAGTTTTGGAGGTATGTTGATGGATTTGTTGAATAAGGTGTTTAAGAAATGCCTAGATGGATTGAGTGAATAGACTCCTCTAAGAAAGGTAGAAGTGTAATTCACCTTGGGTTAGAACATCTTGTGTGATAGATGTGAAAGTTTAGTGATGACTTGCTCCGACCTTAGAATTGAAAGAAATGAGGCTTAGAAGAGTTCATATAGGCTTACTCCCAAGGGGGAGATGATATTAAATAGCAAGGTCGTTGAGTTGTTCATCATGTTCATAATATGGGTTGGCTTGAAATTCTCACTATGAGAGATATATTGAGTTTGGGAAGTTTAGTCCCGGTTTTGTAGGTTCATATGAGATCTTGAGTAATGTTGGTGAGGTTGCTTGTGAGCTAGAATTACTTAATGAGAACCTCTCTAATTTAGAAGTACCGGTTGGGATCTTAGACCGGCAAGTTAAGAAATAGAATAACGAGGAAGTTTTTTCCATGAAAATGTTGAGGAGTGATCTTTAGTAAGGGTTTTAGTTGAGGATGGTACTTGTGAGGCCTAGGGCCAATGAGAAATCTCGATATCCTCATCCTTTTTCCTTGTATTCCTCCTTTACCATTTAAGATCTTGAGATGATAAGTTCCTTTAGATTTGCTTTTTATGTGAAGTCATGTGTGAATTGTATGTTTCCATGATTTCCTTATGTGGTGCATGTTCATGAAAGCTTGTGATTTAAAAGAAAATGAGTTTGCATTGTTTTTCCTCATGTTGTAGTGTATTGAGTATCAATTGCCTATAGACTTCATGAGATGAATTAATGAGCATGCCTTTGTTTGGAGTTAAGAGATTCCTCCTTGAAAAGATGCTTTCAGAATAAATTGCATATAGGCCCCATGAGTGTGTGTTTAGCATGTTTTAGCTAGGAGATGTTTGTTCCTCCTTGGATATGAGTAGATATAGAATTTCGTGCATTTTGGGTTTTTAGATGTAGTTCCTATTCCCTCGTGTAGCATTAAGTATGTCTAGCTTGGAGTTGAAGTTTTCCTCCTTGGTTGTGTGCATTTAGATGTATTGCATGCATGAGGGGCTGCTAGTCTAGAGTCGTTTCATTTAAAAAGTGTTTGAATCGTCATTCGAGGATGAATGATCCCAAGGGGGAGATATTGTAATACCCCGGAAACTAGTAGACTAAACTAGGACCTTATGTGAGGGTTCTAGAGCTTTATGTAGTGCTTAGAGTTGTAGAATTTACTTCCCATACTTAGAATGAGGGGTTTAGGGGTTAAACATCAAGGTATGACTCCCCAAGGACCAACCAAAGGGGTCCTTGAGGAGGACCCCAAAACAGTCCCAAAATCTGCCTAGGCACTACCCACGAGGGGGACCTACGCCCCGTAGGGGGATCCATGCCCCGTGGGTGGATCTCGTGGGTCAAAGACTGAAAAAACTAGCCACAGACCACCATCCACGCTTGACCACTATGGGTCGTGGGTGGACCCACGGTCCGTAGACGTGGTCTCGTGGGTGGGGCAGTGGTGAACTTAAGTTGAGTTAAGTTGAGGGTTAAGGGAATATTCTAGAATTAGTTAGTTATTAAGTAGGGTCAATTTATTAGTAATTAGGCCACCTATATAAACCTAAAAGACCCTTAATTACATGATTTCAAAATCATTACTTTAGATTCACAAAAAAACACCCAATTCCCTCCCAAAAATCCACTCTCTAGAAAGTGAAGAAGAAGAAGAAGAGAAAGAAGCTAGGTCAAATTCCTCCATTGTTGAAAGATTTTGTGAGGGCTTTGAATCAAGGTATGTTAGCTTATTCATCTATGGATTCTTCGATCCATAGAGCCCCCTAGATTTCCCCCAATTGTGAAGAAAAACCCCAATTCTAGCTAGGGTTTCTTCCTATGTTGTAGGTAGTGTTGAGTATGATTCCAATTGAGTGGATAATACTTGTTTATAATTTATTTAGCATTGAATTCTGTTATTATGAAGATATTATAATTTCCATGGTTAACCCTAGTTTAATTGAATAATGTGGGTTTATGCCTTGTGAGGGGAAATTGAGGAATCATAGGTGACCTTCTAGAATTGATGTTATGTATAGCGAATAGAAGCATGTAAACATGAATTGAACTAGAATAAAGTATATATATGATTTATCATGACTGGTAAAGCTTGAGATTGAACCTATATGATGAATTATGACTAGAATCACTTGATAATGAAGCATGCGATTAGAACACCTTGAAATCTAGATACAAATGATGATTGTAAGAAGTAAAACTTTAAGAGTGAAGTGTCTATAATCATGATAGGTTGTTGTGTTCTTGAATGAATATTCTCATATGCACACTTAGGCATGAATATGCTAGAAGAAGAAAGGTCTTCTCATATAGGATGATTCTAGGTTTAAAGGCTCACTCACCTAAAATACATCATGAATGTTAGACTAGAATAGCTTGAAGTTGAGACATAGTATTCCTTCATGAATAGCTTGACTTTGTAAGACAAGACCAAGCTTGGTAGGTTGAGTTAGGAGTTCTCATGTTAGCTTAGGATTGAGGAACCATACTCTCCTAAGGGTAGCTTGAATTAGCATGGTGTGATGCTTTCATGGTAGCTTGAGTTAGTGGTAGTCATGGTAACCTAGGATTGAGGACTCATACTCTCCTAAGGGTAGCTTGAACTAGCATTTTAAAATGCCTTCATGGTAGCATGACTTTGTTAGGCCAAGACCATTTCATGGTAGCTTAGAATTGAGAAATCATACTCTCCAAAGGGTAGCTTAGGATTTAGAAATCATACTCTCCTAAGGGTAGCTTAGGATTGAGAAATCATACTCTCCTAAGGGTAGCTTAGGATTGAGATATCATACTCTCCTAAGGGTAGCTTAGGATTGAGAAATCATACTCTACTAAGGGTAGCTTAGTATGCCTTTCATGGTAGTTAGTTTAGCATAATGTAGTTATATTAGCAAGATGACTAGCTTGGTCTAGACTATTAGGGTGCTATTCCTTGGTAGCCTAGAATTGAAAAATAGAATTCATTCATGTGTTGTGACTTACCTTGTACTAAGTAGAAAAGTACCTTAAATGACAAATGGCAAATAGAAAGGAGGGACTTTCCCCCCTAAACTAGTGAGTATGTACGATAGCCTAAGGTGGTACTTAGCATGAATGATATTATGGGATGCCATTAATGCATTGCACAAGTATGACTTGAAGCTACTTATGAATTGTTCTCTTATATGATGTATGCTTAGCTTGGAGTGTTGCTATAGTTGCCTTCCATGATAGGATTGACTAAAGGTGATAGTTCCCTTGTCTATATGACATAAGCTAAGAATGAGACCAAAAGAATGGTAAGTATCAATATGGTGACTTCAAGGTTATGCTTATTGTGAATGGTATTATGGGATGTCATTCATGCATTGCACAAGTGTGCTTGAGGTTACTTAGGAGTATAGTGCTCTTATGATACGAAAGCCTAAGACTTGACTATGGATATTTAATATTGTTATGATGACCAAAAAGGGATACTTAGCTTGGGTGGGATTATGGGGTCTTATTCATGCATTGCACAAGTATGGTTTGAGGTTCTTGAGAAGTACTTCTCTTATGATATGAAAGACTAATAGTTGAATAATTCTTATATGATGCCTATGTTGGAGATTATGCTTATGACCATGTTATTATCTATTATGATTATGGATTATGTCTCATGTTGACTAACCCTTATGTTATGCTCTTATGATATTATGCTAGCTATCATATTTAGTCCTTTTGTACTAATGCATACTCTTGCCAACATTCTAATCAAACTTAGGGTTCGGTGATTTGAGTTCCATTCTTGAGGATAGGTTTCTAAGGAGCAAGGAGTTGAAGACTTGGTGAGTCCTTATAGTATCGAGGATCAAGCCACCATTTCCTTTATGTCGTTCCTTTATGTTTCATACTATTGTATAGGCTGTGTCCCAGGAGTTTATTCAAAGTTCTATTAGATGGTTTGAGACGAAGTGTAGTAAGACTTCCGCTTGCTTTTATGAAGAATTTGATTGTATGGACAAAGTTTTTAAAATTTCCGTGCTTTTCTATTATCTTATGTTATGATATGCTAAGGGCTTGTATGAGACCCCTTCGGAGTCAAGTACGCCATGTTACATCTAGGCTGTACTCCTGGGTTGTGACATCAAGATAGAAAAACTCAACATCGTTCCACTCAACATCGCTCTCTTAAAGAGATGAAAGAGAAGTGGTGTACGGTAAAGTATTTTTCTACTTGCTCAATTCAATTAGAGAAAAGGTAAAGAAAAAAAAACCTTTTACCTAATATTTTCATGAATAAAATGATATTATTTTTCATGAAAAATTGATATTTAAATTCTTAAAATAATAGGGGTTTTCGAAATGAGGAAAAAGTCATTGTGGAATTATTTTTTTTGTATCTTTGAGAAATATTCTAAAACTGATATTACTAGTGCATATATTTATTGTGGAATAAATAACATGTTTTTGTTTGACTATAATGTGATGACTTTAGGCTCTAACATGAGAGTTATAAATAAATTATGAAAAATGTGTTGAGAAGCCATTAAACATGAAATGTTTTGAGTGAGAAAAAATTTCATTCTTGAAATGAAAAATATCATAAAACATGTGATGAAATTTTCCTTGTCAAGTCACATTATGTTAAAAAAAAATAGTGAAATACAATTTTGTTGGTTGTGTGAGTCTTGTAACTCCATTCGATTCAATTGTAAAAATGGTGTGACAATGAGAGAAGAAGTTTGGTGGCCTAATAAAAAATATGAGATATGTGACTAATTGAACTTTATATGATATTGTATATAAAGTATAGAATGTACAAGAAAATGAAGTAAATTTACTTGGTACAAAATTTGGTTGCTTGTTTTATGAAAAAAAAAATATATTATGCTATACTCAAAAATTTTGATGGTGCAGATGAGAAAACTTGGTGTTATTTGATGGAAGTGAGAAAAGGAAATCATATTGCTTGCTAACTCTACTATGAAGGTTGAAGTAAAAAGAAAATTTCAACTAGTTAAAAAGTGAATTGATTTTATTGTGTTAAACACTTTATTTTGAGAAATTAATTTTTCAAATTTTGATTAATTGTGATAGAGCCAATAATATTGGTTGAGTACAAAATCTTAATTAAAACGGTAGATTCAGACTAATGAGGAGAAAACACAATATTGTGAGATCGTATTGATCATTAGCATATCATCAATATTAATTATGTTAAAATTTGTGACAATCCTGCAGATTCGTAAATTAAGGCCTTAGCAAGAAAAAGAGCTTGAAGTAAATTGAGGGGGATGAAGTTGAAGCTAATAACTTCTGAGTCATATATGAGGAAACCCAACCTAGGGACTAGAGATCCTATAACTAGGTTCAATGGGAAAAACAAATCATATGATGACTTATTGTGAAATGCAATATTTTTAGTTTTATTCAATCCCTATGATGTGAGTGCATTTATCCTAAATGATATGTTGAGGTTGAGTGTTTTAAATCTTAACGAAATTCTATATCTCGTATGAGTGGGGTGTCAAATTATAGGAGCACCCTTGACAAATTTCACCAATGTGAGTGTGATAGTAGGTTGCTTTCTATAAGAATGAGCCTATTCTCAAAAACACTCATAAAATTGGTATAGCACAAGACCGTAAAGTGGTGGCTATTAAAGCTTATGTCAGCACCTTGATTATTGAGTGTAAGCAATGATACTTTATCTCTCTTAAGCAGTCATAGTTCAAGGATGAGACCAATAATGATTATGGAGAAAATGTTATTGTTTTACTAAGTGAAAGTTCAATGCAGAACACACCTTAATTATGCACAACATTATATTTAAACTAAATAGTGAAACACTTCCTTATTTTAATATTGAAATGAGTGGGGGAATGCTAGTGTTTATGCATTTTAATATTAACATTAAAATATTTAGTGCATATTTTAGTGGGTATAAGTTGACAAGAATATGGTCAACATTGTGGTATAACTCATGTAACAACTATTGTCATGATCGACCACTAACTCCACTCGTTATTCTACATCATAATACCGTGTAACTTATGTAACATATGCCCTATTCATTTACCCAATTTACTACACATTATCTTCCTATTCATTTAAAGGAAGAATTCATCACCTATAAATAGTGGTCTTCCTTTGTGTTGTAAGAATAAGAGATATACATAAAAACTATATATAGAGGGAACAAGATGAGTAGGATTGCATTGTGTTTATGTTGAGATTAGTGTAGTGAAAGAGAGAGTTGAAACATAGAAAAATATTCTAAGTCTTCAATTATATCCACTATACAAGAAAGAATATTTATATTTGAAGGAAGGTGTTCGTTTTGTGGAGCTTTGGACTCTTAAACTAAATCTGGAGTTGCTTGAGTTCTACAACATTATTGGACTATTATATCCTGGAGGGGAAAATCAAGAGGTTTACTGCTGGATTGGTGTAGATTATACCGTAGTGGGCTTAAATCTCCTTAAAGAGAGTCAGGTATCAGCATCTCATCCTAAAGATTTGTTTATTTATTTTTTGTCATTTTTATTTTAAACTTTAATTTGTTGTATTTGTGGTATATTACTGCAAAACACTTTGTGTGGCTAATGGATTCCAAAATTACAAAGTTGAGTAAGAAAGTTATACTTCAAATAATACATCACACACACGCACGCACACCCATGCATGCACACCCACACACGCATGCACACACACGCACACACATGCACACGCACACACACACACACACATAGTAGAGATTGAAGGATTGAACAATTTTTTTGTCATTACCTACTTCTTCTACTTGTAGTTTAAAAAAAATAAGAAAATGATAATTTTGAGTTCAGAAAAAGTAAAAGAGCTTGAGTTGGAAAAATATGGTCCTAATTTTTATGTTTTTTATATTAGATATGACCCTCTTACTTTAGAACTAATTTTACCTTCGCATAATTCAATTTTTTGAAAGAGGCTGTAAATGATGAAATAACATCACTAATTTCTAATAAAACTTGAAAGTTAGTTGGTTTACCATCGAGTTGTAAAATAACTAGATGCAAATGGGTCTTCAAAAAAAGTTATAACGGATGGATCTATTAATAAATATAAGGCTACACTAGTAGCTAAAGGTTATAAGTAACTAGAAGGTCTATAATTTTTTGATACCTTTTCTCAGCTAACTAAAATTACACCTATTATCTTTTAATTCGTATACTTTTATTTGAATATTCACCAAAGGATGTAAAAATGATTTTTTTAAAATGGGACCTAAATGAGGAAATCTATATGGAACAACCTGAGTGTTTTGTTGAAGTAGACTAAGAAAGCAAAGTTCGTATATTTACTAAATTCTTGTATGGCTTGAAATAGGCACAAAAGTAATGTCATGAAATTTTTTATTCTTGCATGATTTAAAATGATTTTAAAAAATGAGTGTGATAAGTACATTTATCGTAAGTCTTGAAATAATGCACATATTATCATTTTCCATATGTTTATGATCTATTGATGGCTCTAACATGAATGTTATTGGTGAATCTAAAAATATTCTTAGGAACCATTTTGATATGAAAGATCTTAGTGAGACAAATTTTATTCTTGACATAAAAATTACTAGAACATGTGATGAAATTTTTCTTGAGCATTCACATAGCATCGTTAAGATTTCTGTCTTGTAGTAGTAGTAAAGACTTTCTTGATTGCAAACATGTTGTAACTCCTTTTGATTTAAGTGTGTACATGTTTTCCAGTTAAAAAGTAGAAATAATATAATAAATAAAAAAGAATATGCTCGCTTAATTGGAAGTTCGAGATACGTCAATGATTGCAAAAGGCATGATATTTCATATGCAGTAGGAGTACTTAGTAGGTTTACAAGCAAGTCAGTTATAATGAGAGTTGTGAGATATTTAATTGGGACAAAAAATTGTGGTTTTTTCTATCGAAAATATCATGTTGTACTTGAAGGCTTTTCTAATGCAGATTGAAACATTTATCATGCTTGGGTGATCACAATTCATAATATGTTTGTTAAAGTATATCATGAACTTACAATTAGAGTAGGTGAAATCCGAAATCTCGAATTGACAAACAAAAGCTATATTATAAACCAATGCTTCAAGAATTAAAATGGACATTGTGTTCCCAAATTTATTGTCAAAGACAAAACAAAAATATCAAATTACATCCGCAAAAAACTTACAACAATATTTATAGACATCAAATCCTAAATAAGTTTGAAAAAGGAAATCTAGGAAATATTGGTTTCGTAGTAAATCCTACGATTCGTTTCTGCGACTAGTCAAAAATTCCTACGATTCGTAAGAACTTTCCGTCAAACTATATCTCCACTTATTAACTTCTAAACTTTTCTATAGGTATGTTCTACGATCTATAGAACTTTAAACGATCCGCCTGCCTTTCTGTCATCCAAGTACTGGAGCTCAATATCTTTGAACTTTGGTCTCGTCGTTTAACACTTAGCCCTATTTTTCATTGCCTCAGTCTGCGACTCATTCCTATGGCTCGTAGGTTGAGTCGTTAATCAGCAAAAATGTTGCTGTTTCAACTCTTTTCATTCCGACTATTCCAAAACCTATTTTCGTGCAAAATACAAGCAAAATACCATCACATCTACTAACAAATGTTAAAGACGCACGCAAAACTCCAAGCTTAAAGCATTATAAGTACTGTAAATATGCGGTACATCAACACCCTCAACTTAAAATTATTGCTTGTCCTCAAGCGAAACTACTAACTCTAAAATGACACGATACAAAAGTAAACCAAAAAACTCAAGCAATCACATGACATTATTCTCAATAGTCAACCCTCCATTATCAATTTTTAGCACAATGCAATCATTAAGTTCAATAACAAGACAATGCATGTGGATCAATTTATGACATAGACATACTAATTGACGCATTCACATACAGAGATAGCAATAACCAAGATACCAACTCTTCAACAATTTCACTTGTGGCCTTACAACAAAGAAATCCCTTTGTTCCCACATATAATGACTTATAGTTCAATGAAAGGGACTCAATATACACTCATTCTCAAAATTGAATTCAATACCATACATACATAATACCAGAGGGTTGCCCTTATTTTCTACACTTAGACTTTCCATCAGTTAAATTAGGATCACTATAGGACTTTCTTTACAGGTAATACTTACTTAGGGCCAAGTATGGTATTTTTGGATTTTAAGTAACTTTTATGCCTTCCTTGACATTACATTGACTCATGGTATTACCTTAATCTTTCTTTTCTCCTAATTGTTCACTGAAGCTCGGGTGTGGCTATGACTTGCTTTCCTTTTTTTCCAACTGGTTCTTTAGCTTTAGCCACTCTGTTATATTTTATTTTCTTTATTCTGCCACACCATCTTAATATTTTATTTTCTCTTTTCTCAATACACAACTTTTTTCATACCCTTTTTTTCATATTTTCCTCTTATAGTAGCCACCCTCAGCTTAGGCTTTTTGTCACGACTCGAGAGCAACCCCTAGTCATAACACGACGTTCGAGGTCGCATACAAGCCCTTAGCATTATCATATCATAAGATCGTAGAAAAGTAGGGAAAATTTAAAGCTTTCTTTAAAGCATAATACAAAAAACATTTCATAAAAAAGGAAGTCTTTCTAACATCTTTGTCTCAAATCATTTATGAAAAACATTAATAAAAGTCTTGGGACACAGCCCACATAAAGTCTAAACATAAGAAAAGACATAAAGGAACATAGGGGTTTGCCCTTGAAGCTATGAGGACTCACCAAATCTTCAAGTCTTCTTTGCACTTAGGAACCTAGCCTCCAAGCAACTCAATCTCCCAAGACCCTACATTTGATTAGAATGTAGGCAATATGCGTTAGTACAAAATGTACCAAGTATGAAAGCTAACACAACATCATAAAGCATCTCAAATGGTTAGTGAACATAAGACATAAGCATAAGAGACAATAACATATCTATATCATAAATTCCAACATAAGCATCATACCATAACAAGTCAACATGAGATATACATAAGTTCATACTTCAACCATTAGTCTTTAATATTCAAGTGAACTGCTTCACAAGCTACCTCCAAGTATACTTGTGCAATGCTAAGATAGCATTCCATAATACTATCCAAGCTAAGTACCTCTATTTGGTCATTGTTGGTCGTAGCCCACCTTTATAGTCAAGACCTAGGTTTCCATGTCATAAGAGCACTATACCCCTAAGAAACCTCAAGGAACACTTGGGCAATGTATGTGGGGCATCCCATAATACCACACACACTAGGCATATCTTGAAGGCACCCTATTCATATATACCACTTCTAGGTGTCACTATAGACCTATTTTACATTGACAAGAAACTATCAACTTAAATCAATTCATATCATGGAAGGCAACTATAGCAACACTCCAAGCTAGGCATACATCACATAAGAGGACACTTCATAAGTAGCTTCAAGTCATACTTGTGCCATGTATGAATGGCATCCCATACTACCACTCACACTAAGTACTCCTTTAGGCTAACTTACTCAATGCTAACTATCTTTCATTCTAGCCTATCAAAGAATAACATTCTACCATGCTAGACCTAACTACCATGGAAAATATCATATCATGCAATAAAAGCTATCAAAGGAAGGGTACAAGTATACCAACCTAGCCTTCATGCAACCATTCAATAAGATGCAAGCTATCCGTAGGGGAGTATGAATCCTCAACCCTAAGCTATCCTTCGGAGAGTGTGGAGTCTCAATCCTAAGCTACCATGAAATGGTCTTGGCCTAACCAAGTCAAGCTATCATGAAGGCATTAAACCATGCTACTTCAAGCTACCCATAGGAGAGTATAGATCCTCAATCCTAGGCTACCATGCCTATACTAATGCAAGCTACCATGAAAAACATCCTACCAATGCAAGTTCAAGCTAACCTTAGGAGAGCTTATTCCCTCAATCCCAAGCTACCATGAGATCTACCATCCCAAGCTACATAATTCAACTATCCATGAAGGAATCATAAGACTCAACCTCAAGCTATTCTGTTCTAACAAGCATGATTATGTGTTTAACCTTTCTCATTCTACATGTATGCAAGACATCTCATCATAATAGACTTATTCCTTAAGTCCTAATGGCCAAAATTATGACTTCAAGCCCTACAATCAAGCTTTACTTCACAATCATCATACTAGTGTAGATCACAAGACACATTAGCCCTAAGCCTTAGTCATAAGCCAATTCTAAGCATAATTCATTAAAAAAAGTCCCAATTCTTCATCATGTCAATTCATGTTCTAACATACATGCATAAGTCTAGTCAATTCATGATGCCATATTCACATCCTTGGATAAACTCTATACATATCAACAACCCAAGAGAATATAGCAAGGATCATCAATTCCTCATCAAAAGATACAAACCCACATACTTTGGAAATTAGGGTTAATCAAGGAATTCACATAAATTCTTCATAATAACATTAACCAACACCAAATTAATCATATATGAGTAGAATCCAACCATTTGGAATCATACACACCTAAAACCCATACATTGGAAGTAACCCTATCTTCATTGGGGTTCTTCTTCACAAATTAGGGGAAATTCTAGGGGACTCTATGGGTGGAAGAACCCATAGATGAAGAGATAAACATACCTTGATCAAAGCCCTAGCACAAGCCTTAAGCAATAAACCCTTTGTTCTTGACCTTAGCTTCAACCCTAGCTTCCTCTTCAATGGAGGTTTTTCTTAGAGACATATATATTTGAAAGAGGAGAGATTTGGGGTTTTGAATTGAGTCTAATGTAAAGTGACTTAAAACTAGGGGCTAAATACTTAAAATAGTCTAAATTGGTCAATAAAAGACCTACAAAATGACCCCCACTTAAACCTAGTTGAATAGGATTTTACCCAATTGTCCCTCACTTGGCATCCCCGTCACAGGCACCATGGCCACTTGGACGGTCTGTCAAGGGCACCACGGCCTGTGGTGGTGCCCGTGATCCCTTGACCAGTGGGTCCCCCAACTTTCCAAAGCCCTTACTCACCCTAAAACACTAGGCACCTTCACGGGCACTTTGACGGGCCGTGGTCAAGCCAAAGGCTCGTAAAGTGCCTCGTGGACTTGAGGCAGTGTTTTGGCCTCTTGGTCTGGCCTCCCAGGTGCCTAAGGCATCTCCACGGACCCCTTCATGGACCGTGGTCCATACCACTGGTCGTGAAGGTGGTCGTGAACCCTTGGGTAGTAGCTGCCAAGGTTGGGCAGCCTTGGCCCTTTGGCTTAGGCTTGCCCTTTTGCCTTGGTGGTTGCCCTTCCCATGCACCACCAATCTTTTAAAGGTCATCTAGGCTATTAGGTCTAATACATAACTTGATGTTCAACCAATGAACTCCTCATTCTAAACACATAAAGTCTAATCTACAACTCTATTTCCCATACATCAAGTCTTAGAACTCTAGTTTGTGGCTCTAGTTTGGTCTACTAGTTTTCGGGGGTTACACTTTTAGCCTAAGTTGAGGTGCACAATGTCCAAAGAGGGACCAGGGCAAAAACAAAGGTTAACAATTTTTACGGGAAAGGTGAATTAGATATAGTGAAAGTATGGTCTAATTTAGGATCACCAATTTGGATGGGAGCATTTTCATTTAGTTGGTTGTTTTTAGGCTTTAGTGGACTCAATTTCAACAATTGCCTATAATACTTTCCTCAATAATTGTTTGATCATCTTAGCATGACTAACAAACAAGTTCTAAATTTGCATATATACATTACGGATAAACATCTATTTTCATATACACATGCCACATCATTGACTTATCAAATTTTTAGTGTATCTAGTTCATGCTTCCACTTAAATCATGTTATCCAATCAGTTCCTATCAAGTCATATAGTGATCCTACATAGTTCACTTATTAATCACATAGATAGAGCACATAATTCAAAATTTGGAGGGGTATCAACTTCATGCACTATTGCCATCATGCTTTTATTTGTAGTCTACTTCTGCAATTTATATCCTAAAAATGTTGGGTAAATATAAATTAAATAATCCTCAGGGAAAAAGAAAACATGCAAGAAAATCCCAAGGTATAATCAGATTGTTCAAGTTATTCTAACTTCACCCTTGTATTCATTACAGATTCGCCCTACTCCCACATAAAACATGGTGCAATGCCCTTAATGCACATAAAATAACAACTAAGGGTGAAGATAAGCATGTGGCACCTAAGCACAAAAGAACTATATAGAGGCATAGGGTCCATCGGTGTGGACCCTGATTCACAAGTAGTCACCTCTATAGTAACCTGTGCGACACCATCAGTATTGCCCTCCAAAATAAATGTGAGGAGCACTATCAGTAGTGCCCCCCGAAACAATCTGAGGAGCACCATCAGTAGTGCCCCTGAACTCAATGCTCTAGCTACCAACTCCCGGGATCTTCATGCCTCAACTCCTCCTTAACAAAAGACTATTGCTACATAGTGTCATAATCACACTGCTCCTTCTTTTCTATTCGCCGATCCATCCTCATCCTAATTAGTAGTGTTATCAAAAGTTTGTGTGCACTTTCCAAGAACAAGAGGGGGAGTAACTCCAAATAAGGCTATAGTCATATCACCTCTAGTATCTGCAGCTGACGGATCTGGTGTAGACAACACACTAGTAGCCAGTCCATCGACATCCACTCAAAGTGTAGCCAACTCATTATCAACACTCGACATAGTTTTGGATCTGGTTAGTACCCTCAACTCGAAGGAATCTATCCTTTTTTGTATGGCCATATTATTCTCCACAATAGCAGCTTGCATCCTTACATCAGAATCCTTAACAACCTATCGTATCCAAAGTCAAATGTGCTTTAGTAGCATAGTTGTCTGAGTCTCCAACTTTTGAAGTCTGGCCAAGAGCAAAGTGGAGATACCTAGAATAGTGGAAGTATGAGGTGTGCTACAACTCGGTGTAGATGTAGAAGGATTAGCAGTCTTAGTAGGATCAATAGTAAGAGCTTGAATGTTGCCCTCTTCGGGCTGCTCCTATGCAGGCATCTCGCACATAGGTGGCATATTAAACTGAATACCCCATCTTAGTGATGCCGAGTTGGACTCATTATGAATTAAACCAACATCTACGGTCTTAGTGACCTCAATCATCTAATTAATAAAAATTAGTGGGATAGTAGCCTCTCAGTACAAGCGGAATATGAGACATAGGAATGGAAGCGTGCTTGTTTTTCGAAAATCCCTTTCATTTATCCCAACAATCAACACATTGGTGGAATCAAACTCATGCCCAACCATTAAACATGTTATCATCACTGCCTAATCCAAAGTCAACTAATTGTGTGCCATCATAGGAGATAGTCTGGCCCAGACAATGGACTACAAAAACTTGGCAGTAAAATTTAGGATGGCCTTCTTGATACAGGGCAACAACTCATGAACCCACTGAGCGCCAACCCCCTGCTCATCAATATAGCCTACTACCCATCACATCAAAGACTCTCTCTAATCTGCATCCCTCCTAGCAGATCTATTGTTGACTAACTGCATTTGATAATCAAACTCCACCATATTGATCAGCTACGCATGATATGGGACATAAATAAAATATCAGACAGTTATATGAGATAAATCTATGTGAATGTCCCATACTTAAGTGGTCAAGATCGGGGGTTGATCTAACTCCTTGGCCCTTAGAGGTAGGACATTGTTCACTATGGCTTTATAGGAGGTATAATGCCATACCATGATGGCGTTGTATTTTCCTTGACACTCACCCATCCACTCACATGTGTACCTCCAGAATTGCTCATGTATGGTTGGTATGATTTGAAGGCTATTTGTAATAACTCATTGCTCCAACGTAATAAGGTTAACATGCTTTTGGTGAGCATTTTTGTGGATGACATCCATGTAAAGCTGAAATATGCCTCAAACATACTATATGTTAGATTCATAAGCAATTTGTATCGGATCAGAAGGTCAAATTAGCGTAGGATTATGTACCTCTCCAGACTCAAGATGCATCAGAAATAGATGGTACACCAAATTGTGATCCAAAGCTTGACTCGGATTATAAGTCGAAATGTGAATTGGAGCCTATCCCATTCTGTGACTCACCACTGTCCCTCCCCAAACTCTATACTCCCTCTCAATCTAGGAATTAGTTTCGAGTCTGTTGCATTCGATATCGACACAATTTGAAGTTGTTTTGAATGTTGGCGAGTGGTTCGATGTGTCTTGCGTGAGTCATTATGTGTGCTTGGGTTAAATTCAGACCCACTCAGCTCGTTATCATTCTACTCGTTAACAAGTTGAAGCTGTGTAGAAGGTGTGGTGGACTTTCCCCTTGTCACAATGGTGTTTCTTTTGGTAGAATAGTACCTTTGGAAGACTCATTTTCTACATCACAACGACTATCATCCCAAGGACTGATTTTTTAAAACGATTTAGCATATAAACAATAAGCAACACAACCCTAGGTTATGTGTAATCAACCTAAATTCCAACAATGAAGCAAAGAATTGAAACCCATACCTTTATGTGAGAATTTAGAGTTATGTGAGTGTCTTCCAAACTTAGATGCCTAGAATGTGAAACCCAACTCCATGGTCGACTCACCCGCACCATTTGTGTATTTCGGTGATTGTGGGGAGAGAAAAAAATATTTGAGAGATGTACAGATGAACTTGGAGACCGAAAAGGTGGAGGAAATAGAGGGATTGTGATGGTTAAAGGGTGGATTTTTTATGGATGTAACGGTTGGAAGAATAAGGGATGGGGGAAAGAATTGAAAAACTTTGATTTTTTGTTAAAGAGACACGGGTCGGGTCACTTAATATTAATAGACTAGGTTTGACTATAATGACCCCATCGGTTATTATAACACTCCGAAAAATAATAGGCTAATCTAGAGCTACGTTTGAGGGTTAGAGTCTGGTAGGTGACCTAGGGCCAAGGGCAAAGGGGCAAGGGCCAAGGCTGCCCAACCCTTGCCAAGGCACTGCCCCAAGACCACGAGGGCCTTCACGACCAGTTGTGGTCCCCACGAGTCATGGTGCCACTCGTGAAGGTGAAGGCAGTAGCCTCCTTGATGTTGCTTCAAAAATGGCCCCTCCACACGAGCCACTTCAAAAATGACCACTCGTGGGAGTGGTCTTGAAGATGCCTTAGGGGATTGAAGGTTGAGAGAGGGTGGCAAGCCACTGCCTCAAGGCCCATGAGAGTGACCATGGCTCGTGGCTTGCTCCACGGCTCGTGGAGCCCCTCATGAGGTAGCCTTGGGCATGTAGGCTAAAAGGAATTTATGCCTAGCCATTTCCTCAAGTCCATGAGAGGGATAACAACTCGTGGTCATGACGATGGCTCGTAGGGCCCCTTGTGGCACCTAGGCAACTCATTTTAAGTGAGGGTTATTTTGGGTATTTCCTTTTTAAGCCCTATCAAAGTGAAGTCATTTTGTTTTATTTTTATACAACTATAAAATTCATTTTAAGTCTAAATACACCCAATAACTTCATATTTTCCAAACACCCAAATATTTTCCCCAAAGTTCATCTTCTTCAAAATTTCTCTCTCTAGAAAACTCCAAGGAAGAAGATAAAGAAAGTGAAAGCTAGGGTTGAAGGATCCATCTTTTCCACTCAAATTCGTAGGGTTTCTTCATGAAGGTATGGTAGTCCTTCATCCATGGATTGTTTTCATCCATGGAGTCCCTCCAAACTCAATTTCAGAACTAGTGATTTCCCTAAAAGTTAGAGTTTGACTTCAATCTTATGGATTCTTTCCAAAAATGTTTTAATGGTTGATTTATGATGGATTATGATTGAATTTATGATTTATTGTTGATTTATGATGAATTCCCCCAAGAACCCATGAAATCCCTAATTTCCTCAATTTGGATCTTATGATGTGAATTGTTGATTATGGAAGAATGATATGAGATTATGCTTGTTATAGCTGGGTTACTTGAATTATGTTATCATCCATGTCTAATGTAGTAATTCTAGATGTGTTGATGAATTATGAACTATGTTCCTTGAAGGGCAATGTATGAGAATTATGCATGATTATGAGACTTATGTACATGCTTTTAGATCACTTTGAGAGTAAAAGTGATTATGATTATGATCTAGTTGTTGTGTTATTGGATGATATCCTCATATGCACACCTATGCATGAATATTATATAATGTTGAAAGGTTTGTTACATGTAGTGATTATAAGGTTGGGAGACTAGTCTCACCTATTGAATCTAGGAGCTACAATATGATTATGTTGGATTGAATGTCAAGATATTCTTCCATAATTATGGAATTAAGTCAAGACTTAATATGTAATATGTGGGAATCAATGCTTAGCACCGAGTGGATGTTGATATGAGATGGGAACTTTTCCATTAGTTGAGGTTGGGTTTTCCTAGTAGTAATCTATGGGCATGGATGCTCTTCCTCTAGTTGAGGTTGGGTTTGTAGTAGCAATCCCCTTATCCCATAACTATGTGCCCTCATAGGTCTTTAGCTAGTAGATCCATCTAAGCTAAGAGTATGGTTCTACCTTAGGCAAGTAGGACAACCCCTTTTCGGTGTGGAGTAGACACTATTATCCATGTTTAGCTCACACAGTCTATGTCGGTTAAGGCTTATCCCACTATGATAGTATGAACAAGAATATGAATTATGAACTATAGCTACTCTATAAGTTTTGCTTAGTATGGGTAGGATTATGGGATCTTATTCATACATAGCACAAGTAAGCCTTGAGGGTATTTATGGTATGTTCTTCTTATGATATGGTGATCTATGAGTTGTTATTCTTATAACTTATGCTTTTCCATTATCTTCTAAATGGTGCTTTATTTAAGCAAAATGCATACATTCAACTAAAATGTCCTTTTTAGCATGTTTTCACTATTTTTATGCATGGACATCATACTTGGTGAATTTTTGTAGTAACCCATATTTTCTACATTTTTCTGTAAGTGTAGGGTCCGGTTCTTGAAGTGATCTCCTTCTTGGTCAAATCTTGGATCGACTACTCCTATTGCTTTTGGTGTGCCCTCATGGTTTGAGGAAGGATAATGACTTTCTAGTTTTTTTTCTTGTACTTCCATTTGAGAGCTACATTGTAAGGGTGGTGACCCTATTTTATACTTCGATTATAATAGATGGCTAATTGAGACAAGTCTAGACTTCCGCTATGCTTTTATGAAAACTTCTTAAGACTTGAAATGTGCTTTACTCTTTATTGTTATTTATCTTATGTTATGACATGCTAAGGGCTTGTATGAGACCCCTTTGGGATCAAGTACGCCATGTTACATATAGGGTGTACCCCTGGGTCGTGGCAAACTTGGTAATCAGAGGAAAAGGTTTAGAATGATTTTAGGATGATGTCTCATAAGCCACGTTTAGTAGAGTCTTGTTCATGAGTGTGAAGCGCGCCACATTTATGAATGAGAGACTGTAAAATGTTTAGGAAATTGCACTTCCTTCATTACTCTTAATTCGTGCCTTAGAGTTTAAATCCATAAAGTTTCTCTTCTAATCCTCTCATGTGTCTTCAGGAAATGAATACACAAAGAGCTAATGATAGAAGGGTGGAAGAGGAGAATGTGACCCAACGAGCTCCTCCTCAAGATAATCAAGCTCCGGTTGATCCCGTGGTTGAGAATGTGACCCAAACGGAGTTTAGGTCTACTATCCACATGTTGGCTCAAGTTGTTAAAACTCAAGCCAATACAGAGTTGATTGCTCCTATGAACACTAATGTGATTTCGGCTGCCTCAAGGGTTAGGGATTTTGCTAGAATGAACCCTCCCAAGTTTCATGGCTCCAAAGTGGGAGAGGATCCTCAAGAATTTGTGGAAGAGGTTTACAAGATACTTGACATTATGGGGGTGACCTCGGTAGAGAAAGTGGAGCTAGCCGCTTACCAATTGAAGAGTGTTGCTTAAGTAAGGTATACTCAATGGAAGAATAATAGGCTAGTAGGAGCGGGTCTGGTTGAATGGGAAATATTCAAATCGGCACTTCTTGGTAGATTCTTTCCCTGAGAGTTGAGGGAAGTGATGTTTGCGTAATCAACAACACAACTTCTAATGCAAGTGTCTACGATCGTGCAATAGTATAATAACTCAACCAAGGGTTAAGGTCGAGTCCCAAGGAAGTGGTTTCGACAGTTAATAGAAAAATAAAATTTAGTTCTAACTAGTCGTAGCGAAAGACATTAATGATTAAAAATATTGTAAATTAAAGGGCGACACAATAGTGTCAATTAACAATGGGGGTTTTGTCACTAGTGAGTAAAAAAATAGAGAAATTAACACAGAGATCTAAGTAATGAGAAGGGATTCTTGGGATGTGACTGGAATACGGGTTAATTTAAATTATTAGGTACATGCTTTCGATAGAAAATTTGTGGAGTAATAGTGAATAGGCTATACATGGAAATAAATTCTCTCTCGAGCAACTTAACCCGTTTCAAAAAGGTTCCTATCGGACACCCACTTACCGCATGAAGACCAGCCTACGCCTTACCCCACTTACTCTCTCGAGCTGAGTGTTAGGATATGGGACTAGGGTTTACTCTCTCGAGCTGAACCTCATGTCGACCCACTCCTCAGGCCATCAATCTAGTAGTCTTAGTGTCGAGACCTATCTCTCGAGCAAGCCGAAAACACATAAATAAACTTGTATTTACAACTACAAATTTGTTAAATTCAACCACAAATACTAGACGAAATCACTATTAAACTACATCTCATATATTAGCAAGCAAGACCCAACAACAATCTTAACCCATATTTGCTAAATCACACCCCAAGAATTGGGGTTTTTAGCCACATATCAAGAGATAGAAATTTATACCTAAATGAGCTTGCATTCAAATGGGTATGAAGATTTGAGTCTTGGTACAGGTCAAGAATGAAGAATCCAAGAAACCCAAGTCCAAATCTTTGGAGATGAAACCCTCTTCTTCTTCAAGTTTCATATCCCTTTCAATCTTAGAGCAAAAATAAAAAGTACAAAATTATATAATTGTTTCACACTAAAAATCTGATACTAAGCTAAACCTCTCAATGAGTATTTATAGTTTTCAAAGATCTGTGCTGCAGCGGATCATTCGGCGACATTAGTTGAAATCGCCGATCAACTCAGCAACCCTTTGATGTAGTTCATCGTCGTCTTGCACCATCTTTCAGCATCGTCGTGCTCTGGATCATTGGGCGACATAGTACTACCTCACGAAAAGTCTCGGCGATGCACCGACTGCTCTCTTTTTCCACCGACTTGATCGTTTCCTTCAGGGCACAGCACACTGGAACAAAAGGCGAAGTGAGACCCTTCGGCGGCTCGCCAAGTAGACTCAGCGATCCTCAGGCCTTCATTTTCTTCGTTCTTTTCAGCCTTTTTGTTCCTTTTTGCGAAGTAGTGTCCATGCTTTCCTTCAAACTTCAAATACCTGAAACTTACGTGTTTTCATCCGATATTGAGATAAAATAAGCATTTGAGGACACAATTTCTATTAAAATAAAGCCCTAAATTAGTCCAATTTGTGGACACATCAACACCCCCAAGTTAAACTTTTGCTTGTCCTCAAGGAAACACAATTTCAGTCTCTCAAAAAGGGTATCTCGAACAGTGCTACTCAAGACTCATTCATGAATGCACACAACAAGACTCAATTTACTTATGCAAAGATCAAATGTGCACTCAAAGATTCAAGTTGTGACTCACCAATATCAAATAACCTCATGCTTACAATTCCTGCTTCAAATGCAAGTTCAAGCTCAACTAAAGTGTTCGAATGCCCTCACAGAAAGAATGATTCCCTAATCACATAATGGTTCACAGTTTAAAGCTTTGAAATCAGATGAAACGCTTACTCTCACAAGGAAGAACACAATGCATGCTTTTACCCAAAGGTTTGCCCGTATTTTTCGATCAACATTTGTTTCAGCTCACTCAAGATCAAAAAGGTCTTTTCAAGGCTTGTCATGGGGCTGACTGCAAAGGTATGGTCATTTAGGCTCAGTGACTTTCATCCTTATGAAATGTGGTGCTCTAATACTTCCTTTCCTTTTCCTTCGTTATTCTCTTTAGTGCTCATAAGTCATCCTATTATTTTCTTTCCATGGATTGTTTGGGAACCCCATTTCTTTTGTACTTTCATTTCACAACTTTCTTTTTCATTCTTTTCTCTTTTTTTTTTTTTTTTTTACATGGAGGGGTTCCATTTTCCTTAAAACCATGGGTAAGAGGAGACTTTCCTTGCACTTCTTGACTTCCCCTTTTCTTTTTACCACACCCCAACTTAGGCTTTTAGCCTAAGTTGTCTATTCAACTAACCAAAATTCAAGAGGATTATAGGTAGTGGGTAAAGAAAGGTTATGGTTTCGTCAACTTTCTTCCAAAGAAAGGTAAGGCTCAAGGAGTGTTCAAAAGAGAATTACACGCTCACAGGGTAGGTCACAAAAGAGGTATATGTCAAATTGGCTCACACTCTTAGAAGTTGCCGAAGATCATATCAAGAGATAGCATCACTTAATTGACCGGACCAACGGGGCAAATTCTAGGATCTATCATGCATGGTTCAAAGTAAGCTCATCACACAAGGCATCAACACTAAAGTCAAACAAGACTGCACACTTTCACTAGTATGCAACGGTCATCACAAGAGATTCGATTTTATAAATGGCTAATCACAACGAGATGCAAAGAGTTCAGATATTATCTGTGCAACTTCATTTGGACTCGTCGTAGCCGTGCATTCACGTTCATTTGATTGAGAGCACTATTCAAGTCATCGGTATTGATCAGAATCGAGACTTAAATTTTGCATAAAAACAACCACATTCAACACACGAGAGGTGGCAAAAATTTTTGGAAAAATTTAAAATTTTTTGGAAGGGTCAAAATCATTTTTCAACTATAACAAATAGGAAGCCATAAGCTCAAACATCCACAAAAAGCAGTGTAAAAACAATTTTAAACAGAACAACCCAAATATATACACAACACGAATCACAACTAGCACATACAAAAGGTGAGCCTCACCCCACCACAAATAAAAGCTATTTGTCCTCAAATGCAATTAACACAGAATCCAAAAGGCATAAAAGAAGAAAAATAGAGAGGGGGGTAAAGAGGGGATCCTGTCTATGCAGTCTCTCCATCTGTTTGGGCATCAGTGCCCGGAGTGTTGTCAGTCTACTTCAGGTTCTCTTTTTCTTTTCTCTCTACTTCAGATTATGTAGTGATGTTTGCCTCAACCATTTTATCCAAATCATGAGATGTTCCGAAGGCATGTATCGCATTGACGAACCCTAGAGCCCACGAAGGGACAACAGGGTCAATGGGGATCCTTCTACTGGGACTTGCTTCCTTGCTCTTTCTCTTTTCAGTTCTTATGAACTGTTATGCTCTTATGTGTCTGGGTGGCATGTTTCTTCCTGTAACTTTTGGTCTGGCCATGTCAGCAAAGTCTTGAGATAATGTTAGAACATATTTGACAACCAAAACAAAGACTTCCATCTGCTGAAAGACTAGATAATCCATTCAGCGTGCCGCCAAATATATTTGACGAGCCACAAACAATCCACTGAAGATCACAGTGCAGAAGGAGTTAGGGGTGCAGACAAAGGGCGAATAAGAAGACTTTCGGTGAGTCGCCGAGTTCTCTTGGCGACCTCATACTCCTTACTGAAAGTTACAGATGCCACAATATATAAAGCATGCTAACAAGGGCAAGATAGTGTAATTAGGAAAACCGCAAAATAGTTCGGTGATCTCATTACAGTTTGCCGAATGACCCAATGTGCCTACTTTTGACCCAACTTCTCAAAATCATCCCCGCAACCCCCGAAAACACAATTTAAGCAAAAATACACAAATTTAACCAAGAACCATAACATACAAATACCACCCATCACACATTAACTCAACTGGATACAACGGAGAACAAGATTTCACAGTTTAAGCAATACTATCGAATAACAATCGATACTTAACCAATTCTATCGAATCAGGGAGTTTCAACATATTTTAACAATATCAAAGAGTGTACAAATAAGTACAATGCTGACAAAATAATTACAGGTATTAAGAAGCTAGCCTTTTGTACTGATTGAAATACTATCGACAAGCTAGGCGGCAATGCAATCCAAATCCGCGCACAAATCAATGAACCAAAATACTCCAAAAGTGCAAGAGATACAAAACTAGAGTATAGGTGTGAGTTTGGGATGGTGAGAAAGTGAGGGAAAGTGAATGAAGTTGAAGCTTTTAAACCTTTGGCTTGCAAAAACCGTCCAATTTTTGCCCACTCGGCGACATTAGTCAAGCTTGCCTACTCACTCGGTGGAACGCTGACTGTTTAATTTCTTCACCAAAATTTACAGAACCTTTGGTTTATAGGGGGGTCTAAACGGCGGTTTCCATCGTGATCGCCAACATGGTTGATGATTCAAAAATTTTGACAGCTCGCCGAGTTTTACAGACTCCAATGTTGACGATGTCTTGAGTCAAATGATGGATAAGATTGAATTCACCGACCCTTTTGGTCACTCACAGACTGATCTATTGCTCGCCAATCTGCACTTTTCGTTCACACTCCACACTTCCATCTGCACAATCAACATACCATTATTTTATCAATGCAAAAGAAAGCAATAAATGGTTTTGGGTTGCCTCCCAAACAACGCCTAAGTTAACGTCATGGCATGACGCAAGTTCACCTTTAAACCTCATTCTTGGGGTTAGCCATGGTATCACTTGGCAAACCCCCTGGCTGTCTCAGATTTAGGTGAGATGAGATATGACCATCTGGGTCTCTAACTACTTGATTGAAACTGAATGAGAGGTAACAATCTGGCTAAGGGTAGACACATCTTCTTTTATGCCTTTTAGCATTTTGTTTGACCCTTAAACTTTGTTGAGGATGCGCGAGAGCATATCCTCAGACCTACCACCGTCCAAATCCTTTGGCTTCTAGATGCTCATAGGGAGGCACGTTGCTATCCTTCTCCCCATCCTTCCAATTTTGATTACGGTCCTCTATTCACGATCCCGGTCCTTCCAATCTTCATCTCTAGCCCAACCTTGGTTACCACCCTACCTTGGGTAATTTGAGCGGTAGCCACCGCTTTGGTTGGCTAGAAAATTTACTTCCTCGTTATACAAGGTTTCAAACTTCATCTCCCCAGGATTTGCACCCCCAACCCCCACAACGTTGATACTTAGAGCACTGGTTCCCATGACGTTTTTGGATAAAATATCAAGTTGTGTCATAATTTTGGCCATATTCTGGTCTCTCTAATTATCTTTTTCAATTCGCTCCTTGAATAGCTTGAAAGTGAGAGGGGAGACTTGGTCCTAACGAGTGTACCATGCTCTGTTGATGGTTGTCATACCATCTAAAAGTTGAGCTGCTACTACATACAGCTGCTTCATTAAGCTTCCAGGCGAGAGTTGGTTAGCGACACATTTGTTTACTGAATCCAAACTTCGATAAAAGTATTGAAGTAGCATGTTGTCTAACAAACTGTGGGTTGGGCATTGTAGTACCAACCTTTTGAACCTTAGCAAAGTTTTGTGTAGAGGCTCTCCTTCTAAACGTTTAAAGCTTTGGATGCTATCCCGCATCGACATCATCTTCGAAGGAGGGAAAAATCGCACTTGAAATGCG
Organism: Solanum pinnatisectum; assembly: GCA_035578085.1. Lineage (NCBI taxonomy): Eukaryota > Viridiplantae > Streptophyta > Magnoliopsida > Solanales > Solanaceae > Solanum > Solanum pinnatisectum. The sequence continues at coordinate 11,017,752 of CM069078.1, read as the reverse complement.
GTCACCAAATCCTCCCAAGAAGTGATGGATTCACGTGCTAGCTCATTTAGCCACTTGCAAGCCTCTCCCATCAACGAGAAAGGGAATAGCCTTAACCGGACCAACTCCTGAGAGATGCTTTTGAATGGGAATAGTCCACACACATCTACAAAGTTTCAAAGATGCTCGTGAGGATCATCATGAGCCAATCCGCTGAAAAGTCCATTCAGTTGCAAAATGGTGCTCGTTATGTGGAACACTGCATTTCCCTCGGTTGGGGCAAATGGATGCTCCAACACCTCCATGAGTTGGGGGCCATTGACGTTGGGCTCCTTGACATCGTTGAGATTTCCTATGTCATCTTGGTGGCCTACCTAGCTACCACTGCTACCATTAACACTCATGTTTTCTGAAATATTCACATAGCAAGCAAACAAAACTAAAAATTAGGTAAGTAGACTACAACTAAGAAGAACAAAAATTATACTAATCTAACAATTCTCAAATAACACCACTCCCCAGCATCGACGCCATTTTGATGTTTGCGTAATCAACAACATAACTTTCGATACAAGTGTCTATGATCATGCAATAGTATAATAACCCAGCCAAGGGTTGGGGTCGAGTCCCAAGGGAGTGGTTTTGAGAAATAATAGAAAAATAAAATTTAGTTCTAACTAGTCGTAGCTAAAGACATTAACGATTAAAAACATTATAAATTAAAGGGGGATACACGAGTGTCAATTAGCAATGGGGGTTTTGTCGCTATTGAGTTAAAAAAATAGCGAAATTAACAAAGAGATCTAAGTAATGAGAAGGGATTCTTGGGATGTGACTGGAATACGAGTTAATTTAAACTATTGGGTACATACTTTTGATAGAAAATTTATAGAGTAATAGTAACTAGACTAAGCTATACGTGGAAATAAATTATCTCTCGAGCAACTTACCCTGTTTCAAATGAGTTTCTCTCGGACATCCACTTGCCACATAAAGACCAGCCTATGCCTTACCCCACTCAATCTCTCGAGCTGAGTGTTAGGATATGGGACTAGGGTTCACTTTCTCGAGCTAAACCTCATATCCATCAAACTAGTAGTCTTGGTTTCGCATTCTCTCTCTTGAGCAAGCCGAAAACACATAAATAAACTTGTATTTGCAACTACAAATTTGTTAAATCAACCACAACTACTAGACAAAATCACCATTAAACTACATCTAATATATCAGCAAGCAAGACCCAACAACAATCTTAACCCATATTCGCTAAATCACACCCCAAGAATTAGGGTTTTTAGCCGCACATCAAGAGATAGAAATTTATTCCTAAATGAGCTTGCATTCAAATGGGTATGAATATTTAAATCTTGTTACTGGCCAAGAATGAAGAATCCAAGAGACCCAAGTCCAAATCCTTGGAGATGAAACCCTCTTCTTCTTCAAGTTTCTAAACCCTCTCAAACTCAAAGCAAAAATAAAAAGTACTAAAATTATATTAATTGTTCCACACTAAAAATATGATACTAAGCTAAAACTCTCAATGAGTACTTATAGTTTGCAAAGATCTATGCTGCAGCGGATCATTCAGTGACATTAGTCAGAATCACCGATCAACTCGACGATTCACCCTTTGATGTAGTTCATCACCGTCTTGCACCATCCTTCAGCATCGTCGTGCTCTGGGTCATTGGGTGACATAGTATTGCCTTGCAGAACATCTCGTCGATGCGCCGACTGCTCTCTTTTCCGTCGACTTGATCCTTCCCTTCAAGGCTCAACACACTGGAACAAAAAGCCAAGTGAGACCTTTCGGTGACTCGCCAAGTGGACTCAGCGATCCTCAGGCCTTCATTTTCTTCGTTCTTTTCAGCCTTTTGGTTTCTTTTTACGAAGTACTATCCATGTTTTCCTTCAAACTTTAAATACGTGAAACATACGTGTTTTCATCAGATATTGAGATAAAATAAGCATTTGAGGACATAATTTCTATTAAAATAAAGCCCTAAATTAATCCAATTTGTGGACTCATCAGGAAGCTAAGGTGAAGGAATTCATTAACCTTCGTCACAGAGGTATGAGCGTGAAAGAGTATTCCCTAAAATTCTCTCAATTGTCCAAGTATGCTCCATCTTTGGTGTCAGATTCAAGGGATGAAATGAGTAGGTTTTTGACGGGTGTGTCCAGCTTGGTTGAAGAAGAATGTCGTGTGACAATGCTCTATGAAAACATGGATATCTCAAGGCTTATGGTATACGCTCAAAAAATTGAGGATTCAAAACTCATGAAAATGAATAGAGAGGTGAAAAGAGCTAGAACTGGTGGTGGGAACTTCTCCAATGCTAGGTCCGATGGACAAGGTCAATCAAGGTTTAGACAAAGGTTCTCCAACCAAGGCTCCTCTAGTTCTTCAAGGGTCAACAAGGATAGGGTTTCCAACCCTAAACCTCAAGGAGGTAATAATGGTGGTTCTTATGTTGCTAGGCCTAATTGTGAAAAATGTGGTAGGAAGCATGATGGTAAGTGCCTAGTTGGCACCGATGAGTGTTTTAATTGTGGGAAGATTGGAAACAAGATGAGAGATTGTCCTATGCTTATGGCTAAAGAAAAAGAGGGAAAGCAAGCTCCTCTAAGTGGTTCAAACTCCAATGCTCATAAGAAAAACCACTTTTATGCTCTTCTATCCCGAGGCGACCAAGAGAGCTCCCCGAATGTGGTGACCGGTATGTTAAAAGTATTTTCTATTGATGTATATACTTTGTTAGATCCCAGTGCCACTTTTTCCTTTGCAACACCTTTTGTGGCCATGAAGTTTGAAATACTCCCCGAAGTTTGTAGAACCTTTTTAGGTCTCTGCCTTGATTGGTCACTCGGTGGTGGTTAAGAGGGTTTATAGAAGTTGTCCCATTTCCTTGTCTCATAGAATTACCTTGGTGGATTTGGTGGAGTTAGACATGTTAGACTTTGATGTGATTTTGGGTATGGATTCGTTGCATGCATGTTATGCTTCTATTGATTGGAGGACTCGAGTGGTTAGGTTTCAATTTCCAAATGAACCTATCTTAGAGTGGAAGGGGGGAAATTCTATGCCTAGAGGTCAATTTGTCTCTTGCCTTAAAGCTAGGAAGATTATCTCCAAAGGGTGTATTTACCATCTTGTTAGGGTGACGGATGTTGAGTCTGGAACCCCTTCTTTAGAGTCGGTTCCTGTAGTGAATGAGTTCCCAAAAGTTTTCCCTGATGATTTGCCTGGTATTCCTCCTGAGCAGGAAATAGATTTTGGTATTGACCTTTTTCGGATACGCAACCTATCTCCATTCCCCCTTATAGAATGGCTCTGGTGGAGTTAAAGGAGTTGAAAGAGAAACTAAAAGATTTGCTAGATAAGGGTTTTATTCAACCGAGTATCTCTCTTGGGGTGCTCCAGTGTTGTTTGTTAGAAAGAAGGATGAAGCTCTTAGAATGTACATTGATTATCGTCAATTGAATAAAACGACTATTAAGAACAAGTATCCCTTTCCAAGAATAGATGACTTGTTTGACCAACTTCAAGGAGCTATTTATTTCTCCAAGATTGATCTTCGTTCGGGTTATCTCCAATTGAGGGTGAGAGGGGTTGATATTCCCAAGATAGATTTCTGAACGAGATAGGGTCACTATGAATTTTTAGTAATGTCCTTTGGTTTGACTAACACTCCGACAGCGTTCATTGACTTAATGAATAGAGTGTTCCCACAATATCTTGACATGTTTGTGATAGTTTTTATCGATGATAATTTGATTTATTCAAGGAGTGAGAATGAGCATGCTGACCATTTGAGGGTCGTATTGCAAGTTCTTAAGGACCATCAACTTTATGCAAAGTTTAGCAAGTGTGAATTTTAGTTACGGTCCGTAGCATTCCTTGGTCATATTGTGTCAAGAAAGGGTATAAAGGTAGATCCTAAAAAGATGGATGCGGTCAAGAGTTGGCCTAGACCTCTAACTCCTTCGAATATTAGAAGCTCTTTGGGTTTGGCCGGTTACTATAGGAGGTTTGTTGAGGGGTTTCCTCCATTGCTTCTCCATTGACGACTTTGACTCAAAAGAAAGCTAAGTTTTTGTGGTTGGAAACTTTTGAGAAAAGTTTCCAAGAGTTGAAAGATAGACTTAGCTCCACTCCGGTGTTGACCTTATCGGAGGGTACGAATGGTTTTGTGGTGTATTGTGATGCCTCTAGAGTTGGGTTGGGATGTGTACTTGTGCAAAATTGTAAGGTGATTGCCTATGCTTCAAGGCAACTTAAAGTCCATGAGAGGAATTATCATACCCATGACCTTGAATTAGTTGCGGTTGTTTTTGCCTTAAATTTTTTTTTGAGGGATTATCTATATGGGGTGCACGTTGATGCGTTTACTGATCACTATAGCATACAATATGTGTTTAGTCAAAAGGACTTGAATCTTCGTCAACGAAGGTGGTTAGAATTATTGAAGGACTATGACATGAGTGTCTTTTATTACCCCGGCAAAGCTAATGTGGTAGCAGATGCTCTTAGTAGATTATGTATGGGTAGTGTGGTACATGTAGAGGATGAAAGGAAAGAATTGGGTCATGATGTGCATAGGTTGGCTCGGCTAGGTGTTCAACTAGTGGATTCCACCAAGGGTGGTGTCATGGTCCATAATGGTTCCAAATTGTCCTTTGTGATGGATGTGAAATCTAAACATGACCTTGATCCCATATTAGTTGAGTTGAATGAGCCGGTACTCAAAAAGTCTGTTGAGGCTTTCTCCCAAGGGGGAGATGGGGTGCTTAGGTACCAAGGTCGGTTATATGTTCTGGATATTGATGGTTTGAGGGAATAAATTTTAGAGGAAACTCATAGTTATCGGTATTCTATTCATTCGGGAGCCACCAAGATGTACCGTGATCTACGGGTAGTCTATTGGTGGAATGGTATGAAGAGAAATATTGCAGGATTTATAGCCAAATATTTGAATTGTCAACAAGTTAAGACTGAGCATCAAAGGCCGAGAGGTTTAGCCCAAGATATTGATATCCCCATTTGGAAGTGGGAAGAGATTAATATGGATTTAATTGTGGGTTTGCCTCGTACTCAAAGGTAACATGATTCTATTTAGGTCATTATAGATAGGATGACAAAATCAGCCCACTTCATTTCCGTCAAGGTTTCTCATTCGGAGGAGGACTATGCCAAGTTGTATATAAGTGAGATAGTGAAATTGCATGGGTCCCTTTATTTATTATTTTGGATTAGGGTACTCAATTTACTTCACACGTTTGGAAGTTATTCAATAAATGGCTTGGTACTAAGGTTAAGCTTAGCACGGCTTTTCATTCCCAAACCGAGGTGCAAGCGGAGCATACCATCCAAACATTAGAAGATATGTTGAGGGCATGTGTTATAGACTTTAAGGGTAATTGGGATGACCACTTGCCATTAATAGAGTTTGCCTACAATAATAGCTATCACTCAAGTATCGGTATGGCTCCTTTTGAAGCCTTGTATGGTAGGAGATGTAGGTCTCCGGTTGGTTGGTTTGAGGTAGGTGAAATTGCTCTTATTGGTCCCGAGTTAGTTTATGAAGCTATTGAGAATGTTCGAATCATTAGAGTGAGGTTGAGAATGGCTAAAAGTAGATAAAAGTCTTATGCCAATGTTAGAAGAAGGGATCTAGAATTTGAAGTTAATGATTGGGTCTATTTGAAAATCTCACCTATGAAAGGTGTGATGAGGTTTGGAAAGAAAGGGAAACTTAGTCCCCGGTATGTAGGCACATATCAAATTTTGAAACGCGTTAGGAAAGTTGCCTATTAGTTAGATTTGCCAAATGAGTATTCTCCGGTTCATCTAGTATTTCATATTTCCATGCTTAAGAACTGCATTGGAGATCCGGCATCCATTATTCCCTCAAAAGGGTTAGTAGTTGACGAAAGTCTCTCATATGAAGAGGTTCTGATAGAGATCTAAGACGGGCAAGTTAAAAGTTAGAGAAACAAGGAAATAGCTTCCATGAAGGTTTTATGGACAAATTGTCTAGTTGAGGGTGCTACTTGGGAGGCCGAGCCCGATATGAAATCCCGATACCCTCATCTCTTTCCTTCTACTCCTATTCAAGCTTGAGGTAAGTAGCTCCTCTTGAGTTTTAGTGTTTTTGGAGTTATGTGTGATATATGTGTTTTTCCATGATTTTCTTATGTTACGCATATTCTTGATAGAATTCATGTTTAGTAAGAAAAATAAGTTTACATGATTTATGTGTTCCTCATTTTGTTGTGCATTTAGTATGAGGTGCATATTTGACTTCATGAGATGAGTTGATGAACATGCTTTAGTATGATTTTGAAAGTAATTGCATATTGCCTCCATAATGTTGTGTTGAGCTTGTTTTAGTTAGAGAAGGTATTTCCTCCTATGATTATGAGAAATGTTTAGTTTTGTGCATAATGATTTGTTAGATGTAGTTCCTACTACCTTATGATGCATTGATTATGTTGGAGATGGAGTTGAAGTTTCCTCCTTTGAATTGTGCATTATTTTGATGATGCATGCATGATGGACTGCTAGTCTTGAGTCTTTACTTCCGTAAGGTGTCTAGATCGTCATTTGAGGATGAAGGTTCCCAAGGGGGGAGATATTGTAACACTCCGGAAAATAATAGGCTAAACTAGAGCTATGTTTGAGGGTTAGAGTCTTGTAGGTGGACTAGGGCCAAGGGCAAAGAGGCAAGGGCCAAGGCTTCCCAAGCCTTGCTAAGGCATTGCCCCAAGACCACGAGGGCCTTCACGACTAGTGGTGGTCACCACGAGGGCCTTCACGACTAGTGGTGGTCACCACGAGTCGTGGTGCCACTCGTGAAGGTGGAGATAGTAGCCTCCTTAAGGCTGCCTAAAAAATGGCCCCTCCACATGTGCCACTTCACGGCTCGTGAAGCCTTAGACGGCTCGTGGGAGTGGTCTTAAAGATGCTTTAGGGGATTGAGGGTTGAGAGAGGGTGGCAAGCCACTGCCTTTAGGCCAACGAGAGGGACCATGACTCGTGGCTTGCTCCACAGTTCACGCAACCCCTCGTGAGGTTGCCTTGGGAATGTAGGCTAAAAGGATGCTTAGTCACTGCCTCAAGTCCACGAGAGGGACCATGGCTCGTGGGGCTTTCGTGGCACCTGGGCAACCCACTTTAAGTGAGGGTTATTTTGGATATTTTCTTTTTAAGCCCTATCAAAGTAAAGTTATTTTAAGTAAAAATACACCCAATTAACACCCAAATATTTTCCCCAAAGTTCATCTTCTACAAAATTTCTCTCTCTAGAAAACTCCAAGGAAGAAGAAGAAAAAAGTGAAAGCTAGGGTTGAAGGATCCATCTTTTCCACTCAAATTCGTAGGGTTTCTTCATCAAGGTATGGTAGTCCTTCATCCATGGAGTCCCTCCAAACTCAATTTCAAAACTAGTGATTTCCCCAAAAGTTAAGGTTTGACTTCAATCTTATGAGTTCCTTCCAAAAACATTTTACTGGTTTATTTATGATGGATTATGATTGAATTGATGATTTATTGTTTATTTATGATAAATTCCTCCAAGAACCCATGAAATCCTTAATTTACCCAATTTTGATCTTATGATGTGAATTGTTGATTATAGAAGGATGATACGAGATTATGCTTGTTATAGCTGGGTTACTTGAATTATATTATCATCCATGTATAATGTAGTAATTCTATATGTATTGATGAATTATGAACCATGGTCCTTAAAGGGCAATGTATGAGAATTATGCATGATTATGAGACTTGTGTGCATGGTTTTAGATCACTTTGAGAGTAAAAGTGATTATGATTATGATATAGTTGTTGTGTTGTTGGATGATATCCTCATATGGACACCTATCCATGAATATGGTATAATGTGAAAGGTTTGTCACATGTAGTGATTCTAAAGTTGGAGACTAGTCTCACCTATTAAATCTAGGATCTACAATATGATTTTGTTGGATTGAGTGTCAAGACATTCTTCCATAATTATGAACTTAAGTCAAGACTTAATATGTAATATGTGGGAATCAATTCTTAGCACCGAGTGGATATTTATATGAGATGGGATATCTTCCATTAGTTGAGGTTGGGTTTCCCTAGTAGTAATCTCTTGGGATGAATTCTCTTCCGCTAGTTGAGGTTGAGTTTCTAGTAGCAATCCCCTTATCCCATAACTATGTGCCCTCATCGGTCTTTAGCTAGTGGATCCACCTAAGCTAAGAGTATGGTTGTACCTTAGGCAAGTAGAACAACCCCTTTTTGGTGTGGGGTAGACACCGGATTCCATGTTTAGCTCACATGGTCTATGTCGGTGAAGGCTTATCCCACTATGATAGTATGAACAAGAATATGAATTATGAACTATATCTACTTTAGAAGTTTTGCTTAGTATGGGTAGGATTATGGGATCTTATTCATACATTGCACAAGTAAGCCTTGAGGGTTTTTATGGTATGTTCTTCTTATGATATGGTGATCTATGTGTTGATTATGCTTATGACTTGTGCTCTTCCATTATCTTCCAAATGATGCTTTATTTTAACAAAATGCATACATTCAACTAAAATGTCCTTTTTAGGATGTTTTCACTATTTTTATGCATGGCTATCATATTTAGTGCATTTTTGTACCAACCCCTCTTTTCTACATTTTTCCATAAGTGTAGGGTCCGGTTCTTGAAGTGATCTCCTTATTGGTCAAAGCTTGGATCAACTACTCCCCTTGCTTTTGGTGAGTCCTCATGGTTCAAGGATGGTTGATGATTTTTTAGTTTCTTTTATTGTACTTCCATTTGAGAACTATGTTGTAAGGGCTGTGACCCTATTTGATACTTCGAATAAATAGCTAATTCAGACAAGTCTAGACTTCCGCTATGCTTCTTAAGGCATTAAATGTGTTTTACTCTTTATTGTTCTTTATCTTATGTTATGATACGCTAAGGGATTGTATGAGACCTCTTCGGGGTCAAGTATGCCATGTTACATCTAGGGTGTACCCCTGGGTCGTGACATTTATTTTTGGAAAGTCTCATGAAATTACCCTTTCCCCCCTCTCGATATTGACCCTGAGTCTTTTATGATTCATTTGAAAAATTGGTTTTTGAAATTTGAGTTACAAGTTGAGAATTTTGTAAGTTTTGAGTTTGGAAGGCTAAGTTGTTAAGAAAATAGTTTTTGTTGTCATTTGGAATTTCAAGTGTCAAAATGGAATTCCGTCGATGCCATTAGTCCTCAAATGTGGAATCACAGCTATGAGAGTAGTTGTTTCAGAATCTAAGTTTTTTTGAGGATTTGAGAACCTAAGTTGTGAATTTGTGGAATTTATGCCTTTAGGTTGATTTTGGTCAATATTCAAGGTTCGGATGCTCGGATCAAAATTCTTGATTTTTGTTGTATTTGAGGGATTGTTTTAGGCCTAAGTGCGGTCTTGGATTATTTTTGAGAGGTCCCAAGCTTATTTTAGTCTCTTTAGATGTGAGTTAGTTTCTTGTGGTTTTCACGGATGTTGGGTCAAAGAGACCTCAAATTTGCATTTTGATGGTTCTATTGAGTCCTGAACGTCGAGTATAATTGATTTACATATTTGGTTTGTGTGTACGAGGTTTAGAACTAATCCCAATGGTCCTTTAAATTTTTTGTGAGTTGGCTGAGGTTGTGGTGTCCGCATACCTCTCTTTTACAAAGGCTAGTCACTTAAGCGACCTTTGTAGAAATGAGAGCCTCTTCACTTAAGAAGGCTTCACCAAATCTAAGAGGTCTTTGTTTTTGCAAGAGGTACTTTTTTGGTGATTCACTTTTGCAAACCTAGAGTCGCTTTTGCGACATCAGAGAGGATTTTTGACCTTCAAAACTTGGGGTTTAAGCCCCACTTTCTATTTTTGATCTTGGGGAACCATTGGTAGTGATTTTGGAAAGGTTATCTTATGCTAAATCATTTAAGTAAGATTTTATGACCATAAACCTTCATTTCCCTTTGATTATTTATAGATTCCAATATCATAAATTGGGATTTGATTTGGAAAGTTGCAAGGTTTTGCAAGAACTTCAGTTTTTTTCTAAAATGGGGATTTTCAAGTGGTTTTGGTCCATTTTTCGAAATGGTTTTCACTCATGATTTCATAAAGCCTTAAACATCATTTTCAAGAATTGTTTTTTAGATTCAAACCTCTATTTTGAAATAGGGTTTTGAGTTGATTGACCTTTATCTCAATACATTTGATGTGGGAATTGTTGTTTCTGTTAAGTGATTGTGAATACTTGATTTTTATAAATTGTGTAGCCTTGGAAATAATACAGAAGAAGACTCAACTCTTGGAGTGGTTATTGATTGATTTTAGAATAGTGATCTCTTAAGCTTTGTAATCTAGTAGGATTGTCTACTTCTCTTTATTGTATGTGTGTTGGAGAGTAATTGGGAATGAGGTGAAGGGTCTTATTGTTCCACTTGATTAAAGTTTTTAAACAAAGAAGGGTTAAATGAAAAGGCCTCATGATGATCAGGACAATTTGTGAATTTCCCTGTTATGACCGTATTTGATTGATTTGATGAAATGACTGGATTGCTTGAATGTGGAGTTTAATTATAGGACTTGTTTTTCGTGTGGTGTGATATTTCTTGTGTGCATTGATTGTTGAACATTATGATGAAACAAGTGATTGTTGTGATGCTGAAGTCTTTACTGCTAATAGATATAATGCTGATAGAAAATAAATTCGGCTAGTGATTCATATAAAGCCGATGGGAAATGGTGTCACGACCCAAGGGTACACCTTAGATGTAACATGGTGTACTTGACCCCGAAGGGGTCTCATACAAGCAACTTAAGATATCATAACATCAAATAATAGAAATGTGCGGAAATTTAAAACTTTTTCCATACAATCAAAGTCTTTTAAAAACGAGCGAAAGTCTATAGTACTTTGTCTCAAAACGTCTAATATAACTTGAACAACTCTTGGGACCCAACCCATACAATAGAATAAACATAAAAGAAAGACATAAAAGAAAGGTGATCACATCCTCGATGTTGTGAGGATCACCAAGTCTTCAACTACTTGCTCTACTAGGAACCTAGCCACGAGAATGGAACTCAAGGTCGCCAGACCCTACATTTGATAATAATGTAGGCAAGAGTATGCGTTAGTACAAATTGTACTAAATGTGATAGCTAGCATAACATCATAAGAGCATAACATAAGCGTTAGCAAACATAAGACATAATTCATAAGCATAAGAGATAATAACATAGTCATAAACATAATCTCCAACCTAGACATAATGTAAGATTTAGTCACCATAAAGCACGGTCCATATACATAGTAATACTTAGACATTCATATCATAAAATAACCACTTCATAAGTCAATCTCCAAGTATACTTGTGCAATGCATGAATGAGACCCCATAATCCCATCCATGATAAGTATCACCTTTGGCCATTATAATCGTACTTACAATCTTATGGTCCTATCCTTAGCTTAATTCTCATAGAAAAGGGAATCATCACCTTTAGTCAACATATCAAGGAAAGGCAACTATAGCAACAATCCAATCTAAACAGACAACATATAAGAGAAACACTTCATAAGTAACTTCAAGTCTTACTTGTGCAATGTGTGGATAAGACCCAATAATCTCACCCATACTAAGTACCACTTTAGGTCATTATACATATTGATTATGTCTTTGATCTCATATTTAGCTCATCTTTCATAAACAAGGGGAATCACGTCAAAGCATACATATCAGGGAATCATAAAGGACAAGGAGAATCATCTCAAGTCATATATATCATGGAAGGCCTATGAAGCTACAATATGTACAATTCATAGTTCATGACATAATACATATTAAGAAATCATTGGTATTAGCCTCTATGTTTATTTTAATAAGATATAGGTGTTCGCCTCCATATCCATCATAATATGATATAGGTATTTGCCTCATGTTTATCTAATTAGGAATAAGTGAATTCACCTCACATTCCTCTCATATAAAGGTCTTTGGGGGAATCACCACTAACCTCATCACATTTCATAGTCCTTGGACTTAGATTCATTTTAGGTGAGCAAATCTCTCAACCTAAAATCATTCTATGTGAGAGAACCTTTCATATCATATTCATGGATACGTGTGTATATGAGAATTTCCTTTCAACAACACAACAATATATCATGACCATAGACATTTCACTCTCAAAATGTTCATAAAGTATGTACATAGCTTTCATAAAACATGCATAATATCTTCTCTTACCCTTCAAGGGTCAAAGCTCATATCAATCAACACATCTAGAATTACGACGTTAGACATAGATTTCATCATAACTCAAGTGATTCTCTCACTTCATACAACCTATCATTCATAAGGTAAATTAGGTAGGTAAAGGTCTTCCACCACAATTCTATCCATTAGTATTCTATTCTCATATAGATTTTACTCTTAAAGCCTAAACATACATAATTCATCATATTAGCTTTACTCTCAAAGCCCTAGAGATCAACATTCATTACTATGAGCCTTACTCTCAAAGCTTTACTTCTACAATCATCATACATACCTAGATCACAAGATATTATAGTCACAAGCTTCATTATTAAGCAATTCTAACCATATTTCATCATAAAAGCTCAATATCAAGCATTACTAGTCATGATCCATCATATATACTTTAATCTAGTTCAATCCATGTTTACATGCTTCTATTCTTGAACAATTACTATACAAATCATCAATTCTAGAAGATCACCTATGAATCCTCAATTTCCCTTCACAAGGCATAAATCCACATTAGTTCAATTTCATCAATTAGACTAGAGTTAACAATGGAAAACATGTTATATCATCATAATATCATGAATAACTACTAATTCAATCATAAACAATCAATATCCACTCAATTGGATTCATAGTCAACTTAACCCACAATATTGGGAGGAACCCTAACTTGAATTGGGGATTCATCTTCACAGGAATTCTAGGGGGCTCCATAGATGGAAGTATCTATGGATGAATAAGCTATCTTCTTCAATTGGATTGACAGTCAACTTAACCCACAATATTAGGAGGAACCCTAACTTGAATTAGGGATTCATCTTCACAATTGGGGGAATTCTAGGGGGCTCCATAGATGGAAGTATCCATGGATGAATAAGCTATCTTCTTTTTCCTCCTCCTCTTCTTCTTCTTCTTGAGAGAGAATTTCTTGGAGGGAATTGGGTTTCTTTTCAGTGAGTTGAAATAATGTTTTGGAATCACTTAATTAAGGGTCTAATAGCTTTATATAAGTGGTCTAAACACTAATAAAATGACACCACTTAACCTCTAATTAATTCTAGAAAGTTCCCTATGCCATCCCTATGGGGCGTGGGTCCCTCAGTGGGTGCACTGCCTTGGGCAGCTTTTCTTGGGTTGTTTTGCTAGGGTCCTCCTCAAGGACCCTTGGTTGGTCCTTGGGGAGTTGTACCTTGACGTTAAACCCCGAAACCCTTCATTCTAAGTACGACAAGCCATTTCTATGAATCTAACCCTCATGTCAAGCTCTAAAACCCTTACATAAGACTCTAGTTTAGCCTACTAGTTTTCGAGTGTTACAATATCTCCCCCTTGTAAACATTTGTCCTCGAATGACGATTCTAAACACTTCTTAAAGGAAACGACTCTAGACTAGCTGCCCATCATGCATGCAACTCATCTAAATGCACATAAACAAAGGAGGAAAACTTCAAGTCCAAGCTAAACATACCCAATGCAACACAAGGAAGAAGAAACTACATCTAACAACCCAAAATGCATGAAGCTCAATATCTACTCATGTTCAAGGAGGAACTACCATTTCTGAATTAAAACATGCTCAACATACTCTCATGGAGCTCATATCTAATTTACTCTCAAAAAGCATTTATTCTAGGAGGAATCTCTCAACTCCAAACTAAGGCATGCTCATATATTCATCTCATGAAGTCAAATAGGCAATTCGTACTCAATGCAGTATAACCTGAGGAAATAAATCATGTAAACTCATTTTCTTTTAAATCACAAGCTTTCATGAACATGCATCATATAAGGAAATCATGGCAACTCATAAACACACAATGATCTTGCATCTAAGCACATTATCTCCCCCTTGGGAGTAAGCCTACACGAACTCTTCTAAACATCATTCATGCTAAAGACAACTTCAAAGTCTAATATATCAAGTCACAAAAGGCCAAACAATACAGGAATTTAATGAAGCATAAAACACATACCAGCATCATATCCGGAGGACACTCTTGTTCACCTCTAGCTTGGAGAGCATAAAACTTATTTTTGCTTTGGTGTACTAGCACCCGAACCAATTGGACCGGATGAAGGGTAGGGTTGAGACATATGACGACTATCTCCGACTATCTCCTTCATTTCTAGCAACTGTATGGCAATGCCTTATCTTGTGGCCTAACGTACCACAACCAAAACAAACATTGGAACCCGCGAAGCATTCACCCTCATGCTTTTAATCACACTTACTACATCCCGACAATAGAATCTCATTACTATCATCCTGAGACTTACGGTTAGACACCCTCTTTTGGTTGAACTTAAGAGTACTTGAGGGACCTTAACCAGGGAACTTTTGTCTAAACCTAGGGTGACCTTACTCATCGGACCTTGCATTAGAAAAGTTCACATCACCGGTCCTAGCTCTCTTTGCCTCTCTATTCTTTTCCTGCAGTTTGTCTTCCTCCATTTGTTGGGTATACACCATAAGACGTGAGATATCCCTATTATCATGGAGCATTGCCATACAACATTCTTTTGCTACCATGTTGGACACTCCCGCCAAGAACCTACTCATCATATCCCTCGAATTTTCCACCATAGATGGAGCATACTTGGATAGTTTGGTGAATTTCAAGGCATACTCCTTAACACTCATGCTACCTTGCTTATGGTTAATGAACTCTTCCACCTCAGCCTCCCTTAACTCTCGGGGAAAGAATCTATTAAGAAATGCTAGCTTGAAGACTTCCCACTCTATGGGACCCACTCATACCGGTCTACTCTCTTTCCATTGATTGTACCATACTTGAGCAACATTTTTCAATTAGTAAGCGGCTAACTCCGCTTTCTCTACCGAAGTCACCCCCATAAGAGCAAGCACTTTATAAACCTCATCTATAAAATCCTTAGGATCCTCTTCCACTTTGAAGCCATAAAACTCCGAAGAGTTCATCTTAACAAAATCTTTCACTCTTGAATCGGCCATACCCACAATTGGGTTTATGGAGCTACCACCTATCTATTGGCTTACGCTATCACAGCTTGAGCCAACAGTTGAATGCCAACCTAAACTCCGCATGAGTAACATTCTCAACTAGAGGGTCAATCAGAGCTTGAGGAGGAGCTTGGGGAGGAACCTCTTGATCCACATTGTCTTCCTTATTCCGCCTGGCATTTGCCCTTGTATTAGCCATATCTTGAAAACCATAGGGCACAGATTAGGTGAAAGACCTACTAGAGGTAAACTCTAGGGCACAACTTAGAGAATGAAGAAGTGAGATTTCCTCAACATCCAATAGCCTCCTATTCATAAATATGGTGTGCTTCACATTTATGAACAAGACTATACCAGATGTGGTTTGATACATCCTAAAACCATTCTAAACTTTTTTCTCTTATTACAAAGTTTGTCACGACCCAGGAGTACCCCTAGATGTAACATGGCGTACTTGACCCCGAAGGGATCTCAATAAAGCCACTTAGCATATCATAACATAAGATAATAGAAATGTGAGGAAATTTAAAACTTTTTCCATACAATGGATGTCTTTTAAAAACAATAGTACTTTGTCCCAAACCATCTAATACAACTTGAACAACTCTTGGGACAAAACCCATACAATAGACTAAACATAAAAGAAAGACATAAAAGAAAGGTGATCACATCCTCGATGCTACTAGGACTCATAAACTCAACTCCTTGCTCTACTAGGAACCTAGCCACGAGAATGTAACTTATGATCGTCAGACCCTACATTTGATAAAATGTAGGCAAGAGTATGCGTTAGTACAAATTGTATTGAATATGATAGCTAGTATAACATCATAAGAGCATAACATAAGCGTTACCCAACATAATACATAATTCATAAGCATAAGAGATAATAATATAGTCATAAACATAATCTCCAACCTAGACATAATGTACGCATTAGTCATCATAAAACATGGTCCATATACATAGTCAATACTTAGACCTTCATCTAATAAAAGAACCACTTCATAAGTCAACCTCCAAGTATACTTGTGCAATGCATGAATGAGGCCCCACAATCCCATCCATGCTAAGTATCTCCTTTGGCCATTATGATCATACTTACCAGCTTATGGTCTCATCCTTAGCTTAATTCTCATAGACAATGGAATCTTCAACTTTACTCAACATATCAAGGAAATGCAACTATATCAACAATCCAATATAAACATACAACATATAAGAGAAACACTTCATAAGTAACTTCAAGTCATACATGTGCAATGCATAGATATGACCTCATAATCTCACTCATACTAACTACCACTTTAGGTCATTATACATATTGATCATCTCTTTGATGTCATATTTAGCTTACCTTAAATAAACAAGAGGAATCACCTCAAGTCATACATATCATGGAATCATAAAGGACAAGGGGAATCACCTCAAGTCATACATATCATGGAAGGCCTACCAAGCTACAATCCACACAATTCATAGTTCATGACATAATACATATTAAGGAATCATAGGTATTCACCTCCATGTTCATTTTAATAAAATATATGTATTCGCCTCAATATCCATCTTAGGGTGTACTGTAGGTATTTGCCTCCACATCACTTAATAAGGATCATATGTAATTGCCTCCATGACCATCATACTATGATATAGCTATTCGCCTCCATATCACTTTAAAGACTAATGGGTATTAACCTCTTGCCTTGCTATAGAAGTTATATATTAAGGGTAATCACCACACACTTCTCATATCATGACATGGGTAACCACCTCATGTTTATATAATTAGGAATAAGAGAATTCACCTCACATTCCTCTCATATAAAGGTCTTTGGCGGAATCACCACAAACCTCATCCCATTTCATAGTCCTTGGACTTCGATTCATGGTGAGCAAACATTTAAACCTAGAATCATTCTATGTGAGAGAACCTCTCATATCATATTCATGTATAAGTGTGTATATGAGAATTTCCTTTAAAAAACACAATAATATATCATGATCATAGGTACTTCACTATTAAAGTGTTCATAAAGCATGTACATAGCTTTCATAAAACATGCATAATATCGTATGTTACCCTTTCAAGGGTCAAAGCTCATATCAATCAACACATATAGAATTACAACATTAGACATGGATTTCATCATAACTCAAGTGATTCTCTCACTTCATACAACCTATCATTCATAAGGTAAATTAGGTAGGTAAAGGTCTCCACCACAATTCTATCCATTAGTCTCTATTCTCATATAGATTTTACTCTTAAAGCCTAAACATACAAAATTCATCATATTAGCTTTATTCTCAAGGCACTAGTGATCAACATTCGTGAATACAAGCCTTACTCTCAAATCTTTACTTCTACAATCATCATACATACCTAGATAAAAAGATATTATAGTCACAAGTTTCATTCTTAAGCAATTCTAACCATGTTTCATCATAAAGGCTCTGTCTCAATATTAATAGTCATGATCTATCATATCTACTTTAATCTAGTTCAATTCATATTTACATGCTCCTATTCTTGAACAATTACTATGCATATCATCAATTCTAGAAGATCACCTATGAATCCTCAATTTCCCTTCACAAGGCAGAAACCCACATTACATCAATTTCATCAATTTGACTAGGGTTAACCATGGAAAACATGTAATATCATCAAAATATCATTATTCACTACTAATTCAATCATAAACAATCAATATCCACTCAATTGGATTCATACTCCACTTAACCCACAATATTGGAAGGAACCCTAACATGAATTGGGGATTCATCTTCAATATTGGGGGGAATTCTAGGGGGCACCATAGGTGGAAGAATCCATGGATGAATAAGCTAACATACCATGATTATAAAGCCTTACTAAGCTTGCAATAATGGAGTCTTGACCTAGCTTGATTCCATTCTTCTTCTTATTCTTCTTTTTCTTCTTTCTAGAGAGAGAATTTCTTGTAGGGAATTGGGTTTCGTTTGGGTGAATTGAAATAATGCTTTGGAATGACTTAATTAAGGGTCAAATAGCTTTATATAGGTGGTCTAAACACTAGTAAAATGACACCACTTAACCCCTAATTAAATCTAGAAAGTTCCCTAAGCCATCACTTAAACCGACTTAAAGGACCACACTGCCTCACCCACGAGACCATGCCCACTGGTCGTGGGTGGACCCATGGGGTATGCTGGTCCTCTGTGGGTGGAGTTACTGGAACCTACGAGGAGTGGGTCCTTCTGTGGATGCACTGCCTTAGGCACTTTTTCTTGGGTTATTTTGCTAGGGTCCTCCTTAAGGACCCTTGGTTGGTCCTTGGGGAGTTGTACCTTGACATTAAACCCAGAAACCCTTCATTCTAAGTACGGGAAGCCATTTTTATGACTCTAACCCTCGTGTCAAGCTCTAGAACCCTCACATAAGGCTCTACTTTAACCTATTAGTTTCCGGGTGTTACAAATGGTTTTGGATAGTGAATGATATAAAGTCAATGTACAATGGTACCGGCTAGTAATTTCTTATAAAGCTGATGGGAAATGCTTCAGCTAGTGATATTATCTAATGCCTATGGAAAATGGTTTCGGCTAGTGACAGTGTGCTAATGGGAAATAGTTTTGGTGAGAGGTTTATTCTGGTGATTTGATCCATTTCTTCGCTTATGTGTGAATTACTTGTTAATTGTTAGTGATGTACTCGTTTCATGTAATCGATCTACTTGACATTGAGTTTGACTTATGTGAAACGTGTTGGTTGTTGATTTGTAATTTTATTTTGTGAATATTGAGCCACATGATCTATTTATTATAGAACTGTTAGGTTCGGCTAATTTTGGTACAAGTTGTAGTTTGAGAAGGTTCGATTGGGATGTAAAGTAGTAGTCGAATTCTAGCTAGGTTGCCCTACTTATTAGGTTGCTTTATCGGTACTATGTTTTTGGTACTCACTCCTTTCTTCTACACTTATATAGGTTCCGAGCCCGGTCCCGTGTGATCTCTTCTTTCTTCTCCTGATTTCGAGGCTTGTTAAGGATTTTGACAGGCTATTGCTTGTCATTCTAGTGAACCCTCATGATCATTTACATTACTCTTTGTTCTATTTAAGAAGCAAAGACTATGAGACTTGTATTTATCTTTCCAATTCTTTTTTTCATTAGTGGCTTGTCAAGTGACACCCAAGTTTTGGGGTATTGTTTTGAATGAATAGGTCTACCGAGTCTGTCTTATTCTTGCTTTATATTTCCGCATATGTTTTGTTTTTGTTGGGTTGAGGATAATTTGTCTTGACGTGAATATAATAGTTCTATCACGTTGATTTTTTGGTCATGCCAAATGGTATAGGAGCCCCGAGTTAATAGGTCTCACATGTGTTCAAGCCAAGTCTAAGTAGAGTCTTGAGGATTGGTATGGAGACGTTACTAGTTATTTTCAAGAGGCCAAAAAAATTGTTAAGAAACATTCTTTTATTCATCCTTTCTCATTGTGCGTGGTTACTTTTGCTAGTGGTGAATTGTCGTGTGTTGTTTTTACAAATACCGAGGAACAGAGCTTATTTTTCCATTAGTAGAGGGGAGGCAGTCCCCGAGGCTGATGTTGAGACCTCATCTAGAGTTAGAAGTAGGCCCGAGATAGAGGTGATGCTTATGGAGTAGCAACGATTAGAGGTCGTGCTTGTGGACCATCACTATCCACATGTAGGGCTAGAGAAGATTGTCGTTAGCCACAAGTTGAGGTTGCTGAGGAGAAGGTTCCTCCCGAGTTTAGAGCTCCTTTGTTTTAGGAGACTTTGTTGAGGATTTTATGTGTACTGGAGAAATTCTCTCAAGGTGGTACGACACGTACAACATATGGTTCTAAGATGAGGGTAGGGGCGCAGATCCCTGATGAACAGCAGGCTCCAGATATTCAGGATAAGGTGGGTCAACCAACAATGGTTCTGACACCAGTTGTGGGTGTTCAAATTGCTCCTGAGGTCTTTCTGATGACAGTTGAGCAGTAGTGCTAAAATGGTTTTAGAAGATGCAACAACTCCAGTTTCTAGGTGGTAGGAATGAGGATGCTCATGAGTTATTGACTTTATGCCATGAGATGCTTGAGAAAGTGGCTATTATGGATGCTCGTGGTGTTCGGTTTGTTTCGCTTTAGCTTTGTGGACTGGCCACAGAGTGGTAGAGGACTTTTGTAATGTCTAGACAAATCAGATCTTCGCTCGTTGAGTGGGATGCATTCTCTAGTATTTCCTAGGACTGTTTCATTCATTGGATATGAGGGAGGAGTGTCGAATGAGGTTTGTGATCTTGACTTAGGGCAGTTTGTCTGTGACCGAGAATGAGGACCATTTCTATGAGCTTTCTAGTCATTCTGTGATTGTTTTTGGCAGAAAGAGTTCATAGGTTTGTGAGAGCATTGACTTTCTTTGTCAGGTCTTATATGTTCCAGGTATCCAGCGAGGGTTCTTCCTTCAAATCCATCTTGGTCACCACTAAGGAGGTGGATTTAATAATTTTAGAGAAATTAGGGGAGCTCAAGAGGGACTGTTCTTGTAGTTAGTTTTTTGGTGCCTCATCCAGAGGTAGAGTTTCGCATAGAGGTAGTTCATGCTTCTATGCCACAAGTTTAGACGGGGAAGTTAGCCTGAGAATCCTATGGTTCTAGCAAAGATGGCTACAATAGTTCATCAGGTTTGCATTAGCAGTTATCTATGCTGAGATCTTGCTTAACTGGTGGGGATCCTAATTATATGATGTGGTAGTGTCCTCTGCAGACTCATTCAGGACCTCAGTGTTCTTATTCAAATGCTCTAGCTAGGGATTTAGCGGCTTCGGCCAAGGGTTGAATCAAAGTTTAGTTTGGTTGAGGTTACAGGACTTTTGGTATGGGGGCTCCAACTTCACAAGGTAGAGGTAGAGGTTCTACCCAGATTGTAGGAGGCCGTGAGGGCCAGTGTTATGTTTTTTCAAGGAGGCCTAAAGCTGAGACTTCTGATGTAATGATCACAGGTATTGTTCCAATTTGCCATCGACTTGCATCTATATTGTTTGATCTGAGATCTACTTTCTTATATATATCTACCTATTTTGCTGCTGGATTTGATATCATGTCTTATTGCATCCTGTGTCTATTCATGTTTCTACACCAGTAGGTAAGTCCTTGGTGGTGGATTGAGTGTATCGATCATGTCTCATTTCTTTGGCTAGGTATGATACTTGGATAAACTTGATAATTTTGGGGTGGTAGACTTTGACAATCTTTGGTATGTATTGGCACTCTCCACATCATGATATTCTTGATTTTTAGTTTACTACACCAAGCGCCACCCCACTCACATCATACATAATTTCAAATGGTTTCCCCCAATACGGTGAAATAATGATCAGTGTAGAAATCAACTTCTATTTCTACTCTTCAAACAAACGAGAATCATTGAACTCAAACTTTGTCTCCTTTCAAGCAACTTGCATAATGGGTGCACAATTTGGGAGAAATATTTATTAAATCTTCGATAAAAAAACAGAGAGAGCTTCTAACACCCTTCACGTAGATAGGTAGTGGCAACTTTTCAATCAACTTGAGTTTTTCTCTATCAACCTCGATTCCTATGTGAGAAATCCAATGACCTAGAACTATGCCCTCTTTCACGATAAAGTGACACTTCTCCAGATTTAGCACAAGATTACATTCTTCACAGTGTTCTAAAACATCACCTAAGTGTGACACAAAATTATCAAACGAGTCACCAACCACCAAAAAATTATCCATAAATTCCTCGATAGTGCCTTTCACCATATCAGAAAAGATAGACATCATACAACGTTGAAAAATTGCAGGTGCATTACATAACCCGAATGACATCCTCTAAAAAGCAAACACCTATAAAGACAAGTGAAGGTAGTCTTCTCTTGGTCTTCTTGTGTTATAGCGATTTGATTGTAGCAACAATACACATCTAGAAAACATTACCAACCATTTCCACTAAGATGGTCTAACATTTGGTCCATGAACGACATTGGGAAGTTATCTTTCTCTGTCCATGCATTCAACTTGCTATGATCCATGCAGACTCTCCAACCAGTAACCGGCCTCATCGGGACAAGCTTATTCTTTGTATTGCGAACAATATTGATTTCTCCCTTCTTCAACATTCATTGAACTAGGCATACCCAATTATTGTATGTGTTCGGATAAACCACTCCAACATCTAGCCACTTGATAATCTCCTTCTTCACAACTTCTAGCATTGGTGTATTCAATATTCTCTAGGGCTCAATACTTGGTATACTATCAGGCATGGGTTGGATCTTATTAGAACATAGTCTTGGTGGAACAACAATAATGTCAACAATCATCCATCCAATCACCCTTTTAAATCACTTCAACATCGATATCAAAGCATCTACTTTCTTGTCGTTTAACTTAGTAGCAAATAATGAATGGAAAAATATTATTGTGGCTCAAGAACACGTAACAAAAATGAGTTAGAAAAGACTTTAGTTCAAACTTCAGAGGCTCATCAATTAATGGTTTTGCGGGCAGAGTTTCTCAAGTTTTCATATCTAAATCGAACCTCTTTGGTGAGTTATAAGTATAATCTTCCCTATCAAATGAAAAAACTAAATAATCGTACTCCTCAATATAATCTCCATAAGAATTCATGATCACGACAAATAAAACTTCTACACCTAATCTCTCCTCAATTTACACCTCTTGTTTCTCCTCATCAGTACAATTCACAACAAATGATAGTCTAAGATCACTTTGTTGCTTAATTGATTTGCAGATATTAATTGTACCTCTTCTTTGTTCAATCAGAATTTCATCTGTCATTTCTCCATATCAACTAAAGCACATTCAATAGCAAGGAATGATCTTCATAAACTGATAGGCATTTCAAAGTCAACCTCACAGTCTAATATTACAAAATCCACCAGAAATATAAATGCCTTAACTTTAAATAGAGCATCTTGTAGAACAACAATTTGTTTCTTCATAGGAGATCACCATAAGTAGCCGCACTGAAGTCGGTTTAAGGGTTCCCAAGCCCGACTTCTTGAACATAGATAGCGACATCAAATTTTTGCTAGCACCCAAGTCACATAAGCCCTTAGCAAAGTGTAACATGTCAATAGTACATTGAATAGTAAATGCTTTCCATATATATACTTGATTTTGAATGACGTTATCAAAGACACAACTTCCAATTCAAGTGTCAACGGTTGTTCAATAGTAATATAAACCAACCAAGGGTTGGGGTCGAGTCCCAAGGGAGCAATTTCTGAGAATTAAGAGTTAAGCACGAATATGCTAGAGTTAACCAGAGCTAAAAACGTTATCGAGTAAAAACATGATAAATTAAGGGGTTGACATGAATGTCAATTATCAATGGGGGGTTTGTATTCAATTAATGAAAAAAATAGCGAAAATAAGAAGATGCGAATATAAGGAGACGGGATTCTTGGGATGTGATAGAAACATGGGATAAACTACACAATCGGGTAAATGCTATTGATAGTCAATTGCTGAACATTTGTAACTAGTCTAGACTTTAGTGGGGGAAAATTCTCTCTCGAGTAACTTACCCTAAATCAACTCAGTTTCCCTCAAACACCGAGTTGCCACTTTGAAGCACAACCTCTGCCTTAGCCCATTCACTCTCTTGAGCTGAATGTGTGGGAAAAGGCCCAGGGTTCAATTTCTCGAGCTGAACCTACGACGACCCAATAACCACCGGCTATCGATTTAGTAGTCTTATTTTTAAAACCTCTCTCTCGAGCATGCCAAAAACACTAAGATGAAACCGTATTTGCAACTACAATCCCATTAAGTTCAAAGACAACTACTAATCAAAATCACATTTAAAAAGCAAATAGACTAACAATAAGTAGTACCCAACAGGAAATTTAACCTATATTCACAAAATCACACCCCAAGAATTGGGGTTTTGGCTAGACATAGAAAAAAGGAAGAAAATGATACCAAATCAAAGTAACATCAACTGGGTATGGTTTATATTCACTTTAAACGAGTCTAGGATTAAGAATCTTCAACACCCAATTCCAATTTCTTGGAATTGGAAGTCTTCAAATCTTTAAAAGCTAAGAACAAGGTCTCTCTACTTGAAACTTAGAAAACTAAAATGTTGTATCTGAAATTGCATACTAAAATAAAAATTCAAACTGCTATTTATAGTTGTCTAAAAATGTGCTACGAAGGATCACTTGGAGCAGTTAGTCGAGATCGCCAATGCACTCAGCGATCCTCCCTTTGGTTTGCTTCATCGCCTTTCAGCTTTTGCCTTTAGCATCTTCACGATCTGGATCATTAGGCGATATAGTATTGCTTTGCAGAACTGTTTGGCGATGCACCAACTTTTATTTTTCATCACCGACTTGATCTTTTCCTTCAGGGCTCAACCTATTAGAACAATGGGTGGGGTTAAGGCCATTCGGCGAATCGTCCAATGGTTTAGGCAATCCTCATGCCTTTTTTTCTTCGTCTTTTCATCCGTTTTGTTCCTTTTTGCCATGTAGTGTCCTTGCTTTGCCTCAAACTCCAAATATTTGAAACTTAAGGATTTACATTAGTTATTGAGACAAAATATGCATTTGAGGACACTAATTCTATTAAAATGAAGCCCTAAATGAAGCCCTAAATGAGTCCAAATTGTGGACTCATCAACACCCCAAACTTAAACTTTTGCTTGTCCTCAAGTAAAACTCAATTTCAGGAGTTAAAAAAGGATGTCTCGAACAGTGCTACACAAAACTCAATCATGAATGCACACATAAGACTCAATTTACTCATGCAAAGATCAAATGTGCACTCAAAGCTTCAAGTTGTGATACACCATTATCAAAGACTCTCAATCTCACTATACTTGCTTCAAATGCAAGTTCAAGTTCAACTAAAGTGTTCAAACGCCCTCATACAAAGAATGATTCCATATTCACATACAATGGTTCAACAAATTAAAGCTTCAGAATCAAATGCAATGCTCACACTCACAAAGAAGAACACTATGCATGTTTTCTCCCATAGGTTTGCCCGTATTTTCCAATAGACAATTGTTTAAGCTCATTCAAGATCAAAAAGGTCTTTTCAAGGCTTGTAATGGAGCTGAGTGCAAAGGTATGGTCATTTAGGCTTAATGACTTTCATCCTCATGAAATGTGGTGCTCACAACACTTCCTTTCCTCTTCTTTCATCATTTTCTTTAGTGTTCATAAGTCATTCCATTATTCACTTTCCATGGATTGTTCGAAAACCCCATTCCTTTTGTACTTTATTCCATGACTTTTTCTTTTTCATTCTTTTCTTTTCTCTTCTTTTTTTTTTTTTTTTTTTTTTTTTGTATGGAGGGGGTTCCATTTTTTTCTTTCAAAACCATGGGTTAAATGAAACTTTTCTTGCACTTCTTGACTCGCCTTCTCTTTTCACCACACCCCCAACTTAGGCTTTTGGCCTAAGTTGGCTATTCAATCAACCACAAATCAAGAGGATTATAGGTTGTGGATTTAAGAAAGGTTATATTTTCATCAAGTTTCTTACAAAGAAAGGTAAGGCTCAAGGGGTGTTCAAAAAAGGTTCACACACTCACAAGGTAGGCCACAAAAGAGGTATATGTCAAATTGGCTTACACTCTTCGAAGTTGCCAAAGATCATATCAAGAGATAGCTTTACTTAGTCAATCGAACCAACAGGGCAAATTCTAGGTGTTATCATGCATGGTTCACAGTAAGCTCATCACACAAGGCATCGACACCAAAGTCAAACAAGACTCCACACTTTTGCTAGTGTGCAACGATCATCATAAGAGACTCGATTTGATAATTGGCTAGTCACAACGAGATGCAAAGAGTTTACATACTATCTATGCAACTTTATTTGGCCTCATCGTAGCCGCACATTCATGTTTATTCAATTATGAGCACTATTAAAGTCATCGGTATTGATCAAAATCGATACTCAAATTTACAAGAAAACAGCCACATTCAACACATACAAGAGGTGGAAACTTTTTTTGGAAGGGTCAAAAATCATTTTCAATTAAAAACAAGGAGCCACAAGCTCAAACCTTCCACAAAAAGCAATGTAACACAAATTTAGCACAAAGCCCAAATAGATAAACAAAACAGATATGCATAAAGGTTGGCCTCACCCCACCACAAATGAAAAACATTTTTCCTCAAATGGAAATAAACATATCCAAACGTGAGAAGAAATAAAGATAGAGAAGGACTTAAAAAGGGGATCCTGTCTAAGAAGTCGCTCCATCTGTCTGGGCATCAGTGCCCGGTGTAGTGCTCGAGATCTGGGCATCAGTGCCTGGAGTCACCTCAAAAGGACTAGCTCCACTGGATCCGTCCATAGCGGTGTCTCTTAAAGATGTCTGGCGTGCAGTCCCATACATGGCATTCTCCAGATCCGCCGATCGTTGTACACCTCATCATCATGTACCTCTACCTGCTCCTCATCTATCTCTGCCTCTGAGTCATTAGCTGCTGTGTCATCCCTCTTTACATCTCCGGTGGTATCTGGAGGAATCACTGAAGTCTCTAGGGTATCTACATCCTCAACATCCTTCAGTAGTGAGGTGAAGTTTGTAGACTTCAGATAGTCTACGTCCTTCCTCAAGTCTGCTACCTCGGCTTGCAAAATCAAAACCTCTGTGGCCTCCCCCTGTCTGCTCTCACAAGCTGTGACTCTAGTAGCCATATTATCAATAAAAGCCCGAAGAGAGGTCAGTGTGGTCGAAATAACACTCTCAATCATTGCTAGGATGGATCTCTCCAATCGAGTCGCTCTCACATCACTTGAATAGGCCAGATTCCCCATTTTCAAGATAATCGCCTGAGTAATCTTGACTGGCTGGGATGAGGTGGAGGTGCCTGAAACCTATGAAGAAGTACCTGAAGGCTGAGAGGCAGGAATAGGTGAAGATGCCTCTACAGGTAACGAATCAACACCAAATTCTGGAGAAGCATCTGCCAGAGCTGCTCTCCTCCCATCAGCCTCCTCTCGTGTCTATTCCGCCTCAATGTCGTATGTCAGTGGAGGAAGAAAGAGTGACCTCAATATCTCTCGCAGCATCTCGATGTAATTTAGAATGTCGATTCAACTTAGTGATCAGGACCGAGAATGGCAGAGAGGTCTATCTCAGCTTGGCATTCATAATTATCTCCTGTGAAATCAGAAGTCCTAAGTCGATGCGCCTCCTAGATATGATGGACCTTAGGCATTCTGCCTTAGAATGGTAGAAGACAGATTCATTTTGGGATGGCATAATGCTACTGCTAATGAAGCCAAACCAGAACCGGGCAGCAATACTCAAATCCCTCTTCTTAATAGGGGCTCAAAGCTCAATCCACCTCGAGGTGGTATCAAAAATCAAAGGTGCAAGACACCCCTTCAAATCATCCAAGGACTGAGCAATAGGCAATCCATCATACGGGTGTGTAGAGTGCAGATCTCTACCTAGTACATCTTAATGTACTCACTGTTGCATCCGACCTCCTTGCCCCAGACAATGACTACCTTAACTGGTCTGAACTCACTGACCTTCTTCTTGCTCTTGGGAACCAGATCACCATAAGTTGTGTAAAACTCATGAACCCAAGAGGGAATATAGGGGCCTCGGAGCCTAGTGAACTGCTAGAACCTATGGAATTTGAGGGTCTCCCTCACATGTAAATATTTCCGATAGTTTGTAAACCATCACCTTTCAATCTATTAAGAAGCCAGGGAGGAAGGATGACGGGAAGAGTAGGGGTCACAAGAGGTGCCTGAGTTGGCACTGATTCTATTGCAGGAGGGGTGACAACTGAGGGAACTCTAGTGGACGTGGGTTGACATCTAGCCCGGATCTCATCTCTTTGGGAAATTAAAGGTTGTTCGTCTTCAGGCTTAGATAAATTAGCCCGGGTGTCAACAACCACTCTCTCAGCTGAGTGCTTCTTTCTTTTACCTTTTTTTCCATGTGGGAGTTCTTGCCTTCTCTTATTTGGAGGATTTGCTCCCCCTTCATTTATGGTAATGCCCTGTGCCTTTTTCTAGGGTGGCCTATCTAGATTTGTTCGCACAATGTTTGCCAAACATCAAACAGAAGTTGTAAAAATTTTGATTAACAGTACATTAATGCACTCACAGAAAGACTCACCGATCCAATCGGTGAGTCGCAAAATCTCTTTGGCGGGCTAGATCGGGCTTGCCGAAGGGATTGGGTAAAAAAAATGTGCCTATTTTCAACCCAACTTCTCGAATTCAACCCCGCTACCCCAGAAAACAAAATCAAAGCATGCACTAGTACAATTAAGCTCAGACCCATAACACCCAGTGCCCCAGAATACTCAAATTTTTTCCTAGTTTTGCAACATTTGGCCATTTCACGACTTTTGCCCTTAAGAATGGTGTCTGCCACTCCATCATTGTCCAATTTAAGCCATTTAGCACAAATACGGGCTACTCAGGCTTCACCCAACAAATCTAACTAACATGCAAGCACACCCCCACTTCAACTAATTTTAAGGCACAAATTTATAGGAATTCGACGATCAAAACAACAAGTGCAAGATTATCAAATTAAAATTGACATTTAAATATTCTAATCCTATTTGAGAGGCCCAACATACGACAATATGATATGATCATTGTGAATGAGTACCAAATTTTTAAAAGTAAACTTTGGGTTTGGAAAACCAACCTTTGTGCCTATTAAAGTACTTTGAAATGCTAGGCGGCAATGAAATCCAACTTTGACCACAAATCAACAACCAAAATACTTATGGAATGCAAAAATATTTAAAATACTAACTTGGTGTGAGTTTGGGAAGTTTGAAAGCGAGGGAAAGTGAAGAGTTTGAAACTTTAGAACTTTTGGCCCTTAATAACCATCCAGTTCACATCCATTCAGCGATGTTAGTCGCACTCGCCGATCCACTCAGCAACACGCTGAGTGGTCACTTACCCCACCAACTTTTATAGGACCCTCAATTACTTGGGGGTTTAAATGGCGGACAACATAGAGATCGCCGACCTGTTCGGCGATTCGCTAAATGGAACTTTTAGCTTACCAAATGCAATTTCCACACACTCTCCACACTTTAACCTATACATTCAACACACCATTATTTCTAAAACAAAAATAAAGTAAGAAAGGGTTTTGGGTTGCCTCCGAAATAGCACCTTAGTTAACGTCGTGGCACGAGCAGGTTAACACCTATATTTCACTTTTGGGGTTAGCCAAAACATCACTTGGCAACCCCCTACTTTGTGGTGGATGGAGATAAGGTATCACATGACCCGTAAAGTTCTCTAGCAACTGAATGGATTTGGAATCTCAAATAATCATCTGCTTCATCATTTCGATGTTCTCCTTCATCTCATCCAGCACCTTATCATGCTCACTTACCTTGTTGAGAATGATTGAGAGCATTTCTTCGACACATTTACCCTCATTGTCCTTGGACTTTATTCGCTCATGAGGGGGGACTTATCTGTCCTTTCTTTTACATTGGATTTCAATATCCACTATCTTTTTGGCTAACTCATCCATCTGAGTCATCAGCGCGGCCAACATGAAGTCCTTCTCTACTTCTTGGTTTGCTTCAGCCATGTGGTCAAGCAGGTGGGCTGCTATTGCATAAGGCTGTTGTGTAATACCAGCCGAAATAAGTTGGTAAACCAATGCTTTGTTTCCGGGACCAAAACTCCTGTAGAAGCAGTGCAAGAGGACGATATCGGGAATTTCATAAGTGAGGCATCGAATCACAAGTGATTTAAACCTTGCCCACGCTTCTTGAATCCGTTCACCTTCCAATTGTTTGAAGGTTAGAATGTGAGCCCTGAACATCATTAATTCTAATGGAGGAAACTACATTTGCTCACGAGTACTGCTTGACATACTCACCACCTCTGTTTCAAAGCTCAAACAAGCAAAATACAAAACTAAAAATTAAGTCAACTACGACTAACAAAAGCAAAATTCAACTCAACTTGAAGTTCTCAAATAACACCACTCCCCGGCAACGGCACCATTTTGATTTTGAATCACGTTATCAACGACACAACTTCCAATTCAAGTGTCAACGATCATTTAACAGTAATACAGACCAACCAAGGGTTCGGGTCGAGTCCCAAGGGAACATTTTCTGAAAATTAATAGTTCAGCACGAATATGTTAGAGTTAAACATAGCTTAAAATGTTATCGAGTAAAAACATGATAAATTAAGGGGTTGACACGAATATAAATTATCAATAGGGAGTTTGTATTTAATTAATGAACAAAAATAGTGAAAATAAGAAGATGCGAATAAAAAGAGATGAGATTCTTGGGATGTGATAGAAATATAAGAGAAACTACACAATCGGGTAAATGCTATTGATAGTCAATTGCTGAACATTTGTAACTAGGCTAGACATTAGTGGGGGTGAATTCTCTCTTGAGCAACTTACCCCGAATCAACTCGATTTATCTGGAACACTAAATTACCGCTTTGAAGCACAGCCTCTGCCTTAACCCATTCACTCTCTCGAGCTGAATGTGTAGGAAAAGGCCTAGGGTTCACTCTCGAGAGAGGAACCCACGACGACCCAATAACCATCGGCTATAGATTTAGTAGTCTTAGTTTTAAAACCTCTCTCTCGAGCAAGCCAAAAACCCTAAGATGAAATCATATCTGCAACTACAATCCCATTAAGTTCAAACACAACTACTAAACAAAATCATATTTAAACAGCAAATAGACTAACAATAAGCAATACCCAACAGGAAATTTAACCCATATTCACAAAATCACACCCCAAAAATTGGGGTTTTAGCTAGACATAGAAAAATGGAAGAAAATGATACCAAATCGAAGTAACATCAATAGCGTATGATTTATATTCACTTTAAACGAGTCTAGGATGAAGAATCTTCAACATGCACTTCCAATTTCTTGTAATTGGAAGTCTTCAAATCTTTAAAAGCTAAGAACACGGTCTCTTTACTTGAAACTTAGAAAAATAAAATGTTGTATCAGAAATTGCATAATAAGATAAAAATTCAAACTGGTATTTATCGTTGTCTAAAAATATGCTGCGAAGGATCACTTAACTCAGTTAGTCGGGATCACCAATGCACTCGGCGATTCGCCCTTTGGTCTGCTTCATTAACTCAGTTAGTCGGGATCACCAATGCACTCGGCGATTCGCCCTTTGGTCTGCTTCATCGCCTTTCAGCTTTTGCCTTCACCATCTTCGCGTTCTAGATAATTAGGCGATATAGTACTACTTCGCGGAACTATTCGTTGACACGCCGACTGCCCTTTTTCATTGCCGACTTGATCTTTTCCTTCAGGGCTCAGCTTACTAGAACAATGGACGAGGTTAAGGCCATTCACCAAATCGCCCAATGGTTTAGGCGATCCTCATGCCTTCTTTTCTTCGTCTATTCATCAATTTTGTTCCTTTTTGCCAAGTAGTGTCCATGCTTTGCCTCAACTCCAAATACCTAAAATATAAGGATTTACATCAGTTATTGAGACAAAATATATATTTGAGGACACTAATTCTATTTAAATGAAGCCCTAAATGAGTCCAAATTGTGGACTCATCAATACTCATCATCCGGTGGTGCTCTATTATGATAATTCAGTAGATTGACTTTCTCAGCACTTCCACTCACATGTTTTAATAATAAGCCCACCTTTGTTCTCAACTATGCCATCTCTTCATGAATATCATCACTGGATTGATTCTGTGTGGCTTGTATCGAGAAAGTGCTTTTTGCGGCAGCAGAAGTTCTAATGCTCCATGCTTTATTATTCTTGGAGAACTTTTTAAGTTTCTCTACAATCTCTTGAAATGTATTTGCCCCGTAAGATCCTCCAGCAATAGTATCTAACACTACTTTTCCATTAACATCCTTGCCTTTGTAAAAGTACTCCTTGAGATATTCATCATAAATATGGTTATTTGGCACACTTCTTATAAAACCTATAAATCTATCCCAATAATCACAAACCGACTCCCTTGGTAAAGCAACAAAGTTATTCAGTTTATGCTTGAGCTTCAACTCTTTGGATACCATGAAATACTTCTCCAAGAGCACTCTATGCAGCCCCGTCCATGTGGTAGTTGAGTTATATGATAGCTCAGATAGCCAATGGTAGCGACACCTGTCAATGATAATAGAAACACACATAACCCAATCGTATCCATGTAAGTCTAACCTTCCCACACTACTCTTACACACGTTGATGACTTTAATTTGATGATCATATGGGTCATCGGATGGCAAGCCATGAAATGACCCTCTGGATGTATGCATTTGCACAGACTGCTAGTAACTATAAACGTATGTCCGCGTGGTGATGGAGGAACAACTATGGCACTCATTGAGCCCACATCATTATAATCAACCCTGAAAGTTTCACTCATGTTGGGTGCTTGATGATTTTGAACTCTCACGGGGTTGTTATGGTTATTTCCAGGTACCGCCACTACTCTTGGAAGTTGGACTTCAACAAACATTCTCATGACCCTCTTCGATTAGATCATCGTCTAGTCCTAGATTCCAACCTCGTTCGACCATTCGTCATAATATTTTTTGCTATTCTGGATTAATAAGGATTAGGGGATTACCTTGACTCTATGTACTTGGCATATACTTTGAATAAATCTATAGAAAACAAAAAACAAAAATAAAACATAAATAAGGAAATAATTTACTAACAATGCAATAACAAAGTTAGTTTAATCTAAAAGCTTTATCCACCAGCAGCAGTGCCAAAATTTTATACGCATATTATACCTCCCTAAAGAACTATAAGTGGACGTCGTTCAAATAAAGAACCTATAAGAGGTCAGGGTCGATCCCTTAGGGAATAAGGTCTAGACTTATATAATTAACTTGTTGATTGTACTTTTAGTCAGATTATCTCCATAAAAATGGGGTTTTGTAACAGAAGATATTAATTGATTGATTTCATGACTAACAAGTGACCTAGTAAACTGTCACGCCCCGAGGCTACCCCCTTAACGTAACACGGGACCTAGAATCACGAGTGACCCTAAGTTATCCCTGCGTCTGGCATATCATAAGCATACTAAAAATATCTAAGTAAACATCAACTACGCAGAAGCTAAAATAATGGATAGTGGCACCTAGATGAATAGAATATCTAGAATTATGGGCTTCTATAAGGATTTACTGCCTCAACTCACCCACATTAGGAACACATATCTGGTAACGAAGCACACCGTCTCCCTCTTGGAAGAAACTCAACTTTTTGCTGATGAACTAGACCTTCCAACTGAAGTAATATAGCATCACTATCCTATTTTTTCTTAACCTCCGCTACCAATGAAGATTCCGATCCATTCTAAGATATCACACCACCATCTGATGTGTACGAAAAGCAAACTTCTAAGGTAGCAAGCAGGTGAACATCTTTGGCTAACTTTTTCTTTTCTTCTTCAACATGTGCTACACTACCCATAGACAATTTGCTGAGAGCATTAGCTCGCTGAGAGCATTAGCTACTACATTGGCCTTACTAGGATGGTAAAGCACATTCATGTCACAGTTTTTGAGGAATTCAAGCCATCTCCTCTAACGAAGATTCAACTCTTTCTGGGTAAACACATACTAGAGGCTCATATGATCTGTGAACACATCAACATGAACACCATACAAGTAGTGTCTCCAAATCTTTAGGGCAAATACTACGGCTGGAATTTCAAGGTCATAAGTCGGGTAGTTCTTCTCATGGACCTTAAGTTTTCTAGAAGCATAACCTATGACCTTTCCTTGGTGCATCAACGCAAAACCTAAGCTGACCCTGGAGGCATCACAATA
Organism: Solanum pinnatisectum; assembly: GCA_035578085.1. Classification (NCBI taxonomy): domain Eukaryota; kingdom Viridiplantae; phylum Streptophyta; class Magnoliopsida; order Solanales; family Solanaceae; genus Solanum; species Solanum pinnatisectum. The sequence continues at coordinate 10,983,650 of CM069078.1, read as the reverse complement.
AATTACTTAGCCATCTGAACCATTTGGTAGAGTCAAGATAGGAGCCGTAGTCAACCTAGTCTTCAGTTCTGAGAAGATTTTCTCATACTCATCTGACCACTGAAATTTGACCTTCTTTTGAGTCAACTTAGTCAATGGGGAAGCTATGGATGAAAATCCTTAGACAAACCACCTATAATAACCGGACAAATCCAAGAAACTTGTGATATCTATTGGAGAGGTGGGTCTGTGCCAGTGCTATACTGACTCAATTTTTGGAGAATCCACTTGGATCCCTTCGTTGGATACCACATGACCAAGGAATGTGACAAACTATCACCAGAATTTACATTTGTTGAACTTAGTGAATAGGTGTTGATCTTTGAGAGTTTGTTGAGCAATCCTCAGATGAGTCGCATGCTCCTCCTCACTCCGAGAATAAATGAGAATATCATCAATAAAGATGATAATGAAAAAGTCCAAAAATATTGTTTGAACACCCTGTTCATCAAGTCTATGAAAGTTGCAAGAGCATTTCTTAGTCCAAAAGACAAAACTACAAATTAATAATGACTATACCGAGTTTTGAAGGATGTCTTTGGAATGTCACTATCTCTGACTTTGAGCTGATGATTGCGAGATCGTAGGTATATCTTAGAAAAACAACTAGCACCCTTAAGTTGGTTGAACAAGTCATCAATCCTGGGGATGGGATACTTATTCTTGATTGTAACTTTGTTTAACTAATGATAGTCAATGCACATTCTGAGAGAACCATCTTTATTTCTCATGAACAACACTAGAGCACCCCATGGAGAGATGTTGGGTCTGATGAAGCCCTTATCTAGAAGGTCTTTCAACTGCTCTTTCAATTCCTTAATCTCGGCCGGAGCCATTCTGTAAGGAAAAATTGAAATGGGCTGGGTATCTTGAAGGAGATCTATTTCGAAGTTGATTTCCCTATGGGAGGAGCTCCAAGAAGATCTTCTGCATACACTTTTGGAAACTCATTTATTGTTAGGACTGACTCAAGAGTTGGGATTTCAGAGTTTGAATCCTTAACCCGAACAAGATGATACACATACCCTTTGAAAATCATATTTTTGGCCTTAAGGTAAGATATAAACTAATCTATAGGCACTGAGCTACTACCCTTCCATTCTAAGACTGGCTCGTTTGGAAACTGAAACCAAACGATCCCAGTTCTACAATCGACTGAGGCATAATAGGAATGTAACCAATCCATGCCTAGAATGATATCGAAATCTACTATTTCTAACTCTACAAGGTCTGCTGAGGTGATTTTCTAGGAAACTGTGATAGGGAAATTTTTGTATACCCGTTTGGCTATTACTAGGTCACTAACTGTTTGAGAAGGATTCTGAGAGAGTTTCTGGACTGACACCAAAGTTTAGTTCTATATAGGGAGTTACAAAAGAAATTGTAGTCCCTAGATTTACCATGACTAAACAACTAAATGAAAGACACCTAACGTACTAGTAACTACATCAGAAGAATCTTCCTGGTCAAGGCAAGGCTAGAGAGCATACAACATGTTTTGGCACTAACCACCACCTGTACCAGATGAAGCACCGTGCTGAGTTGGGTGACCTGCTGGTGCTACTAGAGCTGTAGATTGAGCCTTATTGTTGATACCTCCTTGCCCCTGCCTTGCAGAAGGGAAACCCTTCAACCTATCGCCATACTGACCACACCCAAAGCACCCTTCTTTGCCTGCAAGACACTCACCCACAAGGTTCTTACGATTCTTTGGACAAGTTGGGAAACTCCTATTACCTAAAGTACTCCCCTGATACTTAGAGTTTGATGCCCTACCTTTCTGATCTTATCGATACCTGGGGGATGGAGTACTAGCTGATAAAGGTGCTTGGGTTGTAGTCCTTTCCTGAAACTATGAGCGATTCCCACCGCCCAAATTTTGCTGTGAATATTCATAATTTCCTATTCTGAACATTTTGTTATCCTTGGCCATTTCCCTAAGCTTATCTCCCTCAACCTGTTGAGCATGAGTCATGAGTTTGTAGATATCCATATCCCCTAACAACATAGCATTCCTGCACTCGGTCATTACTAAATAGGATACTCAAAACAAGAACTTACTCATTTGTGCCCTTGGATCGGTAACCATGTGTGGAGCATACCTGGAGAGCTAGGTGAACTTCAGCCCATACTCTTGGACCAACATTGAACCATGCTTCAAGTTCATAAACTCTTGTTCCCTAGCTCCTCTCAACTCCCTTTGGAAGAACTTGTCTAGAAAAGCTCGAGTAAATCATTCACATGTTACAGGAACTGTATTCTAAGCCCTATTTTCCTTTCACTATGTGAACCGAATATGAGCTATATCCTTGAGTTGACAGGATGCTTACTCAACACTCTTAGTACCAGTCACTTGCATTAATCTAAGAATCTTCTTAACCTCATCAATTAAGTTTTGTGGGTTAACACCAACCTTCGACCCTAGAAACTCAAGTGGATTAATCAGAAAAAAGTCTCGAACCCTAGCTTCAGCTGATCCACCATTATTGTTTGCATGAACTGGAGCTTGCTAATTGTTCTGATTGGCCACACTATGAGCCAAGAGCTGGACCGCATTCTAAAATTTTGCATTCGTAATCTATGGTTCGGGACTGGAGGAACTGCATTAGCATTCAGTGTGTTAGCTTTAGCAGGAGGCATGATCTGAAATGCATAGCGATAGATTAAAAAAGAGAAGTTGAATCATACCTCACGCACGATAAGAATAGCAAAGGAAGTGAAGTTTTTCTTAAAACACTTTGTAATCTCCCCCTCATAGATGTGGCACACTTCGTACCCATGAAAGGATTCTACTTAGTGTGGATTTTAGATATCCTAAGACTCTTACTCCTAATGCTCTCATACCAAGTTTGTCAAGCCCCGAGACTACCCCCGTGATGTAACACAGGACCTAGGATCACGAGTAACCCTTAGCTAACCCTGAGTCTGGCATATCATAAGCATGGTTAAAATAACTAAGCAAAACCTGAACTATGCGGAAGCTAAAACAGTGGATATCTAAATATGGAAAAAAACCCAAATAGTATGAATATAAGTGAAATAAACTAAGAGTTTAGTGATAATTGAAACAACCACTTTACTACTGAAGCTGAATCTACTACTATGTATGAAAAGCCTCTAACTGAGTTGAGTTGCTTGGACATGCCCCCATCTAACTGTAACAAAACATGAACTAAAAATAATGACTAAAATGAAAGCATGTCTACTGTCCTCAGATTATGAGGACTCACTATTAAAGTTGTTGAATATGAATCGAGAATTGATCTAAGAGTGATATGGATGCTGAGTACCTAAACCTACATCATGAAAGGATGTAGCGCAGAGTATGTTCCAGTACTTGGAATGTACAGAGCCTGCAATATATAGATTTTAAGCTTAACAAATATATATGAGTTGAACAAATCACAACTGAGCAATGACATAATCTAAGTAAGAATATAAATACTGAAACATAACTGAAAAGCTAAGTTGAATGCAATGACCAAGTACTAATCATGAAGATAACATGCTGAATTGCATACTGATAGAAATGTTGAAAACCTGGTAAAATTCACTAAGAGTCTTACTTTGGGAGCTACTATTAACAGACATAAACCACATGAACTAAACGTAGAGTACAATGTATACGCCCCATCGAGAGGACCCCATATACCATACGAGGGTATAAAGGCATAACTGTGGCGTGATCACTAAAAATTGATGTCCAACAGAGGGGACTTCTAATTCTACGCGGGCACATAGTTTTGGAACTATAAGGGTACGCTGAACCTAGTCCAGCTCATTGCTAAGTCTACTCCCAACTGAATCCATATGAAGCAAAAATGCACTAAATACTAAATAGCACAAAATACTGACATGTTAACTGAGAATGCAACATTTATATAATGAGAACATGAAATTCGAAATCTGGATTATACTTTTCTGTATAACTGACCTAGAAAGTATAATTCATGAACTAAGAGAATTTACACAAACTAGGGTTCTTAATTTTTATACAAGGAATTAAGCAACATTTTCAAGAAAACATGTTATTTAGACTATGGATACTATAGCAACTGAAATCACATTAATTCTCCAAGATTTTTCAAACCCTAAGTCTAAACAAGCTATTTAGAGTCAAGGAACTGACTGAATTCTAGGGACCTAGTTGATGAAAGGAACCCACTAGTGAAATCCCACATACCTAGTGACGAAATCTACGAAGAATTCCTTTGGATATCTAGGCTGAAACTTGAAGAACACTGCTTTCTTGTTCTTGAAAGAAACTAGTGTCTCTTTCTCTTTTTTTCATTCTAATTTGGGTGATTTTTGGAGAATGAGGGTTATGGGTATGTCTGACTAGGTTTTTTCCTTAGACTGAGTAAAACGATGTACTTTAGGCATCAAACGACGTAGTTTAAGTGCTCCAATTCATAGGAAAAACACCAAAATGACACTAACATAAAATCTTACAAAGGCCATTCACGTTGGGACTGACGGACCATAGTTTGAAATATCGGCCGTCGACTGGGGTCGTGGATCTTGGTCTGCCAGACAGGGCTTCACTAAAAAGAGCATAATGTTTTACTCCGAGTTTGGGTTTTAGCAAAATCATTGGCGTTGGAAAGAGGATTCAATTATCTTTAATTTGATATCTAATGAGCCACCTAATTCATTATGTGCTAAAGTATATGACTGTTTGAAGTTGACCTAACAACCATTTTCCTCTAATTAGTTGTTGAGCCTCACCTACAACCAGACCTACGTTTCGTAGGTCCAACCATGGACCGTACTAGTCGAGAGTGGGTGGGATCAGAGACCATCAAACTGTAGACCCTAATGACAGAACTAACCTACAATCTATGAGTCCATCAACGGACTGTGGACAATGACTGTAAGTATCATCTTTAGATCCTGATTTTTCCTAAGTCAGGGACTGAACCATGAGACCCCACCTACGGTTTCTGGTCTGACACACGCTCCCTTGGTGGCTTCCATTGGTTATGACAAAAGATCCTAGAAAGCTATATTTTGTTCATCTTCTCTAATCAGAGGTGTTACATAAACATTATTCAACATTTTGTAAGATCAATATAAGATGAAACTAGGGTGTATTGTTACCCACAATTTTGTAATGCAGTAAATCTAATAATTGTAACTTTTATCTAGTATTTGACATGTAAAGTCGGTAAATTAGGTATCTCCTAAGTGATTGGTCATCCAAATAGGGAAATTCACCACACAACTTGGTCTCTCTACATGTGTATGGTTTACTAACCCTTATCTTTGAACCACATTAGCCCTCACAGTTTGAGTTTAGGCTATTCGATAGCGTATTATCAACACTAAAACTCTATTGTTTAACCTATTTTCGCATTCATTATTTCCTTGGTCGGACAAGTAGGAATAAAGAGGGTTGTAACATTTGCCACTATTAAAAAGCAATCAAAGAGAAGTGATCAACAATATATGCATAAATAGTATTCTAGAATCACTTAATTATTAGGTCTACATTGTTAATTACTTATAGTTCCCACAACCTCATATGTGAATTTAGCTACTCATGCTAGGGTGATCACAATTCATAATATGTTTGTTAAAATAAATCATGAACTTACAATTAAAGTAGATGAAATCAGGAATCTTAAATTGACGAACAAAAGCTATATTATAAACCAATGGTTCAAGAATTAAAATGGAGAAAGTGTTCCGAAATTAATTCTCAAAGACAAAAATATCAAATTGTCTAACTCCCAAAAATGAAAATTACAAGTAATATTTTTTGAAATCAAATCCTAAATAAATTCGAAATAAGAAATCTAGGAAAATTTGGTTTGGCAGTCTATCCTACGATTTGTTCCTATGAATTATAGAAATTCGTACGGTTCATAGGACCCTTCCGTCAAACAACATCTCCACTGATTAACTATAGGAATTTTCTATGGGTATGTTCTATGACTCGTAGAACTTGTACGACCCATCGTGACTTTCTGTCATCCAAGTACTGGAGCTGAACATTTTTTATCTTTTCCATGACTATATTCTACGGCTTGTAGAATTTCCTAGCACTTGTCATTCGGTCACATAATTTTACACTGAGCCCCATTTTCCACTGACTCAGTCCGAGACTCATTCCTACGACTCGTAAAAAAGTCTACAACTCGTAGGTTGAGTCATCAATTCTTCAACTATTTTCATCCCATTTTCTCCAAAACCTATATTCCTACAAAATAGTATCATATTTACTAACAAATGCTTAAGACAGACGCAAAACTCTAAGTTTAAAGCATTATAAGTACCATAAATATGTGGTACATCATGTGACTGCATGTTTCATGCATTGAATTTTGGAGGTTGAGCTTATAAAATTCTTAATGAAAATTTGTAGCGCGTATGGGTCAAGTGTTAAACTTAAATGGACACTCTCAACATATTTCACCTATGTGAGTGTCGAAGAGACCACTTCCTCTAAGAATTTGGCTTATTTTCATAAAAATTCATGAATTTTAGATAGTACAAGGTCGTAAAGTGTTGATTTTTACAGCTCATATTAACACCTCATTATTATGTGTAGGCAGTAATATTTTATTTCCCTTAAGCAGTCATAGTTCAAGTTTGATACCAGTACAACTCTAGAGTAATAGTTATTGTTTTACTAAATGGAGGTTCGATGCAGAGAACACCTTCATTATACATAGAAGTTTTCCTTTTGTTAATAGACTCTCTTATCTAATATTAAAATGAGTGGAGATTGTTTGTGAAAATATTTTAATATTATTTCACTATTAAAAATCTCATACTTTAAATAGGCTTAATTACCTAATCTTCTTGGTGATCAAACATTAGCAAAATTATGTTGAGAGTAATGTCATTCATTTTCTTCCAGTTGGTGGACTTTTCATGTGCAGCAATTGGCTTACTAATTGGAGGTGGTCAGCCATGACTATTATTTCTACATTCAATCTCTCTGTTGTTTCACTTTTTATTCCTCTATTATAACTTGTAATTTATGTAGCCTCTAGGACATTTATTTTCTCTAATTTCTTCCCCATTCTATTCCTACTCATTGTAAGGAAGAACGCCTTATCTATAAATAGTGATGGTCTTCATTTGTTTTGAGTACAACAAAATAGATAGTGCATAAAAGTTAGTGAAAGAGAGAGTTCTTATTAGTTGAAGGGAAATGTTCTTTTTGTAGAGCTTTGGACTCAACTCCTGTCCAGAGTTTGTGGAGTTATACTTTGTAAATTTTTATTGTTGTATCCTGGAGGGGACAAGTCAAGAGGACTATTACTAGACTGGTGAAAAGTTTTGTCGCAGTGGACTTAATTCTCCTTAAAGAAAGTGAGATATCAACGTCTTAACCTCAAGATAATTATTTTCTTCAATTTGATTTTTCAATTGTAATTTGTAATCTTGCATTTTTCACCAACACTACTAAACCATGTCCATAACCACTTAATAACTTATAATACCAAATGGTTATACCGTATAAAGAGAATGGAATAAAAGTATGAGGATGATGTAATGCTTCCTACCTTTGTAGAAACATATGTATACCTATTTTCTATACCAAACAGTCGATGCCCATGGGTTCCTCATTAAGTCCATATACCCATCATGTACCAGATAACACTATCGAAAAATGTCGTATGTGGAGCATCTTGTATTAGATAATCCTATACGAGAAACAACCTAGATGATCCTTTGTTAGGATTTATTCTATCACTTCCGCAATGTCTATCATGACTCAGGAGTACCCCATAGATGTAACATGGCGTATAGAACCCCGAAGGACTCCATACAAGCCACTTAGCTTTCATAACATAAGAAATAGAACAATAAAGAGTAAAAAAATCATTTTAAGTCCAAAACAATATTCACTACAAGAAAAAAGACATTTCCCAACAATATTTTTTGTTGCCATATATTCAATGTTGTTGCCAAAAGTACTTTTGGCAAAATATAAAAGTTGTTGAATACTGTTGCAATAAATGCCGATGGGAAAAGTTTTTGCAACAACAAAATATATTGTTGCCAAAAGATGATTTAACTTCTTGTTGCCTTGATTTGTATAGTAGTTACTTATAAAAATTTCATAACAAAATCTAATGTTACCACAAATTAAATTTTTTGCCCACAATATTAGTTGTTGAAAAAAATTGGCAAAAACCTAGTTATTAATATATTAGAAAGGCTTTTAGCAACAATAATTTTTATTGCAGTAAAACAAGTATTTTTTATACACCTTTAGCAACAACATTTTAGTAGTTGCTATATACACAATGCACATTTTTTTTAAAAAAAAAACTACACAAATATTTAAATAAAAAATTATATAAATTTGCAAAGGTTAATACATAAGAATGTTGATACACTAGATACTTACTACTTCCAAAAAACTAAATACGGCATATCTTTACTTATTGTCAAAAATATATATCTATAAACAAAGTCATTGTATTCTAATCCTACAAGTAATTTTTAAAAAATCTTCTCCCAGTAGTACTTGTACTGCATCAGTGTTGAATTATGCTTGTTCATCCTGCAAATAAAAGATAAATATATTATATTTTGATAAAGTAAGTTATAAAAATACACAAATATAAATTTAAAAAGTAGAACGGATCACATAATATCTGCGTATATGTCATAAGCTTCGTGCACCCAAAGATGGCCAGTTCTTCCTAGGCCGTATTGAACCTAATAAGAAAATACAAGTACAAGCCTCAAATAGTATCGTGCATTAACTTATTCCATAAAATTTAATTTTAAAATAGTAACTGTTACAATAGGAAGGAGAGCGTTAATGATCCAAGAAGTCGATCATCAAACTAAACTTTGAAATAACAGTTATAATTTCTAACTATTTTTCTATCAATAGATGTCACTCAAATTCTTCAATTAGCTAATAGCTATTTATCTACACAACAAATATAAACTAATATTCGGCAATATATTGTTCTTAGTGAATGAACAATAAGAGCAGTAAGTTTGTTTTCTTATGAAGTAATTAGAAAACACTAGTAAAGACATGCACTAATGGTCATGGTAACCTAAGTTTCTCGGACTCTCCAAAAATGTTGTCGCACCCATGTGAAATCCTCCAAAAATGCCCTACTTTTAAAGGATCAAACATGCACCCAATGACATTTTTAAAGAGTCCGAGCAACATAGGAGGTAACTGCTTGTATGTTATGTAATTTTTTTTTTATCAGGTAAATTTGTTTATATCATTTTCTTCAATGTAAGAGTCATTCATGCTTTTCAGATGAGACATAAGCTTAATGTGCAAAAGTGGTAGCACTGTAATCTGTAAAGTTTATTACCTCATCAAAGATAAAAAGTGAACCTGCACTATGACAAGTAGTCCTCAGCGCTTGTAAAAATGCTTTTGTCGCACTATAAATGCCACCTTCACCTTGGATTGGTTCGACAAAGAAAACACCTATTTTACCATTCTGAATTTGTCCTCTTTCTGCTTTAACATCTCCATACTCCGGAAAACAACTCCTGATATTATAGGTTCAAAAGGTTACCTGTAATGTTCTTTGCTTGTCAGAGCAACAACACCAATGGTCCTTCAGTGGAAGCAATTGGAGAAGGCAATGAACTCCACAAGAGTTTGCTTCTCATCAGGATGAAAGAATCTCTGAAACTTTGTTGAAAATTTAATTGTTGATTCATTTGCTTCTAAGGTTTGACAAGAAAACACGGCCTGCAAAAAAATTATCAACAATGTGCTTAGCAAGCTCCAGTTGTAAGAAATAATAAAACACTATGTTAGTGTTATATACAAAGGTCCTTGTATAGATGGAGGAGAAAAGATGTGCTCCTTGAAGAAATAATAATTAGTCACATACAAAGTTAAATTTAAGAAGTTGATTAAATTGATATATCAAGTTATAGACATATAAGAACAAGCACATTCAGGAATATTTTTCCTATAGAGGCCAAGAGTTCTTCGGTTGATGCATGATTAATTGATAGGAAATGTACTACTTGTGGACAATTTGATGAGAAGGAAGAGAAGAAACTGAAGGCACAAAAGACCAAGTGGAAAATATTTCATAGCATTGTGCAACCTGCGAATCTTTCGGTAAAAGTTGTTTCAAACCTTAATTATGTTCAATTAAAAGATTTTATGCAGAGGTAGAAAAGAGTATTCCTTCCTTTATTCTTTCTTATCTAACTATCAAAACAGAGTCATATCAACTTTACTCTAGCTCCACCTCTAAATGAGACCCTTCTCGCCAACATCTCCCTGAAAAATTCAAAAGTATAGAAATTTTTCCAATTACCACATCATGCCATTCAGTGGCATAAAATGAATTCATGATAAGATACTGTTGTTTCTTTTCAATATAGAATCATATATACTTTGACTATGCAAAGAACTCACATTCTAACAAGAACTAGAAAACTTGAACATAATAGAAATGAGTAAAATCCATGTCCTCATTCTCACTACTTAAGAATCCTAAACAACAAGCACCAAAGGACATGACTTAGTGGCCAATGAAGTTGGTTAAACATCATGAGGTCTTAGGTTTAAATTTCTGAGAAAAAAAACAGTAAGCGATTTCTTTTCATTTGTTCTAGTCTTAGTGGATAGAGTTCTCCAGTACCAAAATAAAATTCTCCAGTAACAACAGATTGCGGCACAGGGGCACACACCCACTCTCCTTCCATAACATATTTGATTGTCGGATAAAAATCCAATAAACTTCCATTATTGTACCTTATGTTGGCCTCTTTCCGGCATTGACATACTTTATAATTCATGAATTATATCAAAAGATTTTCTAGAAATTGCAAAGCGTCCCTGGTTAAAATCTTGGCAGGATATATCTTCCGATAATGCCAACTCCTTCAGGCACATCATAACCCATAATTTCACTATCTTTTTAACAATGTTATTGGGTTTAATAAGCGTCTCATGAAAGGTAGCCATTTTTCTTCTTTTGGTAATTTCAACAAACAATTAATGAACTCTGAGATCAATTATCTGACCTGACTCTTTCATAATATTTCAGTCTTTTCGTCCACCATCAATGGTGGATTGGAACTTCCACAACTCTCAGGTCACCAAGCACTAGTTTCCCATCACCCTTTAACATATGCATTTATAATGCCCATTTTTGTTTTAGTTCATATTGTTTTACTTGAAGGATTCAAAAATTAGCATGAATGCTTGATCTAAAATATAATCATAATTGATTGCAACAACAACTACAACATACTCAATATAATCCTACAACGTGGAGTCTAGGGTGGGTAGAATGTACACATACTTTACCTCTACCTCAGAGGCAGAGAGATTACGTTGTGTCTGAAGACCCATGAGATACTTACTATCAGAGCAAAACTAATTTACCCTTAAATCAGTATGGATTTTGAGATTCCCAGAGAATGGCACTGAAACTTATAAGACAATTTAACTTGTCACTGAAGTTCCAATCAATATTAGGGGATAAAAGTTGAAATGGATATTGACTTTACCAAATATAATCATCAATCTGATGTAGCTGGCTCCCAAACAAGATCCAATCTTTCAATCAACTCTTCCCCAAAATAAATCCAAATTTATTAGTCATTACAAACTAGGATGCCAATTTCAAAATTAGGCACTCTTTGCACAAAAAGGAAAAAGTTCAATGCATTCAAGAAACAAAACAATATTTATAGTACTAATCCATTTATCACTAATTCTGATCATTAGAACTAGAATTTACAAATACCCAAACCAAAAAAAATGACTTAAAACAAAACATATGTGTATATACACATAAACAAAAGACTTCAAATTTCAATTCTTAATTGGTCAGTTCAAAACCCCAATTAGGCATATTCAAGAAAACACAAAATAGTTTTACACTATTGATCCAAGTAACATTTTAGTACGAGATAACAAGAAGAAAATTTGGCAAACACCCAACAAAGACTTGACCAAGAATTCTCAAATAAACCAATAAAGATTAAAAATGTAACAATAATAATTCCTATCAATCATATATATATAAAAAGGACAAAAAAGATATAATATCACTTTGGATGAACTTCTAGACACGCATTGAGGACACTAAATCCTTGAATATTAAGCTCAAAATGAGTCGAAATTCCCAACTCATCGTGCACCACCATATAACACATAGCAATTAGCTACTTATAATTATAACTAGTAATACTAATCTATTTTATATTTCAAAACAATAGTAAAATATGTAGATTATGTGAGCAGTACTTATGTAAAAGGAGTTCCTACCCTTTTAATTATTGTGTTTAAAGAAGGAAAATTATCAGAAAAGAGGTTCGAAACAATTGTATATGGATCTCATTGAGTAAATTTAGGATGAATGATTCAGAAGCAAAAACACGATAATCAAAGCGAGCAAACTATAAGATAATAATAGGAACGAATTCACAAAAGATCATGAAAAGAGACTAAATCAGTAAATAGAAAACTTACTAGAGACTTCGCAAACCTAGCTTTCTCATAAGAACAATAAAGAGAAAAACCTAGCTTTAGTTTTAGGGAAAACTAACAGGGAACTTAAATTTGGGGAACTTTCACAAGTTATTTTGGCAGAAAATTAAAAAAACCGCTCTTTGTTTTGGCGAAAAACTGAAAAAGAAAATCAAAGTTTAACGCCACAATCTGCATAAGTTGTCAAATTAAGTACATCAGCAACAATAAAAAATTATTATTGCTAAATATTTTATAAAATAGAAACAAATTAATTAAATTGTTGTAATTTATTAAAACTGGGCAATTATGGTTATTGCAAAAACGTTGTTCTGAACTTTTTATATTTGAAACTGAATATATTAAAAATATAGTATAGCAACAATAGTAAAATGTTTGGCAACAACAAAAATGTTGTGTTTAAAAATTAAAATATATACCAACAATTAAATTGAGTTGTTGCAATTTATTAATATAAGGCAACAACTATATAGTTATTGCTAAAACGTTGTTGCTAAATCCCTACTCTCTTGTAGTGATTATAGAAAAGCGGAAGTCTAAACCCATGTCTCATCATAGCCATCTATTACAATCGAATGAAAATTGGGCCTAGTCCATACATTATGTCCAAAAGGAAATACAATAGAGAAACTAGAATGAAAGTAATCCGTCCTCGAACCATGAGGACTCACCAAGCTCGGTGAAATATCAAAGGCTAAGCTCTAGCCTCTAAAATGGAAACATTGTCTGTCGTACCCTACATTTGGGAAAAATATAGGAAAGAGTATGCGTTAGTACAAAAATACACTAAGTACGACAGTTATGCATAAAACATTTAAAACATGCTAAGAAGGACATTATATTCAATGACATCCAATTGATAATGTAAAACATGATATAAGAAGGTTAGAAAGCATAATTCATAACATCATTGTCAATGAAAGCTAAATCATCATTTTAAAACCTTATACACACATGAGATACTCCTTGAGTAACCTTAGTTCACTTTTAGTCATGTTGTGGGAAAATTAGCCTTAACAAACATGGAGACCATGTGAGCTAAAACATGATCCCCCGGTGTCTCCCATACCGAAAAGGGTTGTTCTACTTCCCTAAGGTAGAACCATGAACTTCTAGCTTTAGTGGATCAACTAGATAATCTAGCTTTGGGGGCACATAGTTAAGGGATAAGGAGATTGCTACTAAAAACTCGGCCTCTACTAGCGGGAGAGGTTCCATATCATGAGAATCCATCTAGAAATCCAGCCTCTACTAACGGGAGAGCTTTCATTTCAATGTCTATATTCACTCGATGCAAAGCACAATTCCCACAAAATTAGTATTTTCTTACTTATTCTTATTATACATGGAAAGACATGTCATCTTGTCAATCCAAACTAGTTCATTAGGATAGCTCTTACTCTTTGGCTCGATTAGGTGAGGACAACCTTTCAACTTAAGAATCCTTTCTATGTAAGAAAACCTTTCACATCATGCTAGTATGTGTTTACGAGAATAACCTTTCACAACACAACATAATCATATTATTTGGTGTTTTACCCTCAAAGCACCCTTAACATTCACATAGGTTTCATAAGATCATGCATAAACTCACACCTTGCACTTTGAAGGCTCAAAGCTTACTTTCAATCGACTAATCTAGAAACCATGGTTTAGATAGGTATTTTATCATAGATTCATGTGATTCTATTACTTCATGCATTAGATCATAAAAATCCTCTTTCATAATCAATAACCCACATCATGAGATCACAATTTGGAAACAACATGGGGGTTTGCATGGGTTCATAGGGGAAACATCATAAATGCATTATAAATGATCAATTCATGCATATTTAAACATAAATAAGTCATTAAGATCAATAATCAAAAGAACCCATGGTGATTGAAGAAAACCCTAGCTAATTGGGGAATTCTAGCTTTTGAAATATAGGAATTTGGGGACTCCATGAATGAAAGAGATTCATGGATGAAAACTACCATACCTGTAACGACTCGAAAAACTAGTAGGTGAGACTAGAGTCTTACAAATGTGTTGTTGAGTTTGATGTGGGATGTTATATTGTAAAATGAGTTCCCGATCTTAGGTTGAGGGGTTTAGGGGTCAAACATCAAGGTACGACTCCCCATAGACCAACCAAGAGTCCTTGAGGAGAACCCTAAAGCCTAACCCCAAGGCTGCACGAATTAGCCAAAAGCTGTCAAAAAAATGAGGACCTACGGATGACGTAGGTCCATCAATGCCCCTTGGTACCCATCCTTAGGTCAAGGCCCCAATTGTCAAGTTCCTGAACAAAACCACGGACGTGCAGTACGGGGCGTCACCCCACGGTCTGTGGGTTGGTGGGCGTAGGTCTCGCCTATAGACTGCCCAATCTCAGCTAAAGTGAGGGGCAACTTAGTATATTCCTAATTAATTAGTTATAAGTTGAGGATGGTTTATATTGATTTATTAGAGTTATTTAAGGCTTTTTAAAGTATTAAAGACTTTTTACAATTCATTATTCCCAAAACTCAAAAATTAGAAACCACCTCCTCTCCAAATGTTCTCTCCCTAGAAACCTCCATTGGAGAAGAAAAAATCAAGGTTTGGAGCTCAAGAGTTAATATTTCTCTCTCAATTTTGTGGAGTTTCCGCAATCAAGGTATGGTAGTTTTCATCTTTGGTTAGTTTCCATCCAAGGAATCCCTTCAAAAGATGATTTCAAAGTTTCCAAAATCCCCCAAAAAAATTAGGGTTTCAATCTAAGCATGGGTTCAAATTCAAAATGTTTTCAAAGGTTTATTAATGGTGAATTATGATTGAATCCATGAATTAATGTTGTTTTAAGATGGAATTTCCCCATGAACCCATGATTTCCCTAAAATACTGAAATGTGAATTGTGATTTGGGATTGATTGATTATTAAAGCATGTGAAGATATTAAGTCTATATTGATTTTGTTTATTGAATTATATCATTATTCGTGCCTAAATTGTAGTATTCTAGGTGTATTGGTGAATTGTGATTCATGGCCTTGAAGGGAAAATTATGACGGATTGATGTATAATCATGATGCTATGTATATGCTTTGTGATTTCAATGCAAGTAATGTGATCATGTCTAGAATGAAATTGTGTTATTATTAAAATGCTATTCTTAATTATACACTTATGAATGATGATGATATATGTGAAGGGTTTCTTCAATGTAATGTTCCACCTTGAATTGGTAGGCATAGGGCATCCTCTTCTTGTATAAATGAAAGTAATGCTGATTGATGTACCTTGAATTGGCAGGCTTAGGGCATCCTCTTCTTATGTAAATGAATGTGATCTTGATTGAAGTGTTGTGAATTGGTATACATAGACATGCTCTTCTTCTGTAACTAATGTATCTTGACTAAATGAACATGAATGATAGGCCAATGGCATTCCTTTCATAAATAACTAATGAGATATTCTAAGGCTTTGTCTTGAATCGATAGGCCAATGACATTCCTTTCATAATGATCCAATGAACTAAAGTAATGAAGACTCTTGAATCGATAGGCCAATGACATTTCTTTCATAAAGAGTCAATGAACTAATGAAATGATGAATCTTGAATCGATAGACTAATGGCATTCCTTTCAGAAGGATTCAATGAGCCATTCTAATAATGTATCATGAATCGATAGTCTTATGGCATTCCTTTCATGTGTGTAATGACAAACCTTGAGTCGATAGACCAATGGCATTCCACTTAAGTACTTAATGTTAATGTGAATGAACTACTCTATGGGAATTGAGGCAAAGTACTGAGTGGATATGGTAAGATGGAAGCTCTCCCCATGTTAGATTGGGTTTCAATGAACATTTTTCTTATCCCATAACTATGTGCCCACATAGGATATTAGCTAGTGGATCCACCTAAGCTAAAATGTTCCCGGTCTTACCTTATACAAGTAGACCAACCCTTATGATGTTGGATAGTACATCAGATTCCATGTTAATCTCACATGGTCTATATCGGTTAATGCTTATTCCCATCATGTGATATACGTGTTATGGTTACTTGAGAGGTTCTATGAAGTGTGGGTGGTAGTATGGGATGATATCAATGCATTGCACAAGTAGGCTTTGAGAGGGCTATGGTGTGATTCTCCAATGTCTTAATGTCTAATGAACGAATGTGCTCTTAATGAAGCTAATGAGAAAGTTGACTTAAATGCTTAATGTAATGATGCATGTTTTACTTGGATTGTATTATGAGTTACTTTCCTTGTCATGACTTATGAAATGTTTATGTTCCTATTGGATGAGTATTGTCTAAAGATGTATGAAGAATCGTAAGTTCATCTATGGTGGCCTCAAAGTGGTACTTTGTAGGAATGGTATTATGGAATGCCATTATTACATTGCACAAGTATAGCTTAGGGTTATGTTAGGTGAAGGTCCTAATGTGATGAAATGACTTGTATGTTGAATGTGATTGTATCTTATGCCTTTTATACTAAACTTCATGATGTCTCTCAAAATTGGCATATAGCATGATTTTCAACCAAAATGTCCTTTTTAAGCATGATTTTTGCATGGCTATCATACTTAGTACTTTTTTGTGTGCTAACACATATTTTTTCTATTATTCTACAAAGTGTAGGTTCCGGCAAGTGAGTTGTTTCCTTCTAGTTCAAAGGGCTTGGATTGAGTTCTTCCAAAGCTTGTGGTATGTCCTCATGGATCCGAGGACAAGAGCTTTATTGATGTTTCATGTCTTTCATTGTATTACACTCTTACTAGACTTTCTATTGTAAGGGTCGTGACCCTAGTTTTGATTGAAGATGTTTTTAGATGGCAATGTGAGACTAGTATACTTCCGCTGTTTTAAATGATATTTTCGATTGTATAGATTTAAAGAAAAGTTTTAAATTCCGCACTGTTTCTATTGTCGTATGTTATGAATGCTTTGAGGCTTGTATGAGGCTCTTCGGAGTCTTGTACACCGTGTCACGTTCGGGGTGTAGGCTCGGGTCGTGACAAACATGGTATTTGAGCACAAGAAGTTGGGATGGTTATTAGGATTGATGTCTCACAAGCCACGTCGAGTAGAGTCTTATTCATAGTGTGAAGCACACCACATTTATGAATGAGAGGCTATAAGACATTAGGAAGCTACACTTCTTTCATTACTCTTTAAGTCATGCCTTAAAGTTTTAACTTTATGAATGTCCTTTTCCTAACCCTTCTCTTTTGTTTATAGGATATGAATACAAGAAGGGAGAACACAAGAAGGATGAAATAGGAGAATGTGAATGAGGGAGTTCCTCCCTAAGGTCCCCAAGTTCCTCAAGGCAACTAAGTTCCTATTGATCCTCCGCCATGTCCAATAAAGAAGTTAGGTCGGCTCTTCTAATGATGGCTCAAGCCGTAACTACTCAAGCCCAAGCTATGACAGCCTAAGCCACTAGGGTATTGAGACTCAAGTGAACCCAAATGTGAGCACTATGGTTTCTAGGTTGAGGGATTTTGTGAGGATGAACCCTCCGGTGTTTCTAGGTTCTATGGTGGGAGAGGATCCCCAAGAGTTTGTGGATGAGGTGAATAAGGTAGTTAATTCTATGGGGGTTACTTCTATAGAAAAATCAGAACTAGTCGCTTATCAATTGAAGGATGTTGCCCAAGTTTGGTTCACTCAATAGAAGAGCAATAGGCCGATAGGAGCGGGGCCTATAGATTGGGAACTGTTCAAGAAAGCATTCTTGATAGGTTCTTTCCCCATGAGAAGAGGGAAGCTAAGGTGGAGGAGTTTATCAACCTTAGGCAAGGTAACATGAGTCTACAAGAGTATTCCTTGAAATTTACCCTATTGTCTAAGTATGCTCCATCTTTGGTATCTAATCCTAGGGATGAGATGAGTAGGTATGTGAAGGGTTTGTCCGACCTAGTTGAGGAAGAGTGTCGTACGACAATGCTCCATGATGACATGAACATTTCTAAGCTCATGGTATTTGCTCAACAAATTGAGGAGTTCAAAATTAAGAAAAAGAATAGGGAGATGAAGAGAATTAGGTCCGATGAGCAAGGTCAACAAAGGTTCAAAAAGAGAGCTTTTCACCAAGATTCTTCAAGCACTCCTAGGGTTAACAAAGAGAAAGGTAGTGGATCTCCATTTCCTAAACCTATTTGCGCCAATTGTGGAAAGAAACACCATTTTCCTAAACCTATTTGCACCAATTGTGGAAGTGCCTAGCTGGTACGAATGGGTGCTATGGTTGTGGAAAGTACGATCACCAAGTGAAAAATTTCCCTACTCTCACGGCCAAAGGAAGGGAGGCCAAGCAAGCTTCTCATAATGGTATGGTTCCTATCCCTCCAAATTATGGTTGTTTCTATGCACTCCGGTCTAAATAGGACAAAGGAGCCCTTCCAGATGAAGGCACTGGTATGTTGATAGTTCTTTGTGGTTGCGAATGTTTTATTGAGGTTCATATGTTATTTTCATGTTAGCCTTTGTATAGGTTTACTCCCAAGGAGGAGATGGTATGTTTGGATATTAAGGTTGTTGAGAGTTCCGATATCCTTTTCTCTTTCCTTCTATTTATATTTAAGCTTAAGACAAAGAGTTCCTTTTTGGCTTGTTTCATGTTTTGGAGTCATGAGTGATTACTCCTTATGATATGCATGTTCTTAATGAATTTATGTTTAATGAGAAAATGAGTTTTTATGATTTTGGTTCCTCATGTTAATGTGCATTTAGTATGAGTTGTCTATATGCTTCATGAGGTGAATTGTTGAACATGCCTAAATGTGCTTTTGAGAATTGCATAAATTGCTTTATGATGTTATGATGAGCATGATTTGAGTTGGAGAAGGTAATTCCTCCAATGAAATGAGAAACGTTGAGGTTTTCACGCCTAATGAGTTTGTAGATCTAGTTCCTACTTTCTTGTGTTGCATGGACTATGTTTGAGATGGAGTTGATGTTTCCTCCTAGTTTTGTGCATTATTTATGATGTTTCATGGATGATGGGCTCCTAGTCTTGAGTCTTTAATTCCCTAAAGTGTTTAAAGTGTCATTCGAGTATGAATGTTCCTAAAGGGGGTGGGGGGGATAATGTAACGACTCGGAAAACTAGTAGGTGAGACTAGAGCCTTACGATTGTGTTGTTGAGTTTGATATGGGATTTTATGTTGTAAAATGAGTTCCTGAGCTTAGGTTGAGGGGCTTAGGGGTTAAACGTCAAGGTACAACTCCCCAAGGAGGACCCTAAAGCCTAACCCCAAGGCTGCCCTAATTAGCCAATAGCTGTCAAAATAATGAGGACCTACGGATGGGACCTACGCCCCATAGGTCCATCCACACCAGGCCCCAATTGTCAAGTTCCTGAACCTAACCACGGACGTGCAATATGGGGTGTCACCCCACTCACGGTCCGTGGGTTGGTGGGAGTAGGTCTCACCTGTAGACTGCCCAATCTCAGCCAAAGTGAAGGGCAACTTAGTAAATTCCTAATTAATTAGTTATGAGTTGGGGACGGTTTATATTGAGTTGTTAGAGTTATTTAAGGCTTTTTAAAGTATTAAGCACCTTTTACAATTCATTATTCCCAAAACTCAAAAATTAGAAACCACCCCCTCTCCAAATATTCTCTCTCTAGAAACCTCCATTGGAGAAGAAGAAGTCAAGGTTTGGAGCTCAAGAGTTCATCTCTCTGTCCCAATTTCGTGGAGTTTCTTCAATCAAGGTATGGTAGTTTTCATCCTTGGTTAGTTTCCATCCAATGAGCCCCTTCAAAAGATGATTTCAAAGTTTTCAAAATCCCCCAAAAAAGTTAGGGTTTCAATCTAAGCATGGGTTCAAATTCAAAACGTTTCCAAAGGTTTATTAATAGTGAATTATGATTGAATCCATGAACTAGTGTTGTTTTTAGATGGAATTTCCCAATGAACCAGTGATTTCCCCAAAATACTAAATTGTGAATTGAGATTTGGGATTGATTGATTATGAAAACATGTGAAGTGATTAAGTCTATATTGATTTAGTTTATTGAATTATATCATTATTCATGCCTGACTTGTAGTATTCTAGGTGTGTTGGTGAATTGTTATTCATGGCCTTGAAGGGCAAATTATGAAGGATTGATGTATAATCATGATGCTATATATGAGCTTTGTGATTATAATGCAAGTAATGTGATCATGTCTAGAATGCAATTGTGTTATTATTGAAAGGTTATTCTCAATTATACACTTATGAATGATGATGATATATGTAAAGAGTTTCTTCAATGTAATGTACCATCTTGAATTGGTAGGCTTAGGGCATCCTATTCTTGTATAAATGAAAGGAATGATGATTGATGTACCTTGAATTGGTATGCTTAGGAAATCCTCTTCTTATTTAAATGAATGTGATCTTGATTGAAGTACCTTGAATTGGTAGGCTTAGACACCCTCTTATTGTGTAACTAATGTATCTTGACTAAATGAACATGACTCGATAGGCCAATGGCATTTCTTTCATAATAAGCCAATGAACTAATGTAATGAAGATTCTTGAATCCATAGGCTAATGACATTCCATTAATAAAGAGTTAATGAACTCATGAAATGATGAATCTTGAATCGATAGGCCAATGGCATTTCTTTCATAATAAGCTAATGAACTAATGTAATGAAGACTCTTGAATCGATAGGCCAATGACATTCCATTAATAAAGAATTAATGAACTCATGAAATGATGAATCTTGAATCGATAGGCCAATGGCATTCCTTTCGTGAGCATTCAGTAAGGTATCTTAATAATGTACCATGAATTGATAGGTTTATGGCATTCCTTTCATGTGTGTAATGATGTACCTTGAGTCGATAGGCCAATGGCATTCCTCTCAAGTACAATAATGTTAATGTGAATGAACTACTCTATGGGAATTGAGGCTAAGTACCAAGTGGATATGGTAAGATGGAAGCTTTCCCCATGTTAGGTCGGGTTTCAATGAACATATTTCTTATCCCATAACTATATGCCCACATAGGAATTAGCTGTTGGATCCACCTAAGCTAAAATGTTACCGGTCCTACCTTAGGCAAGTAAACCAACCCTTACGATGTGGGATAGTACATCGGATTCCATGTTAAGCTCACATGGTCTATGTCGGTTAATGCTTATTCCCATCATGTGAGATACGTGCTATGGTTACTTGAGAGGTTCTATGAAGTGTGGGTGCTAGTATGGGATGCTATCCATGCATTGCAGAGTAGGCTTTGAGAGGGCTATGGTGTGATTCTCCAATGTCTTAATGTCTAATGAATGAATGTGCTCTTAATGAAGCTAATGAGAAAGTTGACTTAAATGCTTAATGAAATCATGAGTGTTTTACTCTAATTGTATTATGAGTTACTTTCCTTGTCCTGACTTATGAAATGTTTTTGTTCCTTATGCATGAGTATTGTCCAATGATGAGTATGAAGAATGGTAAGTTCATCTATGGTGGCCTCAAAGTGGTACTTTGTAGGAATGGTATTAGGGGATGCCATTCTTACATTGCACGCATATAGATTAGGGTCATTATAGGTGAAGGTCCTGTGATGAAATAACATATATATTGAATGTGATTGTATCTTATGCCTTTTATACTAAACTTCATGATGTTTCTCAAAATTGGAATATAGCATAGTTTTCAACCAAAATGTCCTTTCTAAGCATGGTTTTTGCATGGCTATCATACTTAGTACATTTTTCTATTTTTCTACAAAGTAGGTTCCGTCAAGTGAGTTGTTTCCTTCTAGTTTAAAGGGCTTGGATTGAGTTCTTCCAATGCTTGTGGTATGTCCTCATGGATCCGAGGACAAGTGCTTTGTTGATGTTTCATGTCTTTCATTGTATTAGACTTTTAGTAGAGTTTCTATTATAACCCTAGTTTTAATTCAAGATATTTTTAGATGGCCATGTGAGATTAGTAGACTTTCGCTGTTTTAAATGATATTTTTGATTGTATGGATTTAATGAAAAGTTTTAAATTTTGTACTATTTCTATTGTCTTATGTTATGAATGCTATGAGGCTTGTATGAGGCTATTCAGAGTCTTGTACGCCGTGTCACGTTCGGGGTGTACGCTCGGGGTCGTGACAATACCTCAAGTCCAAATGCGCTCTTCAATGAAGAAATTGAACCCTTAGCTTGAAACACTAGGTTGAATCTTCTTCTTCTTCTTCTTCAAGTTCTAGAGAGAGAATATTTGGGAGGAGATTTGATTTATTTTGGGGAATTTGGAAGAATGAATTAAATGGGGTGAATTTGGGGGTAAAAACACTTATATAGGGGGTTCTAAATGAAGGCAAAACTACATAGTATAGGAATTAAATAATTAGGAAAAGACCCAACTACCCCTGAAACTTATTCCAGCCCTGACCCATGACTCACCACCGGCAAACCGTGGATGGACCAACGGTCTGTCCTGCACACTCGTGGTCAATGGTCAAATACTTTTGCCTTAACGAACAGCTCCTGGACCACGGGGCGTGGTCCCACTGTGGTCCATGGCTTGGAAAATTTTGGGTGGCCCTCTCCATGGTCCCACCTATGACTTGTGGCTCGACCCACGGCCCATGGTTGGGTCCTCGTGGATGGCACTTGTAACTGCTGAAATTTGGTAGAGTTCCCTCTATCGAGTTTGGGGTGTTACAATATCTCCCCCTTGGGATCATTCATCCTCGAATAAGATTCAAAGTGGTTCTAAAAGAGTAGGAGAGGAACTACTAACAACCCAATCGACGATGCAATGCATTCAAACAAGGAGGAACTATCGACTCCAATCTAGGACGTTCTCAAAACATTAAAAGAGGGGTGAACTAACTCTATCAGCCCATATGCATGCAATGTACATAAATAAGGAGGAAACATCAACTCCAAACTCAACATATTCAAATGCAACATAAGGAAGTAGGAACTACATCTAGCAACTTAATATGAATGAAAATTTCAAAATTTCTCAACACTTCTCATGTTCAAGGAGGAACTACCTTATCCAACGTAATAGCATGCTCAACACAATCTCATGGAGCACTTATGCAAGTCATTCAAAAAAGCATATCTAATGCTTGTTCAACAATCATCTCATGAAACATATAGGCAACTCATACTCAATGCACAACAACATGCGTAAAATATATCATATAAGTCATTTCTTTCAAAACTTAAGCTTTTTCATGAACATGCATAATCATAAAGAAATCATGGAAACACATAAAACACACATGACTCCCCAAACATAGAACAACACCTCAATCTAGAGTAGGAGTAGAAGGAAAAAGATGAGGATATCGGGACATCATATCGGTCTCGGCCTCCCAAGTAGCACCCTCAACTAAATGATTCCTCCATAGCACTTTTACGGAAGCAACTTCCTTGTTACTCAACTTTTTGACTTGTCGGTCTAGAATCTCAACCGACACCTCTTCATAAACAACATTCTCTCTAACCTCCAAACCCTCTAAGGAAACTATGGATGTTGGATCTCCAACACATTTCTTTGACATGGATACATAGAACACTGATGCCAACTCATTTGGCAAATCAAGCTCATATGCAACCTTACCAACACGTCTCAAAATCTTATATAGGCCTACAAAACAGGGACTAAGTTTCCCTTTCTTCCCAAACCTCAATACACCCTTCATAGGTGAGATTTTCAAATAAACCCAATAATGAACCTCAAATTCAAGATCCCTCCTTCTAACATCAGCATATGGCTTTTGTTGACTTTGGGTCGTTCTCAACCTCTCTTTAATAAGCCGAATCTTCTAAATGGCCTCATGCACCGATTTCGGACCTATGAGAGAAACTTCACCCACCTCAAACCATCCTATAAGAGACCTTCACCTCCTACCATAAAAAGCCTCAGATGGAGCCATATCGATACTCGAGTGATAACTATTGTTATAAGCAAACTCAATCAATGGAAAATGGTCATCCCAACTACCCTTAAAATCAACCACATAAGCCCTCAACATGTCTTCTAAGTCTCAATAGTACACTTCGCTTGCCCATCGGTTTGGGGATGAAAAGCCGTGCTAAGCTTAACTTTTGTACCCAGACCCTTTTGGAATGACTTCCAAAACTGTGAAGTAAATTGGGTACCTCGATTAGAAATTATGGACAAGGGTACTCCATGTAACCTTATCATCTCTCTCAAATACAACTTAGCATAATCTTTCGCCGAATAGGAAACCTTGACAAGAATGAAATGAGCGAATTTAGTCATCCGATCCACAATTACCCAAATCGAGTCATGTTGTCGCCGTGTACGTGGCAACCCTACTATAAAGTCTATATTCATATCTTCCCACTTTCAAGTAGGAATACCAATGTCTTAGGATAAACCTCCCAGTTTCTGATGCTCAACCTTCACTTGTTTACAATTAGGACACTTAGCCACAAATTCTGCAATATCTTTCTTCATCCCATTCAATCAATAGATAGCTCAAAAATTACGGTACATCTTGGTGGCTTCCGGGTGAATAGAATACCGAGAACTATGAGCTTCTGCCAAGATCTATTCTCTCAAGTCATCAACATTCGGAACACATAAACGACCCTGATATATTAGTACCCCATCTCCCCCTTGGGAGAAAGCCTCAACGAACTTTTTGAGTACCGCCTCTTTTAATTCTACCAAAATTGGATCAAAGCCTTGTTTAGCCTTCATATCCGTCACAAAAGACGATTCAGACCCATTATGAACCATGACACCACCGTTGGTGGAATCCACTAGTTGAACACCTAATCGAGCCAATTTATGAACATCTCGAACAAACTATTTATATTCATCCTCAACATGAGCAACACTACCTATTGATAGTCGACTAAGAGCATCCGCTTTCACATTGGCTTTACAAGGGTGATAGAGAATACTCATGTCATAATCCTTTAATAGTTCTAGCCACCTTATTTCGCGAAGATTTAAGTTCTTTTGACTAAACACAGATTGCAAGCTCTTGTGATCGGTAAACACATCTACATGTACTCCATACAAATAACGCCTTTAAATCTTTAAGGCAAAAACAACCACCGCTAAGTCAAGGTCATAGGTAGGATAATTCTTCTCATGGACTTTAAGTTACCTTGAAGCATAGGAAATCACCTTACCATTTTTCATAAGCACACATCCCTACCCAAATCTAGAGGCATCACAATACACCACAAAACCATCGGTATCTTCTGGTAGGTTTAACACCAGAGCGGACGAAAGTCTATCCTTCAACTCTTGAAAACTTTTCTCACAAGTTTTTGTGCATATGAATTTCACCTTCTTTTAAGTTAGAGTCGTCAAAGGAGAAGCAATGTAGGAAAACCCCTCAACAAATCTTGTATAATAACCGTCCAAACCCAAGAAGCCTATAATATCAGAAGGAGTTAGAGGTCTAGGCCAACTCTTGACCGCATCTGGCTTGATAGGATCTACCTCAATACTCTTACTTGACACAATATGCCCAAGAAAAGCTACAGACCTTAACCAAAATTTACATTTGCTAAACTTTTGCAAAAAGTTGTTGATTCTTAAGAATTTGCAACACAATCTTTAAATGGCCAATATGCTCATCCTCACTCCTCGAGTAGATCAAAATATTATCGATAAACACAATTACGAACATATCAAGGTATTGTCTAAACATCCAATTCATCAAATCCATAAATGTCGCCGGAGCATTAGTCAATCCAAATGACATTACCAAAAGCTCATAATGACCATACCAACTTTGAAAAGCTGTCTTCGGAATATCACAATCCTGCACCCTCAATTGGTGGTTACCCGAACGAAGATCGATCTTAGAGAAATAACTAGCCCCTTGAAGTTGGTCAAACAAGTCATCAATCCTTGGAAGAGGATATTTGTTCTTGATAATCACCTTGTTCAATTGTCTATAGTCGATACACATACGAGGGGAACCATCTTTCTTCCTTACAAACAAAACTGGAGAACCCAATGGAGAGATACTCGTCTGGATGAAACCCTTATCCAACAAATCCTTCAATTGATCTTTTAACTCCTTAAGTCCCACCAGAGCCATTCTATAAGGAGGAATATTGATAGGTTGCGTATTTGGGAGAATGTCAATACCCAAGTCTATTTCCCGCTTGAGAGGAATACATGGTAAATCACCGAGGAAAACTTTCAGAAACTCATTAACTATGGGGGTCGACTCAAGAGTTGGGGTTTCAAAATCTACATACCTTACCCTGACTAGATAATAAATGCAACCCTTAGAATCATCCTTAGGTATAGAATTTCCTCCCTTCCACTTAAGGATAGGTTTATTTGGAAACTGAAATCTGACCACTCGAGTCCTACAATCTATGGAAGCATAGCAAACATGCAACCAATCTATCCCAGAATGACATCAAAGTCTAACATGTTAAGCTCTACCAAGTCAACGAGAGTAATTCTATGGGATAAGGAAATGGGATACTTTCTATGGACCCTCTTAGCCACCATAGAATCACCGATAGGAGTAGAGACACAAAAAGGTTCTAACAATATATTGCAGAGCACATCAAACCTTATAGCCACATATGGTGTCACAAAACACAAAGTAGCATCGGGATCAAGCCAAACATATACATAGAGTTGAAACACCTTTAACATACCGGTAACTACATTCAGAGAACTCTCTTGGTCAGCTCGGGTTTGAAGAGCATAGAAGCGATTTTTGTTTGGAGCATTGGAATTCGAACCACTAGGAGGAGCTTGCTTGCCTTGTCTTCCCTTTGTCGCAAACATAGGTCAATCTCTCATTTTGTGACCACTCTTCCCGCAACTAAAGCAACCATCAATGCCGGCTAGGCACTTACCATCATGTTTTTTCCCACACTTGGCACAAGTAGTCCTAGCCAAAGAAGAACCCACCTCCATTACCTCCTTGTGTTTTAGTTTTAGGGTTAGAGAACCTATCCTTGTTAAACTTAGGTGGAGCATTAGAGGAACCTTTATCAGAAAACCCTTGACCAAACTTAGGACGACCATGTCCATTGAATCTAGCATGTGAGAAATTACCATCACCGGTCTTAGCCCTTTTTACCTCTCTAGAATTCTTTTTGAGTTTCTGCTCTTCAATTTGTTGTGCATGTACCATGAGACGAGAGATGTCCATGTCACCAATGAGTATGGCGGTACGACACTCTTTAACCACCATTTTGGACACACCCGACACAAACATAGTCATTCTAGCCCTTGAATCTGCAACCATTGTTGGAGCATATTTCAACAATTGAGTGAACTTTAGAGCATATTACCTCACACTCATACTTCCTTAATGAAGGTTGATGAATTCAATCTCCTTCGTTCCCTTATATCTAGGGTAAATAACCTATCAAGAAAAGCCTACTTAAACATTTCCACATCTACGGGACCCGCTCCTACCGGTCTTGTCTCTTTCCATTGGTTGTACCAAACTTGAGCAACACCTTTCAATCGATTAGCGGCCAATTTCGTCTTCTCCCCCGGAGTCACTCCCATGATAGCAAGTACCTTATAGACCCCATCGATAAACTCTTAAGGATCTTCCTCAACTTTGGAGCCATAAAATTCTGGAAGGTTCATCCTCATAAAGTCCCTCACTTTTGAAGCCGCCATACCCTCATTTTGGTTCACAAGGACAACCACCTCTCTATTGGCTTGGGCTGTCACGACTCGAGCAAACACTTGAAAAGCCAACCTACACTCCGCATTTGTAACTTGTTCGTCCAAAGGATCAACTGGAGCTTGAGGAGGAGCTTCTTGTTCCACATTCTCCCTCACATTCCTTCTAGCATAAGCTCTTCAAGTAGACATATCATGTAGAGTATCAGATAAGGATTCTGAGATAGACTTAATAGAGTTCAACTCTATGGCACGACTTTAGAGTAATGAAAGAAGTGGAGTTTCCTAATCATCTTGTAGCCTCATATTCACAAATGTGGCATGCTTCACACTAATGAAAAAGACTCTACTATACGTGGCTTATGAGACATCCAAGGACCATTCTTAATCTAGTGCTCTGATTACCAAGTTTGTCATGACCCAGGGTACCCCCTAGATGAAACATGGCGTATAGAATCCCGAAGGACTCCATACAAGCCACTTAGCTTTCATAACATAAGAAATAGAATAATAAATAATAAAACAATCATTTTAAGTCCAAAACATTTTATAGAAAAGCGGAACTCTAAACTCATGTCTCATTATAGCCATCTATTACAATCGAATGAAAATTGGGCCTAGCCCATACATCATGTCCAAAAGGAAATACAGTAGAGAATCTAGAATGAATGTAATCCGTCCTCGAACCATGAGGACTCACCAAGCTCAGGGAAGAATCAAAGTCCAAGCTCTAGCTACTAAAATGGGAACCCTGTCTGTCGGACCTACATTTGGGAAAAATATAGGCAAGAGTATGTGTTAGAAAAAAAATACACTAAGTATGATAGTGATGCATAAAAACATTTAAAACATGCTAAGGACATTTTATTCCATGACATGCAATTGACCAAGTAAAACATGATATAAGACGGTTAGAAAGCATAATTCATAACATTATGGTCAATGTAAGCTAAATCGTCATTTTAAAACCTTATACACATATGAGATACTCCTTGAGTAACCTTAGTTCACTGTTAGTCTTATTGTGGGAAAGTTAGCCTTAACTGACATAGAGACCATGTGAGCTAAAACATGATCACCCGGTGTCTTCCACACCGAAAAGGGTTGTTCTACTTGCCTAAGGTAGAACCATGAACTTCTAGCTCAAGTGGATCAAAATCTAATCAACCTATTGGGGCACATAGTTAAGGGATAAGGATATTGCTACTAGAAACCTGACCTCTACTAACGGGAGAGCTTTCATCTCATGATACTTCATCTAGAAACTCGACCTCTACTAACGAGAGAGCTTCTATCTCAATGTCAATATCCACTCGATGCTAAGCATAATTCCCATAGAATAGTTTTTTCTTAATTATTCTCATTATCCATGGAAAGACACATCATCTTGTCAATCCAAGCTAGTTCATTCGGATAGCTCTTACTCTTTGATTCAATTAGATGAGGATAGCCTTTCAACCTAAGAAACCTTTCAATGTGAGAAAGCCTTTCACATTATGCTACTATGTGTTTACGAGAATAAATTTTCACATAACAACATAATACATCATCATTTGGCACTTTACTCTCAAAGCGCCCTTAACATTCACATAGGTTTCATAAGATCATGCATAAACTCACACCTTGCCCTTTCATGGCTCAAAGCTTGCATTCTATCCATAAATCTAGAAATTATGGTTTAGATAGGGATTTTTATCATAGATTCATGTGATTATATTACTTCATGCTTTAGATCATAAAACTCCTCTTTCTTACTTAACAACCCATATTATGAGATCACAATTTGGAAACAGCATGGGGGTTTGCATGGATTCATAGGGGGGAAACATCATAAAAGCATTGTAAATCATCAATTCATTCACATTTAAACATAATTAAGTCAGTAAGATCAATAATCAAAAGAACCCATGGTGATTGAAGAAAACCCTAGGTGATTGGGGAATTTTACCTTTTGAAATAGAGGAATTTAGGGACTACATGAATGAAAGAGATTCATGGATGAAAACTACCGTACCTCAAGTCCAAATTCTAGCCTTCAATGAAGAAATTGAATCCTTAGCTTGAAACCCTAGGTTGAATCTTCTTCTTCTTCTTCTTCTTCCACTTCTACAGAGAGAATATTTGGGAGGAGATTTGATTTCTATTGGGGAATTTGGAAGAATGAATTAAATGGGGTGAATTTGGGGGTAAACTGACTTATATAAGGGTTCTAAATGACGGAAAAATGACATAGTATAGGAATTACTTAATTAGGAAAAGACCCAACTACCCTTGAAACTTATCTGTCAGCCCTGACCCATGACTCACCACCGACAGACTGTGGATGGACCAACGGTCCCTCCTGCACACTCTTGGTCCATTGTCAGAGACATTTGCCTTGACCAACGGTTGCTGGACCACGGGCCTGGTCCCACCTACGGTCAGTAGGTCCCACCGTGGTCCATGGCTTGGAAAATTTTGGGTGGCCCTCTCCATGGGCCCACCTACGGCTCGTGGCTCGACCCATGGCCCGTGGTTGGGTCCTCGTGGATGGTACCTGTAACTGCTGAAATTTGGGTGTTACAATGTCAATAGGTATGGATATAGTGCCAACATTACAAATCCTTTTCCTTATTCCATCCCCAGGACATGCAATGACGAATAATTTTTTAAATATTTAATAATAAGAGTAAGAAAGTAAAATAGTAATAGAAAAAGATTTCATAATCAAGCCTTCAATAGAAAATTATTTTATCAACATCAAGTGTGAAACACACGCACCTAACAAATGTTATTACTAAAATTCTAGCTTGCATAGTCATATATTTCCAAATTAAGAAAAAAAACCTCAAACTATCCATCACATTACAATAATATCCATATAAATGCTCATCATCACATTTATGTGTGACACATATTATCATACCCAAATACCTCGGGACCCAACCAACTATCCAACAAAGTCTAAACGTATCTTCCGACACTAACATAAATTTTGGAATATGATTCGTGCTCATTAACATGAAATGTTGACTTTAGTCATACTTCTCAACTTTTAAATCTTCAAAACATAAATAAACTCACCCAATACCTGTCTAATTACCTCACGAAATATGTCACCCATCCCCTAGATCACAAATACTATAAAGAAGCTACATGAATATTTAGAATACGTAGAAATCATGAAAAGATTATGAGAGTCATTACATCATCCACTATTAAAACCTCGAACTTAAAGAGAGAGGATGTCACTGAACTGCTGAAAAGTTAGCGATATCCACTCTGCATATGTAGCCCGATATCTCAAGGACCTCCCTCTACCAAACGATATCTCAATTACATTTTCACTAAAGCTATATTTTTAGACCTCATTATTGGAATCTTCCTAACAAAAATTGACACCAACTCCTATTGAAAAGCAAGATTCTAATCCAATAGTACCAAGTCCCATTGACTCACATGATAACATCACAGTTATATTTCTTTGACATAGAGAGATGAATAACATGATGTACAACTATAACACCCATAGGTAAGATAACTTATAGGGCACCTCCCCAATACATCATATAATCTTTAACAGACCAATAAACTTCAGGCTAAGTTGTCCTTTCTTCCAATTCATGACAACCTTCATCGGAGGCACCTTCAACAATAACTTTTCTCCAACCATGAACTCTCTAATTTATGTAGCTCTTTTTCCTACTCTAAGTGGTAAGAATTTCTTCCTAATAATCTTCACCTTGTCCAAAGAATCCCTCAATAGTTCAACACCCTATGGTCTAACGAAAAATTATCAAACCACACTATAAAATACCTACACCTCCTATCATACAAGTCCTCAAATGTAGCCATTAGAATATTAGAGTGATGATTATTGTTGTAATTGAATCTCATAGGGGAAAAAACTAGTCTCCATGACTTCAAAAATTAAGAACACATGTTCCACGCATATCTTCTAATACCTTCTGAGGATGAAAGGATATATTGAACTACACTTAGGTATCTAACTTTTGATTCATAGACCTCTAGAACAATGATATAAAAAGAATATCGTAGTCTAAAATGATAGAAATAGGCATTTCGTGCAAATGAACAATCTCTTGGATATAAATCCTTGCAAATCGCTCTGAATTTTAGGCACTCTTATTGATCAAACTCTAATACCACTTGTCAAATATTTGGTGAGCACAAACAGTTACTCATAACTTGAAATTTACCACTGAAAAGTAAATATCCTCTTCGGTGTTATAACTCTTATGTATGTACAATATTTTGTTGCACTCATACTCTAGCACTCTTTGTGTTTCTCTATCTTATTTCTCACCTGATCACTAACTTCTTATTTTTTTTACTTTCTTACTTTAAAAAAATTACTCTCTTACTTAAAAATCAAATGAACACCTCTATTTATAGATGGTGATGGAAGGATCTAGTAGAAGATATTTATTACTCTGGTATATAATGTTCGTCCAACTACTTAGTTCTAAAACTATCATTTCTAATATTTCTAGACTTTTCTCTCAAAAGAACTCATTCTAGAGATCTTTTTTTTTTTTTAATTCTCTTCAACTTTTACATATTCCAGGTGTTTGTTTGAAACGTATTCGATATTAAGTTGGCGATGACTTTTCAACTATCAATATTGAACATGTTATCTCCTGTATTCAAGTTAGGAAAAACAGAAACAGACAGAAACTGAATAATCTGAGTCCATAGGACCCAATGTGTTTTCTTAAGAAATTTAATCCCCTCAAGTATCTGAGGTTGCAGATTAATTCCTCCCAAGATAAGACAGATAAACTATTAAAGAAGTATCGGTACCTCAAACTTCACTAATTTCATCAAACTCAAGAACAACAACAAGGGCACACACATACTCAGTCTATCGACAATTTGATTTGTAAGAAAGTGTATGCAGAAGAGATAAAAAATTTCATTGTTGAAAATCGAGAAAAGACTCTCTATTTATAGACAATTTCAGCAAGGAACGCGTCTGTTCGGACTACGGTGTGAACACATCTGTTCAGACATGTATTTCTAGAATGTTGTATCTTTTGGGAAAAATAATGTCTGTTTGGAAGGAACATGTCCCTTCAGAATGACTTTATCGTTATGCGTGAATTTTCAAATAATTCTGTTACGCAAATTAATTATGTTAATTAATTAACATTCTGAATTAATTTATAAGAGAAAAGAAATTAATTACT
The DNA here is from genome assembly GCA_035578085.1 of Solanum pinnatisectum. Taxonomy (NCBI): domain Eukaryota; kingdom Viridiplantae; phylum Streptophyta; class Magnoliopsida; order Solanales; family Solanaceae; genus Solanum; species Solanum pinnatisectum. The sequence continues at coordinate 10,950,356 of CM069078.1, read as the reverse complement.
GAGATTGATTAAATAAATTTTATCAAAAAATATTATCAATCAATTGCTAAATCCAAGTCCGAGTCCGAGTCCAAAGTCGAAGCCGAAGCCGAGGCCGAGGTCGAGAGAGCGACGATGATGACGGTGCGAGAGGGCACTTTCTTCTTAACCCTTTAAGAGTTAAAGGAAGTGCTTCCTAATATAAGGATAACATTTTTATTTTCTTCTACCAATATGAGAGAAATGACTTTTCATTTTCAAAGACTTTCCATTTGAAATGACTTTTCATTTTTCCTCCAAATTGGTTCCCCCATATTTCCCAATTTCTCACTCTTATTTCCCATTCACACCTTGCTATAAAACCCAACAAAACATATAAAAATGAATGAAGAAACCAATTATTACTCGTATAGCCCATTAATTTTTCAACCCTTTTTCTCTCTCACATCATTAGCTGTATCAACAACCATTCTTATAATTTTAAGACATGATTTGTTTTACTAGAGCTGAAATCATGAGCATGCTGCTTAAACTGTAAATGTATTCTATTTATTATTGACATAAGGTTGAGAAACATGAAGACCCAAGTAGAAAATACCATGGGAGGCCATAGAAGGAGCTCGGAGCTCAAGTTTGAAGTTTGGATTTTTGTAAATTAGCTGCTTTTTTAGTTGGTGATATCTCAAAAGATCGAAAGTGTTAAGAGATATTGTATATAAAATTTGGGGTTACTTTTAAGGAAATTGAGATGCTTCAATATTGAGATTCATTTCTAGGAAACCGTTGAAGAGCTCAGAGCTCAAGTTTGGAATTCTAATTTCCGCAAATGAGCTTTGTTTTGAGGGGGTGACATATCAAATGATAAGAAATATTGAGATGAGTTCATTTCTAAAGTCTGCTGATATTTTAGTGAGATTTTTTGTGCATTTAGACTTAAATTTAGTCTCGGGAATCCATTGAAGGAGCTAGAGCTCATGTTCAAAATTTAGGTTCCCATAAACAAACTCCTATGTGATATCTCAAAAAATAAAAATGTCTAGAGGACTTATATATCAAAATTTTGGGGCTATTTTGGTGAGAGTAGAGGTGTTTTGGGGTTAAAATTGAGTCTTCCTCGTTGTAAAAAATGGCGACATCTGAAGATATAATAATATATAATAATATATTAGACTGTATAGATAACGTACAAAAGTTTATATACATTGTTATATGTCTTATATAATTTTGAAAAATGAAAAAAAAATAAAGAGGGTTTTGTAGTGGTTCGATGAAGAAAATAACATTGAAAAATATTGGCTAGATTAAATTCAATATAAACATATATTAGGTTAAGTATGAAATTATAGGCTATGCAGAATGTAAACTGTGTTTTTTGTATGTTCGTTTTTGTGAGAACTCGGGGAGGACTTGGTATGGTAGTAAAAATTTTAATTCGACAAAAATTCCAGTTTGTAGAAACACAATATTATTATCACATAAAATTAATTTGATATTGTTTTGTATTTTATAAATAAGATTTCAATATTTTGTCGTATCATAAATTTGTTATCATAGTTTTTTTCTTATTTTCATATACGCATATAATAAATTTGTAATCATAACTTGCTCGATTCACATATACACACATGATAGAGAATTACGATTTAGGACTTTCAAAAAACATCTCAAGTATAGCATACTAACACCTCAGATATGAATAAATATTCAAAATAAAGTACATAAAAATTCATTCGTTAATTAATTACACAAAAAAGTCATTTTCACAATAGTCAATATTTCAATGTTTAAATAATTAGTTTTGTACTAATACTAGTTTATATATTTATTTTATATATTTATTTTATATATTTATTACTATTATAACGATATACATAAATTGAATATGTACCTATACATTTTGTTATGACATTTGATATATTGACTTTTTTTTTAGAATATAGAGTATTGTATCAAATATCTATTTTATTAAAAATACATATCAAATACTATAAGATTGAAATCGAGGTATCAAAAGTTTCAATTTCAATATAAAGTTCTGTATGTACCCAAGAACTTCAGAATTTTGAATTAAGGGTGACATTTAGGTTTTAAAATTAAACGGTCGTGACACAAGTTATTTTAATTGAGTGTAGGTGACGATTATGTAATTAAGGTTTAAGGATTTATGAGGCATGTGTGGGAGTTCCCCTCAAGTTTTAAGTTAACAGTTTGGTCCATTATATTAAATGAGGGGTAAAAGAGTAAAATACTAAAACCTAATTTAACCAAAAGTGGTGGGAACAAAAAATGAAGAGAAACCACCCAAAATTGGAAACAAAAGATGTGAATGAACCGCCGGTAGCCCCATTTTCTTCTTCATCTTGTTCATTTTTGCTCTCTTCCTGTTCTCTTCATCTTTTTCTTCTTCTTCTTCTTCTTTTTCGTTCTTTATTGCTAAAAAGATTGTTTTGGTGCTCACCATTGTTTTCCTAGGCTAATATTCTTTGTACTTCTTCTTCTTGAATCAAATTTAGCTAATTAGTGGACTATATTTTGTTCTATCTCAATTGACATTACTTTAGAAGTGATTGTGTTCACACACCACTTTGTTTGGTAAGTAAAATTTATAGTTCTTGGATTTATTTATCATGTGGGTATGCTTGCAGTTTTTTGAATAATTTACATGCGCATTTCAAATAGATGGCTATATCTTGTTCAACAGTTGACTCATGTTGAATTAGTCCGATATTGGAACATATGATAGTATTATGTTGCAATATAAAAGTCATATATTGCAACATATGTCCTTCATGTCGCAACAGACTAGTCATATATTGCACTAGATGACTTTCCTCTTGCAACATATTATTTATTTGTTGCAACAAAATAGCCATATATTGCAACATATGATTTATTAGTCACAACAAAATAGTAATATGTTGCAACTTATAACTTACACATGTTGCAACATATGATCGCAATAGAATAGTCATATGTTGAAACATATGACTTAAATGTTGCGACATGTAAATCAGATGTTGAACCAAATGACTTACATCTCGTAACATATGACTTATATGTTGCAACATATGATTTATCTATCGCAGTAAAATAGTAATATGTTCCAACATAAAACTTATACATTTTTTGAGATATAACTTACACATGTGGCAACATATGATTTATCTGTGGTAAAAGAAAATTCATATGTTGCAACATATGGATTACACATGTTGGAACATATGACTAACATGTTGAAACATAATGATCACATGTTGCACTAGATGACTTACCTCTTGCAACATGTGGTTTATTTCTCGTAACACAATAGACATATGTAGCAGCAGAATGGTCATATGTTGGAACATATGACTTACATGTTGAAACAGAATAGTCATATTTTGCACCATATGCCTTGCACATGTTGCAACATGTGATTTATTTGTCGTAACATAATAGACATATGTAGCAACATATGACTTATATGTCACAAACAAATAGTCAAAAGTTGGAACAGATGACTTACATATTGCAACATATGACTTACGCCACACAATATATAACTTATATGTCGCAACTTAATAGTCATATGTTGCCACATAAGACTCATATATTGCAACATATGCTGAAGTTATATTCTATCATTAGTACTAACTATTTTTTGAATTAATTTCTTCAGGTATAATAAATGGAGGGATTACTCATAGAGGTTGATTGTTTTGGTGAATGGATCGAGAAGAAAAATTAATATATTTGATATTGGAAGGATAGTATCACTAAATAGTCCGTAGGGATGACTGTCGAAAGAAATGTTTTTTATGATGATTTTTGGAATTTAATCATCCATCATTGTCGACTCAATTTTCAACTGAAAGATCCTTTCATCAGTTGCATTTTCAACATTTTTCATAATGAGAAGGTCCTACCTTTTAAAATAACTAATCAACCGAGTTTGCTTGTTTATTTGGGAGAAGAAGTGATGCCTTTGTTAAGAGCCTATCTGGTTGAAAATCCTATTGAGAAGAATCAGAAGCTAGAAGAAGACCAGCAAGATATGTTAAATGATGAATTTGATGTTGTGGACATGAATAATCACCATGATGAATTTAGAGAAGATGAAATGTCGGACATTGGGGAGGACCAAACTCCTCCTACACCTATTATTGGGGGTAATAATCAAACTTCTTCTCAATCATGATGGGTTAGCAATGTTGAAGTTCATGAAACTGATTTTTATAAGGGAATGACATTCAAGAACAAGGAAGAACTAGTAACTTCATTGAAAATTTCTTGCTTGAAAAGAGATTTTAGATTGACAAAGATGATCAATTCTCGTAATGTGTATTCTCTTAAATATTAACATCCAGAGTGCAAGTGGTGGTCGAGGGCTGCAAAATTTATAAGTAGAAACAAATTTGTCATTAGAATCTACAAAAAGTACCATACAAGTGGTTTAGAGCATCTAATAAGCCATAATATGCATGCCATGGCAAAAGTCATAGGTAAATACTTTGAAAATAGGTTTCCCAATAGTAAAGGTCCATCCACAATAGACAATTAAAGTTAACTCCACAAAGTATTGGGTTGTAAGGTAAGTTATTGAATGATTTATAGGGTATAGAGCATGCTAAGTGTTCGGTTAGGGGAACACATGAGCATGGATTATGCAGTGCTTAATGCGTACAGTTAAATGCTTGAAATTGTAAATCCAGGAAGCAAGACTTCATTGTCTCTTCATGAAAATGAGAGGTTCAAGTACTTTTTGTATCACAAGCCACTTGGATGATTAGTTTTCAATAATTGAGAAAAGTAATAGTCGTTGATTGGACATTCTTGAGGAGCAAGTATGAAAGAGTTTTGTTATCGGTGGGGGCACAAGATGCTCAGAATCATATATTTGCAGTGGCTTTTTGTGTTGTGGACAAGGAATGTGAAGCCTCATATAAATATCTTTTTTGAATAGATGAGAAGCTAATGAGATGATGTTGATTAGTTTTGCATTATTTCTGATAGTCATCAAAGTATTCGGAAGATGGTTTCAACTATCTACCCTACATATCATTATGGTAGTAGCATGAGACACCTTGAGGAAAATATTCGAAATAATATTACAATTCAAAGGTAGTATCCCATTTTTTATAAAGTAGCAAAGGCGTACAATAGATGTGAGTTCAATAACCATTTCAATCAAATAAGAGATTTGGTACCAAAGACACCTGAAGCTCTTGAACATATTGGATTTCACACATGGAGCAGGGCATTTTGTCCATGAAATAGGTACATTATCATCTATACCATCTTTTTTGAGTTTATTGTAATTTTATATTTTATTGATTGATTTTTTTTGTGTATATGTAACATTATGACGTCAAACATTTCAGAGTCGGTGAATGCTATGTTTGATGCTGATAGAAAATTTCTCATTGTTGCTCTATTTGATGAAATAAATAAGAGATTTGTCATTTTATTTCATCAAAGTCGTATGGAGAAGGTGAACTCTGCAAATAGGTTTGTTCATTCAATTGAAAAAGATATATCAATGTATGTTAACTTGGGCAACACGTTGTTGGCTCATAAAATTGCTAACTACAAGTTCAGTATCATTGGTCATTATGATGTTGCTACCGTGGATCTACAAAGAAGAATTTGTACTTATAGAATTTTTAACTTAGACAAAAATACCTTTTCGACATGCCATGGCAGCGCTTCGTGCCCAATATGGTGCACGATTTGGAAATCAGTTTTATGAGTTCTCATCTCCATATTATTCATTGGAAAAAATACATAATTGCATATTGTGAGGAAATGCACCCAGTTCTACCAGAAGATTCGTGGATTGTCCCTTTGAATATCTTAGAGAGAGAAATACATCCTCCATATGTTGAGCCAAGCAAACCTAGAAGAAGGAAATATAAGAGACGACATGGAGTTGGTGAATCATTTCCAATAAGAAAAAATAAGTGTTGCGTCTGTAAGGCCTTTGGCCACAAAAAAACTACATGCCTAAATGGAAATGATCGATAATTATGGTTAAATTTTAATGAATGTTATTTTTTATTTGAGGATGTATCTTATATTAATTTGAATCAACTTATGTTATTCATGTAAAATATATGATTTATTTTGAACGGTTGCATCATTAAAACATAATTATACAACTGTTACAACATATGTCAATTATGTGTTACTACTTACAATAGAATATTAGATTTGTTCCAACATATGTTAGTTATGTGTTATTTCCTACAACATAATTGTGCATTTGTTCCAACATATGTCAATTATATATTAGATCTTACAATAGAATATTGAATATGTTCCAATATATGTCAATTATGTGTTACAACTTACAACATAATTGCACATCTGTTCCAACTAAATAGGCATCTGTTGCAACATCTATCTATTTTATAGATATTTTGACTAATTAATAATTACGTGTTAAGTGTGAATAATTAATCATTTACACTTTCATTGGAACAACATTTTTTTTTAAAAGGATATGATTAAAGGAACATAATTACAACTCTTCATATTCTTCCCCATTTAAATAAAAGGGCCGTCACATTTGAAAACAATTAAAACTCAAAATTTTGCAAGTTCTTCACAATCCTTTTAAGAGAAAAACGTTTGTTGGGAAGGAAGAGGAAATTTTCATAATTTGAGTAAGAGTAAAAAATGACAAGTATGATTAAAAATTATAATTTATAAACTACATTGCATCCCTTTCGAGGTGTCTACATATTAATATCGTTGAAAGGATTGCTTCCGACTCCTTTAAAGATTTAATGAATGTTAAATTAAGATATGTATATAAATGAATTTTTGCCTCTCTTTAAATTTTATTCCCTAACTGTTTGATTTGATTTCTCCGTTCCTGGGTCATTAATCAACTCGGTAATGAACCTTCTGCATATTAGAAGGTATCGTTGGTCGACTTTCTGATTTTAGATGGCTAGTGAAGTGTTGGTTATTTGAAAAATCTACTTCTTTCCTTGATTTTTGCACAACATCTAGGAATTTAGAAGCCTTATACAGAAAAGGTGAGGTACTTTTTAATGTTTTTAATATGTATTCACATTTTTATCAATGTATTCTTCCTTTTAAATGTGTTTCTTTCTTTTGTAGTATAAGTTTTCAACAAAAAAAAAAAAAATACAAATGCAGTGGAAATGATTAATCAAGTAGCATACGGAGGCCTCATTGGTGCATCCTATGCGCTTGCCGTAATTTCAATCTTCAAGGGCGGTAAATCCATTCAAGGAGGCTTAATGTTTATTGCCAACATGAAACAAACAAAGCCATATAAAACCAGGACATGTAGACATAATTTATGACAAGTCGTACGTAGAATGTGGGTGCCAAAGCATTATGTTTAGAGACAAAGACCCATTAGTTGTACTGTTCATCAACATGAGCAAAAACTTCACAACAAAGGCTGGCCCAAGGAAAGTGAGGATGAAGATGATATTCATTGTGAATTATATAGCTGTGGTTTAGAACTAGATTATGTAGTTAGATTTTTGTGTCATACACCTGTTGGACAATGAACATATTCGATCAGTTTTGTTATGTAGTTAAATTTTGTAGAACTGGATTTAGATGTAGTTAAATGTTTGACGATGAAGTTTGTTTTGCTTGGCATATTAATCTATGTATATTTTGTTGTTCTGTTAATTTTTCCTATTCCATCAGTTCTGTTAATTTTTCCGTATTATATAGTTGTTTGGCATCGGTGGCATCCTATGTATATATTGTTGGTCATATTCTCACATAAGTGACAAAAGTCTCAACATATTGCTCAATGTGTTGGTCCATATGCTCAATTTTGAAACATATGACTTACATGTTGCAACATATCGTCTAATGTAACATTTTAAATTATTGTCTAATGTAATATATTATGGTCTAATGTATCATTTTTAATTACTAAATTATGGTCTAAGGTAATAGCCTTCATCAAGTTTATCAATTACTTAATACCTATAGTATTATATCATTAATTCATCATGTAGTGACTAAGCAATTCAATGTGATTGTGATATAACATAATAGGTAATCATTATAAATAGTGATATAACATGTTTATTTACTCAATTATGGTATAATGTAATATTTTTAATTACTAAATTACTTAATTTATCAATTAATATATCAATCTAGTTTGTATCTATGTCAACATATTACAATTATGTTGGACAATATGGTCAATTTTGTGTTGAAATAACTACATATAGGTTATGTTGCAACATATGAATCCTCTTGCATGTGGTTTTTTATATTAATTTAATTAAACAGTAACTTAATAAAACATGTAACATTAGTATATAGTGTTATAACATGTCTAATTACTAAATTACAGTCTATTGTAACAAGCTTAATCAAATTTCTCAATTATTCAATAAATATATTATTATACACCTAGTTCATCATGTAATGACTACAATATACTTCTTTTACTATCGAATTTTCAAATTTAGAAAAAAATAACTCGAGAGTCATAGATATATAATACGTGCAATAAGAAATTAACCCCTTTTTGCTAAGATAAAGGGAAGAAAAATAATTATTTCATCTTAGCTAGATGGATATATTTTGTCAAGTAAGAAAAAGAAAAATAAAGAAAAAACTTACCTGATACTTTTGATGCAACCACAAAAGAAACGAAGGCAACTAAATAATTAATATCCAATAACTAGGAAAATTTGGAAAAAAAAAATTCAAGAAATGAAAACTAGGAGTAATATCAAGCAATCAAAGGATTAGTTTTTAGTACATGTTTGTATCTAACAATATTTTCAAGGTATCAAATATTATTTCTCACCATCTCCGTAAAATTAGGATAATGATAATCTTTTGTACAGGAAATCAATTTTTTTTTTTTTTTAAAATGAAATTGTTCTTTTAGCTAAATCATAATTAATTTCTTTACATAATATATCAATATTATTATACCCCAAAGAAAAATTCTACTTCAAGAAAAAGTTAAACAGAAAGTAATAGTTACTTTTTCTCTCAATATTATGGATATATCTTTTCATATACAATATAAGCCTTTTATAAAACTCAATTAACTTCGAAAGCCAAGTCTACTATAGTGCATGTGGGCAATGGACATACACTACATATTTTGTTTACAATACTTCACTTATTATTAATCTTTTCTTTTATCACTTATTACTGATCTTTTCTTTTGAAGAGGTAAACTGCATAAATTAATAGTAATATATTTTTTAAAAATTATGATTATCTTATTATTTAAAAGTTAAAGATGTTACAATTGATTTGCATCTTATAATAGCTTTTATATCATAACATTATTTATAGTTATAAAATCATGCTAGGATTTCTATTTCTATGAATTTCTTTAATTATATTTGTAATTATCTTAATTATTTTAAACTATTAATATATTTTTACAATTTTATGTTGTTATATTATTCTATTATATTATAAATTAAAATTTTAAAGCTTTTCAAGCCTCTGGTGTTCATCGGTCGGTTTTGGGTCGATTATTGATCAAAACTAAAACCAAATCAATTTAATTATTTTTAAATTATCAAATCCGAATTAAACAAAATACACAATAATTTATCGGTTTGATTGTTATCAATTTCAGTTTGGTTTGGTTCAGTTATTAATCATACACAAAATCTGGAAAAAAAAAATGTTTTTTCAAAAGAGGAAGAAAAAGAAAACAGTTCATTCAAAACGAAAAATAATTAGAACGACTAACATTACATAACTTCCCTTCACTGAATTTATTGTGAATAAAGCTTCAAAATTCACCATTTTGTCCTAGAAGCAAGAGACAATGACATTCCTAGTCCTACCAAAAATTGCGATTGATACTCACATACATGAGATAAATAAGATAAATATTTTCGTCTTGAACGTTTTTACTTTCATAAATAAATTATACATAAAATTTGTTGAAAACATATAGAAGATATTTAAAATTGTTTATAAAAATAATATATTATAATAATCAAATATATGTATATAATTTATCGATCGGTTCAGTTATTTCTTCAATATTTTTTGAACAAAACAAAAATCAAACTATACTAACGATTTTTTAAAATCTAAAATCAAAATCAAATCCAAATAAAATCATTTTATTTAATTGATTTGGTTTGATTTTTCAATTTGAATCGATTTTTATCCCAATCTTAAATATCCGTACCCCCTACCTCTAACTTACGCTTTACTCTGGGCTTTAGACAAAACACCTCATTTGACGCTTCTCATTTTAAAACACTCATATTATCTGGTTCAAATTCTCATGTGGGAGGTGAGATTTCTGAAATTATTATTGTCCACACAATTTTAAAATGCCAAGTAGGACAATCTAAGATGAATCATCCACGTGTCGCAAATCTCAACCTACCATCAACTTCATATACATGTCAGTACAAAACCTCTGTTAATTTGTAAGAAAGAAAAAAAAATGGCAGCAAAATCACCAGTTTTACACTGCACATCATGTTCTTGGGAATTTGGATCCAGCTTCAGTAGTGGGCTTCCTATAAAGGGTCTTAATTTTCAGTTAAAAAGTAGAAGAATCAAAGCTGGACATGATGTTTGTTTGGTTGTATCTGCTACTGGTAAAAATTCTGAACGGAGCAATGTGTCTGGTGTTGTTAATGGGAGCAGATTTTACCTCAATTTCACTGGATTTCCTTTCCCTCTTGGCCCTTTCCTCAATAGACAAACCATTAGAACTGAGGTAAATTAGATTCGTTTTAACTGTTTCCTTTGGTATCATTTTAGATAGCCGTAATACATAAACATGTCTTTTAACTTGGTGTCATCTGGTGTCTATGCCATGTAAACATATGTAAAATTGAACAAGTACACATATATGTATGTAGGATGCATTTGTCCACTTGTTCAACTTTGTACATGTTTAAATGTCTATGTGTATACATTCAAAGTTGAAGAACATAGTTGTTGGTTTAAGGTCAAATTAAAAGGCAGATTTTTGTATTATGCATTTTAGTTATCTTTGTTGATAATATAATTCGGCAAATAAAAGTGTGTTCCTTATAACAGTTCAAATTCTAGATGAAATGGTTACACACTTATTAGAGTAGGCGAAGGTTCTAGGATCGAATCTAACCACCGCCATTATCAAAAATAATTACCTCATGCTTGACCAATCACGTGGAGATGAGACTTGAACTCAGGATCATGTTGTGAATATATACCACCAGATTAAAAAGCTTAAGCTGTTGTGCTTATGTTGTGTTTTTTTTTTCGTTTTCCACATGGTGTCTAGTACCCATATTGGAGCCCGACTAAATCCGAATTCATGCCGAGGAGTCCCACATTGGGAGATAAAGCGCTCCCTAACAAATGCGATTCCGTACCCAAAGAAACTCGAATCCGAGACCTCTTGGTTAAGGATGAAGGAGTACTTACTACTCCTGCACAACCCTTGTTGGTGTGCTTCTGTTATGTTAAATCTGCAACAATGAAGATGGTAATTAAGTCTTGAATTTATTTAAACATTATTTATGAGTAAGAAACTTTAATATCCTGAACAGCAGCAACAATATATATACCCAGTGTAATCCCAAAAAGTGGGGTCTATGGAGGAGTAAAGTATATATATGCATACCTTACCACTACCTTGGACTTTGGAATCTTACTAACTAGAAGTCTAGAACCATTTTAACAAGAAACATTTTCTTGCTTTTTGAATTGTTAGCCTGTAATTTGGGTAATAGTTAGATATAGCTCAATGTTATATGTAACTAGAATTTAGAGAGAGAGAGCGCTCCTGTTTTTTGCTACTAACAGTATTATATGATTAGTATCTCAGGCTGTGAAAGACACCATATGGTTATTTGAGCAAGAACAAGCACTCGGATTCAGCAGTGTTTCAACAAACATCAGAATGACCGTCATCAAACTTAAATCTGGTGAATTGTGGGTTCATGCTCCAATTGCTCCAACCAAAGAGTGTATTCAGGTAACTCAGAAGACATCATTGATAGCTATTATGTTTTCATTAAATAATATTGGATCCATTCGGATTTCCTATGTATTTTCTTAGTATATAAATGAGCTTAAATGGAGCAACAAAGACAAGTAAGATCAATTCATATGCCCAACCCCAATTTGCTCGGGATCGAGGCTTAGTTATTGCTTATTTCAAGGATTAAAATGATTATGAGGGTGTTTTGTTTAAGTAGTGCCTACTATTAGTAACACTTGGCTGTACTCATGCGCTTATTATTTAAATATTGATGTTTACAAGTGTGTTTCGACTTTCGCAGCTCGTGAAAGAGTTAGGATATCCTGTGAAATATATTGTCCTACCTACATTTGCATATGAGCACAAAATATTTGTTGGCCCATTTTCGAGAAAGTTCCCAAAGGCTCAAGTATGGGTGGCACCAAGGCAATGGAGCTGGCCTTTAAACCTGCCTCTTGAGTTTTTTGGGATTTTCCGTGCAAAAGCACTGAAAGATGCAGATATGTCAACACCATGGGCTGATGATATTGAGCAAAAGGTTTTGAGCTCTCCCGAAGTTGGTACGTAATAATAGATTCTGCTCTAGTTTTAGTCTGAAGTAAGGTTAATTTCACGTATGATCACTGAATTTTTTCACTATAACTGTGAAGTTATTGTACCTTGTGTTTCAAATCTGATAACTTTTTCCTATTGGTTTAAGGAATTGGACCATATGTTGAGGTGGCATTCTATCATAAAAAGTCGAGGACGCTGCTGGTGACAGATGCTGTAATATTTGTCCCAAGTACACCACCTGAGAGCATTAGTAAGGAGTCCTTATTAGCATCTGCAAAAAATGGTTTGGCTGTTAAATTACTTAGTAAAGGAAAAGAAGTTCCAGAAGAACCTGTCGTTGACAACAAAATCAATCGACAGAAAGGTTAGTCCTCTACTGATAACCAAGAAGCTGATGAACCGTTGCTTCTCAAAACAAAAAAGGATCCAAAATCTTTATTTCTCCGCATTTGTTTTTCAGGATGGGAGAGGATGGTTCTTCAGATTCTGTTTCTAGGTCCATCAAACCTTCTGGAGCCAAATGCTAGCTTTGCTCAGATGTCACAAAAGCTAATTGTTTCACCAATTGTAAAAACATTGGTTTTTAGCAAAGTTCCTGAAAAGGTAATTAAGTCACCTTTTACCTTCTTCCATTTTGCATAACTACTTTATACGCTTCATATTATATGTCTGGTGTTTAGCTAGTCATGAAGTATAAGAAAGAACAGAAGATTTTCATCACCTACCAAAATACCATTAGAACTTGTGTTCTTTAAACATGTCTTGGCATGTCAATGGTTATAAAAACATAAAATGGATATTTTAAGATTAAATAATTTTCAAGTATAGGAAGGTGTTACTCTTTTTTGAACAGGTTAATATCATGTAATAGAATAGAGGGAGTATTACAGTATATCTGGGTTTATCAAGCAATCTGCTAATATCTGGAAGAACCAAACCAACCACTCGTGAGTCAAGAAATAACTCTCTTTTTTGCTGTCTCAAAACTATCCTTCAGTTTACTAGGTGTAATCACTAATCAGAATAGTAACGTAGCGGATTGATCAGTTTCACTGCTGATGAGATATGGATGGAAACATTTAAGAAAAAAATGAGATCAGATGTTTAGTTTAACCTCGTATAACTTCCTTCCAAGTGGACCAACGCCCAAAGAATTAAAGGAAAAGGGCAACGAGATACACAAAGCTCACATTGTCTCTATTATGCACATACTTGTAAAACATACTAACAGAAATCGAGGATCAAATTATAACGACGGCTGCATTTCTCAATGCAACTGTTTTATCCCATATCGTTAGACTAACACACAGTATTTTATGGGGGATCCTTTTCTTGTTGGAAAAAATGTTTTGATTATCTTTTTCCTTTATTCTAAAGAAATCTTGTCTATTCTTCAAAACTTCAGGTTAGAGACTGGATTGACAGTATTGTTCGAGATTGGAAATTCAAGAGAATTATCCCTGCTCATTTTGCTGCTCCAATAAATACAAGCAGCTCGGATTTGTTAGCAGCCTTTGGGTTTCTTGACGATCTCTTGGGTGAGCGTGTGACTCGGCCTTCTCTCTCGCTTCTCTTCACTTCACTCTTAGGGAAGGCTGCTAGCTATTTTCCTCCAGATGACATGAGGACCCTATCATCCCTGGATCAGTTCTTAGTGTCTGTTGGAGCAGTGAAGAAAACTGTCTCAGGTCGCAAAAGATGACAAATTTGCACATGTATACTTATTACTAGTACTGGAAATTAAATGCTTTATCAAGAAGAAAGCAAAGGATTTTACACTCACAGAAATTGTAAACATAGCTTAATAGTAATCAAAAGAGTTTGGCTTGATTCTGTGCACCATATATATATATATATATATATATATATATATATATATATTGAGCTTGAAGCCCCAGTGTAACGCGGTTAACTAGTAATACATCTTAACCTAAAATGAAAATTAGCAAAACCCATAGCAGTTTTTGAGGTAATATAATTACAAGACATAACACCAAGATAATAAGCTTAAAACTGCATGAGTAACTATATAATACATCCCAATTTATATTCTGAAACAATTTTTGCAGTCAATTGCCCCAGAGGCACAAGGTAGGGCAGCAGAGCTGCAGCTCAAATATTCTGTTGGTTATTATCTTCCTCACCAGTTGCATCTTCGAAGTCCAAGTCTACAATCCTCATCTTGCCAATGTTAACTGCAAGAATGTGGCAGATAAGATCAGGAGGCTAGAAAGAAATTACTTCCATGTGTCAGTAAAACAAGTTTAACATCCAATTTCGCAAATAAAACAACATCAGGACATGGTTAATTGTCTGTGTCCCCTTTTGATTGAGGAAAGATGGCGTAAGTAGCGGTCTGGATGTAATCTGGTCAAACTAACTTCCTGAGTACAAAGAAAGTTACCTGGATGACATTTCCTGATTCTTAATCAAAACCAACACTGCAAAACCTTCATATCTATTTAAGTAGTCCATGGGACTTTATGCTGAAGGTCTTGATTTAGCCAGTATTTAGGAGGCAGCAATAAGTAAATGTGTCAAAAGATGCCAAAGGATCAGGAAGAGCTGAAGGATAGATGGATATAAGTTTCGGACATACAACTCAAGGACAGTAGTATTTTTATTATATCAAGAAACGAATAACTGTGACTTTAAGAGATGTTTATCCGTGGAATGGCAGTGGAATACGTCTTCCATTCTTACATGCTGCATATCTCATTATGTTGCTCTGACTTTTTAAAAATACTATCAGATGTGTCGGATCCTCTAAAGGCTATGTATTTTTGAAGGATCCGGCACGAGTGTAGTAGCAATTTTGGAGAATCCGAGCAACATAGATATCTCATAAGAAGACCCAAACTTTCAGATCATAATACTACGTATTGGAGCAAATAACGGTGAAATTTCCTGGTTGGATGTTTAATTGAGGTAAACATTTGAAAAGCCTCTTTTCCTTCTTCATGTTCGGCTTATCTAGAAATAAAAAGTGCAGTTGGTACAATTTAAACAGCCGCAAGGAGCAACAACACAGAAACATACCGAAGTCATGAAATCCACTAGTCCAAAATTTGTTTTATATCCATATAAGATTATTAGAGAAAGCTAACACCATTATCCATATTACTATCGGAAAGAGAAATCTTCGTAAAGTGTAAAATGATGGCAGTAGCGTAACATACCAACAGCATCTGTCCCGGCTAATTTGGGCATGAATTTGTTGATATGGTCCTCGGCTTCTTTACCTGCTTTCAATGTCTCACACTCGAAAGAAACAAGAATCTTGTGCTTCTGTTCCTTCTCGTCAAGCATATTGACAACATCATCCTCCCATCTTGTAACAAAGAAATACAAAACCAATTAGGAACGTGTTAGGGAGAGAATCCATAAACTCGTATAACCGGTCTTTTGCCATACGTTTGACCATCATTTTCAAGTACCTAAATATGCTTCTTCAGATTAAAGCAAGAAAGATATTCAATCTGTTTTGCTACAGAGAAACCCTAAAAGAACTTTAGAAGGTTGGACGCAATAGATAGTCAGGAAAACCTCATAATTTTTCATACAAGTATCTGTTATGCTACGGCGAAACCATTCAGATTAAATTAAGAACTTCCATTTTCTAAACACTCTTGAAAGTAATTTTAAGGCTACTCCTCACTCACCCATGAGCATGTTCAACATTCTGAATCCTAGCAGCATCATGTCCTCTGCACTCCACTATAACATCCCTTTCTCTTTTTCTCTGTGATATGCCACAATAAATTACAAGAAAAAAGAAAGATCAAACTCTTTAAGCTAACAAGTTATGACAAGAGTTAAAAACTCAGATAGTCTCTAGTTGAGTGAAAATAGAACCATTAATGGCTCTTACATTGTAGTCAATAATTGTGAGTTTCACCAAGCGGTAATCCTCACCCCTACTGCATTCCCTTTCGCAAACCATCTCTTCCAACAAGGACAAATCGAGTAGCAAGTTAATTCCAAAAACTTACAATCTATATATGGTTCCAAATAAGGAAAAAATGCATACATGTTGCGAAAAATTGAGTAACTTTTTACCAGTTCCATGTATGCCATAGCAGATAGAATGAGGAAGATGAATAAAGTGACCGGAAATAGACCCGTTATCTGTTAGTGCTATTGAAGCAACCCCTTCCATAGCTTTTCCTTCCATTTCTTCTTCAGCTGCGGCATCAAAAAGTTGTTATTACATATACAGTGACATCTGCATATACAAAGAAACATCTTACCCATTACTGCTGATGCTATGGTGAGAGATGGCGACAAGTGCGGGTAGCCGGAGAGGTGGAACAAAGGCTTTTGGTGGACCTTAGCCGAAGCGGTGGAGGCTTTTGGTGGGCCTGCAGAAAAAGGGGACCATATAACAGTGGCAAACTTACGTATATATTACCATTTACGGCAATAATATTTTAAATTATGCAAAACACATAGTATAATCAATAAATTACTTCCTATCTCTATTCTTTCATAAATTATAAAAATCCCTTTATTTTAGTGCCTTTCAGATACATAATTGTGCAGGCGGATACATTAATTTAGAAGCTGCTATTATCAGTTTACTGCGTTAAATAAGGGATTAAAAACAAAAATTATAATAGACTCCCACAAATCACGTGTACGCTTCTTTCTTCTACCAATCAGTCATTCACAAAACGCTAACTGAACTAAAAAATTCAAATTTCAAATTGTGAAATTGTGTCTCCCTGTTCTTCGAAAAAACTGTAGAAGGTTGATTCAAAAAAAATTGCAGCGCAATTTTGTGAAGATTCGTAATGAATATTTCGATCTTGTTAAGGCATTTAAGAATATGGGAAAGTGATGTTAGATACGAGCGATACAGAAGTGATGGGATAGTGATTGGGAAAAATATTTCGTTCGTGAATCTTATTTCAACAATTGCAATTGAATTGCATATTGATAAATTGAAAAAAAATCATTGAGATCAGATACGTTGTAGAAGGTAATTTGTCTCCATTGTGTATTCGGAATGATATGGAGTGATATTGTACATAGAAGTGAAGAAACATGAGGTAGGATTCGGTATGTATCTACTATGCATTGATACATCAGATAAAAGTGATGAAGAGATACAAAACTTTGATGCAACAACAGTTGCAATTATGTGTGTTGAAGGTGGAAAAAGGGGCACAAAGGCTCTAAGCGTTGTTGAATCACAAATTTGTGATTCCTATTACATACCAGAAATGGAGGTGGAAAATTTTATATCAGATACAAATATTTCTGATGTGGAAGTGAAGCAATTGTACAAGGATAAGACAACTCTAATGGCTGTAATGACAAAATACAAAATAAAACATAGCTTTAATTTTAGAGTTAAAAGATCTGATAACAAAAGTTATGTGATACACATATTTGATAACGTTCTTCATTTTTATAATTTATTTGTTAATATGTTGATCATGATACATAGGTAACATGTGTCACGTACAATTGTAGGTGTTAGGTATCATGTTCATTTTGAGTTACTTCTGGTTATTAATATATCAATTAAGAAGGATAGGTGAAAATTGTTTAATATGTGTATTGTGTTCAGTAGATACAATAAAGTACCATGTTCATTTTGAGTTACTTCTGTTTATTAAAGTATCAATTAAGAAGAATAGGTGAAATAAGGTTAATAAGTGGATTTTGAATTAGTTATCTGATTTGTATCTGAACATGATAAATTGTGTCCTCATTAAACTGTGTGATATATTAATATGTGTGTACAGTACTATTTAACTAAAAGTATTTGTAAAAATGTATCTTTTACTGTTCTTTTGTTTTTATTTTATGGATTGATACATTAAACATGATCAAATAACAAATATATATGGTATAATTGCAACTATGTATTAGTGTGTTATTCAGATGATTGTTGTTGGAATTTTAAGGCGTTTATTAGGAAAAATACTGACATATTCAAAGTGAGATGCTTCGATAGTGAACATACCTCTCCATTGAGGGATAGGGTATTAAGTTTTCACTCCCCGAGACTACCCTTGGACGTGGACGCGGGACCTAGGATCACGAGTGACCCCAAGCTAACCCTGAGCTGGCATATCATAAGCATACTGAATAAACTGAAGTAAGAAAATACTGTGCGGAAGCTAAATCATAAGATAAACTGAAATGATGGGGAGTACCCATATACTGTCTGAATATATGAAAACTGAGATTTTAACAACAACTGAAAAGTCAAACTCAAATACTAAAGCTGAAACTAACTCTATCCGAAAGAAGCATCTAACTGGCTAGAATGTTGGACATGCACCAGCTAAATCTAGCAAACCTGAAACTAAGGACTAAAATAGAAAAGTCATGCCCATGGTCCTCGAAGAATGAGGACTCACCACTATGCTGCTGAACTGGAGATCGAGAACCGATCTATACGTGATCTGGAAGTTGAGAACCTGAACTTATATCACAAGAAGATGTAGCACAGAGTATGCGTTAGTACTTGAAAGGTACTGAGCATGCAGGATAGAGTAAAGCTGAACAATAGACATAACTGAACAAACATATAAGTGAGCAATGATATATATGAGATAAGCATGATACTAAACTGAGAATACTGAACATAGAATGACTGAATGCAATGACCAAGTTTATAACATGCTGAGACTGAAATCTAACTGTAACTGATAACATGGTCAATGCAATAGAATTTGTTGTAATGGAGCAACTAATAACTAACATAAAACCATATGAGCTAAATGTGGAGTCCGATGTATACGCCCCATCAAGAGGACCCAAGTATAGAGGCATGACTGGCGTGATCACTAAAATGTAATGCCCACAGAGGAGACTTATAAACCTACGGGGGCACGTAGTTCTAGGACTATTCGGGTATGCTGAACCCTAGTCCACTTGGTATTTATCTACTCCCAATTAGAATGTATATAAGCAATATTATGACTGAAATGTGAAGTACTAGATAGCTCAATTACTGACATGCAAACTCTGAGAATGCAACAATTATAACTGATAATGTTACATTGGTAAACTGAAGCATTTATATCTGAAAAAACTGACCTAGCATGTGTAATTCATGAACTAAAGGAACTGCATAACTAGGGTTCTGAATATCGTGCAAGAAACTAAGCAGCAATATGATAATCTGATTTGGATCATTCTAGCTAGGGCTGGGCGTGTTCGGTTTGGTTTGTAAATTTCGATTCGGTTTTTTCGATTTGGCAAAATATGAAACCAAACCAAACCGAAATAAATTCAGTTTGGTTCGGTTATTACAATTTTGGTTCAGTTTGATTTTTGGTTTAACTAAATTTAATTAACGCGACCTGTGGGCTGTAGCATCTGGATTATTTTCTACTGGCTTGATTATAAACTGATCATAATTTGACTTTCTTAGCCTTAATTTGTTTCACCAAGTCTCAACTTTCAACTATTCAAGTTGTTTCTTGGCAGTTAAACAAATGCAATGAGCTCCCAGAGGATACCATATTCAAGAGTCAAGACCCATAAATCAACAAGTACATGACAGTGGACACCCTTCTTTATATCGAAAAACTAAAATATTAAAAATCGAAATTGAAACCGATCGAAATAACCGAAAAACCGAAACCAAAATTTTAAAAAAATCGGTTCGATCCATTTTTTCGGTTTTAACCATATTATGCCCAGCCCTAACTATATATAATAAGCATGATAGTACAAATAGTGTATTAATAGAAATAATATATTGTATTATTAATTTAATAATTTACTATATATAAAAATAACATTAAATATGATGTATAACTAATAAATACTTATATTGGTTATATAATAAATGAACTAAAAATACTAAGTACTAAATAAGAAATTAAATAATATTATTTTCTCTAATAGAAACAAAAGCTAATAAAATAAATTACCCTCAAAAGATACAATTACCGTGGAACAAAAGCGTGTAATAAAATAAACAATATATAAGAAACAATATTATATTACAAGGATAATGTGAATGTATAGAGTACAAAGGGAGTGAAAGGTAAAAGACATAAGTGTGGGAGCTACAGTGGGTCACTCCCAAAAACCAAATTGGGCCAAATTTTAATGGGCTATTGACATTGGATAGGTTGGGCTGTAGCCAAACTGAAAAACCAAAAACTGAAAAAACAGACCGAAATTTTAGTAGTGTTAATGTATTAAAATTTGGTTTTTCGGTTAAACCGAATTAGTTTTGTTAAAAACCGAAAATCGAATCGAATAATCGAAATTTTAAAACTGAAAACCGAAATCGAAACCGAAATTAAAAAAATTTCAGTTCGGTCAGTTTTTTCAGTTTGAATCGAAATATGCATAGGCCTAATTCTAGCAGCTAAAACCCAACAATTTCTAACATTCAAGAAACCTTAGGTCTAGATTATATTAAGGGAATAAATATTCTGACTAAAATCAAGGGACCTAATGGGTTAAAGGAACCCAATAGTGAAATCCCACATACCTGGTGATGAATTTCACGGAGAAATCTTTCGATTTCAGGGCTGAAACTGAAGAAACCTTGTTGCATTCTTGGAAGGGTTTGGGTCGCCTCTTTTCTCCTCTTTTGTTCTAAGGTTAATGAATTTTTAGTGAATGAATCGCTTAGTGAAAGATCTGACTAAGTGCTAGGCTTAAACTGACTAAAACTACGCAATCATCTATCTCAAACTCTAAGTCCCTTATCCTTACATTTGCATAAGACTTCTGGTGACTCTAGTTGTCTTAAGTCTATCTATGATGAGCTGAACTTTTTCCATAGCATCATGAACCGAATCTGGCTTTATCAAGGCTACTTCACCTACTTCAAACCAACCAACTAGAGATCTGCATCTACGCCCATACAATGCCTCATAAGGGGCCATCTGGATATCAGAATGGTAGCTATTATTGTAGGCGAAATCTATAAGAGAAAGGTGATCATCCCAAATACCCTTGAATTCGATCACACAAACTCTCAACATGTCCTCTTAGGTTTGAATGGTACGCTTTGCTTGACCATCCGTCAGTGAATGAAATGTTGTGCTAAGATTAACCTAAGTACAAACAAACCTTTCTGAAATGACTTCCAGAAATGAGAGGTAAACTGAGGACCTCTATCCGAAATAATAGACAAAGGAACCCCATGCAACTTGACTATTTCATTAATGTAAAGCTTGGTGTAGTCCTCCGTCGAATCTGTAGTCTTAACAGCCAAAAAGTGGGCAGACTTGGTAACTTTGTCTAATATCACCCACATGGAGTCATGCTGTTTGCGAGTACGAGGTAAACTTGTAATGAAGTCCATGTTGATCACTTACCACTTCCAAGTAGGAATGTTGATGTCACGACCTGAACCTATTCCTCGGAAGCGACATGGCATACAAGACTCCGAAGAGCCTCATATAAGCCTCATAGTTCATTTCATTGCATTGATAATAGAATTTGTATTGAATTAAAACTTTTTATTCAAAACCATACGATTCAAAACATACTAAACATTTAAAATATTGCAGCTGAAGTTTACTTGTCTCACATGGCCATCTTAATACAATCTTAGAAAAGCCAACATAAGTAGGGTCACGACCCTTATCAATTGAAGTAGAACAAAACATAAAGCTTCTAAAACGTTTCCCCGAATGATGAGGACATACCACTCGAACTTGGGAGTCTCAATCCAAGTCTTCACTAGAACTAGCAAGTCACTTTACGAAACCTACACTTGTAGACATAGAGGAAAATATGGAGTTCCATGCAAAAACATGCTAAAACGAACATTTTGGTTTGGAAACCATGCATGATACCAATTTCAAGATATTTCATGAACATGAGAATAAGAGGAATCTAATACAAATATTACCAACATCCAAGTCATTATCATCACATTTCTACCAAAGGTGAACTTACCATTCTCCTCATGCTCCTTCAATGTCAAGACACAATACAAGAACATATACATCGAGCAAGGCGTCTCAATCATCTTAGGGTCCCTATCTATAATAGCCCTAATACACACTTAAGTAAGATATGAAGTGGCATCCCATACTACCTCTTCACACCACACCTAAGTGTTCCTCTAGGCCACCATAGATAAGACTCCTTACATTTCAACATATCATGCTAAACAACTCATATCACTAACTCAAGTGAAACATGCTTCATATATTTTGGTCAACTACGACATGCATCATATCATGGAAGACATGCATCATTTCATATAGACATGTGAGACATAAATCAATTCATGTAGACATAAAGGCAACTTGCTTCATTTATTCATTTAGAACACATTCTTTCATTAAGAAATAAAGATTCTCACTATAGCCCTCTTGAAGCCTACTCGTGCAAATGCAGGGATAGCATCCCATACTACTACCCACGCGTCATAGAACTTCTCAAGAAACCATAATGGGTACCTCACATGATGGGAATAAGCATTTAACCGACATAGACTATGAGAGCTAAATCATAGAATCCGGTGTCATGTAACCCCACATCGTAAAAATGTGATCAACTTGCCTAGGGTCGATTGGTGATTAGCCTAATGAATCCACTAGCTATCCTATGTAGACACATAGTTAAGGGACAAAGAGCTTGCTATATGACACCTCGCCTCAACAAACGTATGGGCATCCATCACTCCCATAGAGTAGTTCATGTCATAAGTTCATTAAGGAAGAAAGATTGTTACTAGATAACCCTGCCTCAACTAACATATGGGTATCCATCTCATTCCAACATGCATAAGTCTTTTGGGGATAGAGATTGTTTCTAGATGACCCCGCCTGAACAAATGTATGGGCATCCATCTCATTCCAACATGCATAAGTCTTTTGGGGATAGAGATTGTTGCTAGATGACCCCGCCTCAACTAACGTATGGGCATCCATCTCCAAGGATTGCTACTAGATACCCCGCCTCAACTATCGTATGGGCATCCATCCTCTCCCAACATGAGGATAACTCATAGATTCAAACATGAGAATAACCTTTCATATAAGAATCCCTTCACATGCTTTAGTGAAGAGTTGAGAATAACCTTTCAAATCAACACATCATAACATTCATGATTAAAGGAAACCTAAGTCTACCAATTCAAGATACATTAAAAAGGAAGAAGACCTTCCACATGCAAACATCTTCATTCATATATGCATAATTGAGAATGTCCTTTCAATACTAGCACACTTGCATTCTAGGCATAGACCACACACACATTCTTCATATCATGTTCATACTCACACTTTTCATATCATGTTCATACTTACACTTTTCATATCACATTCATGCATCTATTCTTCACAATTAAGGTAATAAGAAGACTTCTATCGATTAAATTACCATTATGTACATAGGAAGTAACCACCTCTACCATAAGTGGATCACACATCAATAGATCACACTTCTATATCAACGTAAGCTAAATCATGAATTTACCTTACAAGGCCATAATCAATACATCACCACATACCAACAATTCTTCATAATTAGGCATGCATAATCATAGTACTTCAATAAACTCATTCAATTTAATCATCTCATAATCACATGCTTGAACAATCCACAAACCCACTTCTTAGGGAACCATTGAAGACTTTAGGAAAACATGGGTTCTTTGAGAGGGTTTTTCAGAAAACCACCATTCAACATCAATACAACCACATTACTTCATAATAAATCCATTTAAAACAACAAAAGTTTGAACCCATGTTAAAGAGTGTAAGATCTAGGTTTTGAAGTTTTGCAAGCTTTGAAAAACACTTTGATAGGACTCTAGGGTGGGAGATAACCCTAGATAAAGAGCCACCATACCTTAATCCGAAGGATCCACAAGAAATTTGAGAAGAAATGACCTTAAAATAGCCAAACCCTAGCCTCTATTGCTCCCTTCTTCTTTTTCTCTAATGGAGGGTTTCTAGTGAGAGAAAATTTGAGATGAGATGAGTTTTCCTTTAATTATATTTGGAGGGACTAAAATGAAAGGGTTTAGGTCTTAAAAGTATTTTATACATGTAGGGAAAGGAATAAAATAATAGGGACTCAACTTAGAAAAGAATTAAAGACCCACAAAGTTTAAACTTAAAATTTTGCACCAAACCTGTCTAAGATCGCCCTTTGCACCCCTTGGCTCGCCAAGGGCACTAGGTGTAATAGTGCTTCACTATTTTGGGCATAACCTTTTACTCCGAGATAGGAATTGGGCAAACTTGGTGGCGTTGGAAAGAGGACTCAGAGACCTTTAATTGGGTAGGTAATGCCCACCTAATTCATTTTGAGCTAAGAGATATCATCATTTGAAGTTGACCCTACAAGTTACAACTTAAGATTTCAGCCCTTGCCCGTTTTAGTTCGCCTATTAGATACTTGGGCTTGCCAAGTGCACTAGTCGATTTGCCAAATGCACACTTAGTCCACCTTTTTTTCTAGTAGGCTCACTAAGTGGGCAGTCCATTAGGTGAAGTGGGGGGGTCATTGGGCGACTCACCCATTCCATTGGGCGACCAAACAGCCCCATCGCCAAAAGGCCCACCAAAGAATAAGACTTCCTTCACCCTAACATTCTATCCTAGGTCCTTACTTGAACCCTAGACTTCATCCTCAACCCATTAATGTACTAAAATAGCCCATACATCTACTCAAAGTCATACTAACCCAAACGTCAAGGCTCTAGGTCATCCTATCATTTTTCGAGTCGTTACAGTTGATTGCATGAGTCATACCTCCTGGTTTCTGATGTTCTACCTTCACTTGCTGTCAATTAGGGCACTTAGCCATAAAATCCGCTATATCCCTCTTCATAACATTCCACCAAAAGACTTCCCGCAGATCGCAGTACATCTTAGTGGTGCTTGGATGAATAGAATACCCGGAGTTATGGGCTTCTGCCATAATCTTCTGTCTCAACTCACCCACCTTAGGAACACATAATCGACCATCTCCCCTTTGGGAGAAAACCTCTACTTTTTGCTGATGAACTGCACCTTCCAACTGGAATAATATAGGATCATTGTACTGTTTTCCTTAACATGTGCTACACCACCCTCTAGATATCATATTTCTGGCCTTAAGGTAAGAGATAAATCGACCTATAGGCACTGAGCTACTACCATTTTATTTTAAGACTAGCTCGTTTGGAAACTGGAACTAAATGATCCTTGAGGCATAACAGGAATGTAACCAATCCATACCTAGAATGATATCGAAATCTACCATTTCTAACTCTACAAGATCTGCTAAGTGACTTTCTGAGTGACTATGACAAGGTAATATCTGAATACCCATCTAGCTATAACTAGGTCACAAACTGGAGTAGATACTGAGAAGGGTTGTGAAAGAGTTTTTGGACCGACACCAAAGTTTACTGCTATATATGGTGTTACAAAAGAAAGAGTAGCCCTTGGATCTAACAGTGCATAAACATCTAAATGAAAGACTCAAAATGTAACAATGACCACTTCATGAGAATCTTCCTGGTCCTGGCAAGCCTGGAGAGCATAGAACCTGCCCTGGCGCTGACCACCACCTGTACTAGATGACATACCTTGCTGAGTTGGGCGACCTGCTGGTGTTGCTGGGACTGTAGAATAATCCCTACTATCATTATCTCCTTGCACCTGCCTAGCAGAAGGGAAATTCTTCACCCTATGACCAAACTGACCACATCTAAAGCATCCTTCCTTGACTACAAGACACTCGCCTGGATGGGTCTTACCACACTTTGGACAAGTTAGGTAGGTCCTATTTCCTAAAACACTTCCTTGAGACTTAGAGCCTAGTGCCCTACTATTCTGATCTTGTCAAAACTGTGAGTGATTTCCACCACCCGATTTCTACTGAGAGTACTCATAGTTCCCTATTCTAGCTTTCTTGTTGACCTTAGCTATTTCCCTAAGCTTATCTCCCTCAACCTGCTGAGCATGAGTCATGAGCCTAGAGATATTCATATCCCCAAACAACATAGCATTCCTGCACTCTGTCTTCACTTAGTTGGATACCCCAAATACAAACTTACTCATTTGTTCCCTTGGATCGGCAGCCATATGTGGAGCATACCTAGAGAGTTGGGTGAACTTAAGTCCGTACTATTAGACTGACATAGTACGTTGCCTCAAATTCATAAACTCCTGAGCCTTAGCCTCTCTTAACTTCCTCTGGAAGAACCTGTCTAGAAAATCTCCAGTAAAACACTCCCAAGTCATCGGAACTGCATCTATACCCCGATTTTCTTTCCATTGGGTAAACAAAATGTGAGCTACATCCTTAAGCTGGTAGGATGCCAACTCTACCCTACATTACCAGTCACTCGCATCACTCCAAATATTTTCTTAACCTTATCAATGAAGTTCTGTGGGTCATCACCAACTTGCGACCCCCTAACAAAATCTCGAACTCTAGCTACCACTGATCCACCATTTCTATTAGTAAGAACTACAACCTGCTGATTGTTCATATTAGTCATACTTTGAGCCAAAAGTTGGATAGCATTTCGAAACTCTGTATTTGAAATCTCATGGTCTGGGACTGGAGGGACTGCGTTAGCATTGTGTACATTAGCATTCCTTGGGTAAGATCTACGAGGAGGCATGATGTGAAATGCATAATGATAGATTCGAAAGGAGATCATACCTACGGACAATAAGATAGCAAGAAAGTGAAGTTTTTCTTAAAACACTCCGTAGCCTCCCTTTCATTAGATGTGGTGCACTTCACACCCATGAAAAAGACTCTACTTAGTGTGGCTTTCAGACATCCTAGGAATTTTGAACCTAATGCTCTGATACCAAGTTTGTAATATCCCGAGGCAACCCCCTAGACGTGGACACAGGACATAGGATCACGAGTGACCCCAAGCTAACCCTGAGCTGGCATATCATAAGCATACTGAATAAACTGACGTAAGAAAATACTCTGCAGAAGCTAAAACATAAGATAAACTGTAATGATGGGGAATACCCATACAATGTCTAAATATATAAAAAATGAGAGTTTGACTACAACTAAAAAGTCAAACTCAAATACTAAAGCTGAAACTAACTATGTCTAAAAGAAGCCTCTAACTGACTAAAAGTGTTGGGACATACCCCAACTAAATCTAGCAAAACTATAACTAAAGACTAAAATAGAAAAGATAATCATGTTCATCGTCCTCGAAGAATGAGAACTCATCACTGATGCTGCTGAACTGGAGATCGGGAGCCGATCTATGCGTGATTTGAAAGCTGAGGACCTGAACCTATATCACGAGAAGATGTAGCACAGAGTATGCATCAGTACTTGAAAGGTACTGAGCATGCAGGTTAGAGTAAAGCTGAACAATAAACATAACTGAACAAATATATAACTGTGCAATGATATGAGATAAGCATGATACTAAACTGAGAATACTGAACATGAAATATCTGAATGCAATGACCAAGTTTATAACATGCTGAGATTGAAATCTAACTGTAAGTGATAGCATGGTAAATGCAATAGAATCTGACTTTAAGGGAGCTACTAATAATCGACATAAAACCACATGAGCTAAATGTGGAGTCCGATGTATACGCCCCATCGAGCTGACCCAATATACCCTACCATAGGTATAGAGGCATGACTGGCGTGATCACTAAAATGTAATGCCCACAGAGGAGACTTATAAACGTACGAGGGCACATAGTTCTGGGACTATTTGGGTACGCTGAACCGTAGACCACTCGGTATTTAGCTACTCCCAATTAGAATGTATATAAGCAATATTATGACTGAAATGTGAAGTACTGGATAGTTCAATTACTGACATGCAAACTCTGAGAATGCAACAATTATAACTGATAATGTGACATTTGTAAATTGAAGAAAGTATATCTGAAATAACTGATCTAGCATGCGTAATTCATGAACTAAAAGAAAGAACTACATAGCTAAGGTTCTGAATATCTTGCAAGAAACTGAACAACAATATGATAATCTGATTTGGATCATTCTAGCAGCTTAAACTCAACAATTTTTGACATTTAAGAAACCCTAGGTCTAGATAATATTAAGGGAATAAATATTCTAACTAAAATCGAGGGACCTAATGGGTGAAATGAATGACCTACTAGAGAAATCCCACATACCTGGTGACGAATTTCATGGAGAAATCTTTCGCTTTCGAGGCTGGAATTGAAGAAACCTTGTTGAGTTCTTTGAAGGGTTTGGGTCACCTCTTTTCTCCTCTTTTGTTCTAAGTTTGATGAATTGTTAGTGAATGAACCACTTAGGGAAAGATCTGACTAAGTTACTAGGCTTAAACTGACAAAAACTACATAGTTTAGGGATCAAATGATGTAGTTTAATTGCCCAACGCATAGGAAAAAGACCTAAATGACCCTATCTTAAAAACTGTTGAAGACCACCTACACTACGGTCTGTGGGTTGACCTACAAACCGTAGGTAGGGGTCGTCGGTCAAGTCTGCCTAATAGTGCTTTACTAAAACGAGCATAACTTTTTACTCGGAGATGGAATTTTAGCAAACTCGGTGGTGTTAGAAAGAGGATTAAATTATATTTCATTTACTAGGTCATAGGACACCTAAATCCTTTTGTGGTAAGATTTATGACCGTTTGAAGTTGATCCATCAACAATTTCCCTCTAACTGGCTACTGACCCTCACATACGGTCAGACCTACAGTCCGTAGGTCCAAACTCAGATTGTACTGGTCGACGTGGGTGAGATCAAAGACTATAAAGATTTGGGCCTTAACTACGGAAGCCCACCTACGGTCCGTGGTACTACCTATGGTCCATGGGTGGTTCCGTTGGTACTTGCACTAGTTTTTTCTGAAAATAAGGATTTTCTTCATTTTTAGACCCGAGGTGTTACATAAGTAAGATACAAGCTACTGTTGGGTTTGTTAGTGGTGTGACAACTCCAAAATTGGTGAATCATAAAAGAAAATATACTCCAAATGATATAATTGATGATGTTAGGGCACTATATGGTGTTGAAATTTCTTACCAACATCATGGCAGGCTAAAGAATGTGCATTGGAGATGATAAGGGGTAAACCTGTAGATGGATATAGACAGCTGCAAAGATACATATATATGTTGGAAACTATGTATCCAAATTCATTTATACGGATAAACAAATCAGAAAAAAATGAGTTTATGTATCTATTCATATCATTAAGGCCAATGATGAGAGAGTTTGAGTTTTTTAGGCCTGTTGTTGTTGTTGATGGTTCACATCTTAGTAGTGCTTACTGAGGAACATTTGTATCAGCAAGTACACTCGATAGGGCAGGTATTGTAACACCCGAAAAACTAGTAAGTCAAACTAAAGCTTTACGTGGGAGTTCTAGAGTTTGAAGAGAGGGTTAGAGTTGTAGATTTGACTTCCCATACTTAGAATGAAGGTTTATGGGCTAGGGCATCAAGGTACAACCCCCTAAGGACCAACCAAGGGTCCTTGAGATACACGAGCACATGAAGGGGACATATGGAGTATTTTGAGTTAAGGTGGGTTCTCCTTCTGGTTACGTAAGACCAGGGGAGAACCAAGGTTGGAACTCCAAAAGAATTGAAAGGGTTCTTCATCCGGTTACTTGAGATCGGGGGAGAATCAAGGTTGGAACTCCACAAGATATGAGGAGGGTTTCCACCCACGCTATCAACAGCGGGGCGGAAATCAAGGTTGGAACCATTATAGGAGTGAAGAACCAAGGAAATATTGCCACGATTGGGCTGAGCAAGATGACCATGAGGAAGACTGTACCCAATTGCATGAAAGCCCAAAATCAAAAGGGAGCGCAAGTAGTCCTCTGGTAAATGATCTATTATCACACATCCTTGATAAAGTTGAGGGCTCTGATGATCTGCTAAAAGAAATGAGAGTTGACTTTTCATCACTAAACAGTAAAGTGAATTCATATGCTGATGCCATCAAAACATTAGAAGGTCAATTGAGTCTGTTATCAACTCAATTAAAATCCAGGACACTGATGGAAGATAATGAAAGAGGGCTGGTTGTGGTCACCCGTAGTGGAAAGATGGCAAAAGGGAATATGATGGAGGATGAGGATCCTCGAATACAGGAAGGGAGTCAGGGTATAGAGGAACAAGAATTACCTATTCCATAAAACCTTGCCAAAGAACCACAAGAGGATGCAGAGCAATATGTTCAGATTCCAAAAGTCACGCACCATTTACCCAAAATACCTCCACCATTTCCTCAACGGTTGAAAAAGAAAAATGAAGATGAGAAGTTTAAAATTTTTTTGTTATTATTCAAGAACCTATCAATTAACCTTCCTCTGGTGGAAGCATTATTGGAAATGCCGGGATACGCCAAATTCATGAAAGAGCTGGTTACAAAGAAAATGAGCTTGGAGTATGAAATGATCGAGGTACCCCATAGTTGCAGCGCAATTATGACAAATGAGTCAATTAACAAGAGAGAAGATCCTGGGGCATTCACAATCCTGTGAACAATTTGCATGCTCCAATTTGCTAAAGCTTTGTGCGATTTAGGAGCAAGCATTAACTTAATGCCCTATGCATTATACAAGCAACTTGGTTGAGTGAACCAAAGGCAACCACAATGAGACTCCTTATGGATGATCGATCAATCAAGCACCCCGTAGGGATACTTCATGACATATTGGTAAAAGTAGATCGATTCATCTTTCTAGATGATTTTGTGATTCTGGATTGCGAGATTGATGCTGAAATCCCCATTATTTTGGGAAGGCCATTCTTAGTTACTGAAAGAGCATTGGTAGATGTCGAAAGTGGGAAATTGAAGTTCCATGTGAATGATGATGAGGTGACCTTCAATATCTGTAAATCCATGAAGAAACCAAGTAACATCCATGTGGTGTCCACTGATGATGTTATAGATAAGGCAGTGGCAAGTGTGAGCCATTTAATGTTAAA
Organism: Solanum pinnatisectum; assembly: GCA_035578085.1. NCBI lineage: Eukaryota > Viridiplantae > Streptophyta > Magnoliopsida > Solanales > Solanaceae > Solanum > Solanum pinnatisectum. The sequence goes on along the minus strand of CM069078.1, from coordinate 10,918,973 downwards.
AAATGAACCCCTTGAATTTGTACTTGCCAATTATGATGAATCCGAAGTTCAAGGATATGAGGAAGTGGTGGCTGCCTTATCAGGATTAGGAGTGTATTCAAGGAATCCAATCAAGTTGGATATCAACTTGAAAAACAGAGAAAGTCCTCCTGCGAAGCCATGAATAGAAGAACCACCGAACCTGGAGTTAAAAGCCCTACCCTCTCATCTAAAATATGCTTTCTTAAGAGCCAATAATACTTTACTAGTGATTATCGCAGCCGATTTGCTTGAAAGGCAGGTGAAATTACTCATTGAAGTATTGCAGAAGCATATAAAAGCTATTGGATGGACAATAGCTGATATAGTAGGAATTCCTCCTGGTATCTACACTTACAAGATTCGGCTTGACAGTGAATGTAAACCTAGTGTGGAGCATCAACGGAGATTGAACCCTCCAATGCAAGAGGTGGTGAAAAAGGAGATCATTAAGTGGCTAGATGCGGGAGTGATATACCTTATTGCGGATAGTAAGTGGGTAAGTCTGGTGCAATGTGTACCCAAAAAAAGAGGTATAACCGTAGTCCCAAATGCAAAAGGAGAACTTTTGCCGACAAAACCTGTGACTGGGTGGAGAGTATGCATGGATTATCGGAAGCTTAACTCATGTACCAAAAAGAAACACTTCCCAATGCACTTTATGGACCAGATGCTTGACCGGTTATCAAAAAGGGATGGTATTGCTTTTTAGATGGATATTCCGGTTATAATCAAATCTCTATTGCACCGAAAGACTAAGAGAAAACCACTTTTACTTGCCCTTATGGAACATTTGCATTCAAAAGGATGCCATTCGGGTTGTGTAATGCCCCGGCAACATTCTAGCGTTGCATGTTGTCTATTTTTGCAGATATGGTCGAAGACTCTATGGAGCTATTCATGGACGACTTCTCAGTCGTAAGGGACATGTTTGAGGAATGCTTGACACACTTAGGACAGGTGCTCCAAAGATGCGTGGATACTATTGGTTCTCAATTGGGAAAAATGTCACTTTATGGTGAAGAAAGGTATCGTTCTTGGACACAAGGTGTCGCAAAAGGGGCAAGAGGTTGACAAGGAGAAAATTGAGGTCATTGAGAAATTACCCCCACCAATTTCAATGAAGGGTGTTCGCAGCTTCTTGGGTCATGCATGTTTCTACCGAAGGTTCATTAAAGACTTCTCAAAGATTGCACATCCACTATGCAAACTCCTAGAGAAGGAAGTAAAGTTCTATTTTGATGATGCTTGTATGATCGCATTTGAGTGTTTGATGGAAAAATTAGTATCTACCCTGATTATTGTCAGTCCTAATTGTTTCGAATCTTTCGAAGTAATGTGTGATGCTAGTGGAATGTCATAGGGAGTAGTGTTGGGGAAAAAGTGCAACAAACTATTTCACCCAATTTATTACGCAAGCAAAACTCTGAATAGTGCCCAACAACATTATACGGTCACTGAACAGGAGTTGCTCGCAGTGGTCTATGCATTTGAAAAGTTCCAGGTATACTTGCTAGGAACCAAAGTAATAGTACACACTGATCATGCTACAATTCGCTACTTGATAGCGAAGAAAGATGCAAAACCAAGATAGATAAGGTGGGTGCTATTGCTACAAGAGTTCGATTTTGAGGTGAAAGATCGAAAAGCTATGAAAATCAAGTGGTCAACCACTTATCGAGGTTGGAAGGAAGTGAAGATGCCGAGCGTGAGGTCGACATAGATGATTCCTTCCCCGATGAGCATGTATTTGCTATATCTCTGAAACCTACATCGTGGTATGTAGATTTTGCAAACTACATTGTGAGTGGATTGATACTTGATGAACCGACCTTTTACCAACAAAAGAGATTCATGTTTGATGTTAAAAGGTATTTTTGGGGTGAACCTTACTTGTTTTGAGAATGTGCTGACCATGTTATTAGGAGGTGTGTTCCAGAAGAGGAAGCGGTAGAAATTCTCCATGCTTTCCATGCATCTCCAGTAGGAGGTCACCATAGTGGTATTCGCACTGCCGGTAAAGTCCTCCAAAGTGGTTATTACTGACCATCCCTATACAAAGATGCACATGAATCTGCAAAGAAATGCTCGCAATGTCAGCAACAAGGCGGAGTGTCTAGAAGGCACGAGTTACCTCTCACTCCTATTTTGGAAGTCGAGCTATTCGATGTATGGGGGATCGATTTCATGGGACCATTTGTGAGCTCATTTGGAAATAAATATATCTTGGTGGCTGTAGATTATGTCACCAAATGAGTAGAGGCCATCGCCCTTCCAAACTACGAAGGAAAAAGTGTTGTCCAATTTCTCAAATGCTATATTTTCGCAAGATTTGGCACTCCTAGGGCAATCATTAGCGATGGGGGGGGGGGTTCTCACTTTTGCAATAGGTGGTTTTCAATGGCACTGAGCAAATACGGAGTGAAACACAAGGTAGCAACCCCATATCACCCCCAAACAAGTGGCCAAGTCAAATTATCAAATCGGGAAATCAAAAGTATCCTGACGAAGACAGTTACTGCCAACAGAACTGACTGGTCTAGGAAACTCGATGATGCACTATGGGCATATTGGACTGCTTATAAAGATACCTATCGGTATGTCTCCATATCAGTTGGTTTATGGTAAAGCTTGTCATTTTACTGTCGAGCTGGAACACAAGGGCATTGTGGGCATTGAAGGCCTTAAATTTAGACTGGTCAAAAACTTCAAGGGAGAGGGTAGAACAATTGAATGAACTGGATGAATTTAGACTCAGATCGTATGAAAGTTCAGCCATCTACAAAGAGAAGATGAAGACATGACATGATGCTAGAATACTCAAACGGGACATCAAGGTAGGAGATTGGGTTTTGTTATACAACTCTCGACTTAGACTCTTCCCCAAAAAGGTCAAATCTAAATGTTCTGGACCTTTTAGAGTAACACGAGTGTTCACCAATGGTGCCATAGAAATTGAAGATTAGGGAGGACCTCCATTTAAAGTGAACGAACAATGTCTGAAATTATATTTTGGGGATTGTCAAGAGATTTCTTTGGTTGAAGTGGTGTATTTAGAAAATGCCTGAACATGCTGCTGTGTCATGCCATGATGTTAACTAAGGCGCTGTTTAGGAGGCAACCCAAAACCATCTACTACTTTCTTTTGCTTTGATAAAATAATGGTGTGTTGACTGTGCAGATGGAAGTATGAAAAGTGAACGAAAAGTACAGATAGGTGAGTGATGAATCCAGACGGTGAGTCACCAAAAGGTTTGGTGAATCCGACCTGATTCTAAACATCATCAACATTAGAGTTTGTAAAACTCAATGAGTGTTGGAAATCATTGTCGAATCGCCGACCCACGATGGAAACCACCATTTGGACCCTCGTAAACTAGAGGTTCTATAATCTTTGGCGGAGAAACCAAACAGTCGGCATTCCATTGAGTGAGTTGGCGAGTTTGACTAACGTTGCCGAGTGGGTAAAAAAAATTTGGCGGTTTTTGCAAGCCAAAAGTTTAAAAGTTGCAACTTCATTCAGTTTCCCTCATTTTTTATCTGTTCAAAACCCACACCTGCTCTATAGTTTTATATTTTCTTGTACTTCTGGAGTATTTTGATTCATTGGTTTGTTCGCGGATTTGGATTGCAATTGCCGCCTATCTTCTCGGTAGTATTTCAATCAGTACAAAAGGTTAGTTCCTTAATACCCATAATTATTTTGTTAGCATTGATGTCCAGATAGATGGAGCGCCTACTTAGACAGGATCCCCTCTTGCCCTCCTTCTCTGTCTTTCTTTATTCTGCCTTTCGAATTTTGTGTTAATTGCATTTGAGGACAAATGTGTTTTTATTTGTGGTTGGGTGAGGCTCACCTTTTGTGTGCTATTTGTGTTCATGTTTTTTTATATATTTGGGTTGTTCTGTTTAAAATTGTTGTTACAATGCTTTTGTGGATGTTTGAGCTCAGGACTCCCTTTTATTTTAAATTACAAAAATGATTTTCCAAAATTTTTTGCCACCTCTCGTGTGTTGAAAGTGGTTGTTCTTTTGCAAAATTTAAGTCTCAGTTTCGATCAATACTGATGACTCTAATAGTGCTATCAATCGAACGAACATGAATGCGCGGCTATGACGAGACCAAATGATGTTGCATAGACAATATGTGAACTCTTTGCATCTCGTTGTGATTATCCATTTATCGAATGATTCTCTTGTAATGACCGTTGCACACTAGCGAAAGTGTGTGGTCCTGTTTGGCTTAAGTGTCAATGCCTTGTGTAATGAGCTTACTTTGAACCTTGCATGAATAAATCCAGAATTTGCCCCGTTAGTTTGATTGATTTAGAAAGGCGTGCTCTTAAAATGATCTTAGGCAACTTTAAAGAATGTGAGCCAAATTTGACATATACCTCTTTTGTGGCCTACCCGTGAGAGTGTGAAACTCTTTTGAGCACCCCTTGGGCCTTACCTTTCTTTGGAAGAACCTTGATGAACCCTAGGGCTTACTTGACCCACTACCTATAATCCTCTTGATTAATGGTTTAGTGAATAACCAACTTAGGCCAAAAGCCCAAGTTGGGGTTGTGGAGAAAAGGAAAAGGATAAGTCAAGAAGTGCAAGAAAAGTCTCCCTTAATCCATGGTATTGCAAGACAAAATGGAAACCCTTCAAATATATATATATATATATATATATATATATAAAATAAAATAAAAATATTTTATGGAATAAAAAGTGCAAAAGGAATTGGGTTTCCAAGCAATACATAGAGAGTGAATAAACGGATGACTTAGAAGCACTGGAAGAAGAAGTGATAAGGGAAAGGAGAAGGACGTTTCGATAACACCACATCACACGAGGATTAAGATGTCACAGAGCCTAAATAACCATACCTTTGCATTCAACCCTATTTCAAGCCTTGAAAAGACCTTTTTGATCTTGAGTAAGCCAAGTTGAAAGTCGATTGGAAAATAAGGGCAAACTTATGGGTGAAAACATGCATTGTGTTCCTCTTTCTGAGTGTGAGCGTTGCATCTGATTCCTGATCTTAAAGTGATTAACCTCTATGTGTGAATATGGAATCATTCTTTATGTGAGGGCATTTAGATACTTTTTGTTGAGCTTGAACTTGCACAAGTAGTAAGTATTGCGTGCATGAGAATCTTTGGTAATGGTGTGTCACAACTTGAATCATTGAGTACACAATTGATCTTTGCATGAGTAACTTGAGTCTTGTTGTGTACATTCATGATTTAGTCTTGTGTAGCACTATTTGAGACACCCTTTGTGATCAGTTGAACTCGAGTTTGGTTGAGGACAAGCAAAAGTTTAAGTTGGGGGTATTGATGAGTCCACAAATTGGACTCATTTAAGGCTATATTTTAATAGAAATTGTGTCCTCAAATGCCTTTTTTATCTCAATATCTGATGAAAACCCTTAAGTTTTAGGTATTTGAAGATTGAAGGAAAGCATGGACACTACTTTGCAAAAAGGAACGAAAAGGCTGAAAAGAATGAGAAAATGAAGGCCTGAGGATCGCCGAGTCCACTTGGCGAATCGCCGAAGGGTCTCACTTCGCCTTTTGTTCTAATATGCTGAGCCTAAAGGAAAGGATCAAGTTGGAAAAATAAGAGAGCAGTCGGCACATCGTCGAGAAGTTTTTTGAAGCAGTACTATATCACCCAATGACCTAGAGCACGATGATGCCGAAGGATGGTGTAAGAAGGCGATGAACTACACTAAAGGGCGAATCGCCGAGTTGATCGGCGATTCCAACTAATGTCGCCGAATGATCCATCGCAACACAGATTTTTGAAAACTATAAATACTCGTTATGAGTTATAGAGAATACATCATTAGACAATATCAGATTCTTAATATAATTTTTAGTTCTTTTATTTTTGCTCTGAGTTTGGAGAGGGTTTTGGAAACTTGAAGAAGAAGAGGGTATCATCACCAAGGATTTAGACTTGGGTCTCTTGGATTCTTCATCCTTGGCCTGTAATAAGACTTAAATCTTCATACCCATTTGAAATGCAAGCTCATTTAGGTATAAATTTCTATTTCTTGATGTATGGCTAAAAACCCCCATTCTTGGGGTGTGATTTAGCAAATATGTGTTGAGATTATTGTTGGGTTTTGCTTGCTGATAGGTTTGATGTATTTTAATGGTGATTTCACCTAGTGGTTATGGTTTAATTTAATAGGTTTGTAGTTGCAAATACAAAACCACCCATGTGTTTTCGACTTGCTCGAGAGAGAGGTCGTGAAACCAAGACTGCTAGACTGATGGCCTAAGGAGTGGGTCGACATGAGGTTTAGCCTGAGAGGGTGAGCCCTAGTCCTATATCCTAACACTCAACTCGAGAGAGAGAGTCGGGTAAGGCGTAGGCTGGCCTTCATGCGGCAAATGAGTGTCTGAGAGGAACCTATTTGAAACGTGTTAAGTTGCCCGACAGGGAACTTATTTCAATCTAAAGCTTAGCCTAGTAACTATTATCTTGCAAATTTCCTATCGAAAGCATGTACCCAGCGATTTAAATCAACATATATTACGGTCACACCTTAAGAATCCCCTCTCATTTATAGATTTCTTGTTAATTTTACTGTTTTTGCTATATTTGTGACAAACCCCCAAATCGATATTTGACAGTTTTGTGTCCCTCTTTTTTTTTTAATTTACAATGTTTTTAGTCGTTAATGTCTTTAGCTACGACTAGTTAGAACTTAATTTTATTTTTCTATTAATTCTCAAAACCACTCCCTTGGGAATCGACCCCAAACCTTGGTTGGGTTATTATACTATTGCACGATCGTAGACACTTGCATTGGAAGTTGTGTCGTTGATTATGAAAACATCAGTAGAGTCTTCTTCATAAATGTGAAGCACATCATATTTATGAATAAGAGGCTATTATATGTTTAGGAAATCTCATTTCTTCTATACTGTGCCATATAGTTTTTCAGGGTATGGCTAATACAAGGGCAAATGCTAGGAGAGATGAGGAAGGCAATGTGGATCAAGAGGTTCCTCTCTAAGTTCCACACCAAGCTCCTCCTCAAGCTCCAATTGACCCTATATGGGAGAATATGACTCATGCGGAGTTTAGATCTACTATGCAATTGTTGGCTCAAGCCGGGATGACTCAAGTCAATAGAGGGATGGTAGCTCTAGTGAACCCTAATGTGAATTCCATGGCTTTAAGAGTGAGAGAGTTTTTGAGGATGAACCCTCCAGAGTTTTATGGCTCCAAAGTGGAGGAAGATCCTCAAGGTTTTATAGATGAGGTTATAAGGTGCTTGCTATCATGGGGTTGACTTCGATAGAGAGAGCGAAGCTAGCCACTCATCAATTGAGAGATGTAGCACAAATATGGTATGAACAATGGAAAGACAATAGGCCGGTAGAAGCGGGCCCAATAGAGGGGAAGGGTTCAAAGAAGCATTCTTTGATAGGTTCTTTCCTCGAGAGTTGAGGGAGGCTATGGTGGAAGAGTTTATTAACCTTAGGTAAGGTAGCAAGAGTGTTAAGGAGTATGCCTTGAAATTTACCCAACTATCCAAGTATGCTCCATCTATGGTAGCTGATTCGAGGGTAGGATGAGTAGGTTCTTGACATATGTGTCCGTATTGGTTGAAAAAGAATTCTTTATGGCAATGTTTGTGGGTGACATGGATACCTCTAGGCTTATGGTGTATGCCCAACAAATTGAGGAGACAAAACTTAGGAAGAAGAATAGGGAGGTAAAAAGGGCTAGGACCGGTGATGTGAACTTCTCCTATGCTAAGTCCGATGGACAAGGTAGACCTAAGTCTAAAAAAAAGTACTCTATTCAAGATTCCCCTTATACCCCTAGGTTTAACCAAGAGAATGGTAGTGGGTCTCCATTACCTAAGCCTACTTGCACCAAGTGTGGAAGGAATCATCATGGTAAGTGCTTAGCCGGCATAGATGGTTGTTATGGGTGTGAAAAGAGTGGGCACAAAATGAGGGATTGCCCGGTGCTTAAGGCTAAAGAAAGGGAGGATAAGCAAGTTGCTTCTAGTGGTCCAGATGAGAATGCTCAAAAAAAGAATAGGTTCTATGTCCTCCAAGCTAAAAATGATCAAGAGTGATCTCTAGATGTGACTACCGGTATGTGTTTCATGCTTTATTAGATTCCGGTATTGATTGGTCTTTTGTGACTTGATATGTTAAACTTAGAAGTTGTCTCTAGTATGAATGATATTTAGAAGAATTTTTATAGGCTTACTCCCAAGGGGTAGCTAGTGTGCCTAGATAGAAAGGTTATTGTGTGTTTATATGTTGCCGTGACTTCCTTATATGATGCATGTTCATGAAACCTTATGATTTAGAAGAGAATGAGTTTGCATAATTATTTCCTCATGTTGTAGTGCATTGAATATGAGTTGTCTATTTGACTTCATGAGATGAATATATTAGCATGCTTTAGTTTAGAATTGAGAGATTCCTCCTTGAATAAATTCTTTTTGAGAGTAAAATTGCATATGAGCTCCATGAGAGTATGTTGAGCATGTTTTATCTAGGAGATGGTAGTTCCTCCTTAAACATAACTAGTTATGAGAATTACTTGCATCATGGGTTGTTAGATGTAGTTCCTACTTCTTTGTGTTGCATTGAGTATGTTTAGCTTAAAGATGAAGTTCCTCCTTTTGATTGTGCTCATTTAGATGAGTTGTATGCAATATGGGCTGCTAGTCTATAGTCGTTTCCTTTAAGAAGTATTTAGAATCGTTATTCGAGGATGAATATTTCCAAGGGGGAGATATTGTAACACTCGGAAGACTAGTAAGTCAAACTAGAGCTTTACGTTGGAGTTTTAGAGTTTGAAGTAAGGGTTAGAGTCGTAGATTGGACTTCCCGTACTTAGAATGAACGTTTTAGGGATAGGGCATCAAGGTACGACCTCCCAAGGACCAACCAGGGGTCTTTGAGAGGTACCCAAAACAGTCCCTAGAATCTACCCCGAAGGTAGTGACCCACGATGGGGACTCACGCCCCATGGGGGGGGGGTTCGTGGGTCAAGGCCTGAAAAACCAAGCCAGTACCCATCCACACTTGACCAATATGGGCTGTGGATGGACCAACAGTCCGTGGATGTGGTCTCATGGGTTGGGCAGTGGTGGTCTTAAGTTTGATTAAGTTGGGGGTTAATGGAATATTCTAGAATTAGTTAGTTATTAAGTGGGGTCATTTTATTAGTAATTAGACCATATATAGAAACCTAATAGACCCCTAAATATATAGATCCTAGTCATTGTTTCAATTCACCAAAGAACCCAATTCCCTCCAAGAAATTCTCTCTCTAGGATGTGAAGAAAAAGAAGAAGAAGAAGAGAAGCAATCTAGGTCAAATTCTTCCATTGTTGCAAGCATTGTGAGGGCTTTATAATCAAGGTATGATAGCTTATTCATCCTTGGATTCTTCCATCCATGGAGGCCCCTAGATTTCCCCAAAATTTTGAAGATGAACCCCAATTCTAGCTAGGGTTTCTTCCGGTGTTGTGGGTAGTGTTGAGTATGATTTCAATTGAGTGGATAATACTTGTTTATGATTGATTTAGCATTGAATTATGCTATTATGAAGATATTATATGTTTTCCATGGCTAACCCTAGTTTAATTGATGAAATTGAAGAATGAGGGTTTATGCCTTGTGAGGGGAAATTGAGGATTCATAGGTGATCGTCTAGAATTGATGACATGAATAGAAATTGATCAAGAATAGAAGTATGTAAACATGAGTTGAATTAGATCAAAATATTATATGATGGATCTTGACTAGTAATGAGCGAGATTGAGCTTTTATGATGAATTAAGACTAGATTTGCTTAAAGATGAAGCTTGTGACTTGAATGTCTTGTGATCTAGATATGTATGATGATTGTAAGAAGTGAAGATTTGAGAGTAAGGCTTGTAGTCATGAATGCTGATCACTAGGGCTTTGAGAGTAAAGCTAATGCGATGAATTATGTATGTTAAGGCTTTGAGAGTAAAGTCTAAATGAGAATAGAGGTCTAATAGGTAAAATTGTGGTGAAAGGCCTATACTCACCTAACCTACCTTGTGAATGCTTGAATGTATAAAGTGATAGAATCACTTAAAGATGGGTTGATTGTCAAGGACGTTCTTCCATGAGACATGAATGTTGAGCAAGGCATAATAATGAATGTAAGGGGTGTATGCTTGGCACCAAATAGATATTGACAATGAGAGGGAAGAGTCACACAAGCTAGGGTCCGGGCTCTAAGTTGAGAGGAGAACCATACCTAGTTGATGTGAGGACTATCCAAGTTAAAGGGGGAACTCTTACACAGTATAATCCGGGTTTTCCCAATGTTAGGTCTCATGAGATGGAAGCCTTCACATAGTGGAGTTAGGGTTTCTAATAGCAATCTCCGTATCCAATGAGCTAAGACATACTTAAATGAGTACCTCCAAGTGTTCAAAAGCATTAATGGACTTAGATATGCTTGAGGAAGTATCTCATAGAGTCCATCTTAATAATGAACTTATACATGTTTGAGAATCATCTCCTAGGGTTCAAGTTAATAAGGAACTAAGAGTATGCTTAAAGAGTGTTTCATAGTGTTCCAAGGTTTAAAGAGGGGGACTAGTCTCCAACCAAGAAGCATGAGTATGAGGACATAAAGAAGTACTTAGTATGGGTAGAATTATGGGGTCTAATCCATGCATTGCCCAAGTATGACTTATGGTTACCTAAGAAGTGTTTCTCTTATATGATGTATGTTTTGATGGATCTTTTCTATAGTTGCCTTCCATGATATGATTGACTAAATGTGAGAGATTTCCTTGTCTCTGAGAAGTAAGCTAAAGGATGAGATCAAATATGATAAAGAGGTATGATGTCCTAAAAGTGGTACTTAGCCTAGATGGGATTATGGGGTCTCATCTATGCATTGCACACGTATAACTTAAAGGTTACTTATGAAGGTTCTCTTATGATAAGAAAGTCTAAGACTTAACTATGTATATGGACTATGCTTTATGATGATTAATGCTTACATTATGTCTATGTTGGAGATTATGCTTATGATTATGTTAGTATCTCTTATGCTTATAGTTTATGTTTCATGAAGTATCTCCTATTCTTATGGATTATGTCTTATGTTGACTAACCATTATGTTATGCTCGTATGAGGTTATGCTAGCTATCATAATTAGTACTTTTATACTAACACATACTCTTTCCTACATTCTCATCAAATGTAGGCTTCAGTGATTTAAGTTCCATTCTTAAAGATAGGTTTCTAGAAATGCAAGGAGTTGAAAGACTTGGTGAGTCCTCATAGCATCGAGGATAAAGCCACTATTTTCTTTTATGTCTTTCTTTATATTTTGAGACTGTTGTATGGGCTATGTCCCAAGAGTTATTCAAAGTTGTAATAGATGGTTTGAGACAAAGTGTAGTAAGACTTTCACTTTGCTTTTATAAAAGACTTCGATTGTATGGATAAAGTTTTAAAATTTCTGTACTTTTCTATTATCTTATTTTATGATATGCTGCCACAACCCGGGGTACCTCCTAGATGCAACATGGTGTACTTGACCCCAAAGGGGTCTCATACAAGCCCTTAGCATACATAAACATAAGAAAGTAGAAATGACGCGGAATAAAAATTTTACAATCGAAGTCTTTTCCATAAAATCAAAAGAAGTCTAGACAATGTCTCATAATCCATCTACTACATTATAATGTCAATAGGGTCACAACCCTTCATAATAGAAAAGTCTTAAAAGTAGAATATAAGAAAGTAACTAGAAATGAATGACATCTTGTTCTCGAACCATGAGGACTCACCACAAGTGTTGGAGATAAGCAATCCAAGCCTTAGTCAAGAAAGGAAGTACACTTCACCTAGCCGGAACCTACACTTATCAAAAAGTTAGAAGAAATAAGGGCTAGCACAAATATGTACTAAGTATGGAAGCATGCATAAAAATCCTTGAAATATGTTAAAAAGGACAATTTATTTGAAAAGCATGCATTTGTCAAGTTTGAGAATCACTTATGTATTTTAATGTAAAAGAGAAGTCATAGCATATTCATCACATAAATCCTTATAGCATAATAGAGCTATCACCTTAGGAACCTTAAGGTATACTTGTGCAATGTATGGTTGGCATCCCATAATACCAACCATACTAAGTACTCTTTTGAGGCCACCTTAGTCATACATATCATCTTTGGACCTCATCATAGTCAATAGTCATAGATAAGGAAATAGTCATGCACATTACTTGAACATAAGGAAAGTCATTCATAGAAATAATCCATTCAACATACATGCATACATTCATGTCTTGTCACAGCATAAAGAACCATCCCATAACCCCTTTCCAAGTCCACTTGTGCAATGTAAAAGTGAAGTCCCATACCCCCATTCCTACTAAGTAAAGCTCATCAAGAAGTCATAAGTATAGTTCGTGTCATTTTCATTATCTTGTCATGTAGGGAAAATAGCCTTAACCGACATAGACCATATGAGCTACATGGAATTAGGTGTCGTGTAACCCTACACCGAAAGAAGGTGTCCTACTTGCCTAAGGTAGAACTAAATGATAGCTTTTAGATGGATCAACTAGATAAAGACCTATGTGGGCACATAGTTACGGGATAGGGAGATTGATTCTAGAAACCCGACCTATTGTATTGGCGGAGGAGCTTCCATCTAATGATAATAATTTAGATGACCCAGCCTATTGTATTGACGGGAGGGCCTCTACCTCATTTTCCATATCCACTTGGTGCTAAGCATTATTTCCCAAATTATACATAATTAGTCTTTCAATTGCATTTACATGTGTGAAGGAATATCTTACCCTTCATTCAGTACAACTCATAGATTCAATTAGGTGAGAATGGACTTTCAACTTTAGAACCATCATTACCATGTGAGTAAGCCTTTCACATTATGTTCATAGTATTCATGAGAATAACTTTTCAATCAACACAACAACATTATCATCATCCAAGACAATTCATACATAGTCATGTGTAAGGGTAAGGGGAGAATGATCTTTCAACAATACCACAATATACACAATAGTCATAGGATCTTCACATTCTAAGTGAATCATAAGTTAATACACAACTTTTATCAACATGTACAAACCTTCATAATTTACCCTTCAAGGGTCATGAATCATGTCTCACAATCACACCTAGAAATACTACATTAGGCATGGATAAAACAAGTTTCAATAACTACAATACCATAGACACAATTCATGGTATTCATCTTGCTTCAATATACCCATCACAATTCATGAAATTGGGTCATGGGGAAATTCATGGGTTCATGGGGAAATTTATCATAAAATCACCATAAAACAACAATTCCATCATAATATAAAACAATTAACTCATTGAAATCGAGTGAAAACCCTAGATTTTGATGAATCTACACTACATCAAAAATGATCATTAGCGGCAATTAATTCTTAATTTCTACTAAACATGTATTTTTAGCGGCAATTAGCACTCTTTGTATATGTCCCTAAAGACTTTAGCGACATTGGTTCTAATGGAACTTAACTAATGTCGGTAATGCCTTTAGCACTCTTTAGTAATGTCAATATTTAATGCCTCTAAAAGTTGTTTTTTGTTATAGTGCTAGTAATTTGAAATAGAGACTTTTAGGGCTTCATGGAAGAAAGCTTTCCATGAATCAAGTCCCCCATATCTTGATTGAAGATTTCCCCACAAATTGGAGTTAAGAAGATGAGTTCTTGAGCCCTAGTCTTCAAGTTCTTGTTCTTCTTCAATGGAGGATTTCTAGTGAGAGAAATATTGTGAGGGAGAGAATTTTGGGAAATATTTGGGTGTTTGAGTATTATGACTTAGTTTAGGGAATTTTGACTCAAAAACATCTTATATACTACCCTAAAAATACCCAAAACAACCCTACTTTAATTAGACTAAAAGGAAATTACTTACTTGACCCTCACTTAAGTCACCACATCAGGGACCATGAGCCACCTTCACGAGCTGTGGTGTGGACCATGACCCGTGGTCTTGCTCGTGAGGGTGAGACAGTGGCTAGGATTTTGGAGCACAAGGCTCCCTCGCCTAAGGCATCTTCATGAACCCCTTCACGAGTCGTGGTGATGACCACGATCTGTGGTCACTGTCGTGAAGGGTGAGGCAGTAGCTTGCCTACTTCATTCACCCAAGCCACCATGCCTAAGTCACCTTCACGAAGTGCTCCATGAGTCGTGGTCAAGACCACGAGCCGTAGTCCCTTCCGTGAAGTTGAGGGAGTGGCTATGTTATTGGGTGGCCACTTTTCCATGGCCAAGGCAACTCCATGAGCCCCCTTCACGAGCCTTGGTGAGGACCATGATCCGTGGTCCCCTCGTGAAGGGTGAGGCATTGTGCCCAATCTAGGGGCAGCCTGGGCCTTTGGCTTTGGCTTGTCCCCTTTGCCTTGGCACTTGCCTTTTGGCTTTGACCTTTATAAACCCCATTTGAACCCTACAAGATCTTTTAACATACATGGAGTCATTTTATGATTTTTAACCTTTATGTTTAGGCTTTAGTTTAACCTACCATTTTCTAGAGTGTTACATTATCTCCCCCTTGGGAAGATTCATCCTCGAATGATGATCTAGACACCTTACAGAAATAAAGACTCAAAACTAGCAGCCCATCAAGCATGAAACATAAGAATAATGCACAACTCAAAGGAGGAAACATCAACTCCATCTCAAAACATAATCAATGCAATCAAGTAGGTAGGAACTACATCCACCACCCATTATGCACAAAACTCATCATTTCATATCATCATAGGAGGAACTACCTTCTCCAACTCAAACCAAGCTCAACACAACATTATGGAGCCAATATGCCATATCATCACAAGTATAGCAAAACATGTTCATCAAATCATCTCATGAAGTCAAATATGCAACAATCCAAGCCTTAGTCAAGAAAGGAATTACACTTCACCTAGCCGGAACCTACACTTATCAAAAATATAGAAGAAATAGGGGTTAGAACAAATATGTACTAAGTATGGAAGCATGCATAAAAATCCTTGAAATATGATAAAAAGGAAAATTGATTTGGAAAGCATGCATTTGTCAAGTTTGAGAATAGCTTATGCATTTCAATGTAAAACACAAGTCATAGCTATTCATCACATAAATCCTTATAACATAACAGAGCCATCACCTTAGTAACCTTAAGGTATACTTGTGCAATGTATGGTTGGCATCCCATAATACCAACCATACTAAGTACTCTTTTGAGGCCACCTTAGTCATACATATCATCTTTAAACCTCATCATAGTAAACAGTCATAAATAAGGAAATACTCAAGTACATTACTTGAACATAAGGAAGGTCATTCATAGAAACAATCCATTCAACATGCATGCATACATTCATGTCTTATCATAGCATAAAGAACCATCCCATAACCCCTTTCCAAGTCCACTTATGCAATGTAAAAGTGAAGTCCCATAACCGCACTCCTACTAAGTAAAGCTCATCAAGAAGTCATAAGTATAGTTCATGTCATATTCATTATCTTGTCCTGTAAGGAAAATAGCCTTAACCAAAATAGACCATGTGAGCTATATGGAAACAGGTGTCGTGTAACCCCACACTGAAAGAAGGTGTCCTACTTTCCTAAGGTAGAAGTAAATGTATAGCTTTTAGGTGGATCCACTAGCTAAAGACCCATGTGGGCACATAGTTACGGGATAGGGAGATTGATTCTTGAAATCCGACCTATTGTATTGGCGGAGGAGCTTCCATCTCATGAGAATAATTTAGATGACCCGACCTATTGTATTGACGGGAGGGCCTCTACCTCATTTTCCATATCCACTCGGTGCTAAGCATTATTTTCCAAATTATACATAATTAGTCTTTCAATTGCATTTACATGTGTGAAGGAATATCTTACCCTTCATTCAATACAAGTCATAAAATAGCTCATAGATTCAATTAGGTGAGTATGGACTTTCAACCTTAGAACCATGATTACCATGTGAGTAAACCTTTCACATTACGTTCATAGTGTTTCATGAGAATAGCCTTTCAATCAACATAACAACATTATCATCATCCTAGACAATTCATACATAGTCATTTGTAAGGGTAAGGGGAGAATGATCTTTCAACAATACCACAATTTACATAATAGTCATAGAATCTTCACTTTCTAAGTGAATCATAAGTTCATACACAACTTTAATGTACATGTACAAACCTTCATAATTTACCCTTCAAGGGTCATGAATCATGTCTCACAATCACACCTAGAAATACTACATTAGGCATGGATAAAACAAGTTTCAATAACTACAATACCATAGATACAATTCATGGTATTCATCTTGCTTCAATATACCCATCACAATTCTTGAAATTGGGTCATGGGGAAATTCATGGGTTCATGGGGAAATTTATCATAAAATCACCATAAAACAACAATTCCATCATAATATAAAACAATTAACTCATTGAAATCATTTTTAGGAAGAACCCATGACATAGAGTGAAAACCCTAGATTTTGATGAATCTAGTAATTTGAAATAGAGTGTTTTAGGGCTTTATGGAAGAAAGCTTTCCATGAATCAAGTCCCCCATACCTTGATTGAAGATTTCCCCACGAATTGGAGTTGAGAAGATGAGTGCTTGAGCCCTAGTCTTCAAGTTCTTGTTCTTCTTCAATGGACGATTTCTAGTGAGAGAAATATTGTGAGAGAGAGGATTTTGGGAATTATTTGGGTGTTTGAGTATTATGACTTACTTTAGGGAACTTTGACTCAAAAACATCTTATATACTACCCCTAAAAATACCCAAAATAACCCCACCTTAATTGGACTAAAAAGGAAATTACTTACTTGACCATCACTTAAGTCACAACGTTAGGGACCACGAGCCACCTTAGCGAGCCATGGTGTGGACCACGACCCGTGGTCCTGCTAGTGAGGGTTAGGCTGTGGCTGTGGCTAGGATTTTGGAGCACAAGGCTCCCTTGCCTAAGGTATCTTCACGATCCCCTTCACGAGTCGTGGTGAAGACCACGATCCGTGGTCACTGTCGTGAAGGGTGAGGTAGTAGCTAGGATACTTCATTCCCCCATGTCACAGTGCCTAAGTCACCTTCACAAGGGCTCTACAAGCCGTGGTTAAGACCACGTGCCATGGTCCCTTACGTAAAGTTGAGGTAGGGGCTATGTTATTGGGTGGCCACTTTTTCATGGCCAAGGCAACACATGAGCCCAATTCATGAGTCGTGGTGAGGACTACGATCCGTGGTCCCCCTTGTGAAGGGTGAGGCAGTGTGCCCAAGCTAGGGGTAGCCTAGGCCTTTGGCTTTGGCTTAGCCCTCTTTGACTTGGCACTTGCCTCTTGGCTTTGACCCTTATAAACCTAATTTGAACCCTACAAGATCTTTTAACATACATGGAGTCATTTTGTGATTTTTAACCTCTATGTTTAGGCTCTAGTTTAACCTACCATTTTACAGATGGTTACATATGCTAAGGGCTTGTATGAGACCCCTAAGGGGTCAAGTAGGCCATGTTACATCTAGGGTGTACCCCTGGGTCGTGATAGGTATGTTATGTTGTTTATGAATTTAAAATTTTAAAATAGTAATTTTAACATTTTGCAACAATTATGTATAAAGAATCATAATGTTGTGTGTTTCTATGTTAAGGTTGCATATTTTCATTAGCTTATGGAATTCTAGACACGGATATTGATTGTTCATGGACATGGTTCTTTAAACAGTTTAAAAATATATTTGGTGAGAGAGAAAAAATGGGTGTTGTATCTGATATAAATGAAAGCATAATGAAGAGTGTAAGTATTTGTTTATCCAAATGTACCTCAATTTGCATGCATATGTCACCTCTGAAAAAATGTTTGTACAAACTTCAGGAGAAGCTGATCCACACTAAGTGATCTGTTTTATTCAATGTCAAAGGTTTATCGAAAAGAGGATTTTGAAAAATTGATGGCTAAATCAAAAAAAGTAGATGGCAGAGTTAAGAAGTATGTTCAAGATGTTGGGTATGAAAGGTGGTCTAGATCTCATGCAGTAGTGAACAGGGGGAGAATGTATCAATGGTTGCCTTGTTGATGCACGACAATTACCTATTATAGACTTTCTTGAAGAAGCTAGAATTTTATTTGGTTTTTGAAATTGCATAAATGGAGAAAAACATCTTATACAAAGGAAATATTAGGGAGGAGATTTGAAGAAGTATTGATTATAAACGCGTCCAAATGTGCGAAAATGAAGGTACATATTTGTATTACATGTATTATGTATCTAACTTTACTTCTCATTATATTGTTGTGTATACCAAATGAAAAATCGTGTAATGTATCTCTAATTTTTAAACAATTGTAGGTTGTTCCATCTTCTGATTTTGTTTTTCAGTGTATGAAGGTGGGATAAGATACATTGTTTGTCTTGAGAGAAAAACTTGTTCATGTGGTAGATTTCAACATGATGATATACCTTGTGCGCATGCAATGGCTGTTTTCAAGAAGAGGTATATTACAGATGTACACCCCTACTGCTCTGATTACTATAAACATGATGCATTAACAAACACATATGCAGTTCCAATGGAACCAACGCTAGACAAAAGTGATTGGACAGCTCCAGAATGTGTTTTGGAAGAAGTCGTTTAGCCACCAAGATACAAAAAATGTTTGGTAGACCAGGGAAAAAGAGAAAGGAAATCCAGATGAAAACCTAACCACAAATACGAACTGTTTTGGACAAGTAGGCCACAATAGAAGACATGTACTTTCTTCCCAAAAGATTCTTGATGATTACTTTTTAGGAGTACTTTTATGCTTTATGTCTAATAATTTTCTAGATTTTTTGAATCTGCTAATAAGATAGTATCAGTTGGTGTGATTTATATCAATGATACAAGAGACAACCTGTTGAAATATACTAAATATATTGAAATTAACTATTTTATACCAAGTGTAAAATATATTGTATCATGTGTTAGGCTATATACAAATTTGTTATTTGATAAGCAATCATGTTTCATATACATGATAACTTTCTGGATATTTTGTATCTGCTAATAAAATAGTGTTAGTTGTTGTGATTTACATCAATGTTATAAGAGACAATCTGTTATAAGATACTAAATATATTGAAATTTAACTATTTTGTACCAAGTGTAAAATATATAGTATCAGGTGTTGGGCTACATACAAATTTGTTATTTGATAATCAATTGTGTATATCATATATATAATTATTTTCTGAATATCAGTTGTTGTGATTCACACTAAGGTTACAAGAGACAACCTGTTAAAAGAAACTAAATAAATTGAAAATTAACTGTTTTATACCAAGTGTAAAATATATAGTATCAATTGTTGGGCTACATAAAAATTTGTTATTTGAGAATTAATTGTGTATCATATACATAACAATTTTCATGATATTCTGTATCTGATAATAATATATTATTAGTTGTTGTGATTTATATCAAGGTTACAAGAGACAACCTGTTAAAAGATACTACATAAATTGAAAATTAACTGTTTTGTACCACTTGTAAAATATATAGTATCAATTGTTGGGCTACATAAAAATTTGTTATTTGAGAATCAATTTTATATCAAATACTTAATAATTTTAAGGATAATTGTATCTACTGGTGATATGGTATTAGCAGTATTGGTGTGTACCATACTTATAGGGTACAATATGTAACAAGTTACTATATATATATTGAAAACAAAATTAAAAGTGAAATACAGAATTTTGGACAAAAAAAGTCTTCAAATTTATAATTATAAATTACTTAGAAATATTATGTTAAAACGGGAAGGAATATTCTAAAATACTATTTAATGTATCTTGAAAATAATAAAACATAACTATTATACATTAATCTATCCATCTTCTGCTAGTGAAGTGTAGTCACTCTTCGTCCTTGTAGGATCATCATTATCGCTAACATATCCCACCTTGGCATTGTCCATACCATACTTCCATAACAGTGTTACTTATCTTTTGCAAAGATAGTCACTTCGAAAACTAGTAGATGGAACGTTGATTTCATTGCTCAAGAATTCAGCAAAAGCAGCTACATACATTCCGCAGGCACTGCAAACAAAAAGAAGTTACATTAAAAAAATGAATTAAATGTGTAATTAGAGAAATTCTTTTACAATACTAACAAACTATCACTTTGTTGTTGCATAATGTCTTGAGAAAATTCCATCAAACGAATGTTGTGGACCCAACAGTTCACCAATTTCTTTGTCTTTGTACACATCCAATGTTGCCCAATTAGTTCTCTCTGTTTTATCAAAGAATCCACTATCATGAAGGTAGTTTGGAAGGATTATAGACAACTGGTTTATCTCACTGGAATAAACTTTTTTCCTTGATCCCATAGATGAGTCATACACTCGTATTACCATTTTCTTTAAAATAACCACAGCCAACAACGGGTGATGATGTAGTGATGAGTGCCCTATCCGGCGATGACATGCCGCCACCAAATTCTTCCTCTGCTGCTGGGAAGCCCCTTCGCTTCGTCCGTACTTCTGACGATGCTAAGGCTCAGAGATTGAGGAAGAGGGACCGCCAATAGACTGAGGTGGCTCGGAGGGCATCCATAGTTGATGAGGAGCTTAGATAGCAGCGGGTCAGAGAGGCAGGTATTGGCCCATCTAGCATTGTGAGCACTACTGAGGGTGTTGTGCGAGTTAATAAGAGCACTACGAAGAGTGCTGGGATAGTAGATAAGAGCGCTACTGATGTTGTTCCGAGTGTTGATCCAGTGGGCTCCGGGAAATCGGACACACCCGCTTCTTGAGTGGTCTTCGGTGCTTATGTGCCACAGGTTTGCTTCAACTGATCCTTTGCTTTTTAATTTTTGTGGATTTGGGACAATTAAAATTTATTTGTTGGGGTGGGGTAAATGGATTGTGAGTGATAGGGTGATGTCTGTGTAACCCAACTCATAATCCTCTCTTAGGGTTTTCTTGCCTGCATTCGTTTCCCCCCAAGAGACTGTTTAATTTCTGTTGAACTGCATGTTTAGGAATGTATGTGTAGGAGTAAGTATAAAAATGAAAGCATGATGGCATGAAAAGCATGTGAAAAATGATCCCTATCCAAAAATGTTGAAATGTTCTAGATCTATAGTCTTGACGAGTTGAATGTGTTGGATCTCAATGTGACATGATAAGAACTGATTTGACCTCATGACTTAAGATAAAACTTGAACTGGGTAATCTGATAATATGATAATGAAACAATGTGCAAAGAGTATGTGAGAAAAGTTGAATATTCAGATAGTATGTGCCAATCTAGAACTTGCCCCGTTGGTCTTGCTAAGATGATCTAGGCTAGAAGTTAGGAAGTGATCATAGGCGCTTGTTCAAATTAGTCCACTTAAGCCTAAAATGATCCAACCAAATGCAATCAATGTTCCCTTTGATCCAAATATTTGAGCCTAAAATGGACCATTTCTTTTGATTGACCTAACTCAACTTCTCTAAAATAATTGTATTGGCCCCGATCCCTCCTTGGACATATGCACCTTGACTTAGGCCAAAAGCCTAAGATGAGGGTGGCTGGTGCAAAAAGTTACCTTAATCTTAGCCCTGGTCCGACATCGGATATTGTGCACCTCAACTAACACAAAATCCATAAGTTGAGGGTGGCTATGAAAGAGGAAACCAAAAGAAAAAAGGTATGTAAAGAGTTTTGTGTTGAAAAGAGAAAAATAAAAGATAGAAGAGGATGTGACTTTGTGCAAAAGAAGCAAAAAGATGATAAATAAAAGTGTTGAAAGAAATAAAGAAAAATAAAGTGAAAGAAAAAGAAGAAAGTGAAAAAAAATAAGAGCTACAAAGTCAAAAGTCACATCTATGTTGAGAAGAGTCAAGGGAAAGAAAGTAAATAAAAGGATGTCCAAGTAGGTTGAGAAAAGAGGTAAAAAGCCAATGTAATGTCAAGGATGGCAGAAAGACACTAAAAAGTACCCAAATGTACCACACCCGACCTTAAGCCTACGTTACAAGCTAAGAATGTCCTATAGTGATCCTAGAAACTAGTTTGGAGAGTCTAAGAAATGAAAACAAGGGCAAGCCTATGGTATTGAACACTAACTGTACTTGAAGTCACTTTTGAGCGTGAGTGTTGAATATCCTAAAATGCAAAATTCATATCTACTGTGTGAAAAGGATTTCATTTGAAGTGAGGGCACTAGTTACATTGTCGGAAAGTTGGTACCTTGGCGATTGTGAAAAGTGTATGTTGTTGTGTCTATTGGTCAATCTTTGTCATATCTTGATCCGCATGAGTTAGCTTGTTAAGTCTAATATAAAAGATTTGCACTAAGAAGATGGAATGGAATGAAATGGCCATGTGATAGTTGAGTTTGTATGTCTACTTCTACACAAGTGTTATTTAGAGTGTTAGTATGTCGCTTGAGGACAATCAACATGTTTAAGTTGAGGGTGTTGATGTACCGTGAGTTTACGGTATTTTTAATACATTTCACTTAAGAGTTGTGTGTATCTAGGGCCATTTTGTATTAGAAATAATGTGTTTTGTATCATGTTTGCATGAAATAGGCTTGGACATGATAGGGTGAGATGACACCTGAAAATCTGTAGAAGGGGCCACCTACTGATGCCACCTACGTAACGTAGGTCTTGTGACGGTCCGTCGATGGGTAGGCATAGATGGGAGCATCAGGGAAGTCTGACCAAGTGTGAAACAACAAAGGGACCTACGGACCATAGGCTGACCTACAGGCCGTCTTGCATGTTTGTAGAAGGTGTTCAGAGAGTTGAAGTTCAAGTACCAGATAAAAATCCTAAGTGTGGAGTCACAGAAGAGGACCCATAGACCGTAGGTCAACCTACGGTCCATCCTGCATTTCTGTCATTGATGAACTGGGATTTGAAGGTTCTAGCGGATGTGGAAAAGTTCTAAGTGTTGACCAACAGAGGGGACCTACAGACTGTAGGTCGAGTCGTCGATCAAAGCCGCGTCCAAAAAGTTTATTTCCTTATTTTGTTTCCTTTTTTTTAGGACATGTTTTTCTATAAATAGGGTATGTAAACCTCATTTTAGGGGGTTAGACATTATTGTTTACTTTTAGCTTTTGATATTTCCTTTGGGAATTAACTTGCAACTTTGGCAATTTGATTTTCGGAATTCTGTTTATAAGATTTTAGTTTTGAAATTCAGTTCGAGATTATGGGTTTCTTCTACTCTAAACGTAAGTTCATGAATTCTTATTATCAAAACATGAATTGTGTTCTTTCAAGCATGAGTAGCTAAATCCACAACTAGGGTTGTGGGAACATGAGCAATTAACAACGTATGAATAATAACTATGTAATTCTTGAATAGTGTTTATGCATGTATTGTTAATTCTTTCACCTAGAAGTCTTTTTAATGGTGGCCAACATTAGAACTTGCCTTGTTGCTACTTGCCGGACCAAGGAGGTAGTTAATAAGAAAAGAATTATCAACAGAGATTTAGTGTGACACTATCTAGTAGTCTAATGTCAATTGCTGCGAGGGTGAAAACTAAGTCATACATTCATGTGATGTCTAATCTGAGGTAAAGGTAAGCGTTAGTAAAGTATACACACGTCTCGTGAATCTCCACGATCAGAATGGAGACAAAATCAACCTCCAGCCCTGTTACCATAGCTGCAAGTATCACTGTTCGGTCGCAAGTAACCACATTGTCTGCCTGAGTAGGGGACAATTTGTGTTGTACTAGCAGCCAAAAGAACTTAGCAACAAAAGTAAAAGTTAGGGTCTCCTTTCGAATGACCAGGCTAGGGGTACTGACCTAATCCACGCGCTCTCCATCTGTAGCAAGGTGTCTAGCGAGCCACCTAAGAAGTGCCTCCCTCTACTTGGCATTCTTCTAAAATGTCCCGCTCCTAATAATGCCCATGCGGTAGTCTAACTCTACTTTATTGATAGGCAGAGTCTGGTCCAGACTATAGATGAGCCTGTGGAGGGTGATCTCAGAGATGTCTACAGTGAACCCCTATACTAGTGTGGTCACTAGTGGGGGCTGAGCTGTGGGTTTGGCCTGCTTTGAGATGGACCCTCTAATGGTGGCGGCATAGGAAGCATAGAACTTCCTCACTATCTCCTCACTGTACGATCTTGGGGGCCATGCCATCTACTCGTACCTGTGCCTACGGAAGATCTTCTCAATGTCTGGAGAGGTGTGGAGGTTACCTGTGAGAACCCGACGCTCCTCGGTGACTAGTCGAACCATCTTATCATTCTCATTCATTGAAAAGTTGCAAGGGTTAATTTAGAGAAGTGGGTTGAAAGTAAGCACGTTGGGTTGTTTGGCAAGCTGGGTCGAGTTCGTCGAACCACTCAACGGTTCGTCTAATGTCCCTATCTCACCTCTAATTTCATGCTTTATTTGATGAGTGATTATGTAACTTTCAGCGAGAAGCCTGATGTCACCAAAAGCACTCAGCGACTCACCGAAAGGCTTCTTGTTCGCCCTTTGTCTGCACCCTTGAGCCTTTGTGCACTAGAACTTTCGGCGGGAGTGTCCTTATTCACCGAATGCTATCGGCGACACGCCAAGTTGTTCCCCTCATCGCCTAATTGCTGCAGCTTTAGAGCTAATTCCTTTGGCAAGAAATTCAGCGATTCGCCCTCTGGTTTAGCTAGTTTGTCTAAAATTGTTCTGCTGTGCTTTTGTGTAAGTTTTTCTAGCTCCTCTTCGAGATTTTGCAGACATGACTAAATCAATAGCTGCTGAAAGAGAAACACCAGCCCAAGAGTAGTCCAAAGTGATTGTGATAAATGAGGATGCAGTTATGTTGAAAGGAAAAGCTATGAAACTACCCACAACTACTGGGAAAGGCAAGGGCAAGAGGCCCACTTCTGCCAGGAAGACCATTACCCTAGACTCTAATATTTCTTCATGGGCCCGGAGATTTTGCAGAGTAGTGCATGTCTTTTTGGCGGACTCACAGTCAATAAAACTTGGTGAACCAGGCACTGATGCCTAGGCTCAGGGTGAGGCATCGGGCATTGATGCCCAGACAGACGGAGCGACTGTGTAGATAGGACCCCCTCTTTACCTCCCTATCTGTTTTGCTTAATTTCACTTTTGAATATTTTTATTTGCATTTTAGGACAAATGGTTTTTATTTGTAGTGGGGTGAGGCCCACCTTTGTGTGCTAATTATGACTCTTGTTTTGTTTATCTATTTGGGCTTTGTGCTAAATTTGTGTTACACTGGTTTTTGTGGAAGGTTTGAGCTTGTGGCTCTTTGTTTTTAATTGAAAATGATTTTCAACCCTTCCAAAAATTTTTTGCCACCTCTTGTATGTGTTGAATGTGGTTGTTCTCTTGCAAATTTGAGTGTCGGTTTTGATTAATACCGATGACTTAAATAGTGTCATAGTCAACAAATATGAATGTGCGGCTACAATGAGGCAAAATGAAGTTGCATAGATAATATGTGAACTCTTTGCATCTCGTTGTGACTAGCCAATTGTCAAATCGAGTCTCTTGTGATGATCGTTGCACACTAGCGAAAGTATGGAGTCTTGTGTTACTTTGGTGTCGATGCCTATTGTGATAAGCTTACTGTGAACCATGCATGATAACACCTAAAATTTTCCCCGTTGGTCCAGTTGACTAAGTAAGGCTATCTCTTGATTTGATCTTAGGCAACTTCGAAGAGTGTGAGCCAATTTGACACATACCAATTTTGTGTCCTACCTTGAGAGTGTGTGAACCTCTTCTGAACGCCCCTTGAGCCTTACCTTTCTTTGGAAGAAAATTGATGAAAACATAGCCTTTGTTAAATCCAGTACTAATAATCCTCTTGATTTGTGGTTGATTGAATAGCCAACTTAGGCCAAAAGCCTAAGTTGGGGGTGTGGTGAAAAGAGAAGGCAAGTCAAGAAGTGCAAGAAAAGTCTCCTTTAATCCATGGTTTTGAGAAAAATGAAACCCCTCCATATAAAAAAAAGAGAAAGAAAAGAAAAAAAAAGAAAAAGAACAAAAAAGTTGTGGAATAAAGTACAAAAGAAATGAGGTTTCCGAACAATCCATGGAAATTGAATAATGGAATGACTTATGAGCACTAAAGAAAATGATGAAAGAAGAGGAAAGGAAGTGTTGAGAGCACCACATTTCACAAGGATGAAAGTCACTGAACCTAAATGACCATATCTTTGCACTCTGCCCCATTAAAAGCCTTGTAAAGACCTTTTTTTATCTTGAGTAGGCTGAAACAATTGTCTATTGGAAAATACGGGCAAACCTATGGGTGAAAGCATGCAAGTGTTCTTCTTTGTGAGTGTGAGCGTTGCATTTGATTGAGGAGCTTTAAATTATTGAACCATTGTGTGTGAATATGGAATCATTCTTTGTGTGAGGGCATTTGAACACTTTAGTTGAGCTTGAACTTACATTTGAAGCAAGTATGTTGAGCTTGAGATTCTTTTAGAATGGTGTGTCACAACTTGAAAGTTTGAGTGCACATTTGATCTTCGCATGAGTAAATTGAGTCTTATGTGTGCATTCATGATTGAGTCTTATGTAGCACTATTTGAGACATCCTTTTTGAATTACCGAACTTGAGTTTTACTTGAGGACAAGCAAAATTTTAAGTTGGGGGTGTTGAAAGTCCACAATTTGGACTCAGTTAGGGCTTCATTCTAATAGAATTAGTGTCCTCAAATGCATATTGTCTCAATAACTGATGTAAATCCTTAAGATTCAGGTATTTGGAGTTTGAGGCAAAGCATGGACACTACTTGGCAAAAAGGAACGAAATGACTGAAAAGACGAAGAAAAGAAGGCCTGAGAATCGCCTAAACCATTGGGTGATTCGCCGAATGGCCTTAACTTCACCCATTGTTCTAGTAAGTTGAGCCGTGAAGGAAAAGATCAAGTCGGCGATGAAAAGGAGCAGTCGGCGCATCGCCGAATAGTTCTGCAATGCAGTACTATATCACCCAATGATCCAGAATGCGAAGATGCTGAAAGCAAAAGCTGAAAGGTGATAAAGAAGACCAAAGGGTGGATCGTCGAGTGCATCGGTGATCCTGACTAACAACGCCGAGTGATCCTTCGCAGCACATTTTTAGACAACTATAAATACTAGTTTGAATTTTTATCCTAGTATGCAATTTTAGTACAACATTTTATTTTCTATGTTTTCAAGTAGAGAGACCTTGTTCTTAGCTTTTGAAGATTTGAAGACTTCCAATTCCAAGAAATTGGAAGTTTGTGTTGATGATTCTTCATCCTGGACTCGTTTAAAGTTAATATAAATGATACCTAGTTGATGTTACTTTGATTTGGTATCATTTTCTTCCTTTTTCCTATGTCTAGCTAAAACCCCAATTCTTGGGGTGATTTTGTGAATATGGTTTAAATTTCCTATTGTGTATTGCTTATTGTTACTCTATTTGCTGTTTAAATGTGATTTCGTTTAGTAGTAGTGTTGGAACTTAACGGGATTGTAGTTGCAAATACGATTTCATCTTAGTGTTTTTTATTTGCTTGAGATGGAGGTTTTAAAACTAAGACTACTAAATCTATAGCCGGTGGTTATTGGGTCATCGTTGGTTTAGCTCGAGATACTGAATCCTAGGCTTTTTCCCACACATTCAACTCGACAGATTGAATGGGCTAAGGCGGAGGCTGTTCTTAAGAGCAGCAACTCGGTGTTAAAGAGAAATCGAGTTGATTCCCGGTAAGTTTCTCGAGAGAGAATTTACGCCCAATAAAGTCTAGCCTAGTTACAATTGTTCAGCAATTGACTATCAATAGCATTTACCTGATTGTGTAGTTTATCCTATGTTCCTATCACATCCCAAGTATCCCATCTCCCTATATTCGCATCTTCTTATTTTTGCTATTTTTGTTCATTAATTGAATAAAAAACCCCCATTGATAATTGACATTCGTGTCAACCCCTTAATTTATCATGTTTTTACTCGATATAGTTTTTAGCTATGGTTAACTCTAGCATATTCGTGCTTAACTCTTAATTCTCAGAAACCGCTCCCTTGGGAGTCGACCCCAACCCTTGGTTGGGTTATATTACTATTGAAAGACCGTTGACACTTTAATTGGAAGTTGTGTCTTTGATAACGTCATTCAATCAAAATGGCGCCACTGCCGGGGTGTGATGTTATTTGAGAACTTCGAGTTGAGTCCAATTTCGCTTTTGTTAGTCGTAGATTACTTACTTAATTTTTAGTTTTGTTTTGTTTGGTTGTGTGAATATTTTAGGAAGTATAAGTGTAAACGGTAGCAATGGCAGCCAAGTAGGCCATCAAGACGACATCGGGAACCTTAACGATGTAAATAATCCTCATGCTAATGACCCCCATCTCATGGGCGGTATTGGTGCCATTCTCTTGCCTCCGGGCGAAGGGAATGCTGTATTCCATATCTCGAGTACTATGTTGCAACTTTTGCAACTAAAGGGGCTTGTCAGTGGATTGGCTCGTGAAGACCCTCATGAGCACATTCAAAATTTCATGGATGTGTGTGGACCATTCTCCTTCAAAAATATATCCCAAAAGTCGGTTTGTTTACTGTTGTTCCCATTCTCTTTGATTGGAGAAGCATGCAACTTGCTAGCTGAATTGCCAGGTAACTCAATCACTTCGTGCGAGGAGTTGGTCACCGCATTTAATGTGCAAATTTTCCCTCCCTCGAAGATGATGACTCTTCGGAAAAGTATCCAAAGCTTTAAGCATTTGGAGGACGAGCAATTCATGAGACTTGGCTGTGATTCAAGAAGTTGGTGATCCAATGCCCAACCCATGGCTTGCCTGACAACGTATTGTTGTAGTATTTCTACCGGAGCCTAGACTCGATAAACAAGGGTGTTGCTGACCTTTTCTCCAGGAGGTTTGATGCAACAACCTTACGTGATAGCAGCTCAGCTATTGGATGGCATGACCATGATAAATTGGCCTTGGTACACCCGTGATGACAAAGTCTCCCGTCTTACATTCAAATTGACCAAGGAGAAAATGGAAAAAGATCAAGAGAGGGACCAAAACATGTCCAAGATCATGACACAACTTGACATTTTGTCTAAAAATGTCATAGGAGCTGGTGCTCGGGGTGTCAATGCTGTGGGTATCGGGTGTGCAAATCCGAAAGAGGCAAAGTTTAATGCTTTGTACAATAAGGAGGTGAACTTCCTAGCCAACCAAGGCGGTGGTTATCATTCAAACTACACAAGGCAGGGTGGTAACCAAGGTTGGGCTAGAGATGAAGGTTGGAATGAGCATGAATGGAGAGACCGTAATCCTAATTGGAAAGATAGGGAGAAGGATATGTATGTGCATCCCCATGAGTGCCAAAATCCAAAGTATTCAAAAGGTGGTAGGTCTGAGGATATGCTTTGTTGTACCCTCAACAAACTTGATGGGTCAGACAAGATTTTAAAAGAAATGAAAGAAGATGTGTCTACCCTTAGCCAGACTGTCACCTCTCATTCAATGTCGATCAAGTAGTTGGAGACCCAAATGGGTCATATATCATCTCATCTCAACCCAAGACAGCAGGGGGGTTTGCCTAGAGATACTATGGCTAACCCCATGAATGAGGTTTGAAGGTGGACTTGCATCATGCCATGACGTTAACTAAGGCGCTATTTGGGAGGCAACCCAATACCCCTTATTGCTTTTATTTGTGTTTTGGTAAAATAATGGTGTGTTGTTTGTACAGGTTGAAGTGTGAAAAGTGTTCGAAAAATGCAGGGTGGCGAGCAATTGGACCAGCCATTTGACTCAACACATCTTCAAATTGGAGTTTGTAAAACTCGATGAGACTAGGAAATTATTGGCGAGTCACCGACCATATCGGCGATCCCAATGGAGACCGCCATTGGGACCCCAAACTAACTGGAGGTGGTATAAAATTCAGTGAGGAAAATGAACACTCGGCGTGTCGCCGAGTGGATGGGCGAGCTCGACTAATGTTGCCGAATGGGCAAAGAACTGGACGATTTTTCAGGTCAAAGGTTTAAAAGTTTCTAACTCATTCACTTTCCCTCACTTTTTATCTTGCCAAACTCACACCCGCACACTAGTTCCTATATTTTTGCATTTTTAGTGTTGATTTGTGCTCGAAGTTGGATTACATTGCCGCCTAGCATTTCAATCTTTTGTTAATCGACACCAAAGGTTGGTTTTCTATGCCCCAAGTTTATTTTATCAAAACTTTTACTCATTTGCAATAGCCTGATCTTGTTGAAGTGTTTTGGTCCTGCCTGATAGGATTTGATTGTTTACATGCATGATTTAATTTGATAATCTTGCCCGAGTAGTTGTGACTGTTGAATTCCCATAATTGTATGCCTTAAAATGGATTAAAATTCTAGGGGTTGTGTTTGGGTGTTATTGGTCCTACCTTGATTTCATTAGTGCATTCTTTAATTTTGTTTCCAGAGGTTGCAAGGGTTAATTTCAAGAAGTGGCTTGAAAGTAAGCACGTTGGGTTGTTTGGCGAGCTGGGTCGAGTTCGCCGAACCACTCGGTGGTTTTTCTAATGTCCCCATCTAACCTCTAATTTCATGCTTTATTTGATGAGTGATTTTGTAACTTTCGGCGAGAAGCCTGACGTCGCCCAAAGCACTCAGCGACTCGTCGAAAGGCTTCTTGTTCGCCCTTTGTCTGCACCCTTGAGCCTTTGTGCACTGGAACTTTCGGCGGGCCTGTCCTTGTTCACCGAAAGCTATCAGCGACACGCCGAGTGGTTCCCCTCATCGCCTAATTGATGCAGCTTTATAGTTAATTCCTTTGGCGAGCCTGATTTAGCTCTCCCAAGAAATTCGGTGATTCGCCCTCTGGTTTGGCTAGTCTGTCTGGAATTGTTTTGCTGTGCTTTTGTGTAAGTTTTTCTAGCTCCTCTTCGAGATTTTGCAGTCATGACTAAATCAAAAGCTGCTGAAAGAGTAACACCAGCTCAAGAGATGTCCAAAGGGATTGCGATAACAGAGGATGCAGCTAAGTCGAAAGGCAAAGCTACGAAACTACCTACAACTATTGGGAAAGGCAAGGGCAAGAGGCCCACTAATGCCAAGAAGACCATTACCCTAGACTCTAATATTTCTTCATAGGCTCGAGGATTATGCAGAGCGGTGCATGTCTTTCTGGAAGACTAGCACTAAATTTGTGTTCCAATGGTTTTTGTGGAAGGTTTGAGCTTGTGGCTCCTTGTTTTTGATTGAAAATGATTTTTGACCCTTCCAAAAGTTTTTGGCACCTCTTGTATGTGTTGAATGTGGTTGTTCTATAAAAAAAGAGAAAAAAAAGAAAAAAAAAGAAAAAGAATGAAAAAGTTGTGGAATAAAGTACAAAATAAATGGGGTTTCCGAACAATCCATGGAAATTGAATAATGGAATGACTTATGAGCACAAAAGAGAATGATGAAAGACGAGGAACAGAAGTGTTGAGAGCACCACATTTCACGAGGATGAAAGTCACTGAACCTAAATGACCATATCTTTCCACTCAGCCCCATTACAAACCTTATAAAGACCTTTTTGATCTTAAGTAAGTTTGGGGTGTTTATAAGCCCACAATTAGGACTCATTTAGGGCTTCATTTTAATAGAATTAGTGTCCTCAAATGCATATTTTGTCTCAATAACTGATGTAAATCCTTAAGATTCAGGTATTTAGAGTTTGGGGCAAAGCATGGACACTACTTGGCAAAAAGGAACGAAACGACTTAAAAGACGAAGAAAAGAAGGCCTGAGAATCGCCTAAACCATTGGGAGATTCGCTGAATGGCCTTAATTTTGCTCATTGTTCCACTAAGTTGAGTCGTGAAGGAAAAGATCAAGTCGGCAATGAAAAGGAGCAGTTGGCGCATCGCTGAACAGTTCTGTGAAGCAGTACTATATCGCCTAATGATCTAGAACGCGAAGATGCTGAAGGCAAAAGCTGAAAGGCAATGAAGAAGACCAAAGGGCGGATCACCGAGTGCATCAGCGATCTCGACTAACTACGCCGAGTGATCCTTCATAGTACATTTTTAGACAACTATAAATACTAGTTTGAATTTTTATCTTAGTATGCAATTTTAGATACAACATTTTATTTTCTATGTTTTCAAGTAGAGAGACCTTGTTCTTAGCTTTTGAAGATTTGAAGACTTCCAATTCCATGAAATTGGAAGTGGGTGTTGATGATTCTTCATCCTGGACTAGTTTAAAGTTAATATAAATCATACCCAGTTGATGTTACTTAGATTTGGTATCATTTTCTTCCTTTTTTCTATGTCTAGCTAAAACCCCAATTCTTGGGCTGTGATTTTGTGAATATGGGTTAAATTTCCTGTTGGGTATTGCTAATTGTTAGTCTATTTGTTGTTTAAATATGATTTTGTTTAGTAGTTGTGTTGGAACTTACTGGGATTGTAGTTTCAAATACGATTTCATCTTAGTGTTTTTGGCTTGCTTGAGAGGGAGGTTTTAAAACTAAGACTACTAAATCTATAGCCGGTGGTTATTGGGTCATCGTTGGTTTAGCTCGAGAGAGTGAATCCTAGGCTTTTTCCCACACATTCAACTCGAGAGAGTGAATGGGATAAGGCGGAGGCTGTGCTTAAAAGCGTCAACTCGGTGTTCGAGAGAAATCGAGTTGATTCGGGGTAAGTTGCTCGAGAGAGAATTTACCCCACTAAAGTATAGCCTAGTTACAAATGTTCAGCAATTGACTGTCAACAACATTTACCCAATTGTGTAGTTTATCCCATATTCCTATCACATCCCAAGAATCCCATCTCCCTATATTCGCATCTTCTTATTTTCACTGTTTTTATTCATTAATTGAATACAAACCCCCCATTGATTATTGACATTCGTGTCAACCCCTTAATGTATCATGTTTTTACTCGATAATGGTTTTACCTATGGTTAACTCTAGCATATTCGCACTGAACTCTTAATTCTCATAAACCACTCCCTTGGGACTCGACCCCAACCCTTGGTTGGGTTATATTACTATTGAACGATCATTGATACTTAAATTGGAAATTGTGTCTTTGATAACGTCATTCAATCAATAACTGATTTGGTAATAGGGAGAGATTGAGGGAAAGATTTTAAGAATGGGAAACGTGGGTTTTGGTTCTTAAAGGATAATGTATCTAGCAAAGTTGATGTGGCGGAAAAGTAGGGAATTTTGTATTTTTATGAAAGAGTAGGGAACTAATGAGAATATGTAAACTAATGTTGTGTACTTTAGTCATTTTTCCTATTTTTTTCCACTTATAACTTTTAATACATTTATAATATAATTTTAATACATATTACAGAGAATAATTTATAAAACACATAAATTATAATACAAGTTTTATTGATGGATAATATCATACATTTTAATACAATGTGTCAATTTCTTACCAAACAAGCATAATATATTTTAAAATAGTTATAAGACATATATATTACATACATAATTCACTTTTAATACATATTTCATATTTCTCATATTATTGATATATATGTCACGACCCAAGGGTACCCCCTAGATGTAACAAGGTGTACAAGACCCCGAGAGGCCTCATACAAGCCACTTAGCATATCATAACATAAGATGATAGAAAAGTGCAGAAATTTAAAACTTTTTTCCAATACAATCAAAGTCTCATAAAACTAAGCGGAAGTCTTTAACATTTTCTCAAACCATCTAATACTTGAATAGTCTTGGGACACAACCCATTCAAAAGTCTAAACATAAAGGAAAGACTTAAGAGAATGGAAGTCAATATCGCCGGACCCTGCATTTGATAAGAATGTAGGCAAGAGTATGCGTTAGTACAATAAAGTACTAAATATGATGGCTTGCATAAATCATCAACATAGCATAATGTAGACATTAGTCAACATAAGACATATACTAAAATTATAAGAAACAACATCATAAGACATAAGCTATAAGCATAAGAGATAATAACATAGTCATAGGCATAATCAATACATCAAGATCAACATAATATAAGAGGAGCACTTTATAAGTAACTTTCAAGCATGCTTGTGCAATGCATGGATAATACCCCATAAATCTCACCCATTCTAAGCAAAGCACTTTAGGCCCTCATTCATATTCATCATCTTTTGATCTCATCCTTAGCTTATTTCTCATAGACAAGGGAACATTCACCATTAGTCAAACATATCAAGGAAGGCAAGACATCAATTTCTCAACAAGATCAATTTTTCTGATTGTATGATGAAATCCCTTGAAAAACATTGGCGCGCATGTAAACGAGT
The DNA here is from genome assembly GCA_035578085.1 of Solanum pinnatisectum. Lineage (NCBI taxonomy): Eukaryota > Viridiplantae > Streptophyta > Magnoliopsida > Solanales > Solanaceae > Solanum > Solanum pinnatisectum. The sequence goes on along the minus strand of CM069078.1, from coordinate 10,884,631 downwards.
TGCTCTACCAACTGAGCTATAGCCCTTAGTGCTTGTGATAAATATTTTATCATGTAGGTAAATTCTTGTCAAGAGAAATATTCCATGATCCAACATCAAGAATCTTTGATCTCTTTGAGTGGTATTCCTTAGATTAGTATTGCTTATAAGTAATATGATATTTATAATCCATCGACAGGATGGGTTTCATTTGGTTCTCTTTAAGATGATAAATGACCTACTTAACTCAGTGGTTAGAGTACTGTATTCATACGGCGGGAGTCATTGGTTCAAATCCAATAGTAGGTAAAACTTATTAGATACCAGAGTCAATGGTATCTAATAAGGTTTACAACCCACCTTTAGTGATATTTATTTTTTGATTTTGTATCTTTTCTATTTCATTTTTTAATTTGAATTTTTGCATCAGAATTGGATTCTGTTTGATTGTATTTGATTGTATTCACCCGACATAATTTAAATATGATTAGAAAGAGAACTTCTTTTTATTATTCAAACGTACCAACTAGTTATGAAATCGGATTGCTAGCCTCCACCTGTGTTCTAGCTCGTCGGAGAGCTAGATTTGCCTTAATTTTTTGTCTCCTTCCTTCAACCTTTTTCACATTAGCTTTCGCTATTTCAAGAGTTTGCTGAGCTTCTTGTGGATTAATGTCACTACCCTTCTCCGCATCATTTACTAAAACAGTGATCTCATTATTTCCTATTCTAGCAAAACCACCCATTAGAGCCATCGTTAATCATTGGTCGTTAAGGCATATTCTCAAAATCCCTGTATCTATAGCTGTGGCAATAGGGGCATGATTTGGTAATATGCCAATTTGACCACTATTAGTAGATAAAACAATTTCTTACACTTTTAAATCCCAAACAATTCGATTTGGGGTCAGTACACTAAGATTTAAGGTCATTTCTTCAAATTGCTCTCCATTTCTAAGTTCATAGCCTTCGTAGTAGCTTCATCGATAGTACCTACCAAATAAAAGGCCTGTTCAGGAAGACCATCTAATTCTCCAAAAAGGATCAATTGAAATCCTCGAATTGTTTCTGCTAGACCAATATATTTCCCTCGAGAACTGGTAAATACTTCTGTTACGAAAAAGGGTTGTGATAAGAAACGCTTAATTTTTCGTGCTCTTGCTATGAGTAAATGATCCTCTTCGGATAATTCGTCCAATCCAATGATAGCTATAATGTCCTGAAGTTCTTTGTAACATTGTAAAGTTTGCTTAACTCGTTAGGCGGTTTTGTAATATTCCTCACCAACGATCCGAGGTTGAAGCATGGTTGACGTTGAATCTAAAGGATCTACTGGTGGATAAATACCTTTGGCAGCCAATCCTTTTGATAGTACGGTAGTAGCATCTAAATGTGCAAATGTCCTAGCAGGAGCAGGGTTGATCAAATCGTCTGCGGGTATATACACTGCTTGAATAGAGGTTATGGACCTGTCTTTGGTAGAAGTAATTCTTTCTTCTAAAGAACCCATTTCGGTACTTAGGGTAGGTTGATAACCTACAGCGGAAGGCATTCTACCCAATAAGGCCTATACTTCAGATCCTGCTTGGACGAAACGGAAGATATTGTCAATAAATAGAAGTACGTCTTGGTCATTAACATCTCAAAAATATTCTGCCATAGTTAGGGCAGTCAAACCAACTCTCATACGAGCTCCCGGTAGTTCATTCATCTGACCGTAAACTAGGGCCACTTTTGATTCTGCAATATTTTCTTTATTAATCACTCCAGATTCTTTCATTTCCATGTAAAGATCATTTCCTTCCCGAGTACGTTCACCCACTTCGCCAAATACGGATACGCCCCCGTGAGCTTTAGCAATATTGTTAATCAATTCCATAATGAGTACTGTTTTACCCACTCCAGCTCCCCCGAATAGTCCGATTTTTCCTCCACGGTGATAGGGGGCTAAAAGATCTACTACTTTAATTCCTGTTTCAAAAATAGATAATTTTGTATCCAACCATATAAAGGCGGGCACAGATCTATGAATAGGAGACATTGTACTAGTATCTACAGGCCCTAAATTATCAACAGGCTCTCCGAGCACGTTAAAAATTCATCCCAGAGTCGCTCCCTCGACTGGAACACTTATAGGAGCTCCTGTGTCAATCACTGCCATTCCTCTCGTTAGACCGTCTATAGCACTCATAGCTACAGCCCTAACTTGATTATTTCCTAATAATTGCTGTACCTCACAAGCCACATTAATTGGTTGACCAACACTATCTCGACCTTGAACTACCAGAGCGTTATAAATATTTGGCATCTTGCCCAGGGGAAAGGCTACATCTAGTACCGGACCGATGATTTGGATGACACGCCCCGGGGTTTTTTTTTCAAGCGTGGAAACCCCAGAACCAGAAGTAGTAGGATTGATTCTCATAATAATAAAATAAATATGTCGAAATGTTTTTTCAAAAATTATAGAATTCAAAATAAATGTCCGCTAGCACGTTGGTCGGTTAATTCAAAAAAATCAAAATTAGCACTCGATTTCGTTGGCACCATGCAATTGAACCAATCCAATTGTTTACTTATTCAATGAGACTGAGTTAATTTGGAAGCTCACCCAACCTATTTTCATTTAAAAGTCTCAAGTGGATGAATTAGAATCTTGAGAAAGTCTTTCATTTGTCTATCATTACAGACAAGCCCACCCATATTATCGATTCTATGGAATTCAAACCTGAACTTTATTTTCTATTTCTATTACGATTCATTATTTGTATCTAATGGGCTCCTCTTCTTATTTATTTTTTATTTAAATTTCAGCATATCAATTTATGCCTAGCCTATTCTTTTCTTTGCGTTTTTCTTTCTTTTTTATACCTTTCATAGATTCATAGAGGAATTCCATATATTTTCACATCTAGGATTTACATATACAACATATACCACTGTCAAGGGGGAAGTTCTTATTATTTAGGTTAGCTAGGTATTTCCATTTCAAAAAAAAAAAAGGTAAAAAATCAAAATTGGGTTGCGCTATATATATGAAAGAGTATACAATAGTGATGTATTTGGCAAATCAAATACCATGGTCTAATAATCAACCATTCTGATTAATTGATAATATTAGTATTAGTTGGAAATTTTGTGAAAGATTCCTGTGAAAAGTTTCATTAACGCGGAATTCATGTCGAGTAGACCTTGTTGTTGTGAGAATTCTTAATTCATGAGTTGTAGGGAGGGATTTATGTCACCACAAATAGAGACTAAAGCAAGTATTGGATTCAAAGCTGGTGTTAAAGAGTACAAATTGACTTGTTATACTCCTGAGTACCAAACCAAGGATACTGATATAGTGGCAGCATTTCAAGTAACTCCTCAACCTGGAACTCCACCTGAAGAAGCAGAGGTTGTGGTAGCTGTCGAATCTTCTACTGGTACATAGACAACTGTACGGACCAATGGACTTACCAGTCTTGATCGTTACAAAGGGCGATGCTACTACATCGAGTGTGTTGTTGGAGAAAAAGATCAATATATTGCTTATATAGCTTACCCTTTAGACCTTTTTGAAGAAGGTTCCATTACCAATATGTTTACTTCCATTGTAGGTAACGTATTTCGGTTCAAAGACCTGCGCGCTCTACGTCTGGAAGATCTACGAATCCCTTCTGCTTATGTTAAAACTTTCCAAGGTCTGCCTCATGGGATCCAAGTTGAAGAGATAAATTGAACAAGTATGGTCGTCCCCTGTTGGGATGTACTATTAAACCTAAATTGGGGTTATCTGCAAAAAACTACGGTAGAGCTGTTTATGAATGTCTTCGCAGTGGACTTGATTTTACCAAAGATGATGAGAATGTGAACTCACAACCATTTATGCATTGGAGAGATCATTTCTTATTTTGTACCGAAGCACTTTTTAAAGCACAGGCTGAAACAGGTGAAATCAAAGGGCATTACTTGAATGCTACTGCACGTACATGTGAAGAAATGATCAAAAGAGCTGTATTTGCTAGAGAATTGGGCATTCTGATCATAACGCATGACTACTTAACGGGGGATTCACCGCAAATACTACATTGGCTCATTATTGCCGAGATAATGGTCTACTTCTTCACATCCATCGTGCAATGCATACAGTTATTGATAGACAGAAGAATCATTGTATCCACTTCCGAGTATTAGCAAAAGCGTTACCTATGTCTAGTGGTGATCATATTCACTCTGGTACAGTAGTAGGTAAACTTGAAGGTGAAAGAGACATAACTTTGGGCTTTGTTGATTTACTGCGTGATATTTTGTTGAATAAGATAGAAGTCGCGGTATTTATTTCACTCAAGATTGGGTCTCTTTACCAGGTGTTCTACCTGTGGCTTCAGGAGGTATTCACGTTTGGTATATGCCTGCTCTGACCAAGATCTTTGGGGATGATTCCGTACTACAGTTCGGTGGAGGAACTTTAGGACATCCTTGGGGTAATGCGCCAGGTGCTGTAACTAATCGAGTAGCTCTAGAAGCATGTGTAAAAGCTCGTAATGAAGGACGTGATCATGCTCGGGAAGGTAATGAGATTATTCGCGAGGCTTGCAAATGGAGCCCGGAACTAGCTATTGCTTGTGAGGTATGGAAAGAGATCGTATTTAATTTTGCAGTAGTGGACGTTTTGGATAAGTAAAAATAGTAGACATTAGCAGATAAATTAGCAGGAAATAAAGAAGGATAAGGAGAAAGAACTCAAGTAATTATCCTTTGTTCTCTTACTTGAATTACATTACAATTAAACTCGGCCCAATCTTTTACTAAAAGGATTGAGCCGAATACAACTAAGATTCTATTGCATATATTTTGATCAAGATTTGAAATACAAAATCTAGAAAACTAAATCAAAATCTAAGACTCAAATCTTTCTATTATTGTCTTGGATCCACAATTAATCCTATGGATCCTTAGGATTGGTATATTCTTTTCTATCCTGTAGTTTGTAGTTTCCCTGAATCAAGCCAAGTATAACAACTCTTTCTACCCATCCTGTATATTGTCTCCTTTGTTCCATGTTGAAATAGAACCTTTATTTATTACTTATTATTAGATTTTAGATTGTTAGATTAGTTAGTGATTAGATATTAGTATTAGACGAGATTTTACGAATTTTTTTTATTTCTTTATAGAAGAGGACAAATCTCTTTTTTTCGATGCGAATTTGACACGACATAGGAGAAGCTGCCCTTTATAAAAAATTCTATTACTTTTACTAATAAAAGGGGGTTCCAACATATTAATATATGGTGAAGTGTTCCCCTAGATTCAGAACTTTTTTTGAATACTCACAATCCGTATTAGTTAATAATCCTAGTGATTGGATTTCTATGCTTAGTCTGATAGGAAATAAGATATTCAAATAAATAATTTTATAGTGAATGACTATTCATCTATTGCATTTTCATGTAAATAGGGGGCAAGAAAACTCTACGGAAAGATGGGGGTTTAATTCGATGTTGTTTAAGAAGGAGTTCGAATGCAGGTGTGGGCTAAATAAATCAATGGGTAGTCTTGGTCCTATTGAAAATACCAGTGAAGATCCAAATCTAAAAGTGAAACACATTCATAGTTGCAGTAATGTTGATTATTTATTCGGAGTTAAAGACATTTGGAATTTCATCTCTGATGACACTTTTTTAGTTAGTGATAGGAATGGCCATCTATTTTGATATTGAAAATCAGATTTTTGAGGTTGACAACGATCATTCTTTTCTGAGTGAACTAGAAAGTTCTTTTTCTAGTTATCGAAACTCGAGTTATCTGAATAATGGATTTAGGGGCGAAGATCCCTACTATAATTCTTACATGTCTTACATGTATGATACTCAATATAGTTGGAATAATCACATTAATAGTTGCATTGATAATTATCTTCAGTCTCAAATCTGTATAGATACTTCCATTATAAGTGGTAGTGAAGTTACGGTGACAGTTACATTTATAGGGCCATTGTAGTGGTGAAAGTCTAAATAGTAGTGAAAACGAGGGTTCCAGTAGAGGAACTCGCACAAAGGGCAGTGATTTAACTAAAAGAGAAAGTTCTAATGATCTCGAGGTAACTCAAAAATACAAGCATTTGTGGGTTCAATGCGAAAATTGTTATGGATTAAATTATAAGAAATTTTTGAAATCAAAAATGAATATTTGTGAATAATGTGGATATCATTTGAAAATGAGTAGTTTGGATAGAATTGAACTTTTGATCGATCCGAGTACTTGGGATCCTATGGATGAAACATGGTCTCGCTGGATCCCATTGAATTTCATTCGGAGGAGGAGCCTTATATAAAGATCGGATTGATTCTTATCAAAGAAAGATAGGATTAACCGAGGTTGTTCAAACAGACATAGGCCAACTAAACGGCATTCCCGTAGCAATAGGAGTTATGGATTTTCAGTTTATGGGGAGGTAGTATGGGATCTGTAGTCGGAGAGAAAATCACCCGTTTGATTGAACACACTGCCAATCAAAATTTACCTCTTATTATAGTGTGTGCTTCTGGGGGGCGCGCATGTAGGAAGGAAGTTTGAGCTTGATGCAAATGGCTAAAATATCGTATTCTTTATATGATTATCAATTAAATAAAATATTATTTTATGTATCAATCCTTACATCTTCGACAACTGGTGGAGTGACAGCTAGTTTTGGTATGTTGGGAGATATCATTATTGCTGAACTCAATGCCTACATTGCATTTGCAGGTAAAAGAGTAATTGAATAAACATTGAATAAAACAGTACCCGAAGGTTCACAAGCAGCTGAATACTTATTCCAGAAGGGTTTATTCGACCTAATTGTACCACATAATCTTTTAAAAAGCGTTCTGAGTGAGTTATTTAAGCTCCATACCTTTTTTCCTTTGAATCAAAAGTCAAGCAAAATCAAGTAGAGCACTAAGTTCAATTTTTTTTTTTGTGTTGGTAGCAAAAAGTAGTTAGTTTATCAGAATCAAAGTAAAAAAGATAATAATGGCCTTTTCTTTGGTGATAGAAGATCGAATTGTAGAAAGAATCAAAACGAAAGTTGAGGATAACTCTTTTGTTGACCTATATTCCTGATTACGAATCAAGAAACCTTTATCACCAAGATTGAGTTCTTCCTTTCGTGAAATTAGTAAAATA